>CM060562.1:53454085-54054085 GCA_030625065.1 Alectoris magna
TCAGATATTCTCAGCACAGGGCTACTGACTTGCTGGATTGGTACTGACATGATCTTGGCCTTCAAAGGTTATGCACTGTTACCTGGACAGGCTAACAGAATATTTCCAATGCAACCAAACTTTATAAATGTCTTTGACAGTATTTGGTACTTCCTACCTCTTCAAAAGCTGACTGGACAGTGAGAAAATAACACAAAAATGTTAATATCACTTTGTAGCTTCCATATGCTTAACAGCCAAGACACTGAGGTTTGTGACACCCTCAAATGAAGGACTGTAAGAGTCACATATAACAAAAATATGGATCATAATCATTTCCCCCCAAAAACAACAACCTTCTTTTAAAGAGAGTTACAGTCAGAGGATGCATTAGCTTCTCTGAAGTTGAAGTGTATTCGCTGACATGCTCAGAGAAGTGTGAGTGTGCACACACCCTCCCATGGGACAGCTGGTGAATGGGAATCAAATTAGCCTGTAAAAATGTGGTGGGGACCACCGATGAGAGGGGAATCCATATTCAAAATTAACTGTGACATACAATCAGATAATCAGTTCATATTTTCTCTACACTTTTTAACTGTTATACATTTTAGAGCAGATCCAAACACTTCCTGAATTCTGATGAGGTTTTAGGAGGATTTCTATTTTGTTCTTTGTATTATAGCACTGCTTATTAAAGAAAATTGTACCTTCCTCATTTTCCTGTGATAACACATACCACTTTTAATGCACTAGGTTTGTGGAGAAGGAATGGCTTCTGCCTATGCACAAGATTATTAACATGGTAAATAGAGCTATAACAAAGCTCTATTTAGAGAGATACAGAGATATAGCATAGATCTCAGTGATTCAGTGCACTTCTGCTGAAGGAAACTGCACTACAGGAAATATCTAATTGTGGCCCCATGACTTATTCTAAGGCAGAGTTGATTCAGAGCACAGTCCCACTGGGGACACAGCGGAATCTCTTCATCCACAGGATCTTGGTTGGTAGTAGATCTTTAAAACACACTGACTTTTTTAGAGATGAGTCATTGACTAAAACTTGATTCAAGCACCATTTGAAGCATCTTGTCTCTGCATCCCAATTTTGCAGCATTCCTACCTAACATTTCTGTGACTACTCAAATCAAAGCTTGAACACTGCTCTTTGTCCATTTTCTTTCAGCAAACTTGCTGAGGATGGCTACTATCCCCTCATCAAGGTCATTGATGAAGATGTTGAACAAGACTGGACCCAGCACTGACCCCTGGGGAACACCGCTAGTTACAGGCCTCCAACCAGACTCTACACCACCAATGATGACCCTCTGCGCTCTGCCAGTCAGCCAGTTCTCAACCCACTTCACTGTCCACTCATCCATCCCGCACTTCCTCAACTTTGTTATAAGGATGTCGTGGGAGACAGTATCAAATGCCTTGCTGAAATCAAGGTAGACTACATCCACTGCTCTCCCCCCATCCACCCAGCTAGTGACATCGTAGAAGGCTACCAGGTTGGTCGAGCATGACCTCGCCCTGGTGAATCCATGCTGACTACTCCTGATAACCTCCTTTTCTTCCAATTGTCTGGAGACGGCATCCAGCACAAGCTGTTCCATCACCTTTCCCAGGACAGAGGTGAGGCTGACTGGCCCGTAATTACCCGAATCTTCTTTCTTACCCTTTTTGAAGACTGGAGTTACATTGGCTATCCTCCCATCTTCAGGCACCTCCCTCATTCTCCAAGTCCTCTCAAAGATGATAGAGTTCAGCAGTCACCTCTGCCAGCTCCCTCAGCACCCGTGGATGCACCCCATCGGGTCCCATGGATTTATGAACATTGGTTTTGCCTAGGCGCTCACGGACCACCTCTTCCCTGACTAAAGGGAAGTCTTCCATTCCCCAGACCCTCTCACTAACCTCCAGGGTCTGGGATTCCTGAGGGAGAGCTTTTATCACTGAAGACAGAAGCAAAGAAGGCATTCAGTATCTCTGCCTTCTCAGCATCCCCCGTTACCAGAACACCCCCCTCACTTAGTAGGGGACCCACATTCTCCCTAGTCTTCCTTTTACTGTTAACATACTTTAAAAAAGCCTTTTTTATTATCCTTTATCACTTTTGCCAGAAAAGTTGTTTGCCAGAAAAATCTGAAGAATTTTTCATGTAGACGCTCTCCTTTCAGGTATACTGAAAATAAAAGCAATCACAGCTGAAAAGCACTGGTCAAGCACAGATTAGTTTTACCTCAGCCAGGCTTGACCCATAGTACAGAAAAGCAAAATGAAGCGTTACAGCTCACACTGTAAAATCGCACAAACGGGGAGATACTGCTTCCATCCCCTCTCTTCTTCTAAGGAACGGACATTTGGGTGGTACCTTGACTGCACAAAGGAGAACCCCTCTTCGTGTGTCATTGTGAAAGTCAGTAGTTTCTAATGTAAATTCCCCATTTTGAGGACAGAATTTTTTACTAAAAACGATAGAATATTTGAAGACAGATGGCTTTTATTGGTGTAGTCTCATAACAGCACTATCTGACACCAAATTTTGGGATTTTCCCCCTTTTTTTGTTGCCACTTATCTCTGCTTAAAGTTTATTTTGAGCATTACCTACATCAAGATGGTGTCACTTTTTTTGTCTGGGATGCACAGAGAACAAGGTTGCAGGAATCAGGATCTTTTCAGTTCTACCTACACAAACAGTGGCACAAACCGCTGTGAGGGAAGGTATTTTTGGCAGGAAAATTCATTCTGCAAAGCTTCCAAATGTACATATCTTGTGGTATCTTACAGCTCGAGAAAGAGACAACCAAGCAAAACTGCATTTTGGGGAACTAACACTAAGATCTGCTAAGGAGTAATAAAGAAGGGAAAAAAAGAGAAGGAAGAAAGAAAAAAAAAGTGTCTATCATTTCCTTTTTAGAGAATTACCTCAGTGTAAGAATGTAGGAAATTACTTTCAAGTTGATGAGAGTTTTTTCAATTGGTACAATATTGTTCAGCATCTAGAAACTAAACTGGAAACTGTGGGAATCTTTTTTCTTAGTTTATTCAAAATCACTTTTATCTAGGTAGAATACTGTCCAAATCCCAGCCAAAATTCTCAAAGGCAAGCAAAGTGAAAATCAGTTCTTGACCAAAGAGATGATTGTTCTTATTACATGAGTTATTGTATTCTACTCCCAGTGTTTAACAGAAGTAATTTTGGGGGTATAAGGTGGGATTACCTTGCAGGTACCCCAGTTTGTTGAAAATGGAAGAGGGGAATTTCAGTTCTGAAGTGATATATAGGCGTCAATCCCACTGATTTTTATTTGTTAATAATTACAGTAGAGGAACAGAAAAATGTATTAGTGAGAAGGATAAAGCAGCGATTTCTGTCTTGGGAGCAAATGTTCAGCCTCTTCAGCCAGCACTCATTTACACTCTTTCTACAAAGTGGTGAACTGAATTGAATACTTTGGTAGAACCTCAGCCACTGCTCAGTGTTCACACAGTATCACATTCTATGGAAGGGGATGTTCCCTGACCAATCACTAGGATCCAGACAACGAAGTCTACCTCCAGACATAATCCTTCCAGTCGCTATCCTGATGGCTTCTTTAGATGATTAGATACAACACTTGTAAAAATCAGCAGCTACCAACTCCCCAAAGCCCTCGGTGGCTCCCATGATCACATTCCATTAAACACACCACAACTGGTCCGGAGACACAGGCTCTTTATTACTCCTTAGCAGATCTTAGTGTTAGTTCCCTAAAACACAGTTTTGCTTGGTTGTCTCTTTCTCGAGCTGTAAGATACCACAAGATATGTACATTTGGAAGCTTTGCAGAATGAATTTTCCCGCCAAAAATGCCTTCCCTCACAGCGGTTTGTGCTGCTGTTTGTGTACTCACGTAGCTAGAACTGAAAAGATCCTGATTCCTGCAACCTTGTTCTCTGTGCATCCCAGATAAAAAGTGACACAGTTTTGATGGAAGAAGACTGGTCATGATTAGCCATACAAAACTGTTAAATGGCTTTTTCTCAGTGGAAAAAAAAAAAAACCAAAAACAAACAAACAAACAAAACAACCAAGCAAAAAAAAAAAAAAAACAGTTTTTTTTTTTTTCTACATATCAGGCACTGACTTCCAAAATGTTTGTAGCAAATTATTTGCCTAGAGGAGGAGTAGCTCTCTTACCTGTTGTGAATGAAATTAATCTGGAGACTAAAACTTACTGGAAGTGCTAGAGAAGTATAAAAAACCTGGGAAAAAAAAGTGAGTTTACATAAGCCTTGTCTGTGAAACTAGGAGTCCATGATTGAAAATATACAAAGGACTAAACCCAGCCAAATCTGGTAACAGCTTTGCTTGGTTAGATAAAGATTTTGACTTAGGAAACTAAAAATCAGAGAATGAAGAATGTTGAGTGTGAGAAGTTAGACACTGTGTCTGAGGCGTTTCTGAGGGTTCTGAGGGTTTCTGAGGGTTCTGAGGGTTTCTGAGGTGCTGCCAATTGGGCTTCTCAGCTCCACTGAGAATTAGAGCCTTCCTGCTGCTGAGCATCCTTAGAAGCTTTAAAGCATACTGAGGTGGCAATGACTGCAGAGTCATGGGGCCCTTCACAAGCAAACTTCGAAGGAAGTAGCATGCAGATAACTTGTGATACCATGTACCCACCCTCCTAAGGTTTAAAAGCATTGCCTCTGCTGTGACTATGCAGGTATCCCCATATCAGGTATCTACAGGATCTAGGTAGAATGGCTATGTCATTTACTGTACTGAATGGTTATTTCATTGTGACATTGTCATATTTCCTCATGGCAATAAGCTGCATGCTTAAATTAAGTGATATTTGACCTGGATAGAAGGTTTCACACCACATCTCACTGCAGCAAGTAGAACTGCCAAGACCTCGAGGGACATAGTTAACGCCCAGAAAGTAACACATGGAAGTAACATATTGTCCTCACACTCAAAATGCTTCAACTTGTCAAAGATTTCCCAATGAGGTTAACATTAAGGTCTTTGCCATGTGGCAAGCAGGAAACAGAAGAGGAAACAACTGCCAAGCTCTTTACTGAGCTCTTCTGTACGTACTACTTTTCACCACAGAATGCAATTAAAATTTTTAGCTAGACTGAAAAAATTGTAATAGGGCTATTACTGAACTCTGTTTGTTTCATGAGTAAACTGTTTAAATGTCATGGTAACTACTTGTTCCTCACTTGAGACATTCTTTAGGATTTTTCTTTAGATCAGTACAGAAATATTGCCTGTATTGCTTATTCACAATAGTTTCGTAGTTGTGACAGGTTTACATTGCAGCACACTCTCATACAAAGAAAACTCTGGGAATGTGTGGATCTGGAAGTAAACAGAAATGTTGCAGGGAGGAGAGACATCTATTGGACATAATACAGGCCTGCCAAACTCCTACCACATCTGGCTCTCTTAAAATAACAGGCAGGAGTCAATTGCAGCAAGATGTAGCATTTCAGTGCCTGAGTTTAGCAAATGTTTTAGCTGAGTGTAACATTGGAGATGACTAAGTTAGAGCTATCATAATTTCAGGGTGTCATGTTTGAAAGTTGCATGCTGGAGATCTAAGTATACAGCCCTAAAAATAGCACTCATTACCTACCAAGTGGAAGACCACCTTACAAATGTAACAGCATTTTGGGTTTGTCATAACTTACAGAATAATAAGTGCTCATTTTTACTTTCTGAATATTATTTGATGAACTTACTCAAGGACAGGATCAGTTCATGCTGCTGCACAATATTGCAGCAATATGGTGTTGGGCTTACAGAAATATTGAGGCATTTGCTGTATCATGCACCTTTTGGCATAGCATCTGTATATCTGATGGTGCCTATAAGTATGAAGATAAATTTCCTTGATGGAAATTTCTTCCAAATTTCCCTTTGGAAGAGTTATTCTTCAAGTACTTCTGGGACACCTCTCTATTTCAACAAGTAACTATGTAAATGAATAATATATCTGGTAAAATTCAGTGCATTTCTTCTCAACTTCTCTTTAGAAGATAGGTAGGCACTTCTTTTCACATCTGGGGAAGGGTTTTGCACCTTTATCAGCCGGTCTGGTAAAAGATGTATCTTCTGCTTACAAACTTTCTTGCTAGTACTAAATAAGGAAGTTGATGACTGTAAGACCACACATAGTGATTGTTTTCAGAGAATGAAAAATCTCAAACGTATTAATCTACTAAATGGGTGAAAAGGTAAAGCTCAAACAAGCCTTTAAAAGGAAGTGAGAAGGGAGAAAAAAGTCTTCCATTTAAATCTCAGCCACCACTGAGCTGGCAAATGGACAGTGCAGCACGCAATTAACTTTGTTACGTTCTCCTTGCTGCCCTCTCTGTGCAGTGACTGACTGTGCTTTTGCAGATGCAGAGGCTGGAATCTGGTTTCCCTGCTTTCACACGGTTCTACTGGTGAGTGCTAGTGCCTGTGGCCAGCTGGCCCTATCCAAAGTTTGGTTCACTTCCATCATCTCCACGTCTCTTCTGCAGGAGAGATACAGTCCCCTTTGCCCAGAGGCCTCTTGGTGCCCTGTGGTAGCAGCCAGAGCCCTTGCCAGATGAGTATTTGCTTCATGAGATCCTCATAAGGTAGCCCTGCTTCAAAAACAGGATAGTGATGCAAAAGTAGAGTGTTTATAAAAAACAGCAACACGGCGGCTGTTGCTACTAGCAACAATATGGCAGTCATCAGCTAATATGGAGATGTTTGCCTTGAATTTATCACCAGCTAATATGGAGATGTTTGCTTCAAATTTATCATCTTGATTTTGATGGGCTGCCAAAACTTCATGAAGAACATTTTATTTTGCTGTGAGTGTATGTGCATTCACAGGGACAGAGGGCATGACAGCAAATAGGTCTCCCAAGAGTGGGGCCAAATGTACTCAGAGGAGTTTGATTCCAGCCAGCAAAGTTACACTTGGAAAGATTTGCCTTGCCTTACATTACATTTGCCTGGAAGATGGAGTCCAGGTGTGTGGCCATAAATGTTTCCATTCATGGTTCATTTAGAGGTGATGAGGATCTGGTTACTGGCATTTCTGCCTATTACCTAGGCAGGTACTGCATAGGAACAACATACTCACAGAGGCATCACTATGATGAGGGGTTTGGGGATGTTCTGTCATATCACTACAGGAAGCCAACTGGAGAGGGAATTCCAGCTCCTTCTGGCTATCCCTCCTGGGTGCATCCAGTGGCAGCCATGTTCAAGGCAATGGGCAGCTGCTGTGCCTGGAGCAGCTCCCACTCTGGAGCTGGGAGGTCTTGCCACTCCTGACCCTGGTTTTCTTCTCTAGTTTTTATATCGATATGACACACACACAGTGGACCCCAGAATTACACTCAGGCCAAGTTTTTGGGTTTTATTATGGATGGGTTCCTATGCCACTGGCAGGCTGCAGATCATTACATTGTGTGAAAGTGAGGTGAGTTATGCTTGAAAATCACATGCAAGTAGGAAACGAGTGTGAAATCCATGCACTCTCTTGTTTCCACTGATTCTCATTTTGAGATTTGAGATAGTTTAGATACTGAAATTCAAAGCGAAACACAAGATGCAGAAGCAGGAGAGATACAAGCTTATGTCAACAAAAATATAAAAGGAAAGCACTTGTATTAATCCTGAAAAGCAAAATCAAGATTCATACTGCTCTGGTTTTGGTAGGGAATATAATCTTCCTGTGAGAACAAGTGAAATTGACAGAAAATCACAGAATCACAGAATCGTAGGGGTTGGAAGGGACCTCCAGAGATCATTGTATCCAACCCCCCTGCCAAAGCAGGTTCCCTACAGCAGGTCGCACAGGTAGGCGTCCAGGCGGGTCTTGAAAATCTCCAGAGAAGGAGACTCCACAACCCCCCTGGGCAGCCTGTTCCAGTGCTCTGTCACCCTCACCGTAAAGAAGTTCTTGCGCACATTCATGCGGAACTTCCTATGCTCCAGTTTCTGGCCGTTTCCCCTTGTCCTGTCTCCACACACTGCTGAAAAGCACCAGCTCAGTTTCTGATTAACAAATGAACTAGATAAAGAAACAAGTGAGAATGTTACTGGAATAACAAAAGAAAACATTTTATAACATTTTATAAGTAGATGCTCACTTTTGATACTTTTTGAGTATTTTCAACAAGAAATCTTGAAGTGAATAGAATTAAGTCCTAATTACAAGTTCTCTTTGTTTTGTTTTGTTTTGTTCATTGTGAGTAAACAAAGACTGAGATCTGGATCTGCTCAGTCAGAACTAAGGGCAACCTAAATTCCCAGAGGCCTTTGTGCTGGCCACCTCAAGGAGCCCAGGGAATGAGAGACTCTTAAGCATCTCCAGAGATACACCAGCAAGCTGTACACCAGCACAGACCCTTTGAAAAAAACAATCTGCATGCACCAGTCCTCCACATCTGAAAAGCACCCAGTGGAATCAGTCAGCTGATGACTAGTAAAAATCTTCAGAACTGCCAGCATATTCTTGGGGGAGGAGGGAGTGCCCACAAAGGAATAAACAAACCATCCTGCAAATCAAGCACAAACAAAAAGTGGGTGTCATGAGAAGGGCACAGAATACTCCTTGGGTTGTATTCACAGTATTATTTTTGTTCTGTAACTCCTTCCTGTGCAATAGCTACCCAGTGTGTAGAAGGGTGGTGCGCCCACGTTGCAGTCTGATATCTGATTAAGGATAAAAATTAACAGAGCAGACCTGGGAAAAACTGACAGTGGGTTTTACTTTCCAAAAGCAGCGTTAGTGCGAGTCCAGATCCCACAAGACTAACTCCAAGACTTCAGCATCAGCTGGGTTAATGGAACTAGCTCTGAGCTGTCACTGGAAGGTTCAGGGACTGATCTCATGACAGCACACACCAGCCTCCTTTCTGTGATCAGACCTTGCACTGTGCCTATAGGATCTGCAAGCCACCCTGGAAAGTGGAAGGAAATGAGAGCTGCACTGAGAAGGTCACATAGATATGTGCCCTGTTCTCTGCAATCTACACACTCTGTTCTTTGGCTCTGTGGGCAGATCACACAAAGCTTTCCTTTCCCCAGAAAAACACAACAACTCTGACTCTGGCACAATTGCTTTCCTTATTTTGGTAAATGCTCCTGCTGTTCCCCTTGGAGACTGCAGTTGTGCCAGTGAAGATGTAACAGGAATCCAGTCTGTCTTCCATATTGAGATGCATTGATGCAGAACTTGGCTCTTTCTGCTGTATTATATACGGGCTTGAAGGAGTCCCTGCTTCATGTGTACCCTGTCATACACTCATCGCTTCTGCTGCCTCCTTTCTGGTAAGACAAAACCACTAAGGCAAGCGTCAGGATTTGTTCACACTCCCAGTTCTAAGAGCCATAATGTAAAATGTGCCTCTGTGGTGTTGAAGCAAACAAAAGTGAGCTGTGGCTGGGATTTTCCCATTTGTGGTTTGCTAGGGAGGGAACAAAAACAGACACTTTCCAGCTGCAGCAGATAGCCTGTGTCTCTCTTCTTTTATTCACCATCAGACCCTGATTCCTTCTCCCAGCTGGTGTTGCCTCTTTATTGCTACAGCCTTGGGAGTAAGATCTGCAGGGAAAGAAATCTCTCAGCTTGATCTCAGATTGCAGTTAGAAAGAATGGAATGTCTCAATTCAGTCTGTGTCAGTAGCAAGCGCTATACAAACCTTCTCCTCAGAAAGTGTCTGGACACAGTGCTTAGGAGTCGACCAGGACAGCCATGGCCTGGGGATGAGGCTAGTCCTGCAAAATCCCTGTAAGCCCCCCATCACACATCCTGATACTTGCTAATACCCAGTGTGGAGGTCAGCTTTGGTGCTCACATCCACATGGCCCATTCCTTGAGGGCAGAGGAGGCTGTGGAGGCACTCGTTGCCTCTGGGACAGTGCTGGCAGTAGCCAACGCATAGGAGCTCTTTAATGTCCTTCTCCAAGCACAGCCAGGCTCTGTGCTGGGTGGCCATGCAATCACTGCACCGAGCCACAGTTTTTTGGTCTGCCTGCTATTCAGATGGGACATGCTTGTTTGCAGTGAAATTAGCTGCGTCAAAGTCATTCTGGCACAAATTAAGTGTTTGTGATGCACAGCATATGAAAGCTATAAAAAACAAATGAAATAATGAGAGTGAAATAAAAACACCAATGTTTTCCACACGTGCAGGAAGGCCTACACACATAATACAATGGCCAAATCCCCCAAACTGTTAATAAATGGGACCTAATTAGATGGAGATAGAGCGGTGCATGCCAACTGGCTGCCCGATACGTGCTGTCCATATACTTTCATTACTGTAGCTCGCCTCCTGGGAAACTCAGAGCATTACGCCGTGTGTACAGCTGTGTCCTATTTGTAACCTAAGCTTCTGGTGTAGCTGATCACCACCCATTAAACTCTCAATTTCTTCACCAGTCACACATTTTCCAGAACAAATGCTGTGCCTTAATCATGAAACAAATTGAGCTCAGAAATATGCTTGTGCACATTGCTGGAAGAGAGGGCAACTCAGAATTGAATTGCGGAGGTCCCCTATGCCTCCTAGATGCATAACAGACAGACACATTCAGATGCATATTCATCACACATGTACATGTACCAGAAGTCCTTCTGGGACCATCAGCAGGGGTGCTGCAGCTGCCAAGGATCCTCGGAAGAATTTCTCAAGAGAACACGATGCAGGATGACAATATTTTTGTAGCAATGTAAATCAGCCCATGGAATGTAGTAAGGAAATGGTGAATGTACTGTAGCCTCATGGGACTCCTAATTAACAAAAGATCAGTTACAGTGGTAACTAAACAATCAGCATTAAATGCACAGGACTGTAGAGTAAGTGATTTTGATTCATATAGGCTTTATCTCTCGTCTACAGAAGGGTGTATCCACAGAAGCACTGAAACTACAAAACCTCAGGAGAACTTGAAAGTTCGCCCACACCACCTCCACCCCCTGAAAAGCCAAGCAGCCTTCCTCTTCTCCTTCCAGACGTGTTTCTGTCTAGCCAGAAGTGAGTTTTGTACCATGGATTTCTGCCAGGCAGAACCGAGTTGCGACCAGCTGTCTGCCTCACAGAGACATCCTTGGGTCAATACTCCATGGGACAGATCTGATGTGCTTATGCAAAGAACAGCTTTAAGGGCAAATTCAGCAGCGGATGTGCATCTGTGACACAGCCTTGTCCCCTGCAGACAAAAAGCAGAGCATCCTCCAGGGGAAGCACCAGTGAGACCAGTTTAACAAGGCAGCCAACTTTCCTGCTGGACCCACTGCTGAAATACTGCCAGCCCTTTGGTCCTCAGTTCCAGCCCTCTACGCCAAGACTGGTGCCCAGAATACTGTATCATAATTCACTCCGTCAGTGTAGAGCCTGCACCTGCATTTCACAAATGATGGCTTTTTTGAGCTCTCCAGTTGGATTAATCTCTTATTACTTGGACGCATCATTCTAATCAAAAAGTATTTTCATCAGGAGTTTTTATTACATACGCAACTGTATGACTACCTAACCTTGTTTCTCCTTTTAAAGTGGAATGGTGTTTAGAAATTGGAGTATTCTTTCTAATCAGCTTATTTTAAAGTTCACACCAGCAGTGAACAGCTCACCGCCCAGTGTAACTTTTCCAGATAATCCATTTCCAGCCTGTTTGATGCTTAGATTCTCAGGAACTAATTGGCACCTGCAAAGTGTGTATCTGCACTGCTTTCGGACATTAAACTGCTGTCATTAGTTTTGTGAAAAAATGTACAAAAACATTTTTCTGAATTTTGGCTATTTCACTCCTCCTCTTTTTAATTATTCTTAGTGAAAGTCGATCCAGCAGTGCATCTTTAGATTGTACAGTCTCTGATCTCTGGGAGCCCACTGCCCTTTCACTGCCCACGGCCACAGCCCCCTCTGCATATCCCACCTTGCAGCAGTGATGCGATGCGAGATGGAACCTTTACCTGGCAAGCTGCTCATCTTTTCCATGCATAACAGATACATGGTGGGGTTTTTTTTTGTTGTTTGTTTGGGTTTTTTTCTCTTCTTCTTTAAGGGGGAAAAAAAACAAAAAAAAAAACCCAAACCAATTCAACACGGAGCTCCTCTTAAAGGAAAGAGGAAGCCAGAAATGTTGCAGCGTCTCAGTCCTGCCCCATGATGCTTCTTCCTGCCTGTGAATTTCCACCTGCTGTTCTGCACTATATAAGGCAGCACACGTGGGGTAGAACTGTTTAGTTGCCTGCGCCCGCCCAAAGGATTAGCAGCAGGGGAACGATGCTGCCTGCCCTGTCCTCTGCAGCCCACAGGAGGTGAAGGAGCTCCAGCGGGACTCGCTCCTTGGGTAAGCAAAGCCTGGGGACGAACAAGCATTGTTGGGGTGTGGTTGGGGAGCCCCAGGCACAGCTGTACAGAGATGTGCACCAACAACTCGTGGGAAGAACGGACTGGCTTGCTTAGCTTTGTGTTTGCAAATCAACAGTCCCACATAGCTGTCACTGCCTGCTCATTTTTGCATGGATTAAAAATGGAAAGCTGCTTTTTGTCTGAGTGAATGAAGGGGGAAACAGCACAGGACTGAGGGCAATACAGAGGGAGCTTTCAGCAAGCGTTGGCTTTATGGCTGACCCGGGTGGGCTATCCTTCTGACCAGGATCACACTGAGATGCTCAGCTGTCTTGCAGGGAAGAAAGAAAAGGAAAGAATGGTGCAGCTTTACCAAGCTCTTTTTTTTTTTTTTTTTTTTTTTTTGTCTGTTCCTTGTTCAATAAACAGGCAAACAAAAGGACCTGAGGAACCAGACAGTGCAGAGCTTCCCCGATTAAACTCCGAATGAAAGTGCTAAGCAGCTGTAATACTGTGAGTGTCATTGTTTCAGCTCTGTCAACAGAGTGACTTTGAAAAGCACTGATTTCTAAACTGAAGCATTAAATTACTCACACGCAATCTTTGTTTTCTTGTCCAGTCAAAGACACTAAATGCTGGAAACATGGAGAGTTTGATTGAGTGCCCATCAGAGGTAAGCAGTTGCTATGTTTCCCCAGCTCCTTGCTGGGCACTGAGGCGAGATGTCTCTGTTCCTGCTGCATGCCCCAGTCGGGATCCCACGGCAGAGACCCCTTTCTCACAGGGAGAGTTTGGGAGGAAATCCCCAGTGCCAGGGGGAGGCAGATGGGCAGGCTGTTCCCCCTCCCCACATTCAGACTGCTGACGTCCTGCTGTGGCTTCTTGGAGTCACAGCAGCAGTCTAACTCAGCGCTGGGTCTATGACTGGCCGGGAAGCACCCAGGGTGGTTGCTGTGCATTCCCTTGCCACCAGCACTCCTGTTGGGCAGCAAGGCAGCATCACAGCTGGGCCCAGGTCTCCCTCAGCAGCTGTCTGGTCACTCTGCTCACTCCCTGGGCTTCTCATGGGTTTCTGCATGGCTGCATCAGGTTGTTCGAGGCCCTCTTGTAGCTCTGGTGTGCTTCTTGCAGGCTGATGCCAAAAAATGCCCCCTGTTGGGCCCAGCTGACACTGAGGACGGACTTTGCCAGTTGGCTGGTGAGTTTTAAAAACAAACTGAGGAACTACCTTCTTATGTAATGCTTGCAATGCTTGTGTAGAACTGATCACCTCATGCCCCTTAGTGCAGCCCAAGCCCTAGCATGACCCAGGAGGCAGCGGCCTCCCTTTGCTCAGTGCAGATGGTAGTGATGCCTGCCCATGCATCCCTATTCTATGGTCTGCAGAGCCAGGCTTAATTGTGTTCCTTGGCAGCAACATCAGTGAGCGTGCTGCTTTCTGACAGGAGTATCTCCACTGGGGTGTGGCCCTGCAGCTCACTGCTACCCATTCAATTACACACCAGGGCAAACACACCCGGCTGCAGCAGAGCTGCACTTGTTTGCTCTCATGGAGCAAACAACTGGGAGGAGACCAGCGCGGTACAGGGTCAGAACTGGAGCAAGCTGTCCTGTCACACTGTTTTTCAGGCATATCAGAAGCAAGTTTTATATGACTCCACAGCATTAAGTGACTTTCTCATAGCTTTTAACCCTTGCTAAGAGATTTCTGACCCTGAAGCCAATGCAGCCCAATAGTGATGCTCACCTCTGGAGGAGGTATCTCCTTCATGGACAAGACTGCATAGTGGAAATTGTTATTGTAAGCTGCCCAAGTGACACATTTACCTTAGATAGCTATCACGGAAACCTCTGCAATATCAAAAATCTCTACAAATGTCAGATATGTACTGTTAGTTCTGTGCCTTGTATGTTCCCATTCTCTAAGAGGAAACAGTGGCTAGAGTGTAAAAAAAACTCAGAAAACAGGAAAGGTGGTGTCCTTAGAGGGATAGTCAGAGTTCTAAAGTTTAGGCAGTTGTTTCCTTAGCAACAACTTGGTTGTCTTTCAGTTTCTACCCATTTAGTTTGAGTTGTTGCTTCAACATACACTTCCGCTCTTCATTCCACATCACATAACACTGTACGCAGATGAAGGGAAGCATAACTTTGTTGTTTTATTTTAACTGACTTTTTAATTTTCCTTTTGTTCTCAGCAGATGGAACAAAGAAAAGAAAGAAGGTGATATCATGGCCATTTGCTCTGAGACGCACCTCTACCAGCGGAGATTCCCCGGGGCAGCTGGACCCTGGCCTCAAGATCACCCTGTTTGGCCAGCCTCTGGCAATTATTTGTGGGGAAGATGACACACTGCCCCAGCCAGTCCAGGTAAGCAATCCTGGTGATATGTTTACCGTACTTCTGGCTTCCAGAGTGAGGCAGGATCCTCAGTGCTTGTGCTACAGTACTCTGGAGATGAGTGGTTTTGATGTTTCCTCTCCATGCACAATTCTGAGAAGCTCAGGGCTCTTCCCCAGTGTAGAATGGATCAGATCTGCAAGTTCTGTCCACTCTATGCAACTTTCACTGGAAATTACTTCGAGTGGAGACACTGTGGACCAGGAATGGGAGAAGTAGATCTGTTGCTCAGTATAAATATCTGTGGTTTTACAGAAGTCATGTAAACAAATCTTTCAGCAGCACAAACATCCAGGGATTTCTGTATTTCCCTGAAATATCTTTCAGCTATGGACAGCCACTGATAAATAATTAAAGACTAATCTTCTAGTTAAAATGATCTTGCAACATTTTTCCCACTGAGTTGGCTTTTCCAATACAAAGGCTTTTTTCTCTTCTAAGAAATATTTTCTAGGCATTCAGCCTGGCTTGGGAGCCACCTCTTGTTTTCTTCTGGAAGGAAGCAGAGATGACTCCATTGGAGTACAAAATAATCTGGTTTGGGGGAAAAAAAAAGATTATTACCAGTATAACTTACTTGGAGATAGAACTAGATGCCTACAGTCATTTTGTTTTCTCCTGTATCTAAAGAAACGTCCACCCGCTAAAGGACCTTTCTTCACACACAGTAACATTTTTCCCATCCCTGCCCATTTTTTTTCCTGCAGGATCTCCTAACCATATTGTACACAAAAGGACCTTCCACTGAAGGGATATTCAGAAAAGCTGCCAGTGAGAAAGCACGCAAGGAGTTGAAGGAGGATCTAAACAAAGGCGGGAATGTTGATTTGGAAAGCAAAACTGTGCATCTACTGGCAGTGGTTTTGAAGGTAAATTCCTCTGGCTTTCAGCTGTAGGAGAACATAGCCCATTTGCACAGACACACTGTAGTGCAAAGATTTGGCTTAGGTGGGACTCCAGGAGAAAAAGAGTGAAACCAAACTAAATGTTTTAGGCATGGGAAAGTTTGGCTTTTTCCTTTTGTGATGGATTTTCAGCTCCATTTCTGCTGCTGATTTTCTGCATGCTCACAGGAAACTCACTTCCTCCTCCTCAGCATCCTCTTCTGTGAGGAATACTGAGATGTAGGGATGAACAAGAAGCAGATAATAGCTATAACCTCTTACTGCACTGATGTAAGGGCACACAGTATGTACCGGTGAAGCCTGCTTCTCTGTAGAGCTGATGGTCACCTTTGAGAGCAGTTAGCTCCAGCCAAACTCCCTCATAGAGAGCCTGAGTAGCAGCCATGCTCCCCTTAGTGTCCAAAGTCTCATCTCAGTCTCTTGACTTTGCAGGACTTCCTCCGAAATATTCCCTCCAAACTTCTGTCAGACGACCTGTATGACAAGTGGATGCTAGCTCTGGAGAAGCCAAGCAAGAGAGAAAAAATTGAAGAACTGAAAGAGTAAGTGTTGCAACCAGCAAGTTCTGTAACCAGTCCCAGTGTGATGGAGGAGCTGGTAGTAGCCAGCACCTTCTCTGGAGCTTGAGTCTCATTCAAAAACCTGTTTCTCCATTTGCAATTGTTCCTGTGGGGGTTGTAGGGCAAGTAGCACAGAGAAGCACTTCTCTAGCAGCAGCACTTCCTGGAGGTATTTGGGGTTGCTCTAGGAATCACTTATAGCCAGGAAGAGGAGAGAGCTGACAGTGTCACAGTGAATGTGGTCACTGCATGGTGTAGCAAGTGCTGACAAGAGCTGTAGGCCTGATGGCCACAGGGTTGGACAAGTGAGGCTGGCCCTGTGCTGTGCCCTTCAGAATGAGCAGAGGTGAAAGGTGGCAGAAAGGGCTCTGTGAGCTGTGTGACACAACCACAGCCTTTCACGCACCCTCAGGAAGCCTCTGGTGATATCTCCTGATGCCACCTCCTCTGCTCAGTGACACAGGACACTGTAGTGTTTCCTCTCAGTGAAGACCTCATAATTCAGGATCTTGTAGTTACCCACAAGCTCAGTTGCTGTTGGGGATTTCTGAACGACACTTCTGCAAAGTAGTGAAAGCATAGGCATTCCTTTTTCTGGAGGAAGTGTTGTCTGTCTGTGTGCAACTGAGACTTGCTCAAATAAAGAAGTAGTGGCCACCACACCAGGAATTAGCATCTCATTTTGTCTGTTTTCACTTAGGGTGGCTGACAAACTGCCCAGACCAAACCTGGTCTTGCTCAAGCACTTACTCTCTGTGCTCCACCACATCAGCCAGAATGCTGACACCAGCAGGATGGACGCCAACAACCTTGCCATCTGCGTAGGCCCAAACATGCTGAGCCCAGGGACAGGCAGCATGCTGCCACTGGAGGTGCAGAAGGAGATGAATGACAAGGTGAGTGGGGTCACCTACCAGCTGCTCTCCTTGGGCAGCTCAGACTTATTCTCAGGGATCCCACTGCTACTGCAAAGGCCACACAAAAGAAAACAGCACTGCTGAGTGGCTGCCCCTCATCCCACATGTCTGCAGTGTGTATCCTGTGGGCACTGCTAACCACACACACTCTGAGGAGTGCTAAGCTGTGGCTGATAGAATTTTTTTTTCTGGTACCAGGGCAGATCATTCCATCTGTGGTGTCAGGCCTTGTGGTATAGGCCAGGAATTTGGCAGAAGCCATCCTTCTCTGTGCTGCCCTTCATTATACAAAGATATTGGCCAGCAGCAGGAAAGACTGTTCAACATATTTTAAGCCACTTTGACTGAAATAGATGGTTTTCTGTGTGCAGGTGACGGTGTTGGTGGAGTTCCTCATAGAAAACAGCTCAGAAATATTTGGGGAGGACATTCTATGGCCTGTCAACACCTTGGCTGTGGAGTCACCAGAGCACATAGACAGCTCTACAGGTAAGAGAATGGACTAGGGATTGTCTCAGACTGGGGCTGCTGCTTTTAGGATTGATATGGGAATACATCTGTGCAAACAAATGTTAAAAGACCCTGTTGTATTGTACTTCTACAAGAATATCTTCAGTTCCCTTTCTTCCTTACATGGCCAGTAAAAACTAACAGGTGCTTTGTCCCCACAGAACACCTATGTGCTACTCATCAGAATGATTCTGCCTATGACAGCCCAGATCCTGAAGCTGAATGCTGTACTTCTGAGCTAGAGAAGCCCAAAGGAAGAAGCACTGGTTTGAGCAGAAGATATCCAACATGTGTCTCTGCCACATCACTGACTAATTGCAAAAATGACATCAACACGATGGACAGGAGGTACTCAGAGCCAGACCTATCCTTCCAGGACCGTTTTGAAAGCAGAATCAGGAAACAGAAGCTAAACAAAAGTGAGGACAGTTTTCCAGTTCAACAGAAGCAGCTAGGTCTGGAGAATGAGATGCTGGACAAACGGCTTGCAATCTTATCTTCCCAATTATCAAGTGACTCTCTATCCAAAACATCCTCCAGTTGCTCGCTAGAGAGCTCTGACGGCTCAGTCTTCACCAGCTCCCCATTAGTTTCACCCTCTAGTCCCAAAAAAACCTTCTTAAATAGGCCCCAGTCCTTTTGCACCAAGCCTCATGAAGACTGCAGCACAACTAGGCGAGAGATCAAAAAGCATTCTATGTCATTCTCTTTTGCAAACCACCGGAAAACACTAACAAAACACCAGAGTTGGGGGCCTGGAAAACACATGGGTTTCCAGAGGGACAGTTTCACAAAGAAAGACGATCAGTTCTCCTGCAGAATTGTGCAGCAAAACAGCCCTGAGGATGACAAACCACTGCATGTGCCATATCAGCAAAGGTCACGTTTCAGGTCAGCTGATGAAGTCTTCAGAGAGGTAGACCAGAGGAATCCTGGAAGACCACCCTCTTACGAGGAAGCTACTAAGAACTGCGTGGCCACCCAAGTTGCCTCCTGCAATCTCACAGTTCAGACAATGAGATTAAAGGTGTCAAACCAGGACGTTTTGCCATCTGATCCTTGTACCAGCCTTGCACAGGGCATAGCCTGTACAGCTTCAAAGGACCTACCCAATGACAGGCTTTCTACAGTGAATGATTCTGACACAGAAACTGAAACTCTCAGTGTTACTGTTGGAATAAACTCCCGTGTGAGTCTACCTGTAACCCCCGGAGTGTACCGATTGAGAGCCATGTCTGAATCCTGCCAAAAGAACAAACACGAGTATGTGGCACGGCGGTGCAGCCAGCCCATTTTTGAGGTAGAGCAGATACAGTATGCTAAGGAATCCTATGTTTAAAAACTCCTCTCTCCTCTTTACATTGTGCAAAGTAAATATTGTAAAAATAGATATCTTGCTTATGTTTTGTAAGATATTCGTTTCAAGGGACCCAGAATAAGCTAGCTCCATATGAACATTTTTTTCTTGGTGGCTCTTCTGAAGTGTTGGTCACTTTGACATGTCATGTTCTTCCACTAAAAGAGGTGTGTGTTGGTATGGGGAAAATATGTAAAAATATGAGTGAATATGATGCTCATAACGTGTTGTGTGGGAAAACTAGTCAGTAGTTGATAAACAGTGTTGTATGTGTATCCCTAAAAGGACAATTAAAAGGTAGGCAGGTCCACTTTCCTCTTCTCTTCTGTATAGTTGAAGACTCCATGCCATTTGCCATGTGTGCATCAGGCTGGCAGTTACCCCAACAGGAGAATAGCTATTCTGTCATTTAGGCCATTTCTGCACTCTTTCATCTAGCCCCTTGAACCTGCTGCCATTCCTTCCTCCTGCTTGCTAGCCATGAGAACAATCTGACCATGAGTCAGCATTACTATTGTGTACTAAGCCTGGGTTTAGAGCCACTGAAGCCCTGCAGGGTCATTTTGGGAATGTATCAAGTGAATCTCGAGTGGCCTGAAATGCTCTTAGTCTAAATAAACTGGACAGACTAAACAGACAAGATTGCCTTCAGCTTTGCTCTCATGACAAATAATAATAAAAAGAAATCCCATGAGGGAACATTCCAGATTCAAGCTTTAATTAGTTGTTAAAATTGCAGATCCTTTGTAAAATTTAAAGAAAGGAAAAGAACATATCCAGGTGTTGTCCTTATAACCTTGTAAAGACGATAGGAAGTGCAATGTGTTTTTACGAGTAGGATCTTATTTTGGTTAGCTCTCACCTTTCCTTTTATGGCTCAGGAGCCGGCAGAGTTTTGGTTTTCTCCTGTGTAAATTCACTACAATAAAAACTTTTCTGCATGACTGCCACACTGCCCATCATCTCTCTTTAAAAACACTCAGAAACTACGTGTACTGTAGCAACTTTTATACTATCACACGACATATCTAATTAGTAGGAAGGAAAGTAGCTGACCAGCAGCATCACTATTATTGTTTTGTAAAACTGTAGGCTAGATTTTGGGAACACATTCTTCTCTGTCAGGGAAACAAGTTACACCGCTACACAACAGCAGTTACCAGTAAGATGGAGAGGGAGTTACACAGAAGAGATGCTAATTAGAAAACAGTATACAAGCATCTCAGATATGACATTTTCTGGTAGTAGCTGTACCCAAAACAAAGAAAAAAGAGAAAAATGAGAGTCCCTGGTTATTTATTTTTTTTTTTGTAGTTTTATATTTGCTACTCCTTTCATGACTATAAAGCCAGGCTTACATGAGATCATTTTGAAATTACCTATAATTCTGAAATGCATATTAATGTGTCGAAATACATACCGTTCTCTTCTTGTACTTTTAATTTTATCTGTGGTTTAGATTTTATCACAAAACATTTACCTTATTATGTTACTTTCACGTGGAAAAAAAAAGCGGCCACTAAACCTATGAATCATTGAACTCACACATTCTGAGAAAAACTGCACAAACGCAGGTAATAATGTGCAGCCTCTGTAAACCCAACCTTACCATGCTTGGATCAGCAAACTGGCACTTGTTGGCTTAGGCAATTATTACTTGTATATTGCCCCCACGTGGTCAGAACAGCAGAGACACTAATCATACGCATCTCGCAAAACTAATTAAAAACACATCGCAAATCGTTTCATACTTTTTGTGAGCTCTTTGGGACACTGGAAATTACAAAATTCATCAGGATTGCATGAGTATTCTGGATATTTCTTCTGCAGTGAACATGTTCACATACTGTTTTACAAAATAACACAAGCCCAAGTTTAATGACTAAACACGCAAACATACGTGTCTGCTTAATAACAAAAACCACGTCTTCACAGGCGCATACAAGCACACACAACTTGTAATACATGCGGGTTTCGAATTGACTGAGTATGTGTGATGGTGCTAGAGGCAGTCTGCACTGCACTGCGCCCTCCTCAGCATTCCGTTGTGGCCTACCAACCAAACTCAGTCTACTCCTATGGACTTGCCACCGAAGTCCAATGCTGACACCTACAATAAAGCCAACAACTTGGCATTTTTTAGAAATTATTACTTAGTTATTTGCAATGAGATTCTTCTTCTTCAGCCTTTTGTTTAGAAGTAGACAATAGTCCTGCAGAGAAGGACCTGTGGGTCCTGGTGGATGAAAAACTGAACATGAGCCAGCAGTGTGCTCCTGCAGCTCAGAAAGCAAATGGTAACCTGGGCTGCATCCGAAGAGGGGTGGCCAGCAGGGACAGGGAGGATGATTGTCCCTCTCTATTCTGCCCTTGTGAGGCACCATCTCGAGCACTGCATACAGGTTTGGAGCCCCCAGTACAAGAAAGAAAAGAGCTGTAGGAGAGGGTCCAGAGGAGGGCCACAAAGATTATCAGAGGGATGGAGCACCTCCCCTACAAAGACAGGCTGAGGGAGCTGGGCTTGTTCAGCCTGGAGAAGGCTGCATGTTGACCTCATTGCAGCCTTTCAGTACCTAAAGGGAGCCTATACACAGGAGGGGAGTCAACTCTTTGAAAGGGTAGATAACAGCAGGACAAGGGGAAATAGTTTTAAGTTGAAGGAGGAAGATTTAGGTTGGATGTCAGGGAGAAGTTCTTTACTATGAGAGTGGTGAGGTGCTAGAACTGGCTGCCCAGAGAGGCTGCGGATGTCCCATCCCTGGAGGTGTTCAAGGCCAGGTTGGATGGGGCCCGGGGCAGCCTGGTCTAGCATTAGATATGGAGGTTGGTGGCCCTGCCTGTGGCAGGGCAGGGGTTGGAGCTTCATGATCCTTAATGTCCCTTCCAACCCGGGCCACTCTGTGATTCTGTGATTCTGTAATATCTCTGTATTTTCCTGTAGCACTGAAGTCAAACTGGTTTGGAGACTCTTGCCTGGAGTATGTATAATTTTGGAACGTTAAAAGCTAATCATGAAATTACTGTCTTATAACTAAGTTACATACTGCAGGGAGTTCCATGTGATCTATTTTTACCATAATGTTCCGTCTTGAAATACTGCTTTCAAGTGTCTCCAATTACAACTACAAGATATATCACAGGAGACCAAAAGCCACCCATAGAAAAAATCTTCCAATTTTAGTCTGGGAACAGGAGTTCTTGTTTCTCTACTGGCCGTACCAGCTTTGGCGCTAACCCAGCAGAGACGCTGGATTGTTGCAGCAGTACACAATCACTGCTTGTTCCCAGGCTGACTCACTCCTCACCCATACACTGCACATCACTATTTCACTGTACCACTGCACACAGGAAAGTCCCTTGACCCAGGAAAAAATATTTTTGCCAATTTTTGCTGGAGATTACAGCACTTAATTATCATAGGGGCATGCTTTGAATGAATATAAGTAGGCAGCTCAGGATTCTGAACAACAGTCTGCAGCAGATGAAAAGGTCATCAAGTTAAGGACTTACTAATTTCCAGTGCCTCCACTCCAAGACGTCCAAGCTCAAGGGTTCCCTAAAGGAAGCTGTCATTATGCATGTCAGGAATTTCACCCATCTACCATCTGAATGCATCCTGAGACACTTCCCACAAGATTCCTACAAAGGGAAACCCTTCCACATTTTAAAAAAGGCTTATGCCGAATGGCTCACTGCCAGAACTCTGTGAATATAACATGATCTTTCTTCCTTCGTTCCATTAATGTATTCGCTCTCTCAGGAAAATATGATGTTTATGATTCTATGATCTTGCATTTTTGTTGAACCTCTCTGCTATGACATTATACACAGCAGGCTGGCTTCTGCACTGCTTTGCAGACCCAGGGGGCACTGAGAGCTGAGTTGAAAGCACAAAAAGCTGCTTTCTTGGTCCACGTTCCCTCCGCGTAGGAGAATATGTTTGTCTCGTATGGAAAGCAGCATAGAAACATTCACTAATTTCACTCGGAAATTCAGTCAGGAGATTAACCAAGTTAGCTTTGAAGTTTGCTTGGTTAACTGCCTGATCCAGAAAGCATTTCATCTTCAGAACTGATCACACCCAGCTGCAAAACTAAGGTGATTATAACACACTGTTGAACTGCTAGCTTTAGGCAGACAGCAGGAGCTGTGGCTATCATGTGCCTCCACGAGGACAATTTCCGACTACAGGAAAAGGAAGCCACCTTGGTTAGGCGCTCTGGTTACATTTTTCTCTGAATTTTCTCAGCAGTCAGTCCTTATCACACGTGTCATCAGAACAATGAGGAACTTCTGAAGGTTACATATTCGCAAGGGGAAGGAACTTTTCAAACAGACAGACGATAACCCTGGGAAAATCCAGGGGAAAAGGGTGTTGGATAAGAGATACAATCTTCAGAGGCAGCTGATTTTCATATACACAGCCAGCTGCTTTTTCAATGTTTGGTTTTTTTTCTCTCTCTCTTTTACTAAGAATCACTAATTATACAGTCCTTTTTCCCCCCTTATAGAAAGTATCACTCATAATTTTAAATAAATCCTTTTCATTTGCTATGACAATTACACCAATTTAATTCTCACTTCTGAGTGAAGCTTCTGCAAAGGGAAAGGAGACCACAGGCCCTTTTCTGTTTCTAACCTGAGGTGCCAGCATGTGAGTCTGAACAAACAGTTTACAACTCCTGAACCCATCGAGCTCTGCTTCCTCTGATGGGTAATAATAAGAAAAGGTTTCTAGGAAAGATTTGTCACTTTCTAAACAAAACCTCTTTAGCCAATCAGCTTTTTACAGAACTGACCCAACGGCTGCTTGAAACTCTTTCTCCACACAACCCACAAACCCCTCACCAACTTCCTTGTCAGATGCTACAGTCCAGATTCCAGCCCTTCAGCTGCATTATCATACATATCAAGTCAAGATCAAAATTATAAAACATTGTTGTTTTTTGGTTTTGTTTTTTTTTTTTAAATCATTTTAAGACGAAACCCAAGCAGATTCCAAGAGAAGATATTCTGGTGATAAAGATGGGAGATATGCCTGCTCTTCCTCATGCTTACGGCACAGTCTTGGCCCAGGCAATTCAACCTCATTATACATAGGACACGAGCACTGAAAAACAGATGTATGCCCTCACCTTTCCCCCTGCTCCTCCAAGTGCGATTTCTGTCTTCATTATAAAGCCATGATTACATATACATGAAGCTGGAGAGCTCTGCATACAATTCACCAATCAGTTCTCTTTAGCTCAACCACTTATGAGGTGAGAAGTGACCCACAGCATCAACTGCAGAATTCTGCAGAGCCCTGTATTCAGAGGAGCACAGAATATCACATGACAAGATATACAGATACATGGCTCTCCTAAGGGATAGAGATATAGCCAGAAGATACAGCACTTGAGAAGTTTTTGAGCATGTGAAAAGAGATGAGCATTCACTACTTCTCCTTAAGCGCCCAGGAAGGTTGGCCTTGAGATAAAGACTGAAGAATTGTAGTAAAGTTATTTGGTATCAGGGTTTGCATTTTCCATATGCCTCCTGCACAGCTTTGGACTGTGCAGCTCAACCTCAACGAAAAAAGGATGATCCTGCTCTGACTCCGAGAGACACGATAAACGACAATTTATCTTAAGATGAACAAACAGAGAGGCTATAGTGAAGGGACAACAGAAGCAGATCAGTCTTTTCCTACTCTGCAGGTTTCGTGCAGCTGAACAAATGCCCAGGGAGGTAGAAAATAAGGCAGAGCTTTTGGGGTGAAAGGAAGACAACTGCGAGTGCCCTGTCAAAGGAAGGTAAAAAGAGGCTGGAGAGGGAGTAACAGTGCACAATTGACTTGAGTTTCAGTAGGAAGGTTACCAGCAATTGATTTTCCAACTGGCAGTTTAATAAATGATAGTTTAAAACTGAGTGTGCTGTGCTTTGCTCCACTCTCTGAAATGCTTTTTAACCCCTCCCTGATTTTTTCTAGACACTGGATATGGAATCCTGGGGTGGTTAGTTTGTCATACTAAAAAGCAAACTTGTGCAGGAATTTGAGGGAAAAGGGTGCTCAGAGTCAGAGGTAACATAGACATGAGGAATAGGATCTGCATGTAACCCTTTTGACAACTGCAGATCACAATCATCAACACTGCTTAGAAAAACAGTAATCTCACCATTGGGATTCAAGTTTAGCTCTGGTAGGTTGGTGGGTTTTTTTCCTTCTATGTCTCGCATTTGTCAAAGTTTGCAAGCTGGTACATATTTTTATTAAAGCTAAGTATCTCACTGTCAGAGCTACCCCTACATGTAGATACTGTCTGTATATCACAGATGTATTAAACTTAGTGCCTACAAACATCAGCAAAGGCACCATCTGAGGGCTGTCAGTTACCAAAGACACAACACTGTATTGCTGATTCCCTCTGACCCCATCACTGCAGCATGTCATAAGCAGGTTTCACTGCACTTCCACTAATTGTTCTCCAAGAGCATTGGAACATGCTTATAACTGTGTTTTATATTTTGGCCAGGCATCTCAGGACACTGATTAGCAGCAGCATGATGCTTTTCAGGACTTCTGATGCCACCTCAAGCACTTCCTTTCCTGGAGACTTTCAGAATCTGCCAGGATAGGCCCTGACCAAGCTGATCTATCATTGAATTTGTCCCTGCTTAGGCAGGAGGGATACACCAGAGACCTCCAGAGTCTTTTTCAGTCTGGTACATCTGCTCTATGATTCTGTGATGTCCGCATGAAGACAATGACATTTTGGCATTTGCTAACATGCAAAGCCAGAGCCCTTTGCCCCTCCTGCAGAGTACTTCCAATGCTTTTGCACTAAATTGTAAAAAACCCTAGGTTCTATTTGGTTCTGGTAAGCTTTGTCAGTTCTGCTCTCACCTCCCTCCTTAGTGATACTTGCACCATACCCCTGGTTCCCTTGCTCCTTGCAGGCCTCCTGTGATGGAAACACTCTCTGCTACCTGAAACCTGTGACTGTCTATAAGGTATTGTCATGGAGTACCTACACCTGCCATAGCAACATAACTGAACTAAAACAAATAGCTCCCAGAAGGATTCCAGAAACAAAGGGCATGGATATTCTATATACTCAGTATTGCTGAAGCAATCAAGGCTACTCACAAAGATTTAAAAAGAGCTATTACTATAGCAGTAACCCTTAATTACTGTTAGGTTTTGCTTAGTATATTTGAATGAGTTTGGGTGGTTTTTTTGTTGGTTTTTTTTTTTTGTTGTTGTTGTTGTTGGTTTGTTTGTTTTTTTTTAATATAGAACCTGTTAACATGTTCTCATTATTTGTCTTGGGTCAGGGCAATCCCAGATACCTGTACAGACTGGGAGAAGAACTCATTGAGAGCAGCCCTGTGGAGAGGGACTTAGTACTGGTGGACAAACAGCTGCTCTTGCAGCCCAGAAGGGCAACTGTATCCTGGGCTGCATTAGACAAGAGGTGGCAACAGGGAGAGGGAGGTGATTGTCCCTCTCTGCTGTGCCCCTGTGAGCCCCACGTGCAGCATTGAGGCCTGGGGTCCCCAGCACAAAAAGGATGTGGGGCTGTTGGAGCAGGGCCAGAGGAGGCCATGAAGATCATCAGAGGGCTGGAGGACCAGCTGAAGGAGCTGGGCTTGTTCAGCTTAGAGAAGGCTACATGAAGACCTCACTGGCAGTCTTCCCATACTTGGGGGAAACTTTTAAGCAGGAGAGAGACCAACTTTTTACATGGTTTGATAGTGATAAGGGGGAATTGCTTTAAACTAAATGAGGGGAGGCTTAGGTTAGATGTTAGGAAGGAAGTCTTTACCCTATCTTTACCTTATGGGGCACTAGCACAGGCAGCCCAGATAAATTGTGGAAGTGTTCAGGGTCAGGTTGGATGGGCCCCGGGCAGCTTGGTGGGTGAAAGCCCTGCCCACCGCAGGGGGTTGGAGCTGGGTGCCTTCCAGCCTGAGCTATTCTGTGATTCCACGATTCTATGACAGGGGAGTACAGAGGTCATACCAAGGGCCCACCTCACTCTCCTATTTCCTACCATACTACATCTTTGCTGTATCCAAATCCCACAACAGCTTCCCAGACCAATGGACCCTAAGTGTGTACTGTAGGTGACCTTTCGGGACACTGCTACAGCAACCACCAACATGTAATCCAACAGATTTCTGTGACCTCGCCCGCCCAAATTTTCGCTCCGCGCTGATCCCACAGCCAAGCGCAGGCTCAGCCAGGCACCGCCCTGCCCCTTTGCGACTTGCGGGCGGCGGACGGACGGCAGCGCCACCGCGCGGCCACCCCTCAATGCTGCCCGAGCGGGGCTAACGGCCGTCCCGCAGCACCCCGCCTCGCCGCTACAGCCGTTAGCAACGTACTCCTGTTCCGCGCACGCGCAGCGTATTCCCCACGTTGCCTAGAGACGGTTGCCTGGGCGCGTTACAGCCGTGCCGCTGTGGAAGCGAGAGCCCCCTGCGCCCGCCGCCATGATGCCTGCGCTGCGCCCGCCGGCGGCGGCGACCTCCGCCGTGCCCTACACCTACTGCAGCCCTCCCCGCGCCGTGCCCGCCCGCCCCAAGTACCGAGCACCGCTGGAGGCCGACGAGCCGTGAGTGCCCCTAGCGTGCTGCCCTTCCCGGGGTGGGGGGAAACCCGGGACTTGTGGCTTTCGGGGCTGTAGTTTGAGGTTGCGCCGCCCTCACCGCAGCCGTGGGCGCTTGGTGTTGCAGGGTGAAGGAGCCCGCTCGCTGGGCCAACCTGATGTACGACAGGAGGGTGGTGCGCGGCAACACGTACGCCCGTCAAGCCGTGCCGACGGTAGGTTCTCCGCGGGCATCATCCCATAGCTTCGTTGAGAAGCAGCGCCTTAGTTTCTAGTGCCAGGGAGGGTTTTGGTGGCGTATTAGGAAACGTTTCTTCTCAGAAAGAGCAGTGAAGCATTGGCACAGGCTGCCCAGGGAGGTGGTGCAGTCACCGTCTCTGGAGGTGTTCAAGAACCGTGTGGGTGTGGCTGTGAGGGACAGAGGGCGTGGTGGGATGAGCTGGTGGTCAGACTAAATGATCATCTTTTCCGGTTTTAATGATTCTGTCATTTTTAGAGATTATTTCTACATGGATGCTTTGTGTAGGAATTTTAAGCGGTCTGTTCTTAAAAGCAATTGTATGGAAATAGCTTTGTGTTAGTTGTTTCAAACAGCTATTTTCACATGTTCTGTTTATGACGTTCAAAAGGTATTTTCCTTCCAGCCCACAAAGCACTGAATTTAGTAGTGTGGATGTCTTTTGTTTTAACAGCACTAAAGTTTCTAGATTATTTAATCTAACAAACAATTCTGTTGATATGGCAATAACTGGACTGAAGTCATACAATCACAGAAGTTCCAAACCCTCTGCCACAGATGGGGTTGCCAACCACTAGATCAAGTACTAGATCAGATTGCCCAGGGCTCTATCTAATCTGGTCTTGAACACCTCAAGGGATGGGGCATTCACAGCCTCTCTGGGTAGCCTGTTCCAGCGCCTCACCGCTCTCTCAGTAAAAAAAAAACAACTTGCCCATGATGTTGAATCTAAATCTCCCTTCCTTTGGTTTAAAACCATTTCTCCTGTCACTACCTACCCATGTAGAAAGTTGATTTACCTCATATTCATAAACTCCTTTCAAACATTGGAAGGTTGCAATGAGGTCTCCCCACAGCCTTCCCTTTTCCAGGCTGAACAAGCCCAGTTCCTTTAGCTTGTCTTTGTACAGGAGGTGCTATAGCCCTCTGATCATCTTCATAGCCCTTCTCTGGACGCTCTCCAAAAGCTCCACATTTTGCCTGTGTTGGGGAAGTCCATTTCACTTTCTTAAAGCTTCACCTGGAAACTCACAGCTGAGTGAGAATAAGCCATTTTAATGTGTTTTATCTTGTTTTATCTTAGTGTGAGATGCCATTAAGGTACGCCTGTAGGTATCCAGTAGATCTTGGTAGTTTCATGCCCTAGTCTTTAAGGAAACTGACAATTTAGAATCGGTCTAAACTGAAAAGTAAGCCTGAAATACTAGATTTGTAATGTTAAAAACATCAACAGGCTTCATTTGCAAGAGAAATTAGTAGTATTTCCAAGTACCAATTGTATGGTGGTGTATTTTTAATTTATTTAATTTTATTTTGTTGTCCAGTGTATCCATCATCCTAATGCATTTGAGATTCAAAGGCAGAGAGAAGCACGGAGGAGAGCATTGGCTAGAAAGAAAGCAGAAGAGCAATTACAGCTAAGAACTCCTGAGCCTGTGGAAGGCAGAGAGCACGTTCATGTGCAGACAGGTAAAGAATGATTTAAAAAAAATAAAAATCTGAGAACAAAAACTTGCTGGTCTAAATTAGCTTACTAAAGTGATGATTCAATTGGTAGAATCAATTAAGGTTAAGGTTCTCTAATCCTTTCCACTATAAATTCCCTCTTTTTAGTTCTGTGTAATTACTAATAAACTTGGTTAATGAGAGTGACTTTTCTTTAGAGAATGTCTCTTTTTCAATTCTCAGTGCACATTCTTGAACACTAGTCAAGACAGCTTCATTTATTCTTTCCTTTTCCAGTATCATCAGGGAAGTTTGATGTATGCCTCAAATAGAGGTGTGTTCTTTTAGTAGGACTAGTATTAAAAATTACTGAGGGGAAGGGAAACAGGAATGGGCAGTGGCCCTAATTTAAAATAGGAAACTGCCCTGTTTGTGAACAAACAATTTATTTGTAGCAAGACCAACGTTTGGCAGTGGGTAATCATGGGGCGAGCACAGTGTATTGCCGTGCCCTTCTGAAGAGCATTTCAGATTGTCTTATAAACTGGGAAAGCAGCTGTGGTACATGCTAATCAGATGTGGGCTTTGATTTTGTGAGCGTTCTGTGTGCCACGGCACAGCTGAACCTTCCTCCAATGTACACCGACTTTTCACCATTGAAACTCTGCTGGACACAGAAGGAGGCAGTCTAGTGTGTTTATTGTGGTCTCTTTCTTCCCATCTTTCTGAGCTGATAATCTTAAGTATTCCCCAGACCTTCTTTTCTGTGCTGGGTTGTTAATCTCTACAGTGGGAAACAGACATATAATTCAAGTCAAGCACGTGGTGCTATAGATGTGTGGTTAACTCAAAGCTACTTGCAGTTGGCCCGGAAGGAGAATGTCATTTTTTAAAAATCCCACAGATCCAGATCCAACAGATCTATGCAATGGAGAAAAATGTATGGCTTTATTACTATTAATGGTTAGTAGATCTGTAATCGTTGTCCATTTCTGAAATTGTCATATCCCATTACCTCTACCAAGAATTGTTTATTCTGCACAGTGGACTGAAAATGGTCTAGACTCTCTTTAGAAACCTGCTGAATGGGTTTAGGAGTAATTCCCAAGAACTGTACCAGATGTTACAGAAAGTATATATATCAAATAGCTTATGTAGCAAACTGTTTTGAGGGCTTTTTGTTTGTTTGTTTTAATTTGCATTTGGTTTTGGTTTTTTGGTATCTTTATAAAAACAACTTTACAGCATTCTTTGTATGCGGTTCACCCAGTACAGTGATCAAAAATAGTTGAGAATTAAAATAAAAAAGAATCCAATGTAGAGCATTCCTTGTGTTTTATTTCTAGAGCTGTATTTGGAAGAGATAAGTGACCGGATAATAGAAGTTGATGTGGAGTGTCAAACAGATGCATTTTTGGACAGACCTCCCACTCCTTTCTTCGTGCCAGCCAAAACGGGAAGAGATGTGGCCACACAAATAGAAGAAGGAGAGGTATGAAGCAAAGTCACATCCACAAGTAGTGGTAAAGCAAATTTCCTATATCAAACAAAATTGAGTCAAAATCAGAAAGGAACTTCTCATAGAATATGCAAAAGAAACCATGCAAAACTGAGGGACAAATGCAGGTCCTGCTGCTTTCAGCTAAGAACTACAATACTGAGAAATGGTCTCCTCTGTGGAAATAGTATCCAGCCAGACAGGGGTTGGAAACACAGAAGGCAGTAGCAATGGGGTCCAGGTGAGTGCTCTGCTTCTCCTTAACAGCACCTTAAGTGGCTGCAGCGGAGTATGTGGTGTCTTACTCCAGCCCACTCATCACTTAGACCCCAGCAGCATTCATGCTTCCTGCCTTAGATGACACTGGATCCCTACCTCCACTTCTCATCACCTCTTTCTGCAGAGGTGTTTTGATCATCCTTCTTTGCTCCTTGCCAAAATGTTGTGAGGGATCATAGTAAGGGGTCATTTATTTCTGTTTCACTGACTCTCATCCCCAGCTCTTCGACTTTGACATTGAAGTCAAGCCAATCCTGGAAGTGCTGGTTGGGAAAACCATTGAGCAAGCTTTGCTGGAAGTCATGGAGGAAGAAGAACTGGCCAAGCTGTGGGCACATCAGCATGCCTATGCAGAACTGCGCAATGCAGAGCTGGCTGAGGTCCAGCGCCTGGAAGAGCAAGACAGGCGATACAGAGAGGAGAAGGTAGGTCTTATTAGGAGTAAAACAGGCCTGTGTGAGTGCATACCACATCCAGTACTGAAAGACGAGCTCTGAAATAAGCTGAACGGGGGCAAAAGGGTATTGTCAAGTTTGATGTTCCTGAAAGCATTTTGGTGCCATACAGCTTCAGGCAGATTCTTGCTCTCATGTGTCTGCTCTGTACTGTTCTGTTCCACTACAGCAGTCGTGCTCAAGTGACCTGATAAACTCAGGCATCCGATCAGGAGGCCAAACCTGGCAGTACTTTACAGCTGTTACTCAAGCCTGTTCATTATGATAATATCTAAATGAGTAGTCAGAGTGCTTGAAAGTGAGAAGCACCTTGTTCTTTCACACAGAACGCATGTGCTATTGTACACATGCACATGCCTCTCAAGATCTCCAAGTACAAAACTGTTAGTAGTATCTAGCAAGTAGAAATAAATAGAAATGACAAATCTTAATTTCTGTTTATTTGGTTTAATAATGTTAACGTTGTTATTGTTTTCCTGGACCGACCTATGTTTTAATTTTTTTCTTATGTCAAATAGTATATAAAATCAGAAAAGTGAAAAGTTGATGAAATTTTTACCCAACCTCACCTTATTCCAAGGGCATCAATCAGCTCTATCTGCAATAATCAAGCAGTTAAGATATCAATAGATGATAAGGTATCGGAGAAGGATTTTGTTTAGCCAGCCACAAGACCCTTATTTTACAGACTTGCCAAAATTAAAAAAGCTATAGCAAAGGATTCCTGTAGTCCTCATTCTCCACAGATTCAGGCTAGCTTTCAAGGAGTTTTTTGTGAAAGTTAGAGGCCACAAATACTGGCATTTAGCTCAGAAGTCTTAAGTATTGGTACTCTGATTATCTCTGCTGTTCATGAGTTTCACACGGATGATTTTTCAAAATCTAGATCAAAAGAGATAAGGGGCTGAAAATTTAAGTGCAATACTGTCTTGACAGGAACGTTGGAAACAGCTGCAGGTGCAAATGCTGCAGAAAGAGAAAGAGACCATGGAGAAAATTGCAGCTCAGGCATTTGCTAAGCGTTATTTGGCTGATCTTATTCCCTCAGTCTTCAACAGTCTTCACGAGAGTGGGTTTTTCTACGATCCTATAGAAAGAGGTTTGTACTTTATTTTTTTAATATATGGAGTAATATAAAAGTCAAACCATCCATAAGCACACTTTATAGTCCTATTATTTAGAATAATCTAAAAATGCTTTATTCATTTACATTTGTGGTTGCACAGGTATTTTTCAAACTCACATTTTTAATACAAACGTTGGTTATCTGCACCCAGTGTTCAAAAATACATAAGAGCTGGTGATTTTACATATAATGAGAAGAGCTGCTTTTATGTTGGTAGAAACAAATGGCTGGTTAGGACTGATAGAGAGAGAAAGAGAGAGGGATCCAAACGGTTTAATCTTATTTTGATAGGATAAGTGAAGAAATATATATGTCACTCTGAATCTTTGTTAATGATTGCCGGAGCAAAGGAAAAAATGATCAATAAGAATTAGGCTCTGCAAATAATTTTGGAGTTGTACATCAGCAACTTTCAAGCTTTCAGAGTCAGCAGCATTTTGTATGGGCTACCTTGATGCACCCCGCTTATCCAGTTCCTGTACAGGTGCTCAGACTCCAGTTTGGGAATAGGTACACTCTCTCCAGTATGAGTCAGAAGGCAAATGCAGAAACTGAGTGTGTTTTGCAAACTGAGTAGGGATTGGAAGTGTCACATGCAAAAAGCACAATTGGAGTAAGCAAGAGCTCTTTGGTCAGAGAGAACAAATGGTTTCAGCAGACCAGAAGCCAGATGTACTTGGAAAGCAGAGCAGGAAATGTTATACTTCTGACTTGCTCAGGATAGTTATTTTCATCAAACTAGAACATTACTGTGCATCTCGTGTGTGCTTGCCCTGCGGGGGTGCCAAGCGAGCCCCTTTGAAAATCAGTGAAGCTGAGAGGACTCTAGTTCAGGTCCATAATGATTAGGAATCTCAGTAAAAGAGGTGGGAGACAACACACCTCACAAATCCTGAGAGATTTCATCTGGCTCTTGCAAAGCAAGTATCTTCTGGCAAGGTTGTTCATCCCTTAATGACCACAGCAAATGAAAAACAGCCCAGAGATCCTGTTGCTCATCCTTAATAAACAGATGCTTTTTCTTGCTTTCTTTCTGCCAAATTCTTACAGACATTGAGACAGAATTCCTGCCATGGCTGATGACAGAAGTGGAAGAAACACTAGAAAAGAAGACTCTGGGAAGGGCGATGCTTGACTGTAAGTTATCAGTTAATCCGGGTTCCTTGTTTGTAATTGTTTTTTCCCCAGTCAGAGCAAATATAATGGTTGTATGCTCATTATGGACTAAGGGAGCAGGTGTCATTTTAACAAGAAGTCCACGTGTCTGTGGCTTTGTATGTTTGCTTTTGGGTTTTGTATTTATTAGTTTGACATTTAAAAATGTTTTTGAAGTTGGGAAAATAACTACTGCAGCCACTAAATGATTGATTCTTACCTGAAGTATTAGAATTGCCAAACATGGTGCACTAATTTCTCTCTCTGCTGGTGCTTTCTGTTGTTTGATATGTGGTGCTGCTGGGAGATGCAATACTTTTGGCAGCCTCTTCAGAGGCTGCACTGAAATACCTGGACGATCTAAAACTGTCTTTTGTAGAAGCACAAAATTATGATGAATGTGTGTCCACCACGCCAAACCCATTCTTATGCTTGCATTACATATTCATTCTTGCAGTTTCACCTCGAGCAGTGATTGTGGATTTGAATTACAATTGTGTTTGTTTCCTTTGGGTTAATTTTCAGCTTAACCATTTATTTCCTTTGTTGAGGTCCAATTCAGATAACTACAGCTGCACTGTTAGTATTTTTATCCTATGATATATGTGTTGGTGTGTACACTTAAGAACCACTTCTTAAAGGATTTCTTCACGAGGGAAGGAATTTTCTCTCCTTTTGAGCAAGAAATGTTGTATGTGACCACTGATTAAATAAGTCAAGGAAGATGTTGCTGTAGGATATACCATCAGATCGTCCATCATATTCTTGTTAAATCTTTAATTTTTACTGCCAGATACCAGTTTGTAGATGCACAGAATAATTAGAGCAGGCTAATAAGTAATACTGGCAGCATCTGTTTATGCTAGTTTACCCACTGTGTGTTTCTGGCTTATATCCAAGCATGCACTGTTGAGTAAACCATTCTCTCTGCCAAAAGAAATTGTGGATTACCTTCTCCAACAAGTTTTGTGAAGGCAGGCACAACCTCAGCTGAGATTCTGGCTGCTTCTCCTACTTATGCAAAAGCACAGGAGAATTCTCTAAGGATATATTTTTAAGCTATTTGAATATAGAAGCTACGTAAATGGCTAATTTTGTCACCATCCAATAAAGAAACTGAGAACTGCAAGGGAAGCATCCAGTCTAAGGTGGCATGTTTATCTTCTCAAGAGATGCAAAACTCAACCCACAAATTAGCAAGGAATCTTCTTTTGGCATCTGTACGTTGTCCCATTTTCTATATTAAAGCCCTCTTCCTCCATCATTGGCCTTTTTATTTACCATATTTAAATGATGTATTTCAAAGTGAATGTTGAATTATTGTTGATTTCATTCCTCTGGAAGAGGTACAATGTTTAGAAAAACTTAAAAAGGCAAAACAACAAAAATAATAAAGAACAGATGTTTTACAGCTGCTTTTCAGAAATAGAAAGTCTTTTTGATGACTCCCACAGTTCCAGTATTACCCTCTGCCAAAAACATCATACAATATGCAACCTGGCTAATTCACCTTGTAGGGTGACCTGTTCCAAAAGTGACCAGACAGCAATGAAGAGATGTACAAGGCAGCCCAGGTGAACCCTTTCAAATCAATGCTTTCAGTACAAACCTTTGATTATAGTTAGGCTGCAGCAGCAGGGATGATTTTTCTTATTCACACATTCTTTCACTGTTAGTATAATTTCTTTTTATTTTTTTTTTTCCTCTGCCCAAGAATTCACAGGTCAACAATGTATAAATCATTTCAAATTACAGTGTGTTTTTTTACTGTGTTTGTTAATGATACTTTTCTCTATTTCAGCATTGATTCGTACAGTGACTGAAAAACGCTTAGATGTGTTTAGCCAAAAGCCTCTGCTTGATCAGATAGAGGCACCTGCTGAGGAGCACAGGCCAACAGACAATGTGCCACAGGTAGCTGCTGAGACAGAAGCTGCTGACCAAGCAGTCACAGTAGATGAAGAGACTGACCAACCTGCTGCTGAAGAACAGGCTTTGCGTCACATTGCTTTCCAGTTAGAGGAAGCCGATCAAGAGTAAACGGAGGACTCGGAAACTGACTAGCTAGCAGGCAAGTCATCATCCTGTCTATTTACTGGTATTGTCGTGTAGGCATGCTGAAGGATGAATCTAGTCAACAGTATGGCATTAAAGCATATTTTCCAAATATTAATGTTGCTGATTTCAGGCTGAAGGAGTCAAGAGAGTTTACTAGTGTCATGAATGGCAGTGAAACCCTATCCTCTTCTAGATAATTCAACCCATCAAAAGCCAGAAATGTTTACAAATGAAAAGTAATGCTGTCCCGCATCCCACTCTAGAAAGATATGAAAAGGATATTGTGAGCATCCTGGTAACCTTTGCAAGTGCTTTGATCATGTTTTAAAAACAGAGACATTCTTACTTTGCTTATTTTGAAAGGTAACTGCTACAGCACTTAAGTTTCTTTCCACTCATGTTATTTGCTTCTCCCTTGACACACTTGGATGGGCATCTCAGCAGGCAGGAAAGGCTGTTGTTCCTGACACTCTTCAAGTTCTAAAGAGTTATCTGTGAACATCTGCCTGCGCAAAATCCTCCTTGGCCTCCTGCTATGGGGCTGGGCCCTGTGCTAAGCCCAGCCTCGGTTTTCTTTCTCATCACTCTTCTTTGGTAATCCACTGCACTGGTACCAGACATGAATTAAAAAATGCACCTGCACTGCCTTCCTGGCTGTTCCTAGGCCAGCTTTTCAAGTGGGGCATTCCTACTTGTAAAAGTGCATTGCTGCTCCATTGCAGCAACACCATTTCCTTGCTGGTTGTACTGGTGGAACCAGTCCCACCTTGTCCAGGCTGCCCTGTGCTACGTCCTTTCTGCAGTACAGAGGAGATGTCTGCTAACCCAGCAGGCCAGACCCAAATCCAAGAGAGATCTCAGGAATGACACCTGCAGAGATAAGCCCCTGCTTCACATCTCATACTCTAAGGAGGGATATTCAGACTTTTCTGTGAACCACTCATGCTTGTGGCTTCAAAGGCATACCCTGCCTGTCTTCCAGCCTGAGCTCTGACATCCAGACTCAATTGTGATATACATGGAAAAGCTCACTTGGACGGTCTCATGTATTTGCCTGTCTCTGTAGATAGTTGAAAATTTGAAATAATGAGGTGTAACCACCAACAAATCCACTAAGTGGTTTGAGGATCAGCAGATATGCCTGTGTTAAACTGTAATCATATAGTACGGATTGTAGATAGGCACACAGATGCTTTCTGAAGCTGGAGTATTCCTGTTAGCTAAGTTGCTGGTATTTCAACATAGTGTGCTTAGCTTTTCATCTATCACTGATTCCTCTAACCATCCAGCAAAATGCATTGTGAGTGAAATTAAGGTACTCATTACTCACTGAGTTCTATTTAAGTATCTGAGAATAATTTGCTTTTTTGACACGTGACTGGAAATGAAAATCAGGTTTAGGCATTGAAGTCAGTGGGAGGTTTATGTCAGTTTCAGTAGGACCTGGGTTTTGCACTGATTTTGTTCCCACTATGTTGGAGATTTTTGTCATGATGTCTTCAGGCTAATTTTTTCTAGGTAATTAAAGGCTGTGTGACTTGCTTCATGAGAATTGCAAATGAAAATTTACTTGAAGTGTTTCATTATTCTGTTTAAATAGGTTATGGCACTGTTTATATATTCTTAAATTATTGTAAAAGTTGTATGCCTTGCATTTTTACTTCATTTGAATTTATGGTTACTATTCAAGACTAAATTATTTTATAGCTTGATTGTTGTGTTTTTGGAAAAAAGGTTTTAAAACAGTTTTAATACAGTCCTTGTCTACCAGCTATGATCTGCTGTGTTTCATCCTAATCTCACACAATGCCTAGGGACAAAAGAAAGGCCTTCATGCTGTACTTGGTCTTTGATGGGAACTCTACAGTCTTCAGGATCAGAGACCTGAGCTGAGGGGCAGGTATGAAAAAGCTAGCCTTTTTGTTCCTGAAAACATTCTTCAGTGGCAGTGTGCTTCAAATTAATGAAGGAAAGGAGGAAGAATAAGAGAATGAACATGTTAAACTTTATCATACATCTTTCTCCTCTGCTGATAGCCAATGAAAAAGGAACTTAAGATCCATGTGTTCTGTGTTGATGGCCAGGCCTGCAGCAGTTAAAAAGAAGGGAAAATTTCTAATAAATGACATTTGCCAACACAAATTCATATGGCCTCCCAGGGGTTTGGGAGTTGACTTCAAACAGTTTTTTGTTTTTCAATACAAATAGCAGTTTCAAAAACAGCCATTAAGAAAGTGCTAGAACAGAAACTCTTAGCATCCTCCAACCATGAACATTTCAGTATGGCAAACCAAACTGCAGCGGTGTCTTCTGTGCTGGGGCCAAAGAACAGCCTCTGCTTTCCTGAGAAGGCCATATGCACTCCCCTGCCGTATGGCTAGGCTGACTGCCCGCAGCTCATTTCTGTCCTTGGTTAGAAGCTGCTCCTTCACACTCCTAGTATTTGTTTTTCTGGTGTTCTCTTTAGCTTTTCTTCCCCCAAACGAAAGACTTGAAAGTTGCATCTCACACCACCAGATAGGTGATGGGAGGAGAAACACTGGCTGATGAAGCTCTTCTGGTGAATAGGAAGATTTAAGATCTTGTGCTTTTGATTAAAAATACAATGAGGGGAGCCTCCCAATCTGTCCATGCTGCTGTCTTAGACTTTTTCTGACAGCCCTGGGGGGGAGGGAGGGACATGCCTGGAGGAGGCACCAGCTCACTGCACTGCAAACAGAGCTGGAGTTTGGGCTTTCTAGGTCCTCCTGCAGTGCTACAGTTCTGGGAACTGTGGTCAGTTGGCCCCTTGGCAGGGGCCCCGAAGACAGATGATGAGATACTTTTCCAGAGCAAGTTGTCATTAATAAAGTATAGTTACTATATTTTTTTCAGAATGTTAAGCATTCATTTTGCATATGGAGAAATGCCATTTCTTGAGAACAACCGACAGTCTGGCAGAATTGAGGAGCTTTGTTCACCAGCCTTTATTCTTAGATATCAACACCTGCTTTAAGTCTTCACCTTTTTGTCTTTTATTAAAAAGCAATGCCTTCCATATTAGGTATTTGAATCCACAAATATTTGCACTTACCCAGAATTCAGAAGTGAGTGAAAACTGGGACACAGATATTACCGTCTCCACAACTAACAGGTCTCTTGTCTCTCATATCCCTTCTTTCATACTTGAACAACCTTCCCTCACTCATCTTCAACAACTACCTTGATTCTACTTACCAATAGTAGTTTTCAGGCTAAGGGAGGTGAGAAAAAGAGTTTCACATGGCTATGTGAACACATGAGCCTTCTAGCTGACATACGCATTTCTTTATCAAACCCCAAGAGCTGGATCATGCACAAATTCTTGAGCAAGATGTTCAGGATTGTTTCCTCTCAATCCCATTCTGGTAGAAGAATTGCTGTAGAGGCTCCACCCACCCTTCTGTTGTAATTGTGCAGACCTAGTTCAGACATAAGTGTTTTCTGCCAGTATATTCTCATCTTCCTTTTGAGTATTCCCTTTTTCTGTTGTTCCAGACTTTCCTCTTCTAACAGGTTTTCAGAACTGTACTGCAGTATGCTCAATGTGTATGTCTTAAACCCAGTTCTGAGGCCCTGGAAGGGCAACGAAACTGGTGGTCTGGAGCACAAGTCTTATGAGGAGCAGCTGAGGGAGCTGGGATTGTTTAGTCTGGAGAAGAGGAGGCTCAGGGAAGATCTCATTACACTCTACAGCTTCCTGAAGGGAGGTTGTGATGAGGAGGGGTTTGGCCTCTTCTCCCAGGTAACAAACAGGACCCGAGGAAATGGCCGCAAGTTGCACCAGAGGAGATTTAGATTAGACATAAGGAAAAACTTTTTCTCTCAGAGAGTGGTCAGGCACTGAAATGGCCTGCCCAGGGAGGTGGTGGAGTTGCCGTCCCTGGCAGTGTTCAAGAGGTGTCTGGATGAGGAGCTACGAGAGATGGTTTAGTGGCTTGTGGTAGCAATGGTAATGGGAGGACGGTTGGACTAGATGATCTTGTAGGCCCTTTCCAACCTTGTGATTCTATGATTCCATGATTCTATGATTCTAATGTATAGTTACAATAGTTCTGTACCATGTACGCATGCTATTCTGGAGAGGCAATGGATAGTGCTAAGGACTTGGTGATGAATTCTACCATGAATTACAAAAAGTGGAGGAGAACTTTGGGGTGCTGAGAACTTAAAAACCTTTACACAAAGAGGATGTAAGATGTATGGGACTGATAGTAGCCCTAGGGCAGACTGAGGATGGCTATTTGAAGGTGGGAAGAAGCTCAAGTTCTGGGATGGAGCTTCTCTTTTGGTGTTTACGTTAAAATCAAACAGAGCAAGTATAGTCACTGCTCTCAGGTAAGCTTCAAGCTGGTTTCCACAGAAATAGGAAGGTATCCCAATGTGATCAGGGAGTATCATGGTTAAGCCTGCTGAAATAGGTTATATTTTTAACAGAACCATAAAGCCACAAAGTAAAAATTTTATAAAACTTTTCTTGATACTTCCCTTCCACATCCCTTCTCTCTGATCTGTGTCCCCAGGAGCAGCTGTCACAGCAGGTGAGGTGGCCAGCACTGTACCAGGTAACTTGGGGCCATCCCCAAGATCTGCAGTCCTTCTCCCCACTCAATACTCCAGTAGCACAATGCTAGGGGTGTGTGAGGGACTCGGGAGGGGACAGAAGGGACAGCACTGCAGGCATTAGAAGGCAGGACAGGGTTCAGAATGCATGGAAAGGCACGACTCTTATCTGCTCCAGGTTGTTAGTTGCTCTGTAGTGACATCCACCTGGACCTCCCTTTGCACTAAATCCCAGAAGTGTTAGCCTTTACAAATTCACTTACATTTACAGTGTGAGGACACAGCAGTTGAGGTCACCCAACAAAGTCCTGAGGGAGATCATGGGATTCTGGGCTTTCTAATTGATAAGCAGCACATCTGTGTGCTGGAGCCAGCATGGGGGCTTTCCCTAGGAACGATCAGAAACAGGATACGGAGTTCATTTGGGCATTGAACTTTGTCCAGAAGAGCATCTGTAGCTCAGAGGAGCTGAGCACAATTGCTTTTGAGTGCTGGTTCCTCTTCTGGCTGTGCCCAGGCTGGCCACCCATCGGAAAAAGCCCCAACCAGGAGTGTTCATATGCAGAGAGGCTGCTCATCTTTGTGTGTTTGTACCAAAAGCTGCTGGTCGCAGTAAGTCTGTATCCACGTGGTTTCCATCCATTGATTTCTCTGCAGAGAGCCAAAGCATTGCTCCAACAACCAGCTCAGCAGTTTAGCTCCATGTTTACTTCAGCAACTGCTTGAGAAATGGGAAAGATATGGAGAGTGTCCATTTGGAATTCCCCTTGAAATCCTCTTGATGTGGATGGACCAAACTGGACTGCATTTCTCTGTTGCAGTGACAGACGGGGAGCAATCTGTCGAGACTAAAATTCACAGCTGTTTTGCTGCTGACAGAAATCACAGGTTTCAAAGAGCTGGGGAGGGAACAGATAAAAAAAATACAGCTGTGAAAGCTTTTGCTTACTTGCTTATGTGCATGCGCTAAGCATGAACCTTACCTTATCTTACCCACCTTTAATGGCTGTGGCCTCGGGAGCCTGCAGAAGCTGTATTAACAGCAGTGGTATACAGTAATATATGGCAGTGGCTATGTGGTGTTTAAGAAGTCATGATCCCCGTCCTGCCCTCCTGCAGCAAGCACCTTTATGCCTGTGTGACGGTATCTGTTGCAGTGAAGTACTGAAACCATTGCAGTTTGGTTTCTCATGGCCAGGGCAGCTCTACCATTCCCTGAAAACACAATGCGCTGACTCAAAGGGGAAGAGTGGAAGGCATCTCTGGAGATAGCCCCTGGTCCAATCTTCTGTAGAAGCAGGGCGTTGGGTTAGGCTGGGCTATGACTGACCGGAGCAGCACTGCTGAAATCAAGTCCAGCTGTTGATCCATTACCACTATGCCCACTAAACCATGTTGCTCAGTGCCAGATCTCCATGTTTTGTGAACACCTCCAGGGACAGTGACTCCACCACCTCCCTGGGTAGCCTGTGCCAATGCATCACATCTCCTTCTGAGAAGAAATTTCTCCTAATATCCAACCTGAACCTCTCCTGACACAACTTCAGGCCAGTACTGGGCTAGAGAGATGGTCCAGTTTGGAGAACTTGCCACATGAAGTAAGGCTGAAAGTGTTGGATGTGTTCAGCCTGGAGAAGAGAAGGCTCAGATGTGCCTGTGGTTTCCCGGTGCAGAATGGTGGTTGTGGAGCAGCAGGGGAAGCACTGCTCCAAGAAGGATGCCCTGTGACAGGACCAGAAGCCAGGGACGAAAGTTGCATCTGGGGAAGTGCTCCCTGAACATGCACATGCAGGTGCCCTCTGTTCACTGAGTACCGTGCTCAGCACCTCTGTTGCCAACAGCAGAGACCCAAGATAACGGTACAAAATGGGAAATTGTAATGCCATGAAGTGCCTTCCTTTAAAGCAAAAAACTACAACCAATGAAAAAGGGGACATTTCTGAGGTTCCTGTGAAGTACTGACAACACATTACGATCACAACAACAGTTTCTAAGGTTTCAAGCTGCGAGCTGCAACATTTCTACTAGAAGAAAAAAAAAAAAAAGTTAGCAGACCGCGCAGCGGCAAAACCTACATCCCCAGCCCACAGCCGCACCCGGCCCCGACCACCCCGTGCCCGCTCCCTCGGGAGGCCGCGGCTGCCGGCGGGGCGCAGGAGGCGGAGAGGGGAAGGAGGGAGGCGCGGCGTCCCGCCCGCCCCCGGCCCTGCGCGGCCCGGCCTCCCCCGCCTCGCAGCCAGGCGTCTCCCCGGGGCCGGGCACCGCCGCGGGGACGGGAGTAGCTTCTGCCGCCGCCGCTGCGCTCCCCGGCCCGGCGCTGGGGCAGCGGCAGCGCCCGCCGAGCCACGCCATGAGGTAAGCGGGGCCGAGCCTCGGGGGTGCAGGCGGGGGGACCGCGCTGTCCGGGCGGCGGCTGGGGGTTCGGGGCCGGGCGCAGCGGGGGGCACCTGCCGGGCCGGCAGATGCGCCGATGAGTCCACGGTCGGAGGAAGAGTGGGGTTTTCCCCCCTTGTATTTCTTGGTTTTATTTATTTATTTGTTCCTCTCCACTTCCCAACTTCTCACGATCCGCAGCCCCCGCCCCCTCCGCTACACGAACCCCCCGCCCGCCAGCTCGTCCCACTTGTCCGTCCGCCGCGCCTCTCACAGAGTGCTCGGGATGGGCGCTTGGGCCGGGTCCAACCCGTTCTGACTTCGGGAACAAAAAGCCCTCAGAGCTGGGTGCGGGGCGGGGGGGTGCATCCCTTGGCCGTCGGTGTTGTGCTGTGCGGCGGCCGTGGGACCGCGGCTCAACACGGAACTGCTCGGGGAGCCGGTTTCCGCCTGGGGAACAGCTGCGGGTTCTCGTCTGTGCCCACCGCCTCGCTCTCAGCGCTAGCTCCTGCCGGCATCCGCACCGCAGCGCCGTTCCCGTCGGTTTCTCACCCGTCTCCAGCGGGACAGCAGCGAGCTGCGGTCAGGCGCTGGCTCCTGGGCGGACGTGTTTTCTTTATTCTGGGGGAGGAGGCGTTTACCGGTACGACTTTTTTTTTTTTTTTTTTTTAAGTACCTGAGTCGGTTAAATTTTAACTTTCAGTTTTGTTTTCTTCTTTCTTCTTCTTTTTTTTTTTTTTAATCTTTATTCTGTCGAAAGTCTGCATCGTACAGCGAAATGACAACTAGTGTTTCTGAAAGAGTGCATTCAGGACAGCCAAACTCTTCCTAAGGGCTGTTGCTTTCCATGTATGACACGGATACAAGTGTGGAGCTCCTTGCAAAAGGCGATTGGAGAAGATATCTAAATTATTTGGTGAAGGGTGCAGTGTAGTATGTCTTTAAAAAGGGAGGTCAAATAGAATATTCCATCCTCACCTGGCATTCTAAAACTCATAAAGGACTTTGTAGGACAAAATACAAGCTATGTTTTGGATACATCTTACATACATCATGTATATACATTGTATATACATGTATATGTTTATCTCACCTTGGTGATAAGTGTCTTCAATAGGAAATACAAACAGCACACGCATCCTCCTCCCAGGAAGTGGCAGGAAAGGATGTGTGTGGTGTCACTGCCAGATGAGCAAATCCTACTCTGACAGAATGAGGAAGGAAGAGGCACCAGACCTGTATGGTCCCTGGAGTCCTCAGTCCGTCTGTGCTGAGGTGGTAGGGTTGCCAGCAGCACATGGGGCCTGGTGCTCCGTTCTACCAGCGACTGACAGAATATGTGTTCTGGGTCCCGGATGCCTAGTCATGTATGGTGGCACCAAGTGTCAAGTGGTGCCCTGGTGACTTGGTGGCTACCCCTTCATTCTTTGTGCTGAAGGCCCTCGGAGAGGTGGTGCTGATTTGAAACTGGTAGCATGGCATGACACTGCATCGCCTTTTGAATGAGAGGCCAGCAGGGCTTCAAAGAAGAGGTCTCGCCTTCTCCCTCACCTGCCCAGTCCTCAGTTAATCTCTTGAGTGGCCTACCACTGGCCTGGGATGGAGGAAAAACACTGTCCCTGAAGGTGTTCAAGAGCTGTGTGGATGTGGACATGGGTAGTGGGCATGGCAGGGATGGGCTGGTGGTCATACTAGGTGTTCTTAGAGGTCTTTTCCAACCTTAATGATTCTATGATTCTGTAATTCTATGGTCTGTGGCTTGGAGGAGCTGGACACTGCTCCTGCACAGTGCTGTGAGTATGCAGTGGGCTGTGCCAGGCTGGTAGCTGTGTATGGGACGGGAGTATGGATACAGCGACAGGATCAGTGACAAATGGTGTAATTATTGTTTGATATTGTGTGCACTTGCTGCTGAGGTGCAGCTATGCATTAGGTATATTTTCCACCATTAGTGTGCATTTAATTGTCCTGCATTGTAAGTCAAAGCAGTCAAAGTCTCATTTGCAAACCTAATGGGAACTAGTGCAGATCCTGGAGTAGTATGACTGTGTAAGAGACTGATTGCCACAGTGTTCTCATTTTTACATGGTCTCAGAAAACATCTCTGACATTTGAACAGAAGCTAGTCATTCAGATTTTATGGTAAACGCTGCACATTGAGAAAATGGGATTATTTGTGTAAGAAGTAGAAGATGAGTTGAATGGGAATAAAAGCTAGAAATTATGTGAGAACTGCCAGTTTCTGTAGAGCTACACATCATATTGAGATTGGCAGTGGGAGGCTTGGAGAGCTGTGTGCAGGAAATCATGTAAGCACAACATGAATGATCTCTTAAGGCAGAAAGGGCTGTGGAATCAAGTACTTACACCTCCAGGCTGAAGCCTTATGTGGGCTTCTTCAAGATATATTAAAATTGCTCTGCTTTTAAAATAAAATGAGTTAAAGTGCTTTGAGTGCATTGCTCCTGGGTAGACTTCTTGTTTTTTAATGTGGTCACTTGTTTAGTGTTAATTTTGCAGACGTGTAAGCCAGCGGGTCTCAGATTAATTCTCCCTAACTAAAGGCAGTGACTTCTCTTTCCTTCCTGTTTGGTATCTGCCCTGTAGAGAATCCCCTCCTTGTGAAGGTCCGCCAGCACCCGTTTCTTCTTCCCTTGGCTGTCCTGCTAGGGCTGTGTGGGAGGGAGTAGCGTAAGGTAGTTCTCCCAACTGCTGTGACATGACTGTTCTGCAGTGTGTTGCAGGGGCCAGGACCTGGGACTCTGTTCCCCTTATTCTTTCTCTCAAGCACTTAACTTTGTGGCTGATGATTAAAACCCGAAACCATCAGCCCTCACCCCGCCCATAAGTGAATTCACACTCTGCACTTTGGGCAGACTGTGCTGATGTTGTTTTTTATAAGTTTCATTTGTTCAAGCACTTCACATTACACCTGACTTTGTGGGCATAAATAGTCCTGTTCATTAAGGGTAATCTTGCTCACAAGATGTTTGCAGAACTGGAGTGTATTTAAAGCATGCATTGCCAGCGAGTTCCCTCCTGGCTCCACTGAGGTTTTATTTTAAGATGTTGCTGCTTTCTAAGATAAGCATGAATCAAAAGAGACAGCTCCAAATGCTAAGGGAACAGTGGTCACATACTCCTGCTTAAGCACATGCCACCATACAACTGACCACACCATTTAGTTGTCACTAAACCCATTTCTTTTTTTTGCATGTGTGTGTGTAAGCAGGTAGGAAATCTCTTTAGCCTGATGCCAAGGATACTGCTATTTTATGGTAACTAGCAGGAAATAACAAGAGTTACGACAGAGTGAAGGTCAGTCTCCTTGAATTCTGCTTGGGAAAGCCCTGGAAGTAGATCGTAACATTTAACTCTGCACATCCTGAGGATAATCAGATATTTTGCTTTTGTTGTTTTTTTTTTTGTATCGACTTTTATCTTTCTTCAGTGCATCCTTTTAAATATGGGCTATTTGGAATTTGTGTTGAAAGCATGTTTTGGTTTGCAGATATCTCTAACAGGAAAATCTAAAAGGGATGGTTCTTTCCACATGTCTTTATCTCCATGCTTCTGCGATTTGCTCTTTTCTCTTGATTTTTCTGCCTGTCCTGTGCAGGTTGATCCCTCTCTGTAAAATAGCAAGAGTTTCAGTGCTAAATCAAGATCAAGAATGCCTTGGTAAACTTATTCTGTCTTGGAGGATGGAGTAGATCTGCTTATATCTTTCTCCTTCCTGTGCCTGGAACACTACTTAGGAGAAGCTGTTTCTCAAACAGCGTGAGACGGGGGAATGTATACTTCCCAAAAAGCATTAACTGCTTGCAATTCCAAGCTTGAATTTATGATACCATACGGAGTGTATTAAAATACATTGATTTTTAGTTTTAATGAATTGGAAAGAGCACTTGATTGCCTCACTGTGTTTTCTCCCACTCAGAATCCATGATTTTCAGAGGGCATCCCTGGACTCGTTGACACCATATTCTCTTGCTTAAGACTGTTAGAAACTGTGGTGGGGATGAAATACATTTCCAGTCCTTGCTGTGGTTTGTAACAGGGTTTGAAATAAGGTCAGTCATGCTGGGCTGGTAACTCAGTGTCTGAGTTCTTTGTTTTTACCATTTTTTCCTCTGGAGAACCTCCATTTGCATGTATAAGAAAAAGGTCTGGATCTTTGAGATGATAATATAAACAGATATAAATGAAAATTCTAGTTCTTGTCTGTGTCAGTGAAGAGCCTGAAAGATTAGCCATGAAGAGGAGGATCTGTGTACATTTTGTCTTGTTCATCTTAACATAAGGGCCGCTACTGGAGTCTAAATGAGGGTGTAGGGGTGTCTCAGGATTATCATCATGGTCTGCTGCTAGGACCAACACCTGGTCCTTACTCTCCAGTGATTAAGTGCTGGGGAAGGCCTCCCAGTTCTGCCTGACCCACAGGGCCAGAGAGCAAGTGCTGACATTCAGCCCAGCTCAACTGCCGTGACTCAGTCCTCCTGTTGCAGTCATTTTCTCCTCCTCCCATTCTTTGAGGAAGCTGTCACTAGGTCTGTCCTAAGAAGATGTTTCTTCATTACCTGTTAGATGTGTTTATCCTGAGGAGTTCACAGAAGCAAGTTGTCTCTTGTATATATTGAGCTATGATAGGAGAGTGTCCATCCCTTACAGTACCTCTGTCTTGCCTAGGTTGTCACTGTTCTTTTTGCCTTAAGTGGGGAAGCGGAGCTCCTCTCAGGAGAGAGAGGTATCTCTTGAGACAGCACACAGAGCCGCTTTAGTGCTAAATGTCAGGTCTGTGTTCTGAGGGCTGTTGCTGCTGACCTGCCCGACCCATCCTATCACAAGCACTGTGTGATGTGGCTCACGCTGTTCGTTGCATGGCTGGCACCATGCATTGTCTCTTTAGTGATGCCAAGGGAAGGCTGCATGTTGATGCTTTGGGAGCACTAATGACTCCTGAATAGCCGGGTTCATTCACATATTAATAACAAGTCTGGCTTCATCCTGTTGGAAGGCACTGTCCCATCCTACAGTGTTCTCAAATAACCATCTGAAGAACTGTGGGGGAAGCTTGTTTGCAACAAATGCAGGATAGTAGCTAGTAGAGTGCAGAGGGTGTTGTCACCAGCATGGTCAACCATGGATTTTGGGCTTAAAAGTCACAAGCATGATACAGGAAGGCTAGAGGCCTGTGTGTAGGCACACGGAGGATATAGCAATGTTTGTGATACCCCTGAGCAGTGTACCCAATACCTAAAGCAAAGGCAGTACGCAACATCTCCCCCAACTACTGTGACACAGTGCAGATAACGAAGTCAGCATAGATGTGCTTTGTTTTTCTGCAGTGGATATAAGAGAACAGGACAAAGAGTAGTGGTATCTAATGTGGCATACCATATACAGTAGCAAGCAAATAGAATGCATGGTGGAATAGTATTTGCTCCTCCGCTCAGTCTCTTGTTTCCTGGTTCCTGTTGCTATGAATGGTGCTGAGGGACTGCTGAGGAATGAGCAAGGATGTCCTATACAAGTGCATGGTGGACATGTTTTAGAGAGAATTGCAACAGTGTAAGTCCCGCATGCGTTTTCGGTTCATTAACTGTCACAGCAACTGTGTTGGCTTAGTTTAGCCAGAATGTTATTTCAATCACTGCAGCTACATGTGATCTACAGCACTTGTTTGGCCTGTCCCGTCCTATCCTACAGAAATAAATAACTTTAGAACTAATAGAGCTTTTTTTTTTTTTTAAGATTAAAATGTGCTGTAAGGCTTAGCAATAAGCAAATGATTCATAAAGCACTAAAGTTGTGTTTTGCCAGTGCCTTGACGGATTGACCCCCAAGGAGGACATCAAGTATCTAAGCATTATATTGTCCTGGAATAATAAACGGTTGGAGGACTAGTGCAGTACACATTAAAAACATAGCTAAGTTAGTCTGTAGTTTTGTCTTCCAAGAGGTGACTGTGTGTTCAGTGTCAGGCGGAATCACCTCCAGAGCTGTCTCTGCACCTTTGCTGTGCTGAGACTGCGCACAATCAGAGGGCAGTGATGCTGAACAAAGGTTTGGAAACAGACAGTAGGCAAAGGAAAGAGAGTGACATACTGGAAAGTATTAGGTAAAAGAGTTTCTAAAAACATAACTGAAATTAGACCAAGGAAACAAAAGAGAAACTCTTAGACGGAAGAACAGATTTGTTTTTTTAGTGTAGGAAGTTCAAATAGAACTTAGTTTTCAGTAAGTTTTAACTATCAGCTCAGCTTTCTGTGCCAAAAGGTCTCTGGAGACCTTTTTAGTGTTACAAACTCCGCGCAGGCAGTGCAGGAGGCTTTCTGGTCTTCAGTATTTTCTCTCTGTCTTTGAGGGAGTCATGGCTCACCTGCATTGTTGAGTGAAGAGAATGCACTGAACCCCTTCCAAGATTACTAACATTTCTAAGCAATTAAATCAAGGAGCTGAGAAGAACCAACATAAGCTCTTTTCTGCTTCAACTGCTCTTAGAAATATCAGCAATCACCCATACTAATTAAACAGGTGACTTAATACCTCTCACAGTGGAGCGGCAGCAGGTGATTTGCCTGCTGAAACACTACCTCTTTGTATGCCCAGTGCTCATCCGGGAAAAGCTTAGGGCTGCAGGCCAGCATGAATCCAAGCGCACTCAAATAAAACCACTCCTCCTCATGGTTCTTTCAGAACGCTTTCCACGGAGGAGAAATTTTACAGCTAGAACACGATGTATCCAGAGTGAATGCATCACTTGCTTCTTGCAGACCTGGCAGTCAGGACGGGCCTTCTCATTCTGGTGGTGCCAAGTGCTGACAAGAGATCGCTGTTCTCCTGCTGCCCTCGGGGGCGGGTGCTGATGGAGCTAGGAAAAGCAGTGTCAGGTGAGGATTTCCAGTCGCTGGGGGCTGTCCTCTCCCAAGTGAAGGACAATGAAGCTAAGAATTTGGGCAAAACGGGACACAGCCTGTTGTGCTGATACACAGGGTCAGTGAAACTGATACATTTCTGCAGAATGTTTTGGTTTCAGCAGCTGAGTACGTTCAGGCAAAAATAAGTTTTACTGGAAATATTCTGTCTGGTTCATGACTCATTTGTTTTTATGAACCTGTCACTGTTCACAACACAAGTAAATAAGCAGGCAAAGCTAGCATGCCATTACTATAAAATATGTAGATTATAATATTCTGTAGCTCTGACGAGCGTTCTCTGCTTTTGCTTCTGTCAGCTCAGTTGGGGGTGGGACAGTGGTAAAATGCTTTCTACTGCTATAGTGGCTCTCCTGTTTTGGGAACTCTTCCCTTGGACTTTAACTTTTGTTTAGAACAAAAGATTGCAGAGGAATTTTCAGTATTTTGGAGGTTGCAGATGGATCTTAATGATATTCTTATCACTGTTTGTGCCCAGCCAGGCTTCTGGACCTTATTACTTCTCACGCAACAGCTGCCAGTGACAAGAATAATTTTCACGCTTGGAAATCATCTTTACTTGACCTGTGCACATTTACATGCTGTTCTTCGCTCTGAAATAGTCCTAGCGTGAGTGAGTGATAGAATCATCTCCCTTTTTAGTGCATGAGTTTACTCTACAGATTTTTCTGCTGAGTCTGCTACAATCTGTGGAGCATTTTTGATTAATAAAAATGTAGCCTAGTTTTAATGTGTTTGTTGTAAAAAATGAAGAGACACTGCCCTGACCAAACCAGAGATTACAGACAGAGAAGGAAAGAAGGATAAACAAGCGAATAAATTGATTTCCACTCTTTGTCTTATTCTGCAGTAAAAGAGAAGACTAACTCATTTTTCTTCTGTAAGTTGAGCTTAGAACTTGATTTGTCAGCATTAGAGCCTAAATCACAGAACACTGTGGTCTCTGCAGGCCTCAGCACCCATACAGACAAATATTTATGTAACATCATCACCATTTAAAATCAATTTTATTAAAAATTCAAGGAATTTTAAAATAGAACATTACCAAAATAACTATCAAATTCCTAAAATAAAATGAAGTGTAAAAATGAAGTTATTTCAAATATTTTGTGCTCATCAGTAAAACAGATCACAAAAGATTCGAGGACAGTGCAGAGTGCATTTTTTATCTGTAAAAAATATAAGCAGGATATATTACGTAAAAACTTTTTTTCTTGTCAAGTTCAGTAATTCTTTGGGCTGTGTAAGTTTCTGAATTGTCTTTATAGTAAGTCATTGGCACTGATTATTCCGCTAATCTACTTTGATTTTTAGAATCATAATTATGATGGGTTTTTCTAAATTCCAAGCTGTTAGCAAAAAATGCGGACCTGTTTAGGTGCTTAGGTTGCTGTCGCACTTCTAGTCACGTATTTGGGTTTCAGAGTCTGAAACTGCAGTAGTCATTTTCAAATCGTTTATTTTGACAAGGATGATCTTCAAAATTTGAATTCACGGGGTTTGCAGGATACTGTAATCAAGATCATTGTGAAGAACGTCAACTGGGCTTTCAGTTTGTCCCAGTAGAGCAATGACTCTTGAATCATGGTGATTCTCCCTGTGTTTTGTTTTTTTAAACACTGCAGTGAAGTTGGAGACTGCAGTGTCATGATGCAATGAGTAAAGTACATTTCAAAGCTATCTAAGCACTGGGTAGTGGGCATTTCGGATAACCCTAAGTTCATCCACCTGCAGACTTACATCCTGCATGAAATCTTGCAGATTATGTTCATACAGGTTTTGTAAATCACTGAAATGATCTTTTGATAACTTGAGGTGCAGATGTCAAGTGGATTTGGGTTTTTGTTAACTCACTGGACCATACTGAATAAATGTTTTAGATGTCAAAGTTGGAGTTGAAGAGGTCATGCAACTGAGTGAAGGAATAACAGCAAGTGACCCATTGGTGAACTTCTAAGGAAAGGTTAGAGATCGCAGGATTTTTTCTAGTTTATTGTTATAAGCTTTTTTTTATATCAGGGTAACTTTTAATTGAAGAAATAGCGTGTTCCTGTACTTAGTATTTATCTATGGTGCACCAAATTTCATGTAGTAATTTAGTATTGATATGGGAGTTGATGGTCACTTGTTTTTAAGTGTTTTCTTTCTTCAGTGAGATAGTGGCTATGAAATTGTCCTTTACCAGCCTCCACAGAGCTCTTCAGCATTGGCCTTGTTATTCTGATTTCCTAGTTCGTCTTACATTGTCCAGCACTGAAAAAATAAGCTTGCACAGAAAAGAGTCAGTTGCCTTGCGTTTATTTAAGTTTCAGTCTTGCCAGAGAAAAGACTAGGACTACGTTACTGTACAGGGTGAAGCCCAAGGCTAGAATTTTAAATAAGCACACATTATGCATTTAATGCCACTTTTTTTTTTTTAATTATTATTATTTTTGGACTACTTGAGTCACATACAAGAAGTGGCATAGGACCCCCAAGGGGTTTTGTGTACTGTACAGTTAGTAAGAAGGCTTCCAATCCAGGCCTCTGAAAGAAGAAATCTAATTATAACTGTGCTACACACTGTCAGTCTGGGAAAACAAGAGCTTCAACTCATCTTTAGCTGACAGTGGGGACCAGCTTTTTTTCATTCCTGTACCTGAGTGGTAGGTTATTTTGCTGATTATGAATGGTAATTCACTGAATTGAATTTGAATCTGTGTCTGCATTTATTCAGCGTTGATCTGTGAGTCATAGCTTGCTGATTTTTGGAATTGTCATATGGTTTCATAATCAAAGGAAAAGGGAAGGAAATAGGTAAATAATATTTGGGAACATACGACTTTTGTTAGTCGGTGATATATTCAGTTTTTGGAAGATTTGAATTTCCTTATAGTTGTGCACCACGGGCATTCCAAGCATACTATGAAAACAGAACCTCTAAAATTAATGTGTTTTACCAGTAATAATAGTAAAAAACCCACCAGTATTCTCTACCTGAATTCCTTTTTCAGGTGAAAACTTGTGGTAGTTTCTGGATGAAATGATGCTTTCCCAGCATTGAAGTTTAAAGCTATTTAAAAGTAAGGGGAAGACTCTGGAAGTGATATTTGACCAGATGAATTGGACATTAGTATTTACATAATTTGTAGCAACACTACACTGAAACAGAGGATGTATCTGGATCATGTTGTCGATATGTGCAAGGTTTGTGAGTGTCTGAAACTGGGAGTTTTTAAATCAGCATCATCAAGGCAAGCTGTGCAAAACGTTGACCTCCTGATGACAAATCTATTTTTTATGATTTCCTGAAGTTTACTAAATACGTATCTGCCCTTTCTGGTCACAGATGTGATTGCGGCAGGAGGTGGAAGCGTGTGGGCCCACTGCCTCGTTAGTCTGCTGGTAGGTTTCCCTCATCATTTTTGGAAAGCTGGCAGCTTCTGATATATTAGTAGTGAGCTTGTGAAAGGAGATAGTGTTAAAGGCACGTAAAACTTTTTTTAATTTCCAGGAATTGACTCCTTAAGGTAGGCTCCCCAAAGAGAATGCAGACAAGGATATCTCTCTATCAATCTGCCCATCTGTCAGTGGCTGCCCTGCCCAAAAGTGCCTATTCCTAAAGGGAAGATTGGAATTTGAGTTGAAAATGATGAGAATAGCTTAGCCAATGTGTTGAGAATGAATGTCTCACAGGAAAAGTGCTTTTTCACATGACTTCATACAAGTGGGTTTTGTGTTTGTTTTGTGCCAACTCAGTCCTGAGTTTCAGCTAGAGACCAGAATCCTCTCCACAGGCTCATTGAAATGGAAATGTTTCTGCCCTCTGCTGTGGAATGCAAATTATTTTAGGAATGTTCCTGGGTCTTGGGGCTTTTTAAAACTCACACTTTAAAGACTTTTTTAGCTTTTAAAAACTGATTCTCAGAACAAAACAAGCATCTAGAAAGATAATTGGTGCCTTGATCTTGACCCAGCAAAATACAGAAGCAGAAGTGTACATGCACTTCCCATGTACAAACAGTTCTCAGTAAGTCAGTGGCAGTTAGACATGGGAAATGCAGATATCCTTTTCTGGATCATGGTCAAAAAGCTGAGGACTTTGCAAAGCCAAATGACACAGAAGCCCTCAGTATGGAAGACTAGCACAAGATACCATTTAGTATAACGCTTCGGCATCTTTTGTTGCTATCTCTGTTTAAAAATACTAAGCAAAGATCCGTACTTGCTTCATTGTCTGCTGCATATCTTTTGCTGACCAAAGTAGACGAATATCAAGTGATAGAAGGTTTGAAAAATGATGAGAGACAGTGCCATATATCAGAACAGGAAAAGCTTGCTGAGGAACAAGGATTGAAATTTTTGGATCCTTATGTTTCTGGTTTCAAGTCACTGGATATAAAATGGTTTTGCTTTTAATGAAAGTTCTGATTTTTTAAATATATTTTTCTTAAACTGAAAATAGACTTGAGTAGGTTTGGCTCATATGTGGACCATATTTGATGGTGCTGCATCTTAATGTCATCATAACCAGGTTGAAATATCAATTGGTCGGTGCAAGGAGTGGAAAGGCAAGAGTTTTTTTAATGTATTCTGTTGAAATTTAACACTCTGTAGCTTTTGCAAATAACAGCTAATTGATCAAAAAGTTATCCAGGTCCAGTCTCATGAAGTCACTGGACATTGACAGTGCTCCTGGTTGCTTTTCATTAAAGAAGCCATATCCTTGAGTGCACAACTGTTTGCTCACTGTCTTCTTTAAGATTTTGCTCACCGTTCATTTACCTCTGCTTAGTCCTTTGTAAAAGACAGATATGCCATATAGAGCTCCCGGTTTTCATTATTTTTTATATTCACAAGTAAGACTTCCATATGAAGAACTTCTGCAGTACCCATGAGACAGATTAGATTCTAGAGTTGGGATGCAGGTGTTTACGTGTTGCTCGAGTGCTTAATCAGGAAAGGGGCAGTATCCTACAGAACAAAGACAAACTTATAATGGTATAATGGTAAAAGAGTTATGCATGTTATAATGTAAAAAGAGTTACACTGTTTTATAATTATAAAATAATTCCATGATTTGAAAACAACATAATTTTAGCAAAGTAAATGCACAAGTATATGCTGTTTTATTTGATTATTATAAAGGGATTTGTAATTTCATGTTTAATGTTTTCTGTGGTAAAGGATTCTATATGTAGTAGGTGTGAAATGCACAGAATTTTATTGTGAGATCTGTTTGAGTTATAATTACCATGAGCCAAATCCTGATTTTGGATACGCATCTGGGACTGATACTAACTTTGCCCCTGTGTATTACTTTCTCCCTTGTTATGTTAATACACTGTTAATACTTAATTCATTTCTGTATTGTTGTGATTTTCCTTCCTGTTCATGAATTCAACAAAATAGATGACAGCAGAAATGCCCAGCATGAGAGCTAGCGATAGCCAAAAGAGAACAAGTAGGAAGCACTAATGGAATTCTAATGCAGTGTAGTACATTAGGTGTTTTGCATTAGGTGTTTTCTTCTAATGAATACAACCTGAGGCATAAGGTATGCTGAAAGTTAAGCCCGGGCAACCGGTTTCTATTGGGGGGGAAGAAAAAGTCCTTCCCGATTTAATCTTGATATAAGTAGGTTAAGTGTGGTTTTCCTGTCACGTCTGTGCATGTGTATTTTAGAGACATCTGCAACTGTGTTACTTAGCTTAAATGTCTTGAAAAAAAATGCCTTTACTTGCATTTTACCTTTACTCAGTTATAGTGTGATAAAAGATGCTTAGATAAGAATAAGACATCTGTCTTTACTTGAGGCTATTGTGGGTCTGTAACAGATTGTACTGCACATTCTTCAGAGTATCTGAAGAACGGCAGTGTCCCCTTTTCATCTGCATGAGGAAGTGGAGAGATGGTTTCATGGCATCAAAAGAGCCTTTCAGCAACTGATGAACTAATGCATCTCTCTGGCATGTGGCATGATGCTGAGGTGCATTTTTGAGCCATATGTCAAATCATTACTTCTGATCATAGTTCAAAAGTCATTATCCAGGTCTTTGTGCATGACATGGTTATCTCTTGCAGACAGCATGTTCTCTTGTCATTGGCAGATGATGCAGGATCATGATGCAAATGCAAGGGTATCACCCAGAGCGTGTGTTAATATGACAGCTGTTCCCATTGCAACTGCTCCTACCTGGCTCATACACAAACGTACTCTGCAGCCTATTCTTCTCCTCCATAGGCAGTGCAGAACCCATCCTCGCTTCTTTTACCAGTGCATAAATGCTGCTTGCCACCACAAGGCATTGAACTCCTCTTCATCCAATGAGCCTGTAGCCTATGCTTTGCCCTCTGTAAACACTGTTAACTATCATACCTTCAATTCCTACTTAGGATAAGCACATAAATTTCCTGATAATGAAAGAACACAACAACCTCGGAAGACTTTGCCTGAAATTAATTGTAAGGGCTGCAGTTTCCTTGTATGGGAAACATTCCCCACTCTGTTCCTTGTCCTTTTCTGCCCTTCCACTGATGAAACATGTCAGTATCTGAAAGCAACCACAAACAACTTTTGGCTTTGTGAGCAGCATGGCAAGTTTGGCTGATATACCTGTAATGTTTTGTGTAAAGGCTGATGTGGTTTACAAGTAGTAAAACCACAGAAGATTGGCCAACGGGAATGTTAAACTGTGGCCAGCATGGCCAGGGGCCAACCACCTAAGTTTAGGTTGACAAGCGGCCAACATAGCCAGAAAACACCAGGCACTGTGCCTAGCTGGCACAGCAGAAGAGGTTGCTGTGACTCTACATGTGCCATTCTCTGTGTGTTTTTGTCCCCTTAAGTGAGGGGCAGTACAGAGTGTAAGACGTACCTTCATACACCAAAGGGCTGACCTTGAAGATGGTGCTTTACTGTGGCTAGAAGGAGGGGAGGTTTTGAGTCTGTGATGAGGGTAAGTGCAGGAAAGGTCCAGCTCAGCTTGTGAAGGAGCTTTTAGTTCTGCTTACACTCCCTTGCTTCTGCAAATACTCCTTGCTGCACTTATCTTCACCTTGTCAGAGATAACATGACTGACTGCTGGAAGAGGGGCAGTTCCTTGTGTTGGTGCACCCACTGCTCTGTTGCTCTGCAAGTGGCTTGTGATTTTGCAACTGGGATGCCCTCAAGGAGGTTTTTGCTTTTGGTCTGCAAACTGTGTGCTCACCAAGAGCAGGACTTGGGCACTCAGATATTTTACTGCCACTAATGCTTCGTCAGAGGACTGTGTGGGGGAAAAAGAAGAAAGTTTCTCAAGCTTTGAGGGCTTATGGAGAAACATACCGTGGTAACTTATCTTCTTCATAGTGCCCTGGTGTCTGGGCTGAATCTTCTGCAACAGTCTTGTACTTTTGAGTTCATCCTATGTGGGCTCTTAGGAGTAGAGTATAACGTCACTTGTCTGTCCTGGTAAGCATCTCTAATATTGTGAGGGGCAGCAAGTGGATAGCAATGTCATCATCCTTTGAGTCACAGACTGATTCCCTCCTGGTAGACCGCAGTAGTAGGCAGCCCTGTCAGCATGGGCAAAAGGGATGGGAGAGTACGGTCACATATGGAAGCCATTAAAATCTACTGTTCCCTCTGCAAGGCCTACATTCACGGAAATTAATATAATAGACAAGTGCCTTGCCCTTAGCCAGAATTGAGTCCAACTGCAAAGTTACTTGCAGAGTTCAAGTATTTCATGGTTAGTAGAAATCAGGAAACTTGCTGCTTAGAAACCCTGTTCTCAGCATGACTGTTTGCATCTGGGAAAGAGGGTTTGTTCATGTCTCTTTAGCATCCAGGCTTCTTTACTGCTTCTGTCTCACATCTTTTGTCTTATTGTGGGACTGCATGTAGACAGTTCATGCTAAACTCTGTATTCACCAGGGACAGCTGTTTTGGCAGAAGATAGAAGTTACAGAAGAAAAGTGTTGGCACTTCTGTTTCATACGTTGTCCTCAGTTCCCTTGATCTCAGACAGAAAGGATGCACTGGCAGTCTGGCTGCCAGTTTTCTACCTGGCTTCTTGTAAAATGAGAAATGGCAATACTGTAGGACTTGATTCATTTGCTTAAACATAAGCTTCTAGTGTTATCTGAGATGCCCTGGGTAATCCTGCCCTCCTGCCTGTCCAGGAGGGGCTCATTTTCTTGTGTACCCATCATTATGTCTACTGGCCTCATGTGGGTGCTTCAGATGTCCTAGGGCATCTCAGAGGGCACTGGATGCCTATGTGTGAGCATCTTTCCTTGTAGCGACTTCCCTGCCGAAGGTCTCTAATGAACTGTTCCCTCTCAGTATTATCTCCTCGATGTTAGGGAATATATGCATGCCAAAAGAGGAAGTAATCTTCGTTCTACACTGAAAATTAGAACTTTTGAGAATAAAGACTCAGTATACCCATCAGCTACCCCTCACCCCTGTCCTCTTTAAAGAGCAATGCATGTATTTGTCATCTATTTGGTGAAGGCAGCATGTACTTGAAAAGCATGGCTAAGTATGTGGGAAGCGAAGACCGGGCACCTCTGTATATTTCAAAGTCAGAACTCTTCCAGTTTCAGAGTGGAACATCTAAAAACTGTGTTTTCCTACATGTTACCTTTTATGCTAGGATTGACAATCTAAATCCATGGGAGTTTGATTATGTTGTGATAAGATGCAAGGTAAGATAGCAACTCTGACTCTCTGACTTTGTCATGAACTTAGGACTGGGTCTATATTCACTTACAAAGAAGAATATGTAAATTTATCAATTGTTAACTTGATAATGTCATCAGCATAATTATTCTGTTGCTCGGTAGCCATGATCTGTACACACATCGTTGAGCATTACCCCGCCATTTACTCACTGTGGCTTCTTGTTTATCCAGGGACAAGTGGTGTGTCCTCAAGGTCAGGTAGCAACTTACATGCTTTTATAGCTCTTCATCAGAATGGATTTTCATCTTCTCGGGCTTGAAAACATTACTACGGTGTGCTCCTGAATTGCAGCATATAGTTGGATAGCAGCTTCCTCATCCTGCTGATGAACACACCTGGCAAAGTCACAGCTTCTTTTTTGGCATGTTGTCCTTAGTGGGCCGCTAGCACCTCTTTTCCTCATTGTGCTCTGCATTTTTCCTATCTTACCTACCACTTCTGTATTCCACACGAGTCTGTTTCCTGCTCTGTTCTCATTCTTTGTAGTTTGTTTTTCTTCTATTGTCTTCTTCCAGGCTCCTCTTCTCTCAGTTCTCCCAAACGGATCCAGTTAATTTGGAAGTGTATGACTTGCAATCACTGTATCTTTGAGCCATTTCAGACAGCAGCAAAATAGCATTGTCTTCACCAGTGGGAAGTTTTCACCCTGAATCATATACATGTACCTTGAGTCCCTACCCAGAATTTGGATATGGCAAAATGGCATATGGTGATGTGATTCTTGCTGTTACTTGTGCACCCCCTTTTTATTGCCTGCCTTATTACTTATGTCACTTCAAGCAGCCATATCCACACATTGAGATTCCACAATGGTAGACACTGCTGAGACAACTGCTACAAAGGCAGGCTCTACTCTCATTAAAAACTTTCTGATCATAGTAAAATTTCAAGAAAAAAACAGTGGATGAATGGGAAAGGAGCAAAATGAGCAGAGTTCAGCAGGAAACTAAAACTCTGCAGAAGTCTTTCAGGAGTGCAAACAAAGTGCCTTATCCTGCGTGTAGTTAATATTCCCTTTGACTTTGCTGTGAGGATACTTAAGATGAATACCAGAAACAGCAGGCTTAAACACAGAATGGCATGCAGTGGGATAAAATACACAGTGCTTGAAAATTGTTTTTATAGTACATATTAATGAAGGAGTGGGATATAGCAAATTGTTCCAACTTAATTAACGTGTGTTACTTTAATGTCGTCAGTTCACATTGTTTATGAAATGAACTTGTATATTAAGGAGTTAATAATAGATGGATTCACTCTTTTCCTTTGCTAATTGAAATTTTTCCTATTTAGATTTCCCTAGATATGTTCTCCCTGTTTCTTAGAGAACCAGAAAAAAAGATGTGCGTGGTAACTAGCATGAATTTTAAACAGGAGCAGTGCTACTTCAGAAAACTGATCTTTTTCATTTATTTTATGTAGGTTTCCTATGACTGATCTGTAAACATGTCCACAGACCTGCTATGTAAGTACATTTCTGTCATCTCACAGTGATATTTTTTGTACCATATGTTTTTATCAAATTCCCAGATGTGCTCATGATTGATGCCTTTTATCTTAAGTATAAAGTCTGCTTTTACATTTGCGTTTCTTCTGAGACATCTGTGGAACAATATTACCATTATAATCAATGGGATTATTCTTGGAGTAAGGCATGACTTAATATGAGTAAAATTGTAAAAATCTGGCCCCTGCATAAGAACAAACTGATTCATTGAGGCTTTAAAATCACAATTCTGTTTAAAATGTTTCATCTCTCTTTGGCACAAATACTAGCCCAGATTACTACCAAGAGATATGCCTGGGGTGTTTAATCACTTTGACAATTTAACTCTTGTGTTTTGAAGACATCATTATCCAGATCACATTTAAGTCTCACTCCTTATCTCAATTATCCATCGTTCTTTTTCAGCAGCAAAGAATATGCAAGTGGCATATTCTTATACTTTGCTGTCATAACTTCAGCAAAAAACTCCTTCCTGGGTCTGCCTGATACTCGTGCTTCTGTCACTGCAGCCTATGCTATCTGCAGCATTAAGCGTATTTTCTGTGCCTATTGCTCTGATTTAAATACTTTATTCTGGAATCCTTCCAATACCTCAACTGCCATTTCAGGAGCCCATTTTGTCAGTCTCCAATCCCTCCTAATAAAGAACAAGGAAAAAATATATTTTTGTCGATAACTGTAATCAGTTAATAAATAAAAAAGCAGTAGCAGCTGACTGGTAAATAACAGCTATTTGTGGAGGCGATATATTTACTTCAAGCTATTTCAGAAAGTGATATTTTTGAACTTCATCTGCCAGCTGGCAGTTGTGATCACGCTCGAGTTCTGTTTAGATACAGAAAGAACTCTAAAAGATTCATAAGGAATGTAGTATGGGTGACTGTTTCATATACAACAGGCAGGACTGCTGTCAAGAGTGCATTATTAAAAAAATGGAAAGGGTAGGGTGACTGCACATTAGTTCTGGTGTGAATCGCTTCAGACTCCTTGACTCTGCTCAGTCATTTAAGCTGGTTCATCCATTTTAGCTAATCTAGCAGTTTCCTTTTTCACTCTTCAGCTCAGTCTCAGAATCAGTCATGCTTTCCCTAATGATCACCAGATTAAGGAACTTACCACGTGAGGGGAGATTGAAGGTGTTGGCTGTGCTTAGCCTGGAGAAGATAAGGCTCACGAAGAACTGATCGTTGCCTTCCAGTACAAAAATGGTGGTTATAAAGAAGAAAGTGGAAGCGCTCTCTCTGTAAGGATGCATCATGATGAGGCAAGAGGCAATGGCCATAGTCTGCTCCCAGGGAAATGCCTTTGAATATTAGGAAAAAAAAGTCTTTGTAATGGGATCGATTATGTCTTGAAATAGGCTGCCCGGAGAAGCAGTTGAATTTACCGTTCTGGATGTATTAACAATATAGCTTGACAATGTCCTGGGTGAAGATGAGGTGTGTAGTCATGTGGACCACATTGTCCGTGGACCATGTGCCAAGTTGTCTCAGCACCAAGAAGCAGTCTGTGGCACTGCTGGTAGCAGCAGCCATGAAACCTTAACACCCCAACCCTAAGCTTAACCACAGCATCATCTGTCACTAATGCTTGGTTCAGTACAAGGTCAAAGCCTAGGATTAGCAATCTTGTTCCAGGTCACATTAACAAAGAGTACGTATGTAATTAAAAATGCAGAATCTAACCAAACCAGAACAAACCCCCTTAGATTCCTAGGAAAAAAAAATAAGCCGCATTCTGGGGCAAATTACACAAAGAAAATGTCATGGCTACACAATGCAGGGGCTTCTGAGGCCAGACCTCAAATTCCAGTAGCTATGTCTTCAAGCCTGTGGAAGTAATCCAAAAAAGCCAGCATCCCAGTGAAGTTTCATTACGATGAATTGGAGGTAGCTGTGTTTCTCTGTTTTAGATGGAGAAGCTAAGGGCAAAAAAGGGGAGAGTTTCTAAAATGTCTGCAGCTATTGAGGCTCAACCGGTCAGGGAATCAGCGGACTTCCCTCGGAGCTTGTTTTCCTTTTTATCCTTGGATGAACTAGCGTGCAGTACATTATGCTGCCTGAATGTAGGGGTTTGTCACGGTCTGCACTGGGGCTGTCCTGGGAGTGTAAGAAGGCGATGAGTGTGAATGAAGCACACGGTGGTCGCTGGGGCTCCAGCCCCGTCTTCAGGAAACCTGTCGCTGCTCCTCTGAGAGCGGTGCAGGAAAGGAGGTGGGTCTTTGATCCCTTTGTTGTAGCTGCTCCCTGGGAATTTGCTGAAATCAATGCCCTGTTTTCCTGAAGAAATGAATGGCTATGCCTAACTAGCTTTGTGAAGCTCTGGGGAATTCACTCCCTCTGTTTATTGACAGCTGAAAAGAAGCACATGGTGCTGAATGGGTCCTCTTGTGAAAACAAAACAGAGCAGATCTAGACTTAGTTGAACGCAGGGGCATTTGGAAAACTCTGCCGAAGGAAGACGGCATGTTTCCTGCCACCTTGCACTAGTATAGTGTGACTTCTTAATAAAAGTGCAATTTAAAATAAGGTAAGGTTTGTTTTGAGTTCCTACGCATAGTACGGTTATGAAATGTTTGCATTTGTATTCTTGAGTGCAAAAACAATGTTTGCATTGTGTTGTGCCATGGGAAACACCTTAGTCTTGTGCTGTTTTTAGCTTCTGTGTATGTTCCCTTATTCCTTGATTAACGGTGATTAATGAATATGAATAGTATTAGGAAATAACTTGGCATATGAATCTTCCCATCAGGCTCTTAACATCGGTCTTTTATGTAGGCTATTATACATCTCTTTACGTCTTTGAGGATCAGATGAAATGCGTTAGATGATTTCTTGACCAGTACAGATCACCGCGTTAGTGCTTTTTGCACATGGCAGCTGAGTAACCAGAGGCTCTGTCTGGCAGAAAATCTGGGAGCCTCAAATCTCTTGAAATGTAAGTGTTTATTCCCAAACCTCTGTTTCTGCGAGTAAACTCAAAGACAAGGAATGGATCTATCTTTACACTTGCTGATTTTAGAGGTAGAGTTGTTTTTTTCTATGACAGCAAAGAATAGCAAGAGGAGGACGACAACAAGGAAGTGATATGTTCATGAAAGTAAGGAGGTTTGTCGGCCCAAAGGAATTTGGTGTGTAATTCATATGTAAATTTCCTACTGAAAACGGGAGATTACCAGAGTTTGTATATTAGTTTCTTCAGTGACTGAAAAGTTTCTGAGCTCATGTAGCTACAGTTTTCAGGTGAGGGCAAGTTCTGAATGCAGGAAAATAGTTAAGTAATGTCATCTCATTTGTCTGCTCAAGTGTAAGGGCAAGCTCCCCGTGGAATAGTAGCTATTGTGCTGTCCTTGCAGAGAAATAGGAATTACTTTGTGTGTGTGTGTGTGTGTGTGTGTGTTGCAAACCTGATCCAAAGTATTTCTGTTTGTGCAGTTGTATGAAAACTATTTAGTAATCCCATAGTTTCAGTGGAAGTGCTTGGCAGGTTTTGTGTTTATTGGGGTAGTTTGTGTTCCTCAGTCTGGCATTTTTTCTTTGAGTGCCTTTGAACTAGCAGTCTTACAAGTTTTGTCTCATTTTGCTCTTCTCTGCTGCAGATAACTTCTCTGTTTTTCTTGGAAGCATTGAGGCTCCATGTACAAACATACTTTCTTTAGAATAAATACTTTGTGATCCCAAAGATAAAAGCATGTAGCCTAACTGTAGAAAATCAGTATTTTTTGCTTGTGGGTTCCGCCTTTAAGCAAAATAAAAAATGTATTTATGATTTTGAAAAGGGTATAAAAAACACTGATTTCAAGAAGGCTGATGTTTATTTTTGTGAGCTGCATTGTCATTGTTATACAAATGTAGCAGGAGGGATTTTTTTACATTTAAGTGTATTTATACATGATGGGCATTGGGAGGCACTAAAATTTAGAGCTAAAGCTAATTTAAAGCCAACATTTCAGTTGGAAAAGAGACATTTTGTAGGTTGCTTTATTAACATAACCTAGATGTGTTATGAAAATACTGGCCAGTGAGGGTTTTGATTTCTGGGTAATTGTAATGTTGTAAATAAAAACCAATCATGGCTTGGAAAGCTCAGTTGATCACAGCTTTTTTAGTGAGTGTAAAGGAAGTGAAGTAGATTATTCATGTATAACAGAGAAGGTAGTATTTGTGTTCTGTAAATTGGTTGATAAGGCAATGGAGAATCTTATATTTAACATACTGGACTGGAAAGTGTTCAGCCAGAGGTGTGCAGGCAACTGCAAGAGGATGTTCAGGCAAGACAGCTGTACCTTTGCCTCATCTAAAACTGGGGATCCAGTTGTGGATCCACATTGTGGAGTGTGTGACCATATACAGCCCCAAGTAAACGTGGATATTAAATATTAGGGTTGTACAAATACACATCTGCGGAATTGAGCATTTCCCCTAACACCTGTTGTTTTTGCTATTTCAGCTAGGAAAGCACAAAACCAAGTTGCTTGCAATTTTGCCTTGTAAAGTTGCTTTGTATATTCTAGTATTAGAATGGTAGTAGAATTAGATTCTAGGAGACTATTGTTTGTTTGTTTTTTATGACTTCTGGAAGTAGTTTAATGAAACTAGGAATCCATCAGGAACAAGTGTAGATGGAGTCTTTGGGTTTTATTTAATCTCAAGCTAAGGCGTTTGTCAACAGGAGGGTAAATAGGGCTTTTTGGATATGCACTGTAATCTGAGTTTAGACTGCTTCCTCTGCAGAAAAAAAATAAATAAATCTGTGGTCTTTTTTAAACCCACAAATTTTTGCAGCACTCACATGTAGTTCTGCGATGCCTTAAAAGAGGAAAATAATTTAATGGGATCATAAAAGCTAAGGATGAGAGTCTCCTACACATTTTATTCCCAGAGAAGCTGGGGTTGAAGCATCCTGTGCGTTCTGGAAATCTGGCAAGTACGGTACTTCATGCTGTGACAGATACCGTTCTGTGTCCTTTCTTCTTCAGGTGTCGCAGAGTAAGCATCAAAGCAGTTCTGCTAAGCTGTTAATGACCCTCTATTTAGAAAAGCAATGCTTCTAAAAGAAGATGCCTGTATTCCTTTGTTGTAAATATACATGGGTTTTAGGATTCATGAGCTCAAAATAAAATTAATGTTTTGTTCTTTTCTCTGAATTGGAATGCCCATAGGAGGTTTGGAATGAGAAAGTTAACTGATTTCTCAGTTTTATTCACACTTAGTTTCCCTGAAATGCAGTGCAGATGGTGAGTATTCTTTCAGGTTTGGCTCTCCAAGGTCACAACGGCACAGTTAGTCCTAAGTATCCATATATTCACTTCTCCGCATCGACTTCCTTTATTCCTAATGTGCCTACTCACACATCAGAAGAGCTGAGCATATGGACTCTTTTCATTAGAGCTGAGTATATATGTGTATATATTTATATGCTTTTATTCCCAGTAGCAGTGGCTTGCTTCATTTACTTAAATTGTCCCTAAGACTCCTGCCTCTGCAGCTTCAGGATGAACGTAGCTTCTCTATCATGCCAAGCTTCGTGTCCTGCAGTAAGTTCCTACTTCCTTCTCCAAAGCGTGTCTACCTGCAGAAAGCAGCTGGAGATACATTCCAGTTTCTGGCATCTTTGCTGAGAAAGTTCCTGGGAGTCCACACTGAAGGTTGTGTGACGAAATTGAAAGCAAGGATCAGTTTAGGATGGTTTCCTAGGGAGAGCCAGCTTTGTGACCGTCTGTCAATCTCCTCTGAGTGATATCTGACCTTGCTGGCCAGTAGCAACCAAGTTCAATGAAAAGTTTACTGACAGTGTGTTTCTGCACTAAGGAGAGACCTACTCTAAGGTTCCCTTTTAAGGGAGTGTTGCAAGTGTTGGAAGTGTTTCAACTGATTAAGATGAAGCATTAGTCATTAGAATCTCTATACTTTGTTTATCAGAACTGAAACCTTGGTGGTGACCAGCCATGAATAAAACTGTCAGCCACGTTAACATAATTGATATGGATGTGCGTGTTCATACTCATATACATCCAGGTAAACGTGTATTTATACAGATGTGCATTCAGGAAAACATGCGTAAGTTACCACAGTAGCATTAGCTGCTAAAAGATCTGATACTAAAATAAATCAACTGGTTTGCCAAAATCTCCACCAAAAAGTGGAGAGTTGGAGCTTGAGTCCAATTAGAGCTGTTTCTGCTGAAGACAGTAAAACATCTGTTGCAGCGGGGCACAGAATATGGGCCCAGAATGTGGCCCAGGAGCCGTAGGGTGCTCACAAACAGTTTGGCTATGGCTCCCTCAGTGGTTTTACTGTGTCTGTGTGGATGGTGGGGTTTTCTTTCTGCTGTCTGCAGGAGTGAAGCAGTTTGAGCAGTGCTAGCAAGGACTGTCCTGCACCAGCATGGCTGTGACTGGCTGGTAGCAGGAGATGGGCAGTAGGAGCTTCAGCTCTTGGGGAGCCTTTGCTGGGCATTTCAAAGGATCAGGCTGTGCTGACTGGGGCTGTTTCTTGTTAACAAACAAACAAACAACCTAACAACAACTAGTTTTTTTCCGTGAATTTGCTGTTAACCTCCGTCCCTGTTTTTGGATCTAATTTTATATGTCTTCATGCCAAGCCAGTAGAGGGAGGAGAGAAGGAAAAAAAAGAAAACAACTGAAAAGTCAAACTGCATTTTTCAGTTTGATTGTTTGAAATGTGTTCAGCTTTCAGCAGTGAGAAGTCATCTCTTTGTTTGCACTGATTAGAAGCTATTACATGTAAACTACAGGAAGTGACTTCATTTGAACGGTACATTATGTGTATGGATTTTGATAGCAGTGAAAACTGTGTGGTGTACCAGAAATGTGACACGTACATCTTAGTCTCAAGAATAACCACAAAAAAAAAATTGTTTTTTTTTTTGTTTGTTTGTTTGTTTTTTTACCTTAGCTTTCAATCAGTGCTTTGATCTGAAGTCATTTTTAGGTGAATGAGCCTATCAAGAGTTTTGATGAACTTGTTCATCTGCAGCATGAGGTTAAACTTGATAAATACACCTGCATGCTTTCCCTGCTTTTTTTTTTTTTATTCTTTATGTTTGTGGTAAAGTCCTGCAAGACACTTCCCCTTCAGGCATTCAGACAGTGAAGTTACTTTTTCACTTCTCTTTGCTGGGAAGGCTGTAAGGTACAGCAGTGTACAGGTATCCTTCTGCACGTCCTTGATTCCCAGCAGAAGCTGCTGTATGCAGTCCCTTCACTGAATTTTACAGCCCACCTGAGTTTCTTGAGTCTCACCAATTACTTTGCTCCTAGGATGGAAGGAGCATGGCAGAAGGCCTTACATGTTTGATGGGAGGATGGCATTCTCTGTGGCTCTTTAAGTTCTTCCTGACAGTGCCAGTGGTAGTCACCAGACAGAAACCTTACTGCTCCCATTAGTACTTGACTGTCTTCATGATTACTCTTTTTAGGAACTAATAATGAATCATAGTCACTCTTATCATTTGTTTGTTTGTGTAAGAAATAGTTTTGGTGCTCTGAGGAGTTTACATGCTTGAACTCCCGTCTGTTGGGAAAACGTATGTGTGCTTTGCATCACAGTCAGATGGGAGGTAAGCCTCTCTGGGCCCCTTCTCAAGGCTTACTTTCTCCACAACAGCTGTGTGGGACAGGAGGGGATGCCTGGGCTGATTACCACTGCTGGTGTACCATCTGGGGGTGTACACTCCATACGAGCTAGTTTCCTTCTCATGGGTGAAAGAAGTGATGTGATGAGAATATTCCTCTGAACGCATGTTCTCACCTAAGGGCTGGGCTTACCTGCAGCGCTGGTCCTGGTTACAGGAAGCTGACCTGATCTGCCAGTCTGACTGAAAGCATGGGATGACAGTAAAGCATGGTACTGTTTTATTTCTATTTCCAAATATAGTAACTCAGTTTTTAGGTTTTACATTGTAGTAGAATGAGGTCATGTTACTATAAATGTGCTTAATGTTAAGGATGATTGCCAGGATGTCTGCAAACCACCCATCCATCGTTCTCTACCCAGAGGAACAGGGGCCCCACACAGGCGTTCACACTCACAGTGCTGCTCATCCCTGCCAAGATCAGTACTGCTACTCCACTGATTTTTCCCAAATAATACAAATTCATGTGTGGGTGAATATGCCAGTTTGCAGTCTTTGCTCAGGTGAGCAGTTAGGATTACAAAATCAGCCCTGACTGTGGTCAGCCCTGACTTTCCCCTCCCCCTCTCTTTTTTTGTGTGCATAGCTAAGTGGTAGCTCTCTTTTAATAGAAGGTGTTCTTGTACAAGATAGAAGAGACACAAGAGAAAATGAAGTTCGACTACTTTCACGCTGGACTAAGGAGCAGTTATTACAGCTGAAGGCTGTCAGTCAGTAGAAAATGTAGCATGGCAAAATATCAGAAGTTAAAGAGATTAGAAGAATTTTTTTAATATTCTGAATTCTGGTAACTGTGACTGGAGTTCTTTAATATAAATTGGATAACTGTTAATCAGTTAAGAGCTTCAGCTTCTTTGTAAATGAATGTACTTCACGCATCAAACCTAGGACATGTAAGGCTTCTTTCATAAACATTTTTCCAGAAGAAATATGTGGCAGTGGCCCACAATAATGGCAAAATAGCTTGGGATTAATTGTTTGCTAATTGAGTACTTTGAATTTTTGCCAAATAAATAATATTCTGGAACAAGCTTTTCAAGTTTTTCCAGCGATGGATGCTTCAGAACAAACGGCAGAGCAGGAAAGCCTCACATACTTTTACACAAGAAGAATCAAAACTCAAATAATGCAAATGCAACGTATGCTAATGGAGAACATTTCAACAAGATACTTATGTGATGTCCCTGTATGTGAAAGCAGAGCAAGCGTAATGGAGCAGCACCGTTTTACTTTGGGGTAAATTACTGTTGTTTGCTATGCAAATCTTATGATTGTAATTAGACTTGGATTTGGAGTACTGTGTACACTGATCTTTGTTCCCTCTGTGCACGGGAGCTAATTCTAATGCTGCAAAACTGCGCAGCAAATTTTGAGCGCTGCTCGGCAGAGCAGTCGTTTCTTGCAGTGCATCTTTGCAAGAACTGGGCATTGTGAAAGGAAGGAATTACCTCTGTGCTCACAGTGTGTGCAAGAAGTACTGCAGACATCTTCAGAGACACTGAAGGAGGATTCAGGTACCGTAACATCACTTAAGAGCAGAGGTTGGAGAAGATGCAGTAAGATGGCCTGATAGGGATCTGGTTGTTGGCAAATGATTTTGTAAAAGTTGTGCTTTACAGCTGATTGGCCAAGGAGCTGGTGGTATGTTGGGGCTCTTGCGGCAGTGATTGCGTTCCTAGTATAGCTATGTATAGCTCTGTTATCTCCACAACCGGACTTTGTGTAACCGCAGCCCATGGCGCTGTGCCCACGCTAATGAGCTCTCCCCTGAGGCCGGGCTTGTGTATGTGGGGGTGGCACTGCCCAGGGATCGGGCCGCCGCTTTGGAAAGCCGTGTTTGCTAGCTGTGCTGGAGTCCTGCCTGGCTGCCACTACCTGCAGGAGCACGGCTCCACGAAGGGCTGATGGCCCTGCAGTTGTCCTAGAGGAAAGAAGAGCGGGCCAGTCTGTAGTCTGCAGCATTGTCCAAGGAGAGCTGTCACCTGGACTGAGGGAAGCACCCCCGCACTGTGAATGGCTCAGGTATGGCAGTCGGCCTGCTGTGGTCAGCTGGCAGGTGGAAGTGTGTCCTGTGGGCGCTGCGGCTTCTGGCAGTGACTCCTGACAGCCGGGCAGAAGCCAGCCGTGCTGCATGCATAACATCGTGCTGGTTATGGGATCTGCTAGTTTGTGTGGTTTAATCTGCAGGTAGATAAAGTGTTGCTTGGAACTCTGTAAAATTCTTTACAGGCAAAGAATGAACGAATATCCTGCAGGGCATCCTAAGGCATTGTTGCTCTGAAGATAAAGATCTGCTTTTTACAGCTTGTAGTTCCCGTGAATGTTTCATTTATTTTTGTTGCCTTTAGATTAAAGGAGCAACAGTGGAGGCAGTTTTATTATTTCCTTGCATGCTTGTGCATTATCACGTATCCTTGTAAACATGACATGGAATCTGTTAATCTTGTTTGTATAAATGTAAGTTAAGGGAGCAGAGAGACTGTAAAAGCATCAGGCTATATACTGATGTTCTAACAAAAAGCAGAAATAGGTTTTGAGTGTTGCAAACTGGTGCCACAGTGAAGCTGTGTAAGGACATATGCATTTCTTGCTCTGTAATTTTGCATTGAAGTATGAAGGATTGTAAGTTGGTCTGAAACAATCTCCAAGGAAGAGTGCAACGTGATGATTTTGTGCAGTTAGTTTTGGGGGAAGAAATCACAAAGACCCCCACTTCCCAGGGGATTACCTAAGACTATGAATACTTTCAGCAGTTACCATATTTACAGTGCCCAATCTTGTGCTTCTGGTACACCCATCGATTTTCAGCATGCGATATACATTCAGAGTCAGGGTACCAGGTGCGTCAGTGTGACATCAGAAATACCGTGAAGTAAATGTAATTCAAGGACTGGAACTACAATTAAACTGCTAGATCAGCTAGCAGTCTTCATATCCCACATCAGAAAATGTGGAGGATCCTAGAGCAAGCCTTGGGTAGGTCTGGGTGTTTCATGATGCTTCACAGAGACACCAGGCCGGAGTCTGCAGCAAGGTGCTTAATGAGTGCGTGTATTGAGAGTACCAAGCTGCCAGAGTGCCAGCTGAAGTGGGTGTGAAAGCCAATTAGCTTAGAGTAGTGTCCTAATTGAGAGCTGCTTCCAGCTCTGGAAGCTGGTTTGTCAAATTCTCCAGGCCTGCACCCCAGACTTGGCTAGAAACCTTTCCCTCAGCTATTTATTTGTGCTAGCATTATTTTCAGTGTCAAGGAGCATCCCCCATGTATGTGTTGCAGAGTTTGATTTGAGAATCATAGAATCACCAAGGTTGGAAAAGACCCACAAGATCATCCAGTCCAAACATCTGTAGTTCTCACTGAAGAACAACACAGTGTCTAAACCTTCGTTGAACACGTCCAGGGTTGGTGAATCCACCACCTCCCTGAGCAGAGGGCGTTATATTTCTGTTATTTTGAAAACTGATCTTCCCCCAGTGTGAATGGAGGCCTGCTGGGAGGTCACTGCTGTGCTTGTGGGGTCACCTGGAGGTGGTGGCAAGCACCCGAGTCAGGAGCAGGGATGTCACCATCAGTCACTGGGGCTGTACCAGCCAGCTTTCACAAGTTAACAGCCAAACTGCCTTCGATGAGCTCATTTTGCGGTCACACCGCTGTCTCTGAGTATCTGATGGCAGGCCTTTCAGTCAGGCCACCTTGCTTGGAAACTTCAAACCAAATCAGCTGCTTGTGCAGCAGTGGGGTTTAACTGACAGAATAGTAGTGGTAATGCTGGAGGCTGGTTCAGAGGAGGCCCGTTGCACTCATTTTCTCTGCTTTCTCCTCCTGGCCTGTCTGCTGCCTGCCCCAGATCCTCTACAGCAGCACTGCCCCAGGAGGGCTGCAAGGTTTGCTCAGGAGCTGGGCTGCGATGAATCACAGAGGCATGGCATAGAGTGATAAGGTCGTGTACTTTACGATTAGATACATCCTCCCTCTAACAGCAGCTCTTTGTCTCCCTTTTGCTTTTGGTAATGTTTTTCAGCTGTTTGCATAGAACAACTCTCCAAGCAGGAGCTGTACAACTCGAAACAAAGTCGCTATTATTCTAGGTAAGCCCAGAAAGCTGGTAGAGGACCCCTAATAATTTGGTTGCCCTCAGAAGACATAGGTTGTTGGTAATCTATTTAAAAGCCTATTAAGTTAAACCACCATGAAAGTATTTCTTTTCTTGCAGCCTAGCTTTGAAGGACCTTCAGATACGTGAAACAGTGTGTAACAAGAAAAATCTGTCCTGCAGCTGTATTTAGGGTTTTTTTGGGTGTGCGTTTTCAGTGATGCTTGTAGAGTGACGTGTTCTTTATCTGTCAGTCTAACAGAAAAAAAAAAAAATGTATCATGGATTTCAGCTATTTGTAGTGCGGGCATGCAGTCTGGGAGCCATGAGAAAAGAAAACTATTATGCGATCCCCAAAATACTGAAGAATATGGACTACTGCTGTGTTTTTAGCTTGACAAATATACAGGTCTACCTCCTCATTTACAGCTGATGGAAAGCCCAGAAAACTCAGTAGGAACACTTCAGACTTATTTGGGGAGATTTTGGACGAGACTCGTAAGGCTACTGCCTACTTTAGTTAACAAATGGAAGCCTTTTGGAGCTATGCTGAATACTCTATTTGTGACACCACTATCCTTTCTCAAGGATCATCCCCAGTGTCTCTCCAGATGTTGTCCCTGAGCCCTTGTGCTTCTTTCTTTGACTTCTAGCTCCAGCTTGACCTGAAGACTCATCTTGCCTGCCCCAGTCTTTGCTACAACTTCCCTTGGCTCCCTCAAACTCTCTTGGGTGTTCTGGCTTCACTCTTCCATTGCTTACTGTCAGTTACTTGAATAGACTTGCTCAAAAGAGTTTTCAGAGGTAAAACAAAGCAAGGTAGTCATGGATGATTTGTTGGTTTACTACTTTTGTTTCTACTGTCTACAAAAAGGTTTTGTGCACTGTTTTTCCCATCACTCTGTGTAACTCCAGTGCTTGGATGTCTTCTGTTGAATAGTATCACTGCCACATTTTGTCACTGCTGAATACGAGTTTCCCTGGCAACCAGCCTGAGCTGCGCTGAACCAAAAATACCTTAATGTGCTGGGAGAATGTCAGTACTTGCAGACGTCTTTCTCATTAGTGACTTCTCTGGATGGTTCATGTATTCTGCAAATGAGATTACTGTGAAACTATGCCTGGGAAATGCGGCGTGCCTCTTGGCTTTCCATAGACAGCACAGTCTGGGAATGCTTCCTTTAGCGGTTGTCAACTGAGTTGTGGCTGTAACACCTATTATACTCATTTTTCATGATACACTAAGGGTCTCATCTTTTAGGCAACAGGGCCTGTGCAAGATCACAGAGTCACAGTGTTTTTTCTTGGGCTTCTTGGATCTCTGCAAGTTACCTTGGTTTTTACGAGCAACCTTGCCATTCTCATCTATATATAAATCTATATACATTGATTTAAAGGTGCACATAACTGCAATTTGCTGCCATCCTAGTCTCTGCAGTCACTGTTAACAGTATCTCCTAGTGAGCTGTGTATACATCTTTGGAGGTCAGGATCTGCCAGTGCACACAGGAGGTAACGCACAAACTGGAGGTCTTATTTCAAACCTTCCTATTTCAGTTTTGGCTTTCAGATAGTCTTTTCTGTACTTAATGTAGAAAAGCGCTGTAAATAAAAACATTGACGATCCAAGATGCGTTTTCAAGCAAGACAATTACTAGAGACTACAATGGAGAGAAATACTGCATTTTTAGTAATGGGCTCTCTTTTCTGGATTTGTAGGGTGTGAGGATTGCGGTAAAAGCCTTATAGGAGAATGCAAAGTCCATGGACCACTCATCAGGGCTAAAGACAGGGTTATTCCTAGCCGAGCCCGTCTCACCCTACCTCACTACCTTACTTTGCGAGTGTTGGAGCTGCGAGCTGGAAACCAGCAGAGTAAGTACTGTAGCTCTTTTTCCCACATTTCTTAAAGAGAAGGCCAGTAATACTAACACTAGCCCTTTTTAATGCATTACTTAAGACGTAATCCTTGGGTATTATCTGTATGAAGCTGAGTGTAACTAAACCTCAGATTCAGCTACTGTTATTTATGACTGATTTCTAGTACCTTCAGTGCTGATGTTTGGATATCTGCTGGAGCTGACTTTAATAGGAAGCTATCTGTTAGCTCTGATGAGTTTATACAAGTACAATGAATGTTGAATTTGCAATGGTAAAAGCCATATACTATTGCATATCTTTTTCCCAAGCCATGCAGAAAACAAGAAAGTGTATTCAATGAAAGGCCAGAAACAAAATGGTAAGTAACATCCCTGATCTGCCATGCAAATTCAAAAGAATATAGGGTGTTAAATCACTTCGTGTGCCATCTTCAACTCATGTTATAGAAAATTTGAATGCTCAAGCTTGAGCAAGTGAACTACATGCTCAGTGTGCTGTGTATAATTAGTTCTGCCTAGATGACATTTCAGAAAAGCAAGATGCCTGTTATGCTGCACCATTGGCTATAGGTAGGAGGTAACGAGTTGAGTAAGACAGGTAATTTTGTGTTTTTATAGATCTTCTCTAATACTGGGAGATGACAACTATGCCTGTAAGCATAGTGCTGTGGTAACATCTTGTACACTGAAGACAATCAGCACGTTTGAGCATTGCATGTTAATGTCCTGTTGTGGATTTTAAGCACTTATGTCAATTGTATTCAATGTAAGTTCCATTTTTACAAAGCCTCTTTAAAGACTTTGATCCTTTTCAGACTCTTAACACTTTGAATGGTTTACCTGGTATATTTATCTTGAAGAATTAATTAATGTGTTCAGGACTATTATGTTTAAATCCTTTTTCATAACTGTAACTGTACAAGAAATAGCTTATTATGTCCGCATTAATATTAGTCTGGTCTTTTTTATTTACAGTCCTTGGAGTATTTGCAAAGAAAGTAATACAGAAGAGAACACAGTTTGGTCCTTATGTTGGTCAACTGTCTACAAAATTGACTTGCTATGATGAGAGTAGACTAGTTCTGCAGGTAAAAACCCTGTGCCTTAACGTGAAGTGCATGTGTGTCTTTTAACATAGGCATAGCGTATAGGCAACTTGCCTTCTAATCTAGTTCATTAATTGTACTTCTGATCTCTATGTGTGAATTTAAGTCATATTATTGGATTGCACAGCGTAGCGTGAAGGAACAAGATGTTCTTGTATGCTGAGTTTACTTTCCTGCTTTCTAGTTTTATCAGTTCTGGGGTGATTTATCTATTGATCTAACTGTTCTTGATAAACTTTTCATGGAGCATGCTTATTGAAAGTATCCAGGGATTGTACTGTCTTCCCTAGTAGGGCTGTATTCACTTAGTGTCTTCAGCCCAGAGCCAAGGAGGCTGAGGGGAGGCCTCATGGCAGCCCATGGCTCCTTACAAGGAAAGAGTGGGGGCAGCACTGAGATCTGTCCTTTAGTGACAGTGACAGGACCTGAGGGAATGGCATGGATCTGTGTCAGGGGAGGGTCAGGTTGAGTGTGAGGAAAAGGTTCTTCACCAGAGGGTGACTCCACAAGGCCATGGGCGCAGCCCCAAGCTGCTGGAGTTCAAGAAGCCTTTGGACAGTGCTAGGGTTTGAATTTTGGGTGGTCCTGTGTGGAGCCAGAGGTTGCACTCAGTGATCCTTGTGAGACCCTTCCAACAAGGGATACTCTGTGATCCTATGAAGTAAAACCAAGAGAATTTGTACTTGGTACCATTTCATTGGGAGGGTCGTGTGTGCATTGGCTTAGCAATAGTGGCAGAAACATGCGCTAAGACACCTGCTTAGTCGGAAGGAACAGTGCAAGAATAAGGAAGCATTCCTTAATTATGTGATTACATATGAACTTTGACAGGCAGTGTATCAATTCAGTTTATTTGGTCAGGTTGTTATTTTTAGAGTGGTTACTATCCCTTGCTGCATAAGCATGTGCTATTCATTCCATCTGGACCATTTACACCATTGTTTGTACTTTTTCCACACATATAATGGCCCCTGTCAAGACCAGCCTAGCTTAGATATATCTTCATGTATTTTTTCCCTCATCAACTTCTTGGGAGTGATGGTTGATCATAGTCCTTTTATCCCAGGTTTGACCTGTACAGGCGTCTCTGTCATACAGCACATCTGTGTTCCAGCCACAGCCTCTGTCAGAACTCCCTGGCAAGTCTTGGTTCTTCCAAGACTTGTCATTTAACATCAGGCCCTCTCACCCTCCAACGGAGAGGCCAGCAGCAGCTGTTCTGTTATATGCTGTATGTCTTCATTTGAATTTTTTTTCCCCAGAAGCCTGGAACTGGATAACAGGCTGCTGTGGAGAAAGGCATAGATACAGATACTTCTGCCGTTTCATTTGAGAATGAAAATTGGTAATTCTCAGTAATTGCTGTAGACTTCTTTCGCTCATGGAAGTCGTATGAGTGGTCTGCTGGGAAGGTAACAGTGTCCTTCTGTGGGATTTTCATAGCATGATGACATCAGAGAGCATTAGTTTTTATGTCCTTATGCAACACTTTAATTCTTACAAATGTGGAAAAGTCAAGGTACATATCTAGCAACTTTGCAAGCATGGATGAGCTAAGCACCCAGTTCCTTCCTCTCTACCAAGCCACTGTAAACCGCACCTTGTCCTCTATCAGTTGGCCCAGTTTGCTTCAAAGTGTACTGTGATAAACACAGCTCTGATTGATAAAAAGACTGTTTCTTCCCAAGAAGAGACTGGACTCTCGCTTTTCCTACATGGCAGCAGTAGTTGCCTTGGCATTTGTCTTAGCAGCATTCTGAATGTGATCAAACTGGGACTTGTCCAGCAGGCAAGTGATTCCATTTGGAAAATGACAAAGTTGGGTAAAATAGTCCTCAGAAGCAGTGGAGATAAAACTTATTTTGCAATTAATTGTTAGCTTAGGTAGTTATTGGAACCGATGCATGCAGTGCTGGCATTGTGCAGCTTCAAATGTCTACATTCCAGAGCGTGCAGTGGGAAAACAACTGTCATGTATAAGGTTGGGAGTGTTTACTCTTAGATTCCTTTCCAAGAGAATGCCTCTACAAGAATGAAGTAAAGCAAAATGAATGAGGTCTTTCTGGCATGATTGTTCATTCGTATTTAATTTTACATTTTTAAAAAGAGATGACTGTTAAAAAGTCTCTTTGGAATTATTACACAACTTGTGTGATTGTTCCATGCAAACCAGCATTAATGCAGCATTGAAGTTTGAGATTATCAGCTGCTCAGGAAGTACATTAACGCACAAAGCTTATCTTCCTACCTGCTTGCACTTAGTTCTTGTTCTTATAATACTATCTTTATATAACATAAAAAATGAGAAATATAAACTGGAAATATATACAAAGGCCCTACAGCTATTTTACTAGTTGTGGGCCTCAGAAGGTACTCATTCTTCACTTTCTTTTGCACTTGGTATTCTTTAAGAGTGATCTATTTTGAAACAAACGTGATTTCAAAGAATTTATCACCACGAGAAGGTAAATAATTGGTAGCCCTGATTCCAAGTTAAAGAAAATTACTGTGTCTCTGTACAGGACTTAGTTTTTACCCTGTTATTTCTCCCATCCTCCCCCTTCATTTCAGGTATTGAAAGATGGAGGGAAGTACTTTCTGGACACTCCCAATGAAGACTGTGGAAACTGGATGATGTTTGTCCGGCTAGCCCGGAACCAAGAAGAACAGACCCTTGTGGCTTATCAGCACTGTGGAGAAGTCTACTTTACAACTGTTAAGGTAGTTAAACCCACATTGCTTCACCTGTCATTCAAATGGCAACTTATCGACAAAGATTCTGAAAGACCAGCCCTTTTGCAGATGAAAGATTGATTATATTCAGGCAACTAGTGCTTTCGTACACACCACCTTTTATATCGCTTAATCCATTGTAAAGTAAGCAGTGTATGGGATTTTCCAGTGAAAGGTAATGTGTACATATGCTGCAGGTATTGAAGAAACTGAGGAGAGAAATGCAGAAATAGTGTTCATGGTGGCAGTGTTCAAACAAGAACACTGTGAAGTGTTACCATTCCAGTTCTAAATAGGCACGTTGTGAGATTATCCCACAGGATTACTTTTGATAATACTTCTTTCTGGAAAGTACTTTTCTTTATTGCACTTTTGGACACAGGTTGTGTTCTGAGCGCGTTAGAGGATACTGAGTAGCTTCTTTAAGTATTATTTTCTACTCTGATTAAATTTGAAGACTTAACTGCAGAACTTACAATACTGTGATGCTGCCATGAAATGATCAGTTTATAATACTAGGGATTTTGGACTGTGTCCCTGTCTTAGGAGAGCAAATACAGTACTCTGTATTTGTAAATTACACAGGAATACGCCGCCTTCTTGGGTTTTGTTGTTTTGGCCATTTTGTCAGGCTTTTTTTTTTTTTTTTTTTTAATCAGAACTTAACTCTTACATGTCTAGGAAACCGAAGTCTTCATGTTGAACAACCCATTTTTTTTCTCCTCCTTTTTTATTCTAAGTAAATGCCTGTATAGCATTGTGAGTAACATAAGAATGAGAAAATACTAGTCATACTTACCACACAGTGATGGTGTGAGAATAAGCTAATGGTGATAACACTTTGCATCTTCAAAGTCTGTTATAACAGTATTTGTCGTTGGATGAATAGCAAAGCAATTTTAAAAATCAACGTATAACAGTATATACCAATCCGTGATGATGTTTAGGCTGTGTTTGGAATTCTGATTAGTCAGAATGATTTTAAATATATGCTGTATGTGTAGAACTGCAAGCATTAATAATACTCTATTTGGAAGGCATGAACAAGTGCTTTTTCTAAGCAGCATATTTACAAAACTGGTAACTTAACATTTCTGATAGAATTTTAATACTGTATTGAGAAAGCTCACTGCTGCTTCCAATAGAATTGCTCGTGGGCATTAATGGAGAGTTGCATCCTTCTCATTATTAAAATGAAGAGTATCTTGGGATGAGAAATGTGTTTTGGAACCCTTACTGTGCACTGTGGGGAGTTAACCTGTTTTTCTCATTCCTAAGTCCAGGTGCCATTCATAGTACTATGGCATCCTGCAGATTCTGTCCAGGTCAGTAAGGTAAAATAGCCTTCTGCTACACTGAGGCACACCCTGCTGGTCACGTCGTGAGGCTGCCCTAGGGCTGGTTATGAGGATTTTTTCTCAAGAGAGTTTGAATATCTGTTGAGAGTGGAAGTATTGGCTCCACTGTTTTTATAGAGAGATGGGATATCGTTTTAGAATAAAGGCAGAAGATTTTTAGTGACTTGAAATTACGGCTACAAAAGCATACATGTATGGATGGATGCATGTGTACTTTTCTCCATCTAGAGTACATGCAGGAGCTCAGTGCATGATTGAGTCTCCTAGATGATGTTTCTGCCTCTCATCCTTTGTTAAGTGCAAAATTCACACTGTGTGCTATTTCTGTTTAGGCCAGGTGTTAGTGGAACATACAGCTGACTCATGCTGGTTGTAGTAAGCAAGCAAGCAGGTTTGTGCTTTAGAAGTTCAGTTTCTGGACATTATACACACAATTATCTGTCACCTTTCAGCACTCACAGTCTAAGTTATCTTTAACCTACCATGCTTATGCAACGTTGATGTTACAAGTGCATTTTAAGATGTAATATCATGTGGAACAAGACTCAGCTGCCATCTTTCCAGACTAGTTTGTTATTTCTAGTGGCTTAAATTTAGTTTAGTTGAAACAAAACAACAGGTACAATGCAGTTTGGCTGTGCGTCTATTGAAAAAATGTTAGCTTTGATTATAGATTAATAAAGAAGTGGCTTACAGGGCCAAGAAGTCATATAAATCATGACCCCAAAGTTACTTCTCTCCTTTCCTTCTAAATATGTAATAAATCTTGAGCCAGTTCATCTAATCACTCATCTTTCTTTTTCTGTCTGCTGCCATATTGACTGAAAGTACTTGTATGATGAGGTGGTAGTCCAGTCCAAGATCTGCTGTATGCATGACTGGATGGAAGACTGCAGATTATGGACTCCCTTAATCCTGAGTAGGAAAGCTTCAGTGAAAGAAAGGCAGGAGGTACCATATAGCATGTGCATTGAATCATTTTATCTTTAAGGTTGGAAAAGACCTCTGAGCTCATCCAGTCCAGCCATCAGCCCATCCCCACTGTTCATACTGAGCCTCACCCATTAGAGCCAGTGCATGTAAATAGGCAAGTTTGGGTTGAAGTCCACACATTAATCATCTCTGAATGTGTGCATCCCAGAGGTGTTCAAGATGTTACACATTCATTATGCAGTTTTCTTTTGCCTATACCCTGTAGTTAAGTGTCATGTTCAGTGGGCTTCAGGAACATCACGGCTATTTTTTTGCAAGACTTCTGGACATCTGGACATCATAGGCAAATAAATCTCACCGAACAAAGTTGGGAGGGCTGAGGCATGTGTCCTACTGCCATTCCCAAAATATCTGTACATACAGGTCTGCTTTTAGAAACTCTTAAGTTTCAAACCTTTCAGAGTGGATAATAATGCTCAGAAAGCGTTTGTTTGTTTGAATCTCAAAACTAAGTTACCAGTAATTTAAATAGATTCAAAGAGTGCAACATGAGTAATGATAACGAATTGCATCCCCCTCTTTCCAGTCTTCAACACAGTATTATTTGGTGTAGGTCAATTGACATAAGTAAGTAAGTAAGTAAATGCGAACTATATTCTTCCATTCACAGCCAATTGAGCCCCACACGGAATTGAAAGTATGGTACGCTGCCGATTATGCCAAATTTATGGAAACTTCTGCAGTCTTCATTAAAGAAGAATCTGATGTCAGTCCTTTGCCTGTAGTAGCAGTAAGTACCCCTAATCTACATTCAGGCTGTCACCATGTAGTAAATTACAGCTGTTTACATGCTTCGTGTGGTAATGCTAGAGCAAGTCATAGAATAGTTGGCTAACACAAAGCCAGGAGCAACTTTAAAGAAACAACTATCCATAGTAAGGCTGCTCATGGTATGGCTTGTGTTTGTAATCTAATGGAGACATCAGATGTATCCAGAAGTAGTGATTCCAATGGGCTGTGTTGGAAAGACTGACGTACTTAAGTTTGTGATTGTTTTTTAGGTTGCCAAGCTGTCCAGCCTTAGACGTATCTCAGCAATTCCCTTTTGCTATGCTTTTGACCGGTTGGTCAGATAATGCACCGATGGCTTCAGTCTTTCCTGTGTAATAACCCTTCCCTTTGCCTTTATCTTTGCATGATAGTAAGAATCCTTAAAAAGACAGGGAAGGTTTCTGAATGTTGAAAATGTAACTGTGAAGACTAATACCTAAGCTAGAAGGAAATGTTAAACAAAGAGTACAATTGAACTTGGAGTTCATAGGTGCTCCCGGTGCTTCCCATTGCTTCACTTGCACAGAGGATTTTATAGTCCAGAAAGAAGGCATGGGAGGGCCATAGCATAAGGCACAGAAAAGGAAGGCTCTTTGTCTCTGAATAAAGACAGAGTGGAAATGGCTTCACCATGTTCTCCAAAGAAAGCTAAGAACAAGGGAAAATAATGTCACTCTGTGAGAAGCAGTATACAGACAGCCGAGGAAATACAGGGTTATACATCTGGAAATGCATTTTGCCAGGAACTGGTAGTTGTTTTGGGCTTGCTTTTCTTGCACAGTTTTTCATCTGAATGTTTCAAATGTTTAAATATAAAGTATGTTCACATGAATCCAGTAAAGTTTTTATTTTCACAGAAATAATAATTCCAAATAATACAAAGCTTGCAAAAAAAAAAAAAAAAACAAACCAAACAAACCACCAAAACACCAAAAACTTAAATGTCTTTTAAGGATAGGCTCGATATCCCCAAAACTAAGTTGTTTCATTTTGAATTAATAAAGTCTGATATCCAGGGTGAAGCAAAGTGAAATAGTCTCTCCTGAAGGCACTGACTACTGCCTTCTGGTAAAGGGGCATGGAGTCAGCCAAAAATAGAGGGAAATCCTGTGTGGTAAACTGTATTTGTGTGCAGAAGCCCACTCAATGAGACAGTCCCTAGTTCTGTGATTTTTGTACAGTTGCAATAGCAGGTAAATGATGTCAATCCAAGGTTAAAGTACAATTCTCAACTGCTTTTATAAGTAATTCCATAATAAGAACAAATAGACTTTGAAATTCAGTACACAGAGATGAACAAAGGTGAAGGACTCAGTACTGCTACAGTAAATGCTAAACACAAATGTGGAAATCAGTATTTAGTCAATCATTTTTTTTTTCCTCTTCTGGTTTGTAGACTCCGAGACAGAATCCATTTCCTGCTGAACAGCAGTATTGTAGTACGCTTAAGTAAATATGACCAAGGACAACACGTCTTGGGAAAGCCCAGAGACGATGCAGTGTCAGTGAGAATATGACCTTTCCTTAGAATGCCTAATAAGAAAGACCTGCTTCTGTTCTCGTTGCAGAAAGAGCCTGTAGACCCTTGGATATGCTCCAGCTGTAGAAGTACTTTTGCAACTTTTGCTCTGCTGGAATCTCACCAGTGCATCAATAAAGACCGAGTCCTTACCACCAGGCTCAGACCACCAAATAAATTAGGATCCTTAAAAGCAAAAAGCAAATTCAAAGGGAAACTGAGAGGATCGGCATTAGGCAAAAGCATTGCTCAGTGCTATGGGACCATTTCCTGTTCCTCTGCTGCGAAGCTTAGCTGTGCCAGCTCAGGAAACACTTGTGATGCTCTTGTGAGGTTTATACCTAAATGGAGAAATGGCCGGTCTTCACTGTTGAAGGGAAGAGAAGTGAAGCAGCCAGACAGTTACCCTTGCCGACTCTGTGGGAAGATATTTGATTCCACTGAAAAGCTCACAGTCCACACTTACGTGCACAAAGCGGAGCGCCCCTACAAGTGTTTGCAGCACGGATGCACAAAAGCCTTCATTTCCAAATATAAACTGCTCAGGTACAGCTCTGAAGGCACTCCTTTTCTTGCGTGGGAAAAACAAGGACTTCCTTTGCTTCTTGAGTGTCCCAGTGACAGTTAATCCCCAGGTTCAGTTTTTGTATTTCTGTGTTTGCAAGAATTGAGAAAACTAGTCTCCCTCAGTCACTATTCAGAAAGACTGTGTTGAGCAATTTGAACCTACTGTATGCTTTATGATTAACACACTGCTCTTAAAAAAAAAAAAAAAAAAAAAGAGTTAGGCTTTTACTAATAATCTGAGAACTTGTGAAAATGCCTTCCTTCAAGAGGGCCAGTGTTTCCAGGTCTTGAAGCTGCATTGCGTACTAGAGTCAATGTAAATGCTGATTACACTTTCTTTTTTTTGTTCCAGGCACTCAGCCACTCATTCTCCACAGAAATCTCACCAGTGTGGCTACTGTGAAAAGACATTTCATAGGAAAGACCATCTAAAGAATCACCTTCAGACTCATGACCCAAACAAGATGGCCTTCAAGTGTGAAGAGTGTGGAAAGAAGTACAACACCAAGCTAGGTTATAAGAGACACTTGGCTCTTCATTCCGCCACCAGTGGGGACCTTACTTGTAGGGTATGTGCTCAGGAGTTCGGTGGCACTGAAGTTTTGTTGGAACACCTCAAAAGTCATGCAGGGAAACCAACTGGCAATACCAAGGAAAAGAAACATAAGTGTGACCATTGCGAGCGTCACTTCTATACCCGTAAAGATGTGCGGCGTCACATGGTGGTTCACACAGGTTGCAAAGACTTTCTATGCCAGTTTTGTGCCCAAAGGTTTGGGCGGAAGGACCACTTGACTCGCCATACGAGGAAGACTCATCCACAAGAACTGCTTAAGAGCAGGTTGCAGAATGGTGACTCAGTAGGTCTCCTTGACCAGCTTTTTCCATTCAGACTGAAGGAAGATGCCAGCATACTGTCCCCTTTTCCTGAAAGGGTCTCGGTGCAGAATGGAATTTTGAATAATTCAGAACCAAAGGAATACAACTGTTCACACCTTCATCCCCAGCCAAGCTTACAAACTGCTCTTCCTATTGAACCTTCTCCTCTTTTGCAAAGAATGGGCTGTGCAGATAGCCTTGCAGCTGTCCCTCCCGCACCGTGCTCAACAGCCATCCCTGCCAACCTGAACCTTCATCAGTCGAATAAATATGACCTTAGCTCTACCTCATTTGCAGCAGGCTCCCTCAAGAATCTTCCGATCAAAGTGGATGTTAAAGGTTACAACGTCCATCTTCTAGAGGACCTGCCATTACCAGAACCTCAATCTCTCCACAAAATCAGTCTGGAAGAAACTTCCTCAGGGGCTGTAGGCGATACTAACAAGTACCCAGTGCACAAGGAGACAGAGACAGCAGCTGAAACTACCAGCATGCCTTTCATGGATCTCACTCATGTGATGAGTTTCTGGCAACTCCCACAAGGTGACAACCAGAGCACTACTGGGGATATCACAATGGCATTTGGTCCAGAGGAACCATCACATAGGTTGAATGGCCTCAGCCAACAGCAGGGTCTACAGCTAGCAACTGGTGGCATGGCCATAAACCAGCTGCATCATCTTCCTCGCTCCTTCCCAGCCACTACAAATTCTGTAACGTTGCCTCATTTTCATCATGCCTTCAAATAACCATGCTTTTTTTTTTTTTTTTTAAAGACAAAGACTGTGCTTCTTACTTAAATCTGTTAGGAAGGGTATTTTTTGTTTTTCTTCTTTTCTGTTTCAAGAAAAACTGTCCCAGTTTTGTTTTTTTTTAAAGCATGTTATGGACATGGTAGTTCAATTCAGAATGTTAATAAACAAGAAGCTCTATTTTTCATACTATTATTAATTTTTAGCATAACACAATAGTAGGACTAACATACTTCCCTCAGTACCCTCGGTATTCTTGTTTCTTACCTTTTAAACAAACAGCTTAACGTCTTCAACAATAGCAAAGCCTTGTAATGAACAAAGCACAGTGAAAACTATGGCTGCCACAGTAGGAGAAATAGGGTTAGGGTGAATGGGAAGAAGGGGGAAACAACAGAGCAATAATTCTGATGAGCCATAAATCACAGGAAATGTATACACATGGCAAACTTACTTAAGGTGAACAATTTATCAGCGTGATACAGATTTCTTCTAAGCATTTACTTAATTACTAAATTTTATGAATCTTTAAATCAAAATGATTCCAAGAATAAATCTTACCTTCTCGTTTCACTCGTTTAAAACAAAGAAAATCACAGTTGTGATTACATCTAAGTAGACTTCTTTATTTTCTTCGGAAGTGCACTTTGGCTGTGCGCATCTCCTGCATTTTTCCAAGGGCTGGAAATAACTGCCGCTGCTGCATGACTACACCAAAGCAGATGTCTTGTATAGGTGTAGTTTTCAGAATGGGAAGTGAATTGTCTCAAAGACTGGAGGAGAACATTAATTTTTGCTTAGAACACGATGATCATTTAGCAAGATGCAGGAACCTGGTCTCACTCTAGTAAAGCACTTAAGCGTTCGCTTAAATTTAAGCACATGTGCCTAAGGGGCCTTCATTCAACTTCTGTTGATTAAAAAATGGCTTTTCTTTTTGTCTGGGGAATTAATTCTTAATTACAGACATCTGAAAGATGGGCTCCTTGACAGAAAGCTGGCCCTGCCAAGGCAGCTTGCCCAGGGGAGCCTCCAGCCAAGGTCAGCCCTTGGTGAGGCTGTGGTAGGTCCCCATGCAGAAGGGCTTGCGGTGGTTACCTCAGGATGGGCCCTCTTCAAAACCATGAGCTGTGAACCTGCCTCAAAAGTGTCATAGGAAATCAGCAAGTATGGTAACGGTCAGATGTTTTTTTCCTCAGTGGTATTGTGGTAGTTACACCCAAATCAGAATCACGACTTACTTAAGTTTGCTTCCTATAGCAAACTGCTGTATGTATCCAGCTGGTGTAGGTGTTTGTTATAGCCCTGTCCCCTGACCAACTAGCAGAAATTGCAAAAAAATCACATCATCTCCCAATAGATAACATTTAAACAAACAAACAACTTCAGAATTTACTTGCTGCCTTGCACAACCCATACTTAAAAAAACAAAACACCATTTTAGCATATGATGCCATTACTAGTGGGTTCTGTTGCAGCTGAAACATGCGAATTTCTGAATCAGAATAAGCAGTCTCTTCTATTAAATTAACTTAGAATTAATAGTACCTAATGATAATTACAGCTGTACCATGAAGCAAGCTTGTTCTCTTCTCCCTTGGTAATCACAGGACTATTTCCAGGCAACTTCAAATAAAAAACAACATTTGTAAATCATCGATCGCTGTGTGCTGTTAATGAATTGTAATTACGTGTGAGTATTTCTACAAGCTTATCGTTATTTGGATTAAGGGAAGGTGGGATTATTGCACTTTGTGCAGGAATGTGTTCTTCAGATACACTACAGAAGCACTACAGAAGCTTTCTTATTTTCAAAAAATTTGGCATAGGGCAAAAGAAAATAAATTTTAAGATGATAATCATAACAGGAATAGCAGTAGGAAGAGTGGGTAGCTGCACATTCATGTCCAGTTAGCAGTTAGTTATTCAAATTACAGATTAGTGAAGAGTGAAAAGGTTGGAAACAGTGCTACATGCACATTGTAGAACTCATAATTCTGCTCAGACTTGTAAAGGTATGTGTGCATCTGTTCACTGCACTGTTTTCCTTGTTCGTGCAAATGGTATTCTTGTGGCTTCATTCAAGCTTATGTACTTGTAAGAAGAAGGAAAAAAAGCCCAACACATTCTTGTACATGCCTGATCATATATGATTAGTAGACACTTTGGGTTGTGCTTTTCTGAGAGGCTTAATAAGTAAGTTATGAAAGTCTTGTCTTTGAATTAAAATATGATGTTTGTTAAGAAGAAAACACTGTGCGATGTTGCACTAGCCCAGTACCCGCACTCTGAGCTGCTCACTGCAGTGGGAGCAGAGTTCTGGGCTGCCAAGAGACACTCTGGGCCCTGGTTGCAATCTCTCATGAAATGTATCTCACTAAGAGATGTTAGTGAGAGATGCTCATCACACTGAACTGCGGGTTAAAGGCCTAGTCTCGGTCAAGACATAAAATGGCTTGGGTTGGAAGGGACCTGAAAGATCATCTACTTCCAACTGCTCTGCCATAGGCAGGGCTGCCACCCCCTAAATTGGGCTAGATCAGGCTGCCCAGGGGAGCGTTAAAACTCATAAAAGGCACACTGCAATGCCTACAAGTAAAACACAGCACACTGCAGTGACACCTACAAGTAAAACACAAAAGCAGACCTTAAATAGGTGCTGCTGCTGCTGCTGCTGTAACTCTTCAGTCTATTCAAAATGGTTTTTCTAGATTCTTGACATCGTAAATATAGTCAGAGCTCAGCAGCGCTCCATATATAGTATGTGGTAGAAATACCCTAGTACACAGCAAATGAAAAGAAAGAACTATTTCTGCCTGCAGATTAGCTGTCACCACTTCATTGTAAGATCTTATTTATGCTTCACAAAATGTTAAATCTGCATTAGCACGTGGCTTCTATGCTGACATGAAAATGCACATAGCCAAACTGCACGAGTCAAACACATCTGTGCTTAATTCTGCACAGCTGTAGCTCTGGGTACACATAATATGCTATTCATACACCTCTTCCTTAAACCAGGATAACCGTTTTACATCCCAACACCATCACTGTCATCTTGTGTTTGTCTACAGCGCTGCATACTCCATACATGGGCGTGCTCATGCTGAGCTCAGCAAAGCTGTATGGCTGAAGCCTACAGAATACAGCCATCTGCTCCAGCTCACCAGTAAGGCACAGAGCATATAGCATCTTGTTTCTCTCCTGGAAATGAGCTCTTAAAAGCCACCACGTTCCACGCACAGTTTGGAAGAAAAGGTTTGGGACACGCAGCCCAGTAGAGCTCTGATGGACAGAGCAGGGAGATCCCACCCAGGTCAGGCACTGATCTTCTGCGATACTTCAGGCTATTTTACCTCACATTGTATTAGGCATAAAAACAGTCTGTCTATCCGTCTGAATTCTGCTTGGGCACATTTGCAGCTAAACAACAGAATTACTATAATCAAGAGAGGCTGTGAAATTGAGAAACTTGATGAACATTTGCTCTTATGGAGAAAAAGCACTTGTTCGAAAAAGAGAAGATGGAAGCCATGTGAACCTGCTGAGACAACATTGAAGAGTAAGCATTAGAGTTGGTGGAACAAAAGAATCTTCAACCTATGTGTACACACAACTGTTTCTAGTGTTCATTTCCCAGCCCATACCAGGGAACACATTCATTACTTTTTAACTTTATTTCTAAGTTGGTCCTGTTCAGACTCCATTTTCTTAACCAGTGAGCTCCTGTTAAACATTTTGGTTTTTACATTTTTACAGACCGTCCAAAATGGGACAGCAAGTTTCATATATTGATGACTGGGTGACACCTTTGCTGCTAACAGAATTTGCAAGCACTGTTCTTCAGTACAGCATTCTTGCCCCTATAGTTCTGTAAGATGCTGAAAAGTGACCTGTAGAATCAATACCAAAAAGTTCTAAACACACGTGGGAGAAAATGAAGAGGGACTAAAAAGGGCAAAGCAGCACTGCTTTAATGCACCTGGGCTCACTTTGTGCATGTTTAAGACGGTCTAGCTAAGGAAGTTGAGCTTGTTTCAGCATCATCCTTTATATAGTTACCTGTTATACTAGAGTGGAAGGTCTCAAATTTATTACTGCTGTGTCCAGCTGCTTTTCATTTTCCTTATGTAATAAAGAAGAAAACTCATGATTTTTAACTGAAAGCCTTAATGGGGAATTGGGCTAAAAAAAAAAAACAAAAAAAAACCCAAAAAACAAACCACCACCATAAAGCAAGGTGATTTAAGGCTGCGAATGAACAAGGTGGCCAAAATACGTGCCTCCACCATCTTTCTGGGTCAGTAATCAATCTCTAATAGCAACTGAATTCTTTAAAGGAGAATGAAATTTGGTTTTAGTTTGAGCTTGAAGTGCTTCGAAGCTGATGTACCACGTACAAAGCCGCCTGTTGCTTAGTTATCACTATCGTTCATTGTTTGTTGCTTACTGGAAGATTCTATCAAATAACATACGAAGAGCTTCAAATTGTTCACTTTGTTCCATATATCAAAGCAAAGTAATACAGAAATAATCACATGGCACAGGATCTTCCTACATTTTGTTGAAACCATCACTGAACCATCGGGGCTCAAAGGGACCTCTGCAGTCCCACCCCCTGCTAAAGTTCCCTAGAGCACATTACACAGGAAAGCAGCCAGGTGAGCCTGGAACATCTCCAGAGGAAGACACTCCACAGCCTCTGTGGACAGCCTGTTCCTGTGCTTTGTCACCCTCACAGGAAAGAAGGCCATTCTGATTGAATGGACCACCCCCTTTCAGGTGATGATTTAATTAGATTTTGGCAACTGGTACAGATAATCTCACAGCTTTAAAGAGGACAGCCTAATAAGCTTTATGGCCTAGAGAAAAGTAAAGGAGGACAGCGAACTTCCATCTTTTTTTTTTTTTTTTTTTTTAATTGGAGATGGCACCCATTGTATTATTACCACTGCATCACAACATACTGAGCTGCAGCACTTGGGGTGGAAGAGGTGCTGGAGGATGACACTGTTAAGGCCCATAGTGCTTCGCAAAACACCTTAACGTGTCCCTGGCAGGCAGCTGCTCTATCTTCTGGTCTCCGTCTGCTGTCTGAAAGCAGCAACAAGCCACATGCTGGTTACTTACACTGAAACACATAACTCCCTTCTAATTAAGATGATTAAACCAAAGCAATAACACATAAAAAGGCTTACTTTTAAATATTACCTTGGATGGCTAGTCTCTTCCAATACCTTTTGTAAACATTTAGCATTTAAGTCTTTATGAACAACACTACATTACTCTCTCCAGAGGTTTTCTTGCCCCTTCTCAGGTGTTTGCTACACTTTTCCTTCCAAACCATCACACAAAGGTTAAAATCGTAACGTTTTTGAGTGAGTGAAGTCAACTTTAAGAAACAGACTTTTTCAGTTAGCTCAAGGACAACCTGCAAGTGTTACACAGGTCAAGGAACTGCTTGCTTTTGTCATTACCTTTCAGATTAAATCATCCTTAGAGAGATTTGCAGCACCCTCGGCCATGTTTCTGATGCCTGCTTCCTCAGCACTGAGAACATACTCAGGATCTGCCGCCTTACCGCAAGGAGGCCAGGGGCACTTCCTAACCTCTGCTTTGCTGATTAGTCCACCCATCTCCTGTTCTGTCCAGTCTGTACATAGGTTGCAGCATCCGCAGTGCAGATGGTGCCTGGACTCAGCCATGGTGCTACAAAAAGATGTCTTCTCCCCAGGCCTTCCAGCCCAGAGGGTGAGGGCTAAACCCTAAGAATGGTGGTGGGATCGATAGATGTCTGCTGATGGTCTGTGAGCCCTGCATGCTAACCCCAGGAGTTCATATACTGTTCATATAGGAACTCTATGCAGGGCACAGGAGAGCATGAGACTTGCTAAAGATGTCTGTTGAAATAAAATAAAATAGAGTATGCCTTACCCAAATTCTCCAGCAGTTTTTTTTCCAGGAGACACACCCACAGGTTTTCTGCTTTTTTGCTGTGTTCCATGAGGAGTCTCTGCAGATCATTATTTAAAAATGTTATTGGGCATGAAAAATTCTAATGGACGTGAATATAAACTCCAGAAATGTAAAGATAGAAGATACTGATGTACATTAAACTGCATTGATATACAAATAATATCTCAGAATCCTTAAGACTGGAGAAGACCTCTAAGACCATTAAGTCCAACCATCAGCCCATCCCACCACACACACACAGAATCACAGAATCATAGGGGTTGGAAGGGACCTCCAGAGATCATCGAGTCCAACCCCCCTGCCAAAGCAGGTTCCCTACACCAGGTCGCACAGGTAGGCGTCCCCATCTACCACGTCCCTCAGTGCCACACCCACACAGTTCCTGAGCACCTCCAGGGACGGTGACTGCACCACCTCCCTGTGCAGCCTGTGCCACTGCAGCACCACTCTTTCTGAGAAGAAATTTTTCCTAATACCCAACCTGAACCTCCTCTAGAGCAACTTTAGGCCATTACCTCTCATGCTATCACTGTTACCCAGGAGAAGGGGCTGACCCCCACCTCACCATAACCTCCTTTCAGGCGGTTGTAGAGAGTGATAAGGTCTCCCCTGAGCTTCATGTACTTATGATCACTCACAGACGACACCACAATAACTCTATAAAGCATCTTTTAAACAGGCTGAACGTTGGTTAAGATTGCTGGTAGCAATGAATACCAGCAAGCATATTTTACTGAATTCTGATTAGAGGGAAAAATTTTAGGGATGTGGCAGTGTAATTTTTAAGGCTCCATCAACAAAGTGAGAGTCATATCAAATGAACAACATGCAAAGCCTGATGCTTCATCTTAATTGACCTAAAAGGTAAGGAATGTGATATTATGGGAAAGAGGGAACTTGTCTCCCAGACAGCACACTGCAGGCCTATATAGAATCTTCTGTTTAAGAATGTGTAACTGAGAAGGCTAAGTCCCTTCTTAGGACCTACTTGAAAACCTCTCTGCATGCAATTGGCACAACGGATCAGGATGATTTGTATTGCCCTTTGATATCAGCAACATCCATTTGGAGCTGGTGGAGTCTGTTTTAAGGCAAGCATAAATACAGCTGATTGAACTCCTTACCTGGAGTGGATTTTTCTGCACTATCAACCTTTTGTATTCTCTTCTCATGCGGTAACAGAGGTGTGACAGTTGTTTTTTTTCTCTGAGTCACTGGTTGCTTGCCCTAGGATAAGAGAATAAGATGCACAATGTACGTCCAACTCTAGCAAGAAGGTCACAGAGCCCTACAATTCTCCAAACTGCTGAAGCAGTGCTAGAAAAGAACAAGAAAAAAAATACAGCTGCTCCCATTAGGACGCTGCTTTTAAGCCTAAAAAACCCCGACATTTTCAAATATCTTGTTATAAAAATCATTACCCCCACAAAACAATTGTTCGCATTATTATTATTTTTAATAAAAGAGGAGTTCACTTAAAGACACCACTGATTAGCTCTGCTTTTCTGGTTCCCCAAAGATGCTTAGACCTTTGGCCTTGTGTCTTGCATTCAGGAAGTTTACCAACTTCCCTGGAACCTTAAGTTAAATATTAATACAGGATTTACTCAACATAAAGTATAATTTGGCAAATCTGTCTCAAGGACAACACAAGTGTGAACACGTCTGCTTACCATAGGCTGTTTGGTGATCTTAGCAGCAATGGCACGGCGAGTAGCTTGCTCTTCACAAAATTTGATGTGCTTTGCTGCTGCAGCCTCGTTGAATCTTCTCAAGCAGAATGGACACTGAATATAGTCTGATCATAGGAAAGGAACAGCTGGTGTCACAGCTGTTGTAGCACAAGAAAGGATTTGCCCCACTTCACTGAAGCACCCAAGATGGCTCCATCATCTGGTGATCACAGTGAGCTCCCATCAGCTCTTCATGTTTCAAAAACCCCAAATTAGAAAATTAGGAGAATTAGAAGAAAGGCACTTAGGATCCTAAAACACTTAAGCTTATGCTTACCACTCCGCAAATCGCTATCAGAAGGAAATCCCTGGGCATTAGTAAAAGCAAATTAAAATATCTTTGACCTAGACCCTCTCTCTCAAAATTTCACATTAAAAAAAAAATAAATCTACAGTTAAAGCAATCTTTAAAAATTCCTGGAAGAGTCCAAAAATATTTCAGGACTACATTTTAAGTGTGGCCATCAACATTCTTATTTATTTCAGTGAAATGCATTTCTTTTGGACACTGTTTAAAATACTGCTTAAGAGGCTGTCCCGGTCAGCTAAGGTGTACCAAAGAGCCAGGTTTCTAGGCGTGAAGTAGTACCATAAAGAACACACAGTAGTGCTTCCTAAAGTCACTTAAGGCAGTGTTATAGCTCTGACTCCCCATTGCATTTAGCACTGGTGCAGCCCTAATCCTTTCAATAAATGATCGGTGCTCAGGGTTTCTTTCAGCTCAACACAACTGCGCTCTGCCCAAGCACTGCACTTGTCAATCTCAGACTGCCAGCAGCGGGAACTGGTGCACCAGGGTTTGGGATCTATCTGGAGGAGGAAGAGAGGGAATGGGAACCTCTCTCCTCCCCACAATAGATGCTCTTTCTCTCCAGCCCTGAGCTACTGGGTACACATCCCCACCATGTCCTTCAGCAATTGGCCTTTCCCCAGTTCCTTTCTCCACAACTCCCCCAGCTCTTGCACAACTCTGGTTACCCAAAGAGAGAGAAGGAAAGGAAGGAGTTTGCTCTTAGCGTTGGTAGAGTCAGATGAGAAATAACAGAGCAATTAAGGTATTCAATGGTGGAAGTTCAGAGAAGAGCTTGACCCCAATCAGGGAGAGAAAACACGTCCTGCTGCTTATACTGCACTGCTGACATCTAGAAGAGGAGGAAGACTGGAGTCCTCACAGCTGGTTTTGCTATCAGTCATGAACTCCTAGTCTGTAAGGGAGATGAGAGAGCCCTCCCTCCCTCTTCCTTTATGGCTCAGGAGGCACTTTGCAGACACCCTTTCCAGGATTGCACTTCCATTTCGTAAATCGCCTATCATGAGGAATATTGGCTGTACATTTCCAGATCTGCAACTTCTAACACAGTGAGCTCTGTGTAGAGACCACACCTGCTATTAGGAGTAAAAGCAGTCACATTTTCTAAATGACTTCCCCTAATGGCACAGCCAGGATGGGGAAGTGGATAGTGGAAAAGCTATCACACGGCAGCAGGAAGCCTGTGCACACTACATTTGGTCTGAGTAGCGAGGAGATGTATTTTACACTTTGTCACACAATGGTACCATTTGCAGTAGACAGGCATCCCAGCTCTCTTCCCAAAGCACTAACACCTGGCTCCAAACTTGCCACCTTTATAAGCCACAAAGGGACAGTTATCTTTCTCCTCACTTCCTCTTCACTGCACTGTTCCTCAAGCCAAGAAACACAGAAAAAAATAGAGTATGGAAGGAATCAGTGTTCACATGGTGTTGTGCAGAGAGGTACAAAACTGAAGTCCAGCTGCGAATAATAAGAGCTCATCGCTTTGCTAGAAATCAGTACAAGATCAAGAACAGGATAAACTGAGCCACAAACCTGGATTGATGCTTGGTGGGGGGGGAGGCGGAAGAGGACGGCCTTCTTGCATAGCTTTCGTCACTTCTTTGGCTGATTGAATGGCATTAATAAAATCCGCATGGTGCTGCCTCCAGTTAGATTTCTTCACTGGCTGATTCTGCAAAGGAAATTAAGGAAGACACAAACTACATTTACTTCCTGTGAGGGACGGAGAAATGTCTCCAAGTGAGCGTTCTCCCTTTCCAAGAGAAACATTACCAACAAAATAAACTTTCTTTTTGAAAGACACAGGAAAGTAGCCCTCTGACACCTATTAACAGCAGCAGCAGATAGATGAAAGAACAAAACACTGCAACAAGAACACTCTGGTTGTGGCAGACCGAAGGGTGCATAAGAGGGAATAGAAAAGATACTACGATCACCATCATTTTCAATAATATGGTATATCTGGGTAAAACTACACACTCACGCACATCTTCCCCTCCTCCTCATCATTACATAACCTTGAAGAGGAGGCTGTCAGAGACTTGCATAGTACTTAAAATACACAAAGGGACGTTTCCTAGGAAAGCTTAGATACTTGGTGCCCAGAGTAGTCATGGTACCTGCAGGTTTGGCTTCTGGACTGTGAAATATTCTCCAATACCAGCAGCACACAGAGGGGGAGGAAAGAACTTGGCACTGAGTCAAGAACATATGCAAGAGTCATCTGCAACATCCAGGCTTTGTCCTGGGAGGAAACAATCACCTTACCAAATGAAAAGCTTCAAACAGAGATAATGCGTGCTCCAACACTAACCATACCTTCAGCAGGGGCTGCCTCTTCACAGTTCCAATATCTGTTCCCTGCAGTCTCTGTTTAAAAGAATTGAAGGGCTTGCGCTTCTTGTTGAAGACTTTCTTGCAAATGGGCTCATGTCTCATCTGGGATGCAAAAAAAAAGTTTGTCAGAACTTTAAAAACAAAGAAACAACTGCGTACAGCTGCAGTTTCACATGCCCAGAGACATGGGGGGGGACAGCAGGACAAAGCACTCGCGAGATCCACAGGTTGGAGCTGCTCACAATCCCAGTCTCACTGGACTCTTTCCTTGGCCCCGCCGCATTCAGTTTCCTTCCTTTCTGGGTTTAGAGGGAGAACAGACTGCTCCTGTTCAAAGGGCTGATGTTTACATTATTAGTCCATTGAGTTTAGATAAGTATTCCAGACTCAGTGCTCCACTAGCAAACAACAGCCCTGTTCATCCCATCTGCACAGCCAGAGCAACGACAGCCTCGGGCCGAAAGGGAACAGCTGTGTAACAGCTCACAGTAACCTGACAGCTCAGAGCGAAGAGTATCAGCTGCAGCTGAAAGCACACAGAGCTCCTAAGTGGAGATATCCAAATCTCAATGCATGGGAGACGCACACCACGCAACAAAGGAGGATTTAAGATTGAGAAGTGGCACAGCTTTTTAAGCAGCAACCTGACCCATCTGCAACAGAATGCCCAATTTTCTCTTTATGAGGAATACAGTGAGAGTGAGGACACAACTACATCCTACTCCCATGATTACACCCATCTGAGCCACCTGCAGCTAGCCCATTAGAGACCCCATTCCAACCTTTCTTCACTTAGTCTCCTTTCCCAGCTCTCAGTTATTCTTCTTCATCTTTTCACTGATTTCCCTATGCTGTCCCCTTGCCCACTTTTCCCTGAGTCGTTTGAATTACACCACTGTCTGACCAATGCATGTCAGTATCAGCTCTGCTGGGCCAGGAATTTCCTTTTTTATTACGATACACCCTTCCAAATTCTCATTTCCCTTTGAACCATTCTACTCACGTGCTTCAAGTCCTTCTCTCCTGTTTCTAGCAACGTTTGACAGCAAACTCAAGAGAAGTAATCCCCTGCAGGGCACACGGGATGGCATGTACCTGGGCTTTGCTCACTAATGAGCACACCAGCCCATATCACCAAGAACAGAAAGGCATTGCAGGGCTTGTACCACACGAGTCCTAGTGATGAGAAACCTCCCTTCCTGACCCCAAAACGTACGTAGCTGTCTAATCAAACAAATATCAGAGCATCACAGAACTGTAGGCATTGGAAGGGACATCTGAAGATCCAGTCCAACAAAACAGGTTCCTTAGGGCAGGTCGCAAATTTGACAGATCAGACCATCGTGTTGGTCACACATCTGATCTAAGATATCAAACATTGAACTGCCAATTCCACGTTTGTCTCAGCACTCACAATTGCTCGGTTCTGCCATTTCCCATCCCCTTTTTTTTTTTCCTTTTGCTAGTTCAGTTTTTAGTTATACTGCAGCATTGAACTGAGAGGAGGGCCGCAGGCAGAGCCAACCCTTTCAGAAGAACTCCGCAGTTGTGTTGTTTTAGGCAAACGGCAAAGCCACCCATTTAGTCTGTAATCCAGGCATCAGAGGGGTCAGCGGGAATCTTTTCATTCACTTCAGCAGGCTTTGGAACTGAGCCTGCTGCCTGCATTAGGTTGTCAAAGGGATCGCTTATTGGATGGTTTATTAGCCTGTTTCTCCCAGGAACCCTAAAATAACTAACCCTGTCTTGAAACCTGGAGCACAAAGGAAGCTTCAGGTCACAGGATGTGACACAAGTCAGTGACTTATATCCCAACAGGAGAGAATACATTATTTCAGACATGACATGGTTGAATGTCATGGAGCACAGGCCTTATGAGGAGCGGTTGAGGGAGCTGGGATTGTTCAGCCTGGAGAAGAGGAGGCTCAGGGGAGACCTTATAGCTCTCTTTAACTTCCTGAAGGGAGGTTGTGGTGAGCTGGGGGTCGGCCTCTTCTCTCGTGTAATCAGTGATAGAACTAGAGGGAATGGTTTCAAGCTGCGCCAGGGGAGGTTCAGGCTGGACATTAGGAAGTATTACTACTCGGAAAGGGTGGTCAGGCATTGGAATGCACTGCCCAGGGAGGTGGTGGAATCACCGACCATGGGAGTGTTCAAGACACGTTTGGATGTTGCGTTGAGGGGTATGATTTAGCTGGGAAGTATTGGTAATGGTTGGACTGGATGATCTTCTAGGTCTTTTCCAACCTCGATAATTCTGTGATTCTGTGTGTGAATCTAAATGATCATTATGGTTCTTTTCAACCCAGGCCATTCTATGATGCAGAGCAAGAATCAGCTTTGGAGAAGCAGATAAACTGCAATCTTGTGCTAGGTCACAGTATTTTTATGAACATTCACCTATTCTCTAACCAGGTTTACTAAGGAAAGCAGCTGTTAGATCATTTGCTCTTAAACATATGTTCAACACATCTCTCCTCCTTCCCCAGTGCCCACCCCTCTCAGATAAATGCACTGACATCCCCATTTAAAAGAAATGTATAGTTTTACCAGAACATCTTGCGCAAACTGTCTTCCACAGATTCTACAAGGTACCAAATCTTGACTCCCGGCAGCTGTATAAAAAAATCAAACCAACAGTCTCAGTTACACAGCACAGGACTGCTGAACTACACTACAACAGTCAGATCAAGCCCTTAATCTGCTGGAATCGGTTATTTTGTTGTCAGGAAAGGACCTCTGCAGTCACGAGCCTTTTTGCAGAACCACTTTATTTCTCCCACTCCCACAAAGCACAAGCTTTCCTTTACTCCAAGCGACAGTGTCTGTTCTCCACATGCCTGCTAATAAGGCATCTCCTTTCATAATGACATCGTAAGCAGGAGAGGAGACAGGATGAAGGAAAAACATTAAGCCATTGCTGCATGAATTCTGGGAGGAACACGAAGCGCAGGTGATTTGCACCTAGGCTTCTCTCATTTTTCATATCAAGTAATGGCAGCAAACGGCTTCACCATTCCGCAAGCCAGAAGGCATCACACTGAGTGTGACACCACCTTCATCCTTAAGACAGAATGTTGCCATGAGGTGCTTAGCAGTGCTCAGCACTTACTTCGCAGATGCAAACTGCAAGGGGGTTTTGCTTTTAGATCAGTCACTTTTTGTCAAAAATAAATCAAAGGTACACAGAAGACAGTTCTATGACTCCAGTACTACTTAACGCATTCTCATTTCAAGGCAGGGATGTTTCCTGCATTAAGCAAAAACAGCTTTCAGAAATATTTGAGTGTAACAAAGAGCCCTATTCACAAGACTTGTAATCTTCAGAGGGAAAGACGTCTACATTTAAGCATTCCTTACCTGCTTTGGCTGAAACAAAAGGAACCTTTGTATTGCTGAGCAGGAGCAGATGTGTAAGCGCTTTTGTTACCTCTTCATTCAGATATTACAACACTCCAAGGCACAGAGAAAAGTTATTACAGTACTTCATCCATTAGAGAGGAACAAAAGCAATTCTGTAACTTCTCACTCTCATTCTATTAACTGTTTTAATTGCGCTCCACTTTTGTTTCCAAGAAACACCTTTCTGTGTGTCTGTGCTTACTCTAGGCTGTACTCCTTCAAGTGTCACCCTTTTCCTGTCCCATCTCTTACTGTTTGCGTCCCCTCAAAGTTTCGACCGATACAACTTCTTTCAAAGATTGTAACTCAATCGGCAGTGGGAAGGCAGGACAAATGACAGCATACTACACTCGACCGGTGACTTTAGACATATTCAGTGGCAGGTAAGGACTGGTAAAGAACACAAGCACTGCCTCGTGTAAATAATTTATAGTAAATCACAAAATTACATTCCACACAAACCACTGAAGTGTCTGTTACTCACTTGTTTCATTTAGCTCCTGTGCTGGTATCTGGCTCATCTTACTATGATGGTTTCTCAAATTTACTCTTCAGTACTACTGTCAGGAGTCATGAGCAATAGGTGGTCAGCCTTCATCATTCAGAAGGCCAAAGCTTACAGCAGTCCAAGTTACCACGTGTCACAATTAACAATTATGACACAAGCAGACCCCGCTTAAGCATCTGAAACACATGAAAACCAGTACAGACACAAGCTAAATGAAAACCCCCAAACTTCTTCTAATGTAACAGCTGATGTCTACTTGTTTAACAAAACTTGAACACATTTATAATCTTGATGTGAATACTGTATTCACACTACAGCCTTCTAAGCAGCAATGAAGAAACCTGTGGACATATCTGTTCATTCAATTAACCAAAATCGGATTACTTTATTAACTAAAATACATTGCAAAATGTACTTTCCTCCAGTGAAGCAAGTATTATCTTGTCACCACCTAGTGTTCACGTAAAACAGGAACATTCCAGATACTTTGCAGTAGTCAGTCCGCTCTACTGTTTTGGTTCCTCTGTTCCCTGCCAGTAAAATAGGCTGCCTTCTCACTCAAAAGCAGATGCTCAGCTCTAAAAATCGAGGGTTGATGTATTCACATGAGTACAGGAAGTTTCAGAAGGACTGACTGCAGACCTCGTTCCTTTCATTCATGTGTACAGACTGGTCACCAGCAGAATAATTCCTATATACACTACAGTAATTTAAGATCACGTTAAGTCTGCAATAAAGACTTTCTGCTCACCTTCAGAAAGTCTTTGCAACAGTTGTGTTGGGTCATAAGTCTGTATTTCAGTGAAAGCAAACTAAACACAAGACAAGAAACAGTATTTCAGGAAAATCCAGACAATGGCTATCTGCCATCTGCACCACAGCTTTCTAAATATCCACTGTTTGTTACACAATGATTGTCATCTTGACTACATGAAGAAAAGTTGCTTTAAACAGCAACAGTAAGAGCCACTGACTACTGCCTTTCAATACTTGTTGCAACAAATTTTATTTGTCAAACATGTAGAACTCATAGAATCCTAGAATTGGCCTGGGTTGAAAAGGACCACAATGATCATGTAGTTTCAACGCCCCCTGCTATGTGCAGGGTCGCCAACCACCAGACCAGGCTGCCCAGAGCCACATCCAGCCTGGCCTTGAATGCCTCCAGGGATGGGGCATCCACAACCTCCTTGGGCAACCTGTTCCAGTGCATCACCACCCTCTGTGTGAAAAACTTCCTCCTAACCTCAAACATAAACCTAACACATCTTCGGTAAGAGCGATGTTCAGCTACACAAGAGCTTTTCAGACACCTCTGCTTACAAAAGGTTGCTTTAGACCTTTCATAATATTTATCCAAACAATAAATAACCAACCCATTAAAGAACTAAGGAGTGGGTGAAAACTCATTCATTTCCAAAACCCTGCTATATCAAGGCACTATATTTAATGGCCAATGTAAGGAAGAGACATGTAGATACACTGCTCTGTACAAACTCCAATAATTTAATAGAAGAATCAGATCAAATCCGCAGGATTCTCTGAAGCGCTGAATGCATTCAACACAAACAACACCTTCTGCTCAGTGACAGCTTATAAGAAAAATATATTTTAAAATTTTAATACATTTCTAGGTAATAAAAGTTTGCAGCAGTTGCCGCGATACTCATGAAAGAGACATCAAATCATTATTTAAGGTACAACTTCAGAAAGAATGACAAGTCAGATACTGCTGTACCAAGTACCATTAACCCCCTTTGTGCATGCCTGGCAAGTCTTTATCAGCAATTCCCTTCTCAGTACAGATGAAATCAACGTTTCCACAATGAAAGTTCCTGAATTTCAAGACAGCTTCAGTCCTTGCATGTTTTGTTTCAGATTGAGCAACTCTTTCTCTTGCCTTGTTTTCTCCAGTTTGAAGGCCATCTTGTTGGCTTTCTTCTCCATTCTGCGTTCCTGTGCATATGAACAGTCACAAACTTATGAAACAGAAAGCACAGTAACTAATGTTTATGGATCATGAAAAGAGAAGTCATAATCGTCTTGCTTACCGCATTAACTCTTGTACAACACTTAAATCTGATTACGTCCAGAATTATTACCTTTAATTAGCTGAAGCTCCTAACATGCTGATAATTTCTGGCACTAAATAAAACCACCAGTTATCAGTGTGGCCAATTAGCTTTTCCTTGGTTTTTTTGGAGACTTTTTATTGTGTACAGTTTGAAATACAGTTACTGTTTTCTTTGCTTCCCTAGGTAACACTGAAATACAAATGCTCCTTTAAGTTACCCATGTGATAGTGCCCATAATAACTCCCGAAACTTCCATATAGGAAATGAGGAGTGCAGAATCATAAATAAATAAATAAATAGAAAGTTAGCATTAAGTAATAATAATTATTCCTTTCAGACCAGAAAGCTTTGTCCATTCATTTCTAAACGCAAAATTACATGGGTTTTAATACGTTCCTACAACACAAGATAGAATCCAAAGAATTCCAGAATAAAGTTCTTTCCCGGGTTTAATTTAAAGTAAGGCATACCTTCCGCTCCTCTTTTATTGCCTGTTTCCTGGCTTTGCGGTCCTCTTTGCTCTCATTTTTGGAACGGGGCTGTGTCGACGCTCTTGGCAGGTCACTGTCATTAATCATTTGCATGCGTTCAACCTGCTTAGCAGTGAGACCTCTCTGAGGCAGGACGTGCAGAGGAATTCCAGTCTTCGAGGAAATTTTTATTGGTTTTGGCTAAAACAGACAGTGCATATGTATTAATGGTCCCTAGCTTCCCCTCCAGGAAGTGCAGATTGCAGTGCCTTATCTGCACAGAATAAAAACAGCAGATTCAGATGAGACAGTAACAAACATTCTTACATATTTCTTCCCTCAGAGAGATGCACATTAATCTCAAAGTAAAATCAAACACCCGTAAGCACAATACGTCCCCTGGAACAACAAAAATGTTTTCTCCCTTTATTTAATATTACTGAAAAGTGGACTTAAGCAGGCGCTCAACACTGCCTTCATAACGCTTCAAGAAGGTTTCCTTTAAAATCACATGTGCCTGGCATGTCAAACCCTGCTCTACTTCTCATGAGGAACTTCTAGAAGGCCAAAGAACTAGAATACTTCACCTCAAACTATAAAATGTCAACGTAAATCTACTTTCAAGAGAAATCTCTACTATGAGGTTGCAAGACATAGATTATAAGAAGCTGTATCAAGAGAAGAGAGAGAGGAAATTGTTTTCTTGTTAAGTTTCTGCTTAGCTATTATAGAAATTCTGAGCTTCTAGTGATTTAGTCAGTCAAGTCCTACTCAATTTTCCTTTAACATAAATAAAAACGTGTGCATATTTATATTTTTACAACTATCTCTATATATCCAAATCCTTCTCTGGTGAAGCTGAAGGCTGGATGCTAATACCCTTCCCAACACTTTTTTTTCTGCTCACATCTACCTTTGAATAGTCATTCACTGAGACAATAACCACTTTTCTCTCAAGTTCTCCTAAGTGACACTATTACTTTGAATAATTTTAATGCTTTTACCTTTGACGGCTCCTCGATAAGCTTTGGATGATTATATAAGTTTGAATATGTACCTAGGTCACACAGATAAAAAAAAATAGTAAAGAAAAACTTGCAAACAAAAATTAGATACATTTTGTTATGATTCACAGTACTAGTATTTGAATAGAGAAAAATGCAAGAATTAAGTAATCTACACAAAGGGAGTAGTTTTATCTTGCAATAATTCCTGTTGTTATGCTTCAGAAGCATAAACCCAAAAGTACAGCTAGAAAAGTGCCAAGATCACCTCTCATTTACTTTGAGGTACTAAGAATGAGTAAGAACTCCAAATACTTACTCAAAATGGATTCGCAATCCCACTTTTCTTTGGGTTCCTCAACAACCAGAGCTACTATTTCTTCTTCATCACTGTCTTCATTTGCAGGAGTGTCTTCAAACGGTTCAAGAGTATTCAATTTCACACAACTTTGAAGAAAAAAAAGTAAGGTTCATCTTTTCTTGGAAATACTTTATTACGTAAAACCAATCTTCCCTCAGTAAAACCTTAAGCCAAAAGAAAACTGCTCCCATTACAACCTGCTACAAGAATACGCATTGCCACTATAAACTAAAGCTTAAGTGCCAGAGACAGATTACAAAGTAATTGTTTCTGTATCTCAAAAGTATCTGGCACGCAATATTTGTGATTGGAGGACAGGAAGAGAATATTTTGAGCATGTAAGAGGTGATTATATACTCTCCTACTGACCATTCATAACTCACTACAAGGGACATGTCACTGTGCCTTTCAATCAGGAAACAGAAGGCTGACAGGTGGATACACAGACACTTAACTCTGAGATAATATCACTTGTTTTAAGAGGGAGAGAATACACTCTGTAAATTCAATACATTGGCGTGGGGTTGCTTTATAAGCTCTGATTTTGTCTGTGCTCCAGTTGCACAGCGGCCTTTGAGTCTGTAATCACATAACTAGGTACACAGTGGAATCAGCTGCATACCAGCAGTGAAACAACTTCCTTGGCTACAGAGTCTGTTCAAAACAAAGTTAAATTATAAGGAGAAATTTAAGTTGTGCTAAAAAGGGAAAGGAAAAACACCTCTGGACATTACTTACACTAGATATAATAAAATTATAAAAAGAACACAATACAATATAAAGCAGCAAAATGCCTACACTTAATTTTAATTGTGTCCTAACAAGACTTGACATTCAGTCACACAAAGAAGGGAGAACACGCCAATCAAACTGTTTTTATTGTGAGATGTAATCTTCAAGTCCATGAGCTGGAAATAACATACTCAAACTTTTGGCATAAAGGTATGGTGACATAATTATGTATGTGTAACGGCGTATCTGAGAATACGTACTTCTTTGCTTTCTCTTTGTAGTAATCACTCAAGACTTCCTCCAACCGAGTGTTGTCTGTGTTAATATAGCCTTCTAATTCCACATTATCCAAGGCCCCAATTTCATCTTCATCAAACTGTTCAAAAAACTAAATAAAGAAGGGGATATCCTAATTAGATCGCACTTGTTGTCCAACTCTGCGACAGAGTTTTAGAAGAGAGCTTTACACATCTCTTCCTATTTGCCCCTCTTTGCTCTCTCTTCTCACTTGCTGAACAACTGCCAAGCACAGCTGTGGTAGGATTACCTCCTTACTGACAACATACTTTCACCACAGGAGTAGCAAAGTTATTGCAAGATAAAATATATCACCGAAAGAAAATATGCAGACCAGCTTCTGCAAAAATGTTGAGTCCTAACTTCAATCGGTACACTAAGAAGCTCGTCACTGCTCAGGACAAATATTACCCCACATCATCACTGTTCTGACATAATTTCATCCATGTATACTTGGCATGGTGTAGAGAAGGGGTGAAAGGATCAAACCTGTATATGAAAGCTTTACATGATTTACTATGTACAACAGAGCTTCTCAGAGAAGTGTTACACCAACCATGAATGTTCATTATAGTCACTGGAATAATTTTAACTAAATGGTATCAATGTCAGAACTTTTAATAATCAGTTAATATTGTAGCCTATTTAACTCAACATGCTTAGCACACAGCGCATTAAATGCCAAGTGTGTGCAGATGACAGCTGTTTGGCGCCCTAACTACCAAAGGCAGGAAGAATTTGCACAGACATACATGACAGCACCTCGTGAGATGAGCCAAAGGACAAAGAAGCATTTAGCACCCTTCTGCATGAGGGTCACATTCTTGAGCTGCCTTACCTTCTCAAATCTGTCATCCAAGAGGGTTAACTGTTCATTCCTTCTCATTACTGAAGATGTCATAGAATATTCTGTGAAACGACTCCTGGTTTCTTCCTGCATAAAAAGGAGCTCTCTTCCCTGGCCATTAACCCCATCATTTGACAAAGGGCCTTCTGAATCATAATCTTCATCGTTACTACAACTATCTTTTTCATCACTATCATCCTCCACATCTTCCCATTCATCTTCATCCTCAGCATCTGATCTCCTAAACAGAATTACAAAACAGTTTAGAGCAATCCACGGATATTTCCACAACTCTGCTCAATGTCGTGTTCCCTGACACAACTGCCTAAAAGCTGAAAATGATTCTGATAGCTGCTGGATCACACATCTGTACACTGACAGCAAGGATGTGTTTACATTCTGCTGTGTTTGTCAAAGTGGAAAAATACCAGACTCTTAAATAGTAAATGTGGTAAAATTTATCACTGCTCGCTATCTTTCATTTCATTTTACAAAACAGAAAAAAACCAATATGCACCATGGCAATATGCATTTCCAAGACCTTCAGAAATGCTTCACAAGTAGTGATGTAGATCAATGCTAATTTGTAGGGTCAGGGTAGCAAATAAAACCCATCTCCCACCTTGGATAATCCATGTAATTTTGATGATTTTTTTTTTTATTTTTTTTTAAAGCTACCACCCACGTAACACCTGGTGATACTTCCTTTGACACAAACGTGTATTAAGTCTGAACTGTGAAACCATTCTTGCTTCCTACAACAACACCCGAAATAACAAACAGTAACATTATTACTAATTTGCGACATAAGCAGTTCCACAAAGCTTTATGTACCCTTCCTTTGGTTTGTTTGCTTGTAGAACAAAATCATCTTCCAGAACATTTTCTGGATTATCAAAGTCAAAATCATCATCAAGAGCTGCAACGATATCAGGATCGAAATCCAGCCGTGGTCCTGGAGAGTGGAAAAGAAAAAACTTAAATATTTAAGTTGCTGTAACATCCCAAAGCTACCTTCTTGATAAAAAGCAATTCAATTTGACTAGCAAAACATTAAAGTCATAAGTTCCCTCCAGTAACGTTTGTAGATTTGATACAAATTGACCGGTAAGTCATCAGCCTCTTGCCCGTTTTCCTCATCCAGAAAAGAACATTCCCCAAGATGTCTTAGGCATGCAAAAATGTATTTTAATCTGTTTCAACACGTTGCTTAGAATATTACTTGATAGAATAAGGGGAAATGGTTTCAAGCTCAAAGAGGGTAGATTTAAGTTACATACAAGGAGAAAAAACTTTTACAGTGGGGATGGTGAGGAACAGGTTGCCCTGAGATGTGTTTGATGCCCCACCCCTGCAGACTGTCAAGGGGAGGCTGGATCAGGCCTTTGGGCAACCTGATGTAGCTGTGGTGTGCCTGTTCATTGCAGGAGAGTTGGACTAGATGGCCTTCAGAGGTCCTTTCCTACTCTAAGGATTTTATTATTCTGATTACAGAACAGAAACGATCCAAGTTATAGTACTGTATGATCAGCTGCAAACCCTAGCTCCCAGACCCTAACATTTTCCAAATTGCAGCAGGGAAACACTTTTGTAACTAGCAGAAGTGTTTCTAGCACCCTGCTGTCAGGACACAACTATCAACATTAAGTACTATTACAAAAATCACCAACCTAAGATAACTTGAAAGTGAATGTTTAGTACAGTACAAACGTAGGTACATAAAGAGCGCTCTTTTAAGCCTGTAACACTGAAATTAAGCTGATGAAGGAAAGTAAATGTATTTCAGCAACTGAAAAGAGGAATCCCAAGAGCGAAAATCCAGTTACGCATTTGCATTCAAACTGGTGGAGTCATAAATCAATAACAATACCGACAGAATACTGTTAGTAGTATAAGAAGCTTTTCCCTATTATTAAGTTCCCATGTGCTAGATAACAGTAATAACTCGTGGCCTTTTTGCTTAAAAGCAATTATTACTGACAGATAGAAGCAGGTCTCAAGCAGAAACACAGGTCTGGTATAGATCATCCTTGATATCTGCTCTTGAGTCTGCTCTAAAAAACCAAAAAACCAAAAAAACTACTGCGTTGATTACAGTGCTGCTAATTACTGAGTACTACCTACATGGCAACGTCTGTTACAGAAAGGTACAAGACTTTATGGTACCTGAAACAGGAGCTGCTTTATTTAGCAGGCCCACATCCTCTTCAAATTCAGTGGCAAATACTGAGGAAGGCAACTTAATAGACGGAGCCTAAAACAAACACAAAAACAAAACATTAAAAGTGACTGACAGGCAATTGCATGCTTTATTGCTTGAAATTACTCAATGATTTTCCATTCCAACATGATCCAGGGTCATGAAATTCCACAAGCTACACCAGCAACTAAAAACATCTGTATCTCTGTATTAGCAAAAATACTACTTACAGCAATTCGCTCAATTTCATCCTCTATGCGACCCTCATTTGTGATGACAATCCTGCTTTGCTGTCCACGGAAAGAAGGGACGAGCTCAGAGGGGCCAGATGCTTCTTTCAAATGCTGCAAATAGTCATAGTCGTCATCAAAAAAGACTCCGTATTTCCGCTGCTCCTCCCTCCTCTGTTCCTCGTGACCCTTGGAATTGTAAGAAAAAAAAAAATACAGGCAGTTATTTAAGTCCATTTAAAACTCAGCAAAAATAAAAGTAACGCATCCATTGACAATACCCAAACTCATAAAAACAAGCAAAAAACCCCCCAAAATACCAACAGCCTGCTATCCCCCCGCTGAAAACAGCTTTTGGAAAAGAAACGTTTTAAGAGATAGTAATATAATTACACTCAATTTATGCATGAACACATACTGAGAAGGAAACACTTAAGAAAGCACTGGTTCACTTACACAAAAAAAAAAAAAAAGTAATGGGAGCAACAACTAGTACCTAAATTAACTGGACCACTAACAAAGCACTCCACATTTCGCAATCAGTTTTTAAAATTCTCAGCATTAAACACAAGTGTACACAATCAGAAATGATACTCTTCTTCAGTTTGGATCACATAACACCAACTGTATGGCAAATTGTACCGCTTTCTCTTATTATTCTAATGCACTGCAAATTACAATGCTGTAACCACTAGGCTGCAGTCTGAGCAGAAAATTGAATAGCTTTTTCCATAAACAGCAAAACTAATAAATCTGGGTGTTTTTTTGTTTTTTTTTTTTGTTTTTTTTTCAGGAGTGCTCACAGAATGGCTTAAATTGAAAGAGATCCTAAAGACCACCCCGTTCCAACTCACTGCTATGGGCAGGGTTTCCAGCCCAACAGTTCAGCTGCCCAGGGCCCATCTAACCTGGCCTTGAGCACCTCCAGGGATGGTCCACCACAGCTTCTCTGGGCAGCCCATGCCAGCGCCTCACCGCCCTCTGAGGAAAGATTTTCCTCTTAATGCCTAAGCTAAATCTCCCCTCTTTTAGTTTAAAACTATTCCCCTTTGTCTTATCACTACTGGCACATGTAAAAATTCAGTGTCTCTCCTGAAGATCACAATGAGGTCCCCCAGAGCCTTCTCTCCTCCAAGCCCAGCTCCCTCAGCCTTTCTGCATAAGAGGTGCTCCAGCCCCTCTGACAGTTCTCATGGCCCTACTCAGGCTCCACTCGAACAGCTCCACATCCTTCTTGTGCTGGGGGCCCCAGGATTGGATGCAGTATTGCAGGTGGGGACACTCAAGATCAGAGTAGAGCAGGCAAAGGGTTGGTCAATCTTTCTTTGTCTTGCTGGTCCATGAGACCAGCCAGTCATCCTTAACTCATCAAGCAGTAACTCACAACTACCAAGTCCCCTACAGTATTTCCTTCTTTTAACTAAGTGTGACTACATGCTATCTTCTTTCAGGCTCTGTTTCAGAATTGTCCAGCTGTGTGCCACTTTTCTCCCCTGTAGCTTCTGCCATGTGAACGAACCCCGCACGACAAGCAGGCGCTTACCCTCTGGGCAGGCAGCAGGACCCTCTGCGGGGCCGTATCATCAGCAGCAAGGGGGTCCCTCTGGCTTCTGTGCACTAAGTGAAACGTTACTGCCTTCTTCTTCTCTATGAAGGGCTTCTTCTTCTTGTGAGGCTGCAAAGGGACACTTGGCGAATCATTAATAAGAAACGAAAGATTAAACGCATCCGGAAAGAATCTTGCGCCCGGGCTCCGCTGCTGTACCCTGCGCACCCACACGGCCGCTGCCGCACACCCGAGGCTCTCCCAGACCCCACGGGATGGCCGCTACGGAGTCGCCGCCTCCCACCCCACAGCGACCACCGCTCACCATGGCGTAAACACAATCCCCGGACCGCCACCTCCACACAAGCTCACACGGCCTGGCCCTACACAGGACAGCTGCGGCGTGCGTGAGGGGAGCAACCACTAGCCGAGGGGGATTTCATGGGGCCGATGTTCCAAAGGGTTATTTTATTCCTTAGTAAGAATACCAACGGGCTTGATTGCAATACGACTTCATTTAAATAGAGAGGCGGGTTCTAGGAACGCACCTAGGGTATTTCTCCGCCATCCCGCAGCACATATCTTCCACTTCGTCCCCCACACAAGAATGGTCCCTCCCGCCGGCAATGGCGGAAAGGGGCGAGGCGGTCATAGGGCACGGCGCACGCGCAGTGGCGGGCTGCTCTGGCAGGACGGGGCGGGGCCGGGCGCCGTGCCGGTGGAGTTCGTGCTTGAGTCAGCGTTAGCAGCGAAAGGAAAGGCTGTTATTGGAAATTGAGACATAATTATTTCTCAAACAACCGTTTCGCCTATCATGTGTGTGACTGCGTGCTTTTAAATATATCGGTGTGTACCTGACAACCGTTTCGGCTCCCGTTGGCGCACCGCTCCCCGCACGTCGCTAGGTGTCCCCAGCGCCCCGCCTGCCCCACGCTGGGCTACGGAACGGAATCACTGGCCGCTTACGTCGTGCTTGTGGCTGAAGCGCTGCCCGTGTTAGCGAGGTCTCACAGTAGAGGTGGCTGCCTGAAAAACACAGTGCCTGAAGCATGTGCTTTTGTAACACAGTCAACAATTACAGAATCATAGAATCACCGAGGTCGGAAAAGACCTCCAAGATCATCCAGTCCAACCATCCGCCTGTCACCAGTGTCTCCCACTTAAACCACGTCCCTCAGTACAACATCTAAACGTTTCTTGAGCACCTCCAGGGATGCTGACTCCACCACCTCCCTGTGCAGTCCATTCCAGCACCTGACCCGCTCTTTTGGAGAGGAAGTATTACCTAACGTCCAACCTGAATCCCCCCGGCTCAACTTGAGGCCATTTCCTCTAGTCCTACTACTAGTGGTGGGGGAGAAGAGGCTGACTCCCAGCAAATCTATGCTACCAGCTTTTGTCTTTCTTCTTGCAAAGCACATACATTTGAAGGTAAACCCAGAATGCCCTTGGAGGTGCTCAAGGCCAGGATGGATAGGCCCTGGGCAGCCTGATCTGATGCAGGCAGCCATGCCCACAGGGCAGGATTGGAGCTGGGTAGACTTTGAGGTCCCTTCCAACCCAATCCAGTCTGTGATTCTATGACTCAATCTGAAGGAAGGTTTCTGGAACTTCATTTCACTTCTACATAGAATGACTTCTAATTCAACCTCTGGAGGCCGCTTTCCAACAAGTAACGGATCTCTAACTCCATTACTTGTGCCCATTTACTTGCTAGGGAGTCAAGAACAGAATATTATCTGTAAAGATTTTCTGAACAATTTTATTGAGGTTATTTGCTTCATTTTGTATTAATATATATTTATATATACATTCACACGTATCTATAATGGAAAGAGCTAAACATTTGTCTAAGGCACTTGGAACTGTGCACAGCAGAGTATCCTACAGTACTGTACAACTAGGCAGCACACTTTTTTTTTTTTTTTTTTTGCTTGTTAAATAAAAACACCATAGAACAAGCATAATATATCACCTCTATGAAAAAAAAAAAACAAAACATAATACATGTTCTGTTTTTTCAGATGACAATATCAGAATAGATGTGTGCGTGTGTATAGGAATATGCTACAGTACAGAAGCTGTAATTAATTCATAGCTTTTCCAGTTATTTACATTCACAGGTATCAGTACACGCGTGCAACATCAGACACTTCTAGCCATGTCTTTATAGTTATCGTATTCGATCATTCTAAGTCACACTGCTAAAATACAAGCATTCAGTTTTTAATCATGTGAAATGCTCACTGCGTAATGCTCAGCACTGAGCAGTGCCCTGTCCCTAGCCAACCTCAGCTCTGCCACAGAAAACAGAAGTTCTTTGAAGTCTTGTGTCTGAAGCACAGTTGGGTCTATGAAGCAGGTCATATTAATACTGCCATGATTTATTCCAAGTAAAAGTGGTTGGACACAATGTTCTCTATAGGCCCAATCCAACCAAATCTATTCCATTCCGTTCCATTCCGTTCCATTCCATTCTGTTCTTTTGAGTGATTGCTCTATAAAAAACTGGAAAGGTACAGCAACTTGTTCCATCTCCACACCCTTCCCACCGCTTCTCACACAAAAGTCCACTGAAACAACCAATTGATATCTTTTTGTTTTGTTTAAAATCATACCAGCTAAAACATTTGTCCAAAACACAGTATTTCTTTAATTCCAAAATTTACACAAGTCTACAAATCAGTGTACCACCACACAAAGTAGTGAAAGGAAGAGAAGGAAAATGTTCGGCAACATTTTACTGTATCACAACAATGATCAAATATGGTTAAATTTGACATAGTATTGCAAGACTTTTTATATAAAGAATTACGGATTGAACAAGAAAATACCGAGAATACCATTAATTTCTTTGTTCCTATCCAACGCAATATTTAGCTTCTAGAAAACAGTGAAATATTGGTGAAATGCTGTATCCAGTTCACATTATGTTGTTTCCAATCAACTCCTGAAACGAGGTGGGAGCACTGACAAAACGAATCAAGACCTTATTAATAATTAAATTTAATAACTAGAAACCTGTCAAAATATTACAGTGAAATATGTTTTTACTCAATTCCTCCCTTTTTCTATAGACATACATTTCCTTTTTTTTTTTTTTTTTTTTTTTTTAAATTTTTTTAGATTTCTTTGAAACAGAAACTTTGATCTGTTCTGGGGAATTTACTTTTTATTTAATCCTCAAATCTAGATAATTTACTTGACTTTTTATTTATTTGATCCTCGGAATATCTCATATCAACCTAATAAAACATTTCAGTTTTTGGGGGGTTTTGTCCATCAAAAGCTAGATCCCAGCTGCGGGTATTGCACTGAGCTTTGTACAATAAAAATAAAGGTAATCACAATAACGGAGCTAAATGTGGGAGCTCCTAGAGGCAGGAGGCAAGTTTATTTTGTTTTTCACCCTGAGTACATCTTTACTTCAGTTCACAGCAGCAGCATAGGCCTTGACTCCTTGAGATGCAAATAAAAAAAAGATGATGTAGAAGTAGTAAACAACAGAGTTCTGATACACTCAACAGCACAGATGTATGCTTTGAGTTTGGTTTACATTCCCATAATGTGCATTAGTGGGCATGTGAGGAAGATTCACACTGTCATCCCTGCTGGTCATTAGCAGGACCCGACCAGAGCGGTGTCAGAGTGCAGGCCTTGGGGCACCATCACATCATGTCAGGCCTTTCCCTTCAGCCCACACCTGGGCTCCAGGGAGCTCCCGAACAGCTGGCTTGGACACACGGTTTTAATCTTCTGTTCTTACAAGGATACAGAATGGAGTCTCAGATCATGCTTATAACCAGGCAAAAAGCTGCTGAAAGTACAGTCCCACAGCACAGGGACAGGGGGTGAAAGTGCAGTAAGAGGCATGCAGAGCCACGTGCAAACACTAAATCCAGCCAATGAATGCAGCCTTGCAGACCTGCAAGAGGCTGTGAACCTGTGTAGTCATTCAGAGGCGTGGCTCCTGGTCCTACACTGTTTCAAACCACTGCTTGTGAAATGTTTTTTGATTTAAATAATCACTGCCATTTAGGTTTTTTTTTTTTGTTTTTTTTTTTTTTCCTTTACTTTCAGTTTTTCATTCTACACACTTATCACATTTTGAGGAATTTCTCATTTGAAATTGTAAGGACTAACATATATTGCCCGAAAGCAGAGAGATATTCTAGAACCATTTCAATTGGTTTTGTGAAGAATAAATTAGGATTTGCTTAAGCATCTGCCCCCCGTACTCATACAGCAACATGCCGTCATGCAATAAACGTGGCCCAGGGTGTCAGTTCAGAAACCACTACTTCAGCCCCCTCATTTTCTCCTGTGTGGATGTGGACATCTGAGTTGATGCTTGACCCTGTGGACCACAGCAATGCATGTAAGGTTTCTCACGTGCTCTACATGATACTGAAACGAACTGTCCAACCTGACAGAAATTTACAGCTTGATCCCTTTTAGTCAGTTGCCCGTTACATGCATTGTATGGGAAGTGTTATTCTTTGCCATTTTTACATCTGCTTTTAATTTCTTTCCACCAGGACTGCTCATTCAGGAGTTTCTCAGGACTTGTCCTATTTCTTTCCATGCTGACAGGCATGCAGCATCATGGCGAGTTAAGTACACAACTTTCCAACAGGGTGTTGTAGCAACTTGAAGGTGCTTGAAGTCATCAGTACAGAGGACCAGGAGATGAGCAGTAACTCTGCTGTAGGCGGCAGGTCAATAAGGTAAAGCAACCTTGCTTCACAGTGACATACCAAAATCTCATTTTTTTATTGCATGGGTAACACTTTACAGCTGTTGCTGTCCTGCCAGTTGATGTTTAGAATATAAAAATAATATATACAGTTCTACGTTTGTGCATGAGTACAATACACAATGGATAGTTTATAGTTCTGTTTCTCCAAATATACTACATTTTTACATAAGTCCCAGTAAAGGCAACTCTTTTTGTCCAGTTACATACATTTGCTTAAGTAGCTTGCTGAACTGCAGGCAAAAGAATGCATCCGATTATTTATCATGGAAGTGTTAAGAAATTACACAAGAAATGAAAGAACAGCTCAGCATCTCCACCCAGGCTAGTATTCTGTCTCCAGCAATGGCTCATAGTGAATACTTTAAAACAAAGCAAAACAAAACTACAAACAAAAACCAGGAGGATAGGGAAAGCCTAAGAGATAGCTCACCTACGTATCCTCATGCCTTATGGCAAAATGCAGTTTGAGGAAGCCTGAACCAGAAGTTCTATTCTCATCTATGTGCCTTAGGTCTTAAATGAGAAGGCAGCACGTTTCTTGCCATTCATGTTCTCAGCCTGGTCTGGAGGAATGTCTTCTTGCAGAGTCACTTTGTTCTCTTCATCCTAAGAGCCTAATGAGTGTTAGTTCACTCACGTAATCCTTACATACGCTGGCATGTCAATGGAACTGCCATCTTCTATAAAGTTTACATGGTCTGACCTGACCTTGGCCAAAGCTATTATACTCTGTCTGTACCCCAGTTGTGTTTCTGTCTTGAATATCTTGTCTACTTCCAACAGTTTGAAAGCGATTAAAGCAGTACTGAGGTGTAGTTAATTGTTCCACTTGTTTCCTTCGAAGTGAAACATCGTGTTTCGTACTTCAAAGTCAACAGAGTAAACCTTTACAGGATTTTGGACACACATTTCCAAGTTTGGCAACAAAAGAAGAAGCCTTATGCAGAACTATTTATTAAGCACTGGTATAGGTTTTTTAGTTTCATCTTCAAATTCTAAAAATAAAAATCAGGATTCTACCAGAATTGCTGACAAACCTTCACTCTAATGGCTCGATCATTTCTGTATGATTTAGTGCCAAAGAATACATTTTCACTGCTTCCTTGATGTCAAAGTGATGTTTCTATATTTACAAAATGATGGGCCTTGCAGGAGCTGAACTGTTTCCTGCAAATGGAATCTTAATGCCTCTTATTGATTCCATTAAAAAAGGAACGTGCTTATTCTTTACTTTGCTACAAGCATGTAGATGGCCATCTTATTTGATTATTGGTATTTTGGGGACATACTTTATTGGATTTTTACTACAATACAAATGATCCTAACAGTCATTTACATCTATTTTCTTAAAAAAAAAAAAAAAAAGTTTGTCAACTCACTGAAGATAATAGGACAGCAGCTGTTGGAAAGCACTCTCCTGTTACTTCAAGTGCTCTTTACTAAAATAATCCACCTCATTTACACAAACCCGACCTTGCTGTAAATATCGGTAAAGAGGGAGATGTAATTTAAGCCACTAAACTGCCTTCCTGCCTTTAGGCTGACGTCTAAATTAACAATCTTCAATTTCAGAAAATAAAAACATTCCACAAGAATCTACTGCAGGTTTTGAGGTAAGAATCGCATCTACGCAGTCCTTTTATTGCCTGAAAAAGAAATACTTACACTTCATAATTAAACACTAAGCAGGACACATAAAAGACAAAAATAAGTTGTAGTATGTACACGCATTAGAAAGGATAAATAGCGTATATATTGTAATACTGCATTACATGTATGCATATGTGAATTCCAGGACCCCCACCCCCCAAAATGTTGTGTACATAATTCAAAGGATAAATAAGTGCTAATATATGACAGAGAATTCCTTAGTGTAAACAACGCCACAGGCTTTTTAATAGGTTTTGGGCCAACTTACAAAAAGCATGTATTGCCTTTCACACTCCATACCATTTAATCTGAATAGCAGTCTTCACATATACAGTTCCAAGATAGTATAAAAATTTATGGATCTAATAAGCATTCTTCACACTCAACAAAAACAGGCTGCGGATGCTCTAAGGATTTTCTATCAACTTTCACAAGACCACAGACTGAAGACACACTGATTCATACGTGAGTCCTTCCTATAAGCCGTGCAAAGGTTCTCACACGTAAAATGTCGTATTAGCAATCACTGCTCCAACCTGCCGGTAAAGGACTTTTGTGCCCCATTTCAATTCTGAATTTGGATCCACACTAACACGGTGTCAAAGCTGTCACTATTGCCTGCCATAGGTGAGGATAATACGGATCCCTCTGGTTTGAATGGCAAGTGACAGGTGGAAAGGAGTGTTTTTAAACACTTATAATAATTTCATTGCATTCATAGTGTCAGGTGTCGCTTGCTCTCTGAATCCTGTTTACCTATTTCCGCAGATCCAGAGCATGTCAACATTAAAAAATGAAAAATATATTACTTGTTCCGTATGAATGTTCGGTGTTGAAGCATGCTCATCAGGATTTTTAAAAAAGATGTCTGAGTTATAATAGGACTAATTTCTGGCAACTGCATTTACTGGCACCAGAGAAAATTACAGTTCTTCACTAAAGTACTGACGACATGAGGACTTGTGGCTTTCTGCCTTTCTCAGACAGGCTGCAGCCACTAGAATCTACATGCACAGCTGCTCAGTTTTTTTTTTTTTTAAATGATTCTTCCCACTGGCCAAGTGCATCCCTAAACAGTGCCAACCATCCCACCATTCTCTTTTGGCTGACAAGGGAAGTCCCCCTCCCCCCGCTCTCAGTCCTCCTCATGCTCCCCTCCTCAGTTACCCCCAGTCACAATGCCATAAGGTCTGAAGAGTTGCTGGCCGTAGGCTCTCAAGTGATTGTCTTCTGCTCTTCCCGACATGTCACACTCTGATGAAGAAGACCATCAGCTTGTCTCTGTGGGCTGGCCACAGCATGCTCTGTCTTAGCATCGAGATGTATCTTTGTTAAAACAAACACTTCATATGGCTTCTCCTCCTAGTCAATTCATTTGTTCATTGATAAAGACGAGGGCCACATCCTTCATTAACCTCAGGGCAAGCTGCAAGATACGCTCACACTCAGTCAAGTTCCAGTGCAGTCTCGGGTCTTCGGGACACAATGATTTCCCCAAAGAAAATTGTTATATAAAACTTGGGATGCGGTCATACAACTATGGACGATGAAACCTGAAATGATAAATCATTTGGAATTATATCACTGCAATTGACATACAGCTATGATGTGGCTCGGGCACTAATATGTGTCTGTCCACTTCATTAACCTGCTATGCTACGGCCCCAAGCACAGCCTTGTTTGGGCCAACCACCTGCTCTTCCAGACACTGCCTGGGCACAGAAGGGTTAGCACAGGCCAACAGGAGGACTGGACGCAGCCAGGGACAGCAAGACACCTTCACTTGGTGGTGGTAGGGAAGAAGTTAGCTGTAGGAATCGAAGCTGTGCCAAGCCTGCTGGCCTCAGGAATGGACAACAGCCTCCAGACTGCTTTGTTTAGCAACACAGATTGAGCCACACTGTGTCTGCTATTTGGAGAGATGATGGTGGTAAACCAGAAAAGCTTTGCTGAGCCATAAAAATTAACTTTCTGTCTTTCAAACATTCTGCAAGATGAAGCTAAAGAAAGGATTTTTTTTGTTGTTGTTGTTGTTTTTTGTTTTAAATAAGCAACAAGTTTTATAGCACTGCAAAAGCTTTCTTTGCCAGCTGTGGCAAATGAAGGCTGAAATACACCTCACTGTGTAAAAAAGCAGACAAAAAAGAAACAAAAGGAAGCCCCACATTGCCGCAGTAATGTGATACAGAACAGGAAAGCGTTTTTCAAATACAGGAGGTGTACACAAAAGGTGACATTTACAAGTATGCAGCTCATCTGCTAAGAGTGGGTACTGAGCATTGCAAAAAGGACAGTTTTTTTTTAATCTGTGAAGAATAACAATATATTGGACTATATATAGCATTTCCATTAGAAGGGCTTTATAAGCATCTACTAATATCCTCTTCCCAAGCTTTTATTTATTTCTTATTTTTAGAAACTCCATTTCTTGGATTCTGTTACAGAACAACAGAAGGAATCAATCTAAATTAGTAGCAGAAGAACCATTCAACTGACAGTTATTGCAGTAAATAATGAGCAATGAAAAACAGTAGCTTTTCTTTCCCAAGTTTAACGTGAGATTTGAATAATTCAAAGATTCCGTAAATACTGACTAATAATAACAGAACTTCTTATAATGTGCAATAATATAATTAATTGTATGTTGCAAGAAATTTTTTGTTTATTAAGTGGCTTCCTTGTTGTCTCATTCTATCACAGAGCTTCACAAATAAACCTTTGTTAACCAGCTACCGGTATAAGTCTGTACTATCTCCGTGTTCATCCTTCAAACAAAAATTTCTTAGAAAATTTTTTAGAAATTGCCCTTCTCCAGACAATGACTTTTGTCTACGGTGTTCATAAAACAAATCACGCTGTTGTTGTATCAATCCAAATGTAATGGCGAACTACATAATTTTAAATGAAAGGTCCAGGAGGAAACTGAATCTTTTTCTGCTCAAAAATGCAACTGACTTAAAACATCTGCATTGATTTAGTTACCTAAATAGCCCTTTTCTAGTGTTGCTCTGTTTAGAGTTCTATGCAGTGGCTCCACAACACATTCAGTGAAGATAAAGGGTGCAGAGAGAATCATATATCCCTTGAGATCAACTTCCTCCAGGACTTTGTAGTATCTCTAACTGTATTTACCATAATTTGGCCATGCCTATTTTTGACTCTATTTTCAAGAACCATCTCAAGAAAAGCTTTCACTTTCTAACTGGTTTGTCACTCCACTGGATATTTTGTTCAGCTTTCAAGAATCCAACTGTAATCACTCTCAACTGTTTTCAATTCCAGTGAAAAAATATCTGATTCTTTTCGTATGACTCATGCACATTTGTACTTATGCTTCTATAATGCAATGCAACTTGGAAAATAAAACAACTTAAGCAAGGGGTAGCACTCCATCTCTTTCACACAGATTTCTATTCCTAAACATTTTCACACTGCGAAGCCCATTTTAAAAATAATATTTTTATAGTTCTGAAGAAGATATACTAATTGAAGAGAAAATGGCACCAGAAGCCAAATGAAAAGATAGAGAACTGTATCTGAAAAGGATATTTTCTAATTGTCAGAATGCGATTTGAATTTTTATTGTGACATTACAGGATTCACACTCACCTGCCAGGATCTTAAGTTTGACTGAAATAGTGGGGCAACTGTCTGTATCTGACAACTCTGTGTGAAAGTGAAGACAGTAACACTATGTATGTGGTGTTGGCTGATCCTAACAGCAAGCTCTGCTTCTGGTGACAGTTTTCAGCCTCCAGAACAGATGCCATGGGAATGGCAGAAAGCACCTCTCTCCTCCTAGGAATAAATCTGCCAAATTTGAAGTCCTACTAAAAACCGGACACTTCAGAGTTCTTTAAGCCATAGCGTTTCAAACAAAATCTTTGTGTTATCCAATACAGAGAATAAAACAAGTCTGGATTAAAATATTACAAGTAGCAAACCAGGAATATTACATTCTGTCTCATTCCCCAGAAAATACTATCAGGAGTTTAGGCGACTCCCCATAGTATCAATGGAAGCTTTTCTGAAGTTCAACACATTATCACTAACCAAACACATTTACAAAAGTGTATGCTTCCATGGGCAACGGAGTACTGCTGGAGGACAGCCCTGTTTTTGTGCTGGAGGACAGTTAAATTCATCTGAGAGGAATGTTGAGTCCTTTCAAAGGATTACTGTTTAGATTTCCCAAACAATCTTTCTCCACTTAGTAATTGATTGACTGCAGCCACTTTCACTGCCCTGTCATACATCAGCAACACCAAGAAACCCCCCAAAATCAGCAACAGGATTCAGGTGGGATTCAAGGAAACTATAGACAGGAATCCATTCAGTCATGAGACAGTTGCAGAGGACCTGCAGAAAGGCAGAGGGTAGCTGTCAAAGCCCTCTCTCTGACTTACACAAAAAGACGGATTCACCCACCTGGTAAACTGCCGACTTTCCTCATGTACTTCCATTTCTGTGCTTTTAAATTCATTCAGTTCTTTCCGTATTGCCGCCTAACAAACAATAATGATATATGCAATCATAAGAAACATGAAGAAAAGAGTCCACGAGGAATCTGGCCCTGCTCTTGCAGGTTCACAGTTATCACACATTTCTGATCATAAATATGAATGACTTCTTTTCACTTACAGCTATCTGTAGCAGTAACGCACTAGAAAGAAGATCAAAGCATCAAACAACAAAAAATAAAGATAATATCTACTGCAGCAAGCAAGCCAATCCCCCAGTGCAATATGGCACTTGCTACACACATTAAAAGGATAAGGGACTCTGTTACGTCAACAGTCACCTGTTGAGAATGCCTCTGCAAGGGAATTATATATTCGTGCACAGCCCCAGAGGAGCTGATGAGTGACGCTCCCTGCCACAGTAATTGTACAAACAGCAGGATCCTTGCATCCCTCCCCGGAGACAGGACTTAAGGATACAAGATGAATAGTGCTTTTTAAGTGCGGATTAGTCACTCGGTGTGATTAATTCTATGTAAAATTGCACAAAATATTTGGACATTTCATGGTTTCAGTTGGCAGATACTAAAGAACAACATAAATTCAGCGCACTTCACAGATGCCTGTCCTTGCTGCTTATGTTAAAAGAACAATAAGCAATTTACTTCATCAGGTAATACATATTATTTCTGAAAAATTCTAATGTATACATTACATGTGGGACACGACACCAAGGGATCAGACCTAGCCAGTATGTCTTCATGAAAGGCAGCTCCTGTTTAACCAACCTGATCTCCTTTGGTGACCAGGAGACCTGCCTATTGGATGAGGAAGAGTGTGGATCTACCTAGACTTTAGTAAGGCCTCTGACTGTCTCCCACAACACAATCCTGCAGAAGTCCATGGCTTGGACAGGTACGCTCTTTGCTGGGTAAAGAGAACAGCTGGGGGGCCAGGCTGAAGAGTGGTGTTAAATGGAGTTAAATCCAGCTGGTGAGTGAGTGGTCATGGGTGGTGCTGCCATGGGTCAGTATTTAAGCTGGCCCTGTTTAATATCTTTACTGATGATCTGGATGAGGAGACTGAGTGTACCCTCAGTAAGTTTGCAGGTGACTCCAAGATAGGAGGAAGTGTGGATCTACCTGAGGGTAGGAAGCTGATAGCCAGCTGTGCACGAGTCAGCAGTGCGTCCAGGTGGCCAAGAAGACCAATGGCATCTTGGCTTGTAGTGTGGTCAGGACTAGGGAGGTGATTGTCCCCTTGTGCTCAGCACTGGGGAGGCCACACCTCAAGTACTGTTGCCCTGGGTGGTGTCGGTCTTACGATGAGCGGCTGAGAGAACTAAGATTGCCTAGTCTCAAGAAGAGGAGGCTCAGGAGAGATCTTATCGCTCTATACAACTGCCTGAATGGAGGATGGGGCAAGGTGGGGGTTCTCCCATGTAACTAGGGATAGGACAAGAGGTAATGGCCTGAAGTTGTGCCAGGGGAGGTTCAGGCTGGATATTTGGAATAATTTCTTCACAGAGAGGTTTTTGATGCATTGGAACACGCTACAAGTGGATGTGGTAGAGTGGAGGTACTCAAGAAACATGTAGATCTGGAATTGAGTGACATGGTTAGTGGGCATGGTGGGGATGTGTCAACAGCTGGACTCAATTATCTTAGAGGTCTTTTCCAAACTTTATGATTCTCTGATACTAGAAAGGCTTTTGTTTCTGTGACAAATTATTTCCCACATTCACTGTTAAACGAAATGTCAGTTTATTCTTGCTTTCTCTTTTCCCTATTTTAAATAAAAAGCAGTGTCATTTCATTAATCCCTAAAGAAATCTCATCTGGCATGCATCCCTTTCAATGAAGAACAGACATACAGCATGATAAAATTACAGCATCACCAGACTGAGGTCTTGTAAATGAAAAACTGCATTTTAAACAGGCTATGGTTCCAGTTAGCCACTGCAGCATGCTTATACGAGGTTGCTGCAGTAAGGAAAGAGAGAGAGTAATTTCTGAGCACCAAATCAGTAGCAAAAACAACAGAGCTAAAGCTCCATAATATTTTTAAAGTACTATCTTCTGTATCTTCTGTTCCCACTGGAATTAGGAAAATGACTTCCTTAGGAGAAAAGGGCAGGGAGTTTCCAGACCTGGGCCCTTTGCCTTTCTACTGAGGCCAATGAGGATCACAGAAGCAACCTTTGACATCTCTTCATTACAAAATGAACTAAGATTAAAAAAAACATCCTAAATTAGATAGGAAACTCACTGCTTGTTCTATGAAGCTTACCCAGATTTTCTAGGAAGATGGGCTTTAGTGAAAATGGAGATGCTGGGTGCTCTATTCTCCCACAGACTACTTGAAGACTAGAGAGGGCTCAGCCAGTCCCAGGGTCAACATCTAGAAACATGTCTGGGAACACTTTCAGTGTCTCCACCTTGATGATGTGAGTTGATTGTCAGATGAACAGACATAAATACTAAAATACAAGCTGAAATCAATTCAGTGCTTCATAGTCCTCAGCTAGAAAACAATGGATTCTTGTACAAATCACTTTTCATGCCAAGCACAAGTCAGGATTTCCGTGAAAGTTGGTTCAAATCCACTGCTAAAAGGACCAGAACTTTTTGATATGCAAATCCTGCTGCTTTCCTCTTATGAAGTGATACAGGAAGAAAACTGAAGAGTTTGATTTGTCTTTTAAAGCAGAATCACAAAATAATTTGTCTTATTCCTTTGTAGTTTTGCAGAGAAACTATTCACTGCTGCATGTCTGGGGCAAACTTCCCAAGAAGGACTGCCGCACATATAAATTTAACTCCAAGAATGACAGCTCTGACCAGGAGTCCTTAGAAAGGAGGCATAGCTCCTACTTTTTTCACTTGATTGAATTGCAAAAGTGAATCTCAGTGATCCTAATGCAGGATTCTGCTTGCAGAGACCTTGCCTGAACTCCAAGGATCATGCCTGTATTTGCCAACACTGTGTGCCTGGCTTAGCAAGGATTTAAAAGTACAAAGAATTCTGGCCTGAACTGCCGTAACAGCGCTAGCAAATGCACTCTTAATAGGCACCTAAGTGAGTTTTCTTAGCTGCAAGCAGTAAATGCACAGCAACATGACAATATCACTGCCTCCAGCAGATGTCATTCATGATGCCTGCACCAAGAAACTGCAGATCAGAGGAACGAACCAAAAGGAAAGATGTAATCATTTTCTTATAATCTACATTTGCCCCTTGCCTTGTCTGCGGGAGTTAACCTGGCCCACGGCTTGTCAGCACGACGGTCATAATCTGGAGAATCTGTAACCTCCACGTACTCATTAAACCGTAGGATTCGTCTTGCTTGAAGTTCAGCCACGGTAGGCCTCAGGCTGAGCTGTACGCAGGAGGCAGAAAATAGTACACTTAATAAGACAAAATAAAAGAACAGCCGAGAGTAGGATGTCGTCTCTAGAGGACTTTAATGGTGTTTCTAAATAGGGTCACTTTAGGTGTCTAAAAAAAGGCGCTATCCTGGGAGCACTGCATGGGAATGGGGGAGCAGCACAACCTAATTTCTTCAGTCATAAAAATAGTTTTTGTCAGGCGGGTCACAGAGAATCCTGACAGTTATCCCTGGAACATTAATTGTGACTTTGCAACTGTCACTCTGTTCACCCCATTAAACGAGAAGGTCCCTCTGCATCAACAATTAGACAGTCTGCTGTGTTCAGCTATAAAACAGAAAATAAGCAGTTTATGGAGGGACCTGCCCAACTGAAAAACATGCGTGTTTTTTTAACATCTGGGGGTCAGATGTTCTGTTTTAGTCATTATGATGCCCAGGCACATTGTTCAGTCATCTCAATAAACATTCACTTTAACTAAGGACAATCACAGCCAGGAAACAAAATACCACAAAATATATTATTGAAGGGAAGGGCAGATGAGGGAGATGTATAGAAACTTTTCCCATTTTCCTCCAGAATGAGCTCCCAGAACTGGAACAGCACATCCACTACTTTATTATTTTATTTTACTTTATTTTGCAGGGACAATGAGCAGAATCCCACCTGGAGCAGCCACGACTGCCAATGCAGCCAGGAGAAGGGTGAAAGGATGGGCCCACACAGCTTTGTTGCCCTCTCTGCTGCCCTAGGGAGCACTTGAACTTATTGAACAGCAGTGATCATGCTTGCAGAGGAAACCCCCAGGTAACTTCTTTCCCTTGATTACAAAGACAAATATTAAATGTGGCCAGACTGTATGCTTTCCCAAAGTATGGGAAATTGGAATGAATGGCGTTTCCTCCTAAAAGGATTGGCTTGTATTGCTCTTTAAACAGATTTCTAATCTGGAGGCATGACTCTTTGCAGTAATGTCTGTACACTGATGATTCAAGTCTTAAAAAAAAAAATAATAATCCTATGTACACAAAAGCACAATACTAAAACTCACATCATTACCTTTCTACTGAGTCTACGTTTTATTTCCCTTTTGGCTTCCTGTTCCTCTTCTTCATTCTTCTCTGTTTTTAAATGAGATAAAAAGCAGTGAATATTTAAGCATTACATCAGCATATGCTAATTTCTCTCGGTTGAAAGCTTCAGGACTTAAAGTTTTGGCTCACATTTCCTCATATTTTAAGGTGATCCTGCATGCATTCTTTGCTTTTTGATTTTGTGTGCTCTCATTTCTTTTTCATAGCCTAATTTCCCTGCAATTCTGTAGACATACTGAGTCACCATGATGGGTCAGGAACATAACAAATTGGAGGCTTCTGATGTTTCCTTTCTGCATAATAGCAGGCAAGAAGTACCCTGAAAGAGCTGTCTAATGTTTCAGTTACTTAAATAGGAACAGAAGAAAATTAGACATGCATTTTCTGACAGCATTTAATAAATAATAAAAAGGCAAAAAGAAGAAAGTGAAGACAGTAAGTAAAAGGCAATGCCAGCCCAAGAACTGCTTTAAGAGAAGATCCCAACCCTAGATTTCCATCAGCAAGATGCAGTCATACAGGCCTGTGGCCAAGATCAGGCTGGATCTGTTGTTGATGGTTATTTTATTAAAGCACTGAAATATGAATATAGTTCATGGTTTATCTGCAGCTTTTCTTTTAAACTACAGTTTCCACTGAGGAACTGTAAACTGACAAAAACTAAAGAATGGAGACACAATATACTGTTATTTGTAGACTTTTGTTTAAACATACTGTCTTTGCTATCAATAGACACGATAACTGAGGTAATTAAACACTTGAATTATGACTTTAGGGTTCCATTCAGCTGTGATTTGCTTGACATATACATTTTTGTCCCTTCATGAGTCATTTTAGTCCTACCTCTTCTACAGAAAATGCAGCTGCATATGTGCATCACTGGATACACATATACGCAGTTACACATTCAAGTTTTTTTTTACTCCTAGAAAGAAAACTCAAGAGCTAATGAAAAAGGACTGAAATCTAGTGGCTGCTGTTTGTTAGCATTTTGAATCCATTGTTTCTCCAGCAGCCCCTGATTCACGGCACTGACCACTCCCCCTTGCTCCTCCAATACCTGGAATTGCACCTCTCCAGATTGCTGAGTGGAACAGCGCTGCAGAAACACTGCCTTGATACAAATTCTTACTAACACTTAAAATGTGGTTTGGTCTTTTAAAGTTTTGCTGTAATGATACAAGAGGATGCATTGCACCAAAATATGAGTACAGACTGGGAGAAGAACTCGCTGAGAGCTCTGGAGAAGGACATAGGGGTTCTTGTGGACAGACAGCTGCTCTTGCAACCCAGGAGGCCAACTGTATCCTGGGCTGCCTCAGAAAGGGGATGGCAGCAGGGAGAGGGAGAGGGTAGAGATTGTCCCTCTCTGCTCTGCCCTTGTAAGCCCTCACCTGCAGTACTGCATCTAGTGCAGCATAAGAAGGATCTGGAGCTGTTGAGGCAGGTCCAGAGGAAGGCCACAAAGATGATCAGAGGGCTAGAGCACCTTTCTTATGGAGCGATGCTGATGAAGCTGGGATTGTTCAGTCTGGAGAATAGAAGGCTCTGGGGAGACCCCACTGTGGCCTGCCACTACTTGAAGGAAGCTTATAAACAGGAGAGAGATTGACTTTTTACACAGTCTGATAGTGACAGGACAAGGGACAATGGCTATAAACTAAAGGAGGGGAAATACAGATTAGATATTAGGAAGACATTATTTATCCAGAAGCTGGTGAGGCACTGGAACAAGATGTCCAGGGAAGTTGTGGATGCTCATTCCCTGGAGGCATTTAAAGCCAGGTCAAATGGGGCCCTGGGCAGCCTGAGCTGGTCAGTAGCAGCCCTGCCCATAGCATGGTGGGCTAGAACTGGATGGTCTTTAAGGTCCCTCCCAACCCACGCCATTCTGAGATTCTATGAATGTGCTAAAAATAATGGGGCTTGTGGTCTTTCAGGTATTGCAGAAAATCCCACCCAGACACCAAGTGATAGCTGCAGGTATGCACTGACTCACTCATACAAACAGGAACACAGTGATGCACAGAAGCACCCTTCTGACTGGTTTCAGTCAGTTTTAAAAGCAGATCTGATCTGTATGAAGTGGAGAAAGCAAGCATAAACACAGCATTCCCAGCTGCAAGTTCCTTCAAATGTCCTGCTGCTGAACTGGCAAAGCACCAGCTGAGCAATCGCCTTTCTCTTGCAGTAATCTCCGATCAGGTCCGAGCAAGCTGGGCCTTCCCTCCTTCCCTGCCTGCAGCTCCTAGGAGATGCATAGGCACACAAGTCAAATGGGGATTTGACTCCATAGTGAAACCGTTTTATTTAGTATCCTGTTCTCTGAGTAAAAAAAAAACAATGATAAACTTAGAAGAGCATCCGTGGCATCTGTACATTATTGCTTCCACAACCTCTGCCATATTAAATCCAGTCACCTTTCTCTTCTGTGGGACATCTGCTTCATAGCAGAAGTGGAGAAGAGAAGAGAGGAATTGCTCTGCTTGAGGATTGCCCTGGTCTTGACCAGAAAGCACACCAGGAGCATGAAACTGAACTTTCCACTGTGTCCCTGTGGGGATTAGCTATGTTTAGACTTCTCTGTGGGCTTACTAAGGAAAGAGAAAGAAAAGACAAACAAAGTGCTTGCCTCTTGAAATGCTGCGGAATGCAAGAAGCAGCTTCTCTTTCCTGGTTTTAAAAGCAAAGACAATCGTTAATATCCCCTAACCAGCACCAAGGGCTAAACCCTGCTTTTTACAAAGCCAGCACTGGCAAGCGTGCAGGTGCACAGAACAAGAACTTCACTGTCCTTTATAGATACAGGAGAAAATACCATTATCTTAATCCAAAACTTCTGGAAGAATAAAAAGCTTCTTTGCCATAATACTATAAATACTACTAGCTCAGAGCTGACTGTATTAAAAATACAGGGCTTTATCTATTCCTTCAAGTGGACTCTTGAGTTATCATAACTTTGTTTTAGTGTGGGAAGACTCAGAAGCCTGGACAGTTTTATCCAAATTGTTTTTAGAGAAATCAGCCGGCAACATCTCACCACTGTATCCACATGTTTTTTAGTAACTGGTTTATCTGGTAATATTATCTAAACAAAACTTGCAACATTGATTTCTTCACTTTAACTGGAAATACAAAAAAAGAAAAAATAAGAACTTTTCCTGAAACTCTTGAAAGATTTGGCTTGAACTTAAGCCTGAAATAAACACTTGGATCTTTGCCACTTAATATAATCTCTAATTCTGATAAATACTATTCAAAACAATAGTTTCCTTTAGTTGCAGTTTAAATATGAGCAATAATATAATCCCTTCTCCCCACGCACTGCTTAAAAATAGGAGGAAGGAAGCTTTATGAAAGAAACCCCCACTTACAAAAGTTACTTACAACAAAGGCATCTAAGACACGTAAACATTTTTGAATGATCCTCTGTAGGGGAATGGAATCGTTTTAATAAATAATATGGAAGTTTTAGAGTTGAGAAAGAACTTGCATTCTTAAAGGACTCTAACCAGACTGCCATCACAAACACCGGCTTTTCTTGTATTTTGCTTTACTTCTTAAAGATAAACTTGAAATATTTTATATTTCTGCAATAAGCAAAAAGCAGATTCAGTGTCTCAAACTTTCTTTTTATTTTGCCATCTATAAGTCTGCATTAAAACAATCATAGAATGGTTTGGGCTCCGGCATCTATTTTTTCTCTCCTTTGTCACTTTAAGCCAGGCTCAGGGAAGACAAGAGGGAATGATGGCATGCTACTGAGGAAAAGGACAGTGAAGTGGCATTGAGTGCAAAGCACTGTACTCTACCAAAAACATCAAGTAAATAATCTGAAACAGGAGTAGAAATCTATTAACTACTTTCTGGTCTTTAGATTCTTATTGCAAGATCAGTGATCAGAATAAATAATGGTAAAAGCGATGTTAAATACACTAAGGGTATGCTGGTACTGCGGACATCTATAGATTAGCTCGACAGAGAAGCCCAGCTGGTGTTCCCAGCTCAGTGGCCATATCCTGGACCACCGAAGATGTTTTCGAATTACTTTTCTCATACAGTTTAGCATGAGCTGCTTTTTACTTAAAATACTTCTGTATTTCACAATTTATCTTTATTATGACAATGTGATCTACAGGTTAAGAAATTATGCTCTCAGAAAGTCCATTCACGTTATGTATTGGACTGGAGTCCTTTAAGCCCTCTTCTGTGCACCATAATGCATAAACAGTAGCCTCCACTTTTCAGTAGGACATGACACTCTTATTTTAGACAGCTTCCATAGCAGCAATAGAATTTTATTAGCACACTTGCCTAAAAGCCAATAATTCTTACTCATCCTTGATTTGTTGGCCTTATCAGGTGACAGTGATCAGCCCATGAGCTTTGTCCACTTTCTGAACTCTGCCCTCATATCCCACCTCCAGATCCTACTGATATTCTCTCTCCCTCCCCAGAAACACTAGGCAGATGTTTAACCAGCCTAGAAGTATAAGGGGTATCTAATTAATTCCCAGGCTTTGGGGACCAGCTTCAACAAGTGGGATCATGGCAAGCAAAATTCAGCATATTGAATGTATGCAGTTTTCACAGCTACCACTCCAGGTTAGCATACAAGTCTAGTGTTGACATATTATTTTCAAGAACGTCAATTTTTTCCAGTTACAGATCTAACGTGAGAGTAACAATGATCAGGCTTCCACATGACTCCAACATATGCTGTTCTCACCTTCTAAGTAAATACTAACTTAAAGCTGAATAAAATACTTACGCTTTAGGATATTTCTTTGCTCTAGCTCTTCAGTTGTAGGCCTCTGGCTAAGTCTCCTGTAAGAGCAAAATAAGTGGCTCATTTAGAACCAGATTCAAATCACAACTTACAATTTGAAATGCTGCTTATGTCCTTCCTATACAGCCATTGTTATAAAGCTATGTGGAGGTATTCAACAACAGGCAATTTCCATGCACAGTTATAATACTAGTGAATGTAACTTCCACACTGAGTAGGCATTTAACGTTTATATTCTCACCACTTGAATGCAGAAATGATACTTGCACAGTACTACAGAAATTGCACCAGCACATTTAAATTTCTTATTTACAAGTACAATTTTATGAAAGAGTATATATAAGTCTTTTATTCCCGGGCATTCTAATTATGATAGGTTGTGCAGTCATAAGATTGTTCTCAGGTATTTTGAATGCAAAGGCTATTCTGTTTTTCAGCACTAAAATTGCGTGCTGCAGATGTCTTAAAAGTTGGAAGTCCCAAAAAGGACTCTGTTCCACAAACCCCACACAGTTCAATATAGGTCATCCATGGCTTTATAAAAACCATCTAATTCAAAGAACCCTTAGCACATTTGCAACACCTGGATACAAAGGGGAAGACCTTGGGGATGCTCATCACCATCAAAGCAGGAGGTTCCTGACCCAACACTGGCTGCACTGTGGGAACAGGGCTTCTGCTGCTTTCTGCCACCTTTCCACCATACCTCTGCTGTCAGGTGCTGACCACAACATCAGGAATTTTAAAAGGGCACACCATAATACTGGTCATAATCTCAGACCTGAGCACAACCCTAGTATTGCAATGCACACCATAAGCTTTTCATGCTTGTTATCACCTGTCAGTGAATAGGACTACATGGTAAAGGTGCCAGCTGGGCAGAACTGGCAATGCCAGACAAGAGAGTTCAGGTTAGGAATCAAAGAGCAGCTTGTTCAGCTTCAGCCCCATGGGAAATACAGATAAGTGGGATGTGATTACCAGAGCTGGAATCTGGTTAGGAAAGCAGTGATAACAACCAGGCTTCTTTATTAGCAGAAGAAAAATGTCCCTCAGGCCCAACAAAGATGTATCCCTCTTATAACTATGAAATGAAATAAATTAGTTGGCCATCCAGTTCACAGAGCACTTCAGACATGTGCTAAGTGCAGGGGCCAGGCTGCTGTGCTTCTGTACTGGAGGAGCACTGGCTGCACTGCCCAATATCTGGAAATCTCTAACAAACACAGGACATCCTCCAAGTCTGTCTGGATAACATTTTTGAGCACAAGAGAAACAAGAACAGGCCTGGGAAAACGTAGACATATTGTAGTCTCTTCACAGAGAACTATAAAAAACAGAATTAATACTTCAGAGGATTTTTCTTAAGTTTGTAAAAACAGGTGATTTTTTTTTCTTTTTTCATGCCATTATCTTAAGTCCTGTAGGAGTTTAAAATATGAGAAAGATACTCCAGAGGTGAGGTGAGCACAGTACTAATCTACAAAGTCAGTCAGTGCTAATTTCTTTTGCTGGAATCAGTACAAAAATAATCAAAACATTTTAGAGAACAAGAGGAGAGAGGGAAAGGACAGAAAGGAAGAACATGCACAGGCATGCTCCGTGTGTCCAAAACTACAGCTCTGACTGAGAAGGGGATAGGTAAGCTCAAGTCCCTGCTAATCACAGAGCCTTTTGAGTTGGAAGGGACCCTTAATGGTCATCTAGTCCAACTCCCCTGAAATGAACAGGGATACCTACAGCTAGATCAGGTTGCTCAGAGCCCCATCCAGCCTGAAATTAGTATGAGGGAAGGCTTGAATCATGGCATTGACAGCTCTAGAGCCATTTTTATTCCTCTTCGAAAAACAAACAAACTAAAAAAGCAAGCCCAAACCCTCAGGTTTCTTTCCTGCAGAACAGAAGTCCACTACTGACATTTTAAAGTGATGAGAGAAATTAAAATACATTTTTCCAGACAGTTGTATCATGAGGATCCTGCACTGCACATTAGACTGAACTTGCAATGTAAAGCCAATGTTCTTGATCCTCAATCTCCACTCGGTAAAGCCACATTTACTCTGCAACTGATACCTCACAAGCTTCGTTCCAATCTGATGTCTGATTTCCTGCCTCTCCTCTTCAGATGTACGCTGCAGGATGTTTTTGTCTTCTAATTCTTTCTTAGATGGTCTGTTGCCAAGTTTGATAGCAAGAGTATCCCTCCGACGAATTTTACTTGCCAAAGAGCCTGAGGAAAGGAAGAGGACGGTGGATTTAGTTCATTCATGCTTAGGTTACAGACACAAACCATGTAAGGACTTGAATACTTCCCCAGAGCAGCCTTGTTCCCACATGCAGGAAAGGAATTTTAATTAACATCAAAAGGAAAATAGTTTCAACTCAGCTCACGACAATAAAAAGTTGGAAGACTTGGTTGAAAGAGCTAACAGCCAGAACAATAGAGGAATTTTAGAAGGATCATTCGTTGTCTGTGAAGTGATAGGGTAAAAATGACAAATCTACATTTACATGTCTTTGAAGTATGATACATTACAGGTTGATCTATTTACCTACTCAGTACAGTTTGCAAAATGCAGCTCTTTTTCTTAAGCTTTACATGGTTTAGTCTCATTCTCTCATCGTGTCCCTCTTCCTTTTTTTTTTTTTTTCTCCTCACTCTTATGTCACTTAGCTCTTGTATAGTGCTTTCTCTCTTTAACTTATTTGTTAACTAAAATGAAAAAGGCAGTTTAGAAAAATGCTCTGAGCATTTTTTTTGCAGTAAAGTACTGCAGGCAGCAGCCCCCAGGCACTGAAGCAATCTCTTTGTCAGCAGGACAGATATAGTAGGGACAACAGCCATGCAATTCTGCTAGCATTAGCATCAGCCATCTCTGGAAGCAGTTCTGTTGTCTCTTGATATTCTGAGGGGGTTACACGCATCCAGCAGTGGCAGGCCTTGTCACACCCTCTTCTTTTCCTGAACCTGCTCCTCCCATCTCCACTCCTACCCATGCAATGCTTAAACTGCATGGGCCTCAGCAAGTTTTTGCTCACAAAACTTTTGCTGTCTGGGAGTGGAGAAGCATTTACCAGCTGTGGTAAAACTTAACGATCTAAAATCATTCCTTGAAGCCATATGTGCCTCTCTTCACTTTGCATTAACAGGTGTCAAGCACGCTCATATGCAATATGTAAGAGGTAGGGAGCAACTGCTTGGTAAGATGCCCTGCAGCAGCACCGCATCTTGGAACAGAATCACCCACAGAGCGATGTGCTTGCTAGAAGCTCTGCCCTAGTCTTTGCTCTCCTGCAAGTCATAACTAAACAGGGTCCACTACACAAAACTCATTTGGGCGTAGGTGTCTTTGGACCATGCGCAAGCAGTGAGCTCCAGTTTAGCAATCTAGCAACTGCAGACACTTAGCAGGCCCTCTGAGCCAGCCAAGGACAAATGTACACACCCTGAGGTGGTCACCCCTTCCCCAGTACACTCCTTTTGACAGGGGCTTACTTTCAGCATTCGCGTTATCATCATCGTCGTCATCATCATCATCCGTGTAAAGTATGGGCCCATCAGAATCAGAGTCACTGCTGTGGCTCTCTCTGCTGCTTTCACTCTCAGCAGCAGCAGCAGCATCAGAAGTCTCCTCTGCTGGTTCAGAGTGGGTCCGGCCATCTGCCTTTGCTTCTTGGTTGTCTTTCCTAGCCAAGCTGTTAATTCATAAACAGACACGATGTTACATTAATGCAAGCAGCACAGAACTCAAATGGGAGACAGACTATAAAAGCAAAAATGAAAATAAAAGTTCTGTTGTTCAAACTAAGTTCTCTAAAACCATATGTACGTACAAGCTATGCAGTGTATGTGTGTGCACATGGGTGTACATATCTGTATATGTGTAAGCATGTCAGGAAGAAAGATGCGGTCTGAAATGGTGAGCTGCAAGGTTTGAATAAAGAAACATCACTGTTCTTGCTTATTTCCTGTGCAATGAGACCAATAGTAAATAAAGGGTAATGAGAAGAGAAAAACAGCTCTTAAAGTTGAGGTTGAGAGGAGTGAGTCAGAGAGCAGGCAGGATTGCAAAGCTTCCTGTTCTGGATGAGCGACTGTATTTACTGCAAATATAGTTTCATTACTGGTGAGAGCAAAAAGTTCATTTCCACCACTGATGAACATGGAAATGAGCAGCAGAGTGTCCATCTGCCCTGGGAAAATCCTTTTCATAAACGAATATGTGATCAAGGGGAGATGCAGCACAGGAATGTAATACTTGCGCAGATGTACCAGCAAGACTTCCTCTATCTAAAGGAAATTCTCTAGGCCACTGGCATCTTTGACTAAATCCTCTTGGGTTGTTATGAAAGACACTGGTTCTTTTCACAAGGAAAAGACAGATTAATGTCAGTCATTTTTTTGCTGCCAACTATTTTGCTTAAAAAATGTAATTATGAACTTGCTCTTGACTAGATTTTATAGTATCTGAGACTAAGATAAGGTATTGGGCAGTGGCAGACCAAACATTTACTAACCAAAGACCAAAACTGTCATTAAGCCTGCAAGTAAATTCAGCTACTGAATTGAGAAGCTTTAGCAATGAGATATTTAATGATATCTACCAAAAAGTAAAACAAAAGCAAAACAAACCACCTCATAATTCAGCATCCTTTCTTGTTTGCTTTTATGAGGGAGAAACGGCAGTATTATCTGAGACTAGCTGAGCAGTTGAACACAGGGGTCTTATTCACAGAATCACAGAATAGCTTGGGTTGGAAGGGACCCTAAAGCCCACTCGGCCCCAACCCCACGCTGTGGGCAGGGCTGCCACCCACCAGATCAGGCTGCCCAGGGCTCCAACCTGACCTTGACCACCTCCAGGGATGGGACACCCAGAGATTCTCTGGACCGCCTGTGTCAGCGCAACAAGGCAAGCTGTATTAAGCCAAGCAATAATGTACCTGGCACACAACGAGAAACGACGTCCTGAGGAATCCTTCGGTACTATACAAGAATGGCTCTAAGATGCAATGAACAAATTGTGCTGACATGCGATGCAGCACTAGAAATGTGTCTCCCTCAGCTGTAGGCTTTGCTATTTACTAATAACAGCAATGACTTACCAATAACCATCTCACCTTTTTATGTCTTCTCTACTAGCATCTGGACCGCTGTCTGGGCTTGTACTGCTCAAGCCCTCATCTGTGCCTTGCTCAGCCTGGAGAAGAGGTTTACTATCTGATCCCGGAACGGATAGGTCTTGGGCATCTGAGGACACAATGACTTGACCAGCTGCAGAAGTAAAAGGAGGTGGAGGTGGGGGTGGGGGTGGAGGCGGGGGTGGGGGTGGAGGAGGAGCAGTGGTGGGAGGAGGGGGGACAACCAGCTTGCTCAGTTGGTCTACATCCTCTGTTTCAGAAATTACACTGGAAGGTTGCTCAGGCTCAGATTTTTCTGCCTTTACTTCCAACTTGTTGGCTGTGGCACCTGAAGGGGAAGAGGCAGCCCCATCTGGTGCTGTTCGTGGAGCCGTCTGTTTCCCAGGTTTTTTCTTGCCCCTGGGAGTTCCTGATACGCCTGATTTGCTGGAAGTCTCCTTAGAGGCTTTGGGATGAGATGATGTGGACGAAGTAGATGGTGATGAAGAGGACTTGGAGACTGGTGCTTTTTTAGCATGTGAAGCACTAGCTAAAATAAGAAAAGAAAAAGCATTTTGCAGTCTCGTAACTGTACAATTTTTTGCATCTTTTTACATTAGTTGACTTTTGTCATACTGATACTTCAAAAAAATGAAAAAACACACTTGAAATTTCTATAATCCTTCACCTATACGTTTGAGATGAGTAAATACTGAACGTTATGATTTTCTGTACATCTTTCAGTGAACAAATCAGGACCCTTGCAGGCACATGTCACAATGTTCTTTCAAGTTGTGTGTTCCTAGTTAAAGGCAAGCAGCAGAGGGACATTAAAACAAGATGTACTTTTGAGTCCAGCTTGGTACGTCCATTAAACAGAGGCAGAAACCACTCATCTCATTCTGCACAAATGATCTCCTGAAGCAAAGAGGCACTGAAGGCCTTAGTGTCTTGACACTGATCAACCCAGTTAGCATTGAAAACGCGGTGCCACAAGATTTTGACACTAGTTGCTGACTAGTAAGTAATGTTGCTGTCTCCTGTTGTGATACTCACTATATTCAAACATACATGGCCAGCATGCAAGATTGCAAGAGAGATCAGCTAGCCTGGTATTCTCATTTGCATCCCAGTCACATTTCTCACTGCTGTGTTGAAACAGCCATCATCTGGACTGGGAGCTTCAGACTTCGAACTTACATTTAAAAAGCAATAAAAACGACAACCATCTTACAGTTCAGTCCTTTTCATCAAAAAGCATCCAACTCAAACTCTTCTGCTGTGGTAAAAATGCATTAACCTCAAGAGCGCAATTGAAAGCATTATGAATGTGCACAGCAATCTTGAAGCTAAGCCTACAGAGCAGAACAGAAAGCTGCAAAAGAAATCTGCTGAAAGGCCGGTAAGCATTTAAATAAAAATAAAACCAGAGCAGATTAGGATAGAACCAAAATATAGACACTTGCACCAATAAGCTTATGGTACAAAAATAGCTCTCATGGTGATGCTGCTCTCAGCCTCAAAGAAGGTGGAAAATAATTCAAAAGAGAAGTTATACCATTCTCTTCTGCAGGAGGATATTATGGCTTACAAACATTTAGAGAGCCGTGCGGCTTTCAGTACATTTGCAAAAATCTGCAAAAGCTCACGGCTTCAGGCAAATCATTGTCCTTATGTACTATGAGGCCACTCTACAGGGCTCAGAGCAGGACCTACTGATACTGCTCTTATTAGCCACATTCACTACAAATCTCTGACTTCATTTACCAGCAAATCAAAAGGAAACAAAGAAACGTTATAAGCAATAGTTCATAATTGCAGTGGAAATAAATACTGGCTCCAGCCTGCATATTACTGAGTAGAAACCTTACTGAGTAAGTGGATGGTACCAACAAATGGCTCTGGTTCTGATTCAGCAAAGCACTTAAACACAGGTTCCAGTCAATGAAACCAGTTACATGCCTAACCTCAAGAACTCCTGCACAATACAAATACACAGTCACACTATAATTACTATTGGGAAAAGTTAAAAAGATGTTTCCATTGAATGAAGGCTCACATTGTTCTCGGAACCTTTCTGGACTTGCAATCAGAAAGAATTCTCTGAGAGAAATTCTCCCCATACTTTGACTCAAGTCAGTAGAGCTATTGCTATTATTGCTTTAAACTGGGCTGGTTAACAATTTCCTATCAAGTCTCTTTTTCAGTAGAAAACTTAGATTTTGATTACATAAAAAAGCTGATGAATATTATTCAACTTTGTGCAAACATTCATGCTTATGTTAACGCTCCTAACTCCACTATTTCAGTTTGGAAATCTGTTGAGTAACTTCAGTTCCTCATGTTCCTGCTCTCCTTCATGGGACTGGATCACTGACTGCATCATGTATTCACTTTCACGGGGATGTGATAGACCTCAAGCATAAAATATCACTCCAAATCAGTTCTGTTTATTAAGTATTGCAGATGAAAACAATATACCCAACACTGAAAGGTATTACTGGTAGAATATGTGCTGTTTTGGACAAGAGGCACATTGATATATTTTAAATCCATATGGTCTCAAGTGTCACCTGAAATTTCAGCAAGGCTACTAGAAGACAAATCTGGAATTTGAATGTATCTTAATTTATGAACTGAGATATCTGAGAGCTTGTTACCAGTCAAAAACCTAAACACTTTTCTATCAAGTGGGTTGTTCTGTTTCTGAAAGGTCTGCTGTTACAAGGTTCCTTCAGTTGAGAGGAACAGTTTTCCATCTGAAAGTGAAATATAAGCAGCAAACTCTGGGTTTTCAAAATGTTTATTCTCATGGCCTATTGATGTAGTAGGGACAGTTAATACCAAATTGATAGGTATTTTATGGTTATTATCGTTATTAATTATATTATAGTATATATGTATATTATACTAATTAATCAATAACTTATTAAAGTTATTATCGCAACTTTAGCATTCTTGCAGTGTTTTCAAACAGTCCTCTTATGTATGCTTCAAATACAAAACTTGCCAAAACTGTACAAGTTATGGAGAGACTTGGAGAGAAAACTGGAGGGACTGAAGGACTTTGAAAGTCTGAAAGAGGATTGAGAACACAAGGTTTGTATAAGTTGGCCAATGCATATATACAGTCAGTTCATTGTAATACTGCCTGCATTCAAATTATGTTTGGATGATTTCATTTTGTTCATTGTCTAAATCACGACCACTCAAACTCAAGATCAGTACCTTAGAACAGCTACATAAAATCTAGCATAATTGCAGAATTTTGGTTAAAACGTACACTGATAAACACATCTGCTGTGTGCCTGATGACTGGCATTTTCCATTTTCAGTGTATATTTAGGATCACATGAAGTCATCAACAAGCTCAGGAAAGCCTGGCCATTTCTAAGGAGCTTTCTTTTTTTGCAGATAAAACAACTGCCACTCAGTAATCTTTAAGGATATCTTCACAGTTTTGTCCTTCATCACTTTGAAAACTTGTAATCATGTCACGCTGCACATAGTAGTAGATATTTCCAGCAGGTTACAGAAAAATCAATACATTTACTTTGGGGCAGTTCAGATGTATTTGTTTTTAAAAGTCGCCTCTTTCCTTGTTGATCCTTTGGCAGTTCTCTGAGTCATTTTATTGCCAGCACTTGCACGTCAACTGGGAATTCAGTATAGTCTCTGTTGCGCTTGGTGTTGCGCATATATTTGTTAGACAGCAAAATGATTCATCTCGGGTATTTGCAGACAGCAGAACCAGAGCTCAGTGAGATGTTAGCAAAAAACATCAGTGGCATGCTCTTTAGTAGCACAGCTATGTACAAAAGCAGAAGTCCTGGCAGGACCAAGCCCTCATGCACATGCACCCACCTTGACTGGCACTGCCTGTGCAGTACTCACCAACTTCTCGATTTGCACTGTGGCTTGTTGGCTTGGGAGGCGGGAGAGGAGGCTGCTTAACAGGAGCCTTTCCCTTTTTTTTAGCATGAGGTGCTTCATTACTCTTATGGCTGGTGGTGGCAGAAGCAGCAAGAGCATTTTTTGGTGGTAGCGGAGCTTTTTTAGATTTAGGCTTAGACTTGGGCAGTGGTGGAGCATGGGATGCAGTTATTTCTGGGCAGTGATCAGTAGTGTTCTCTATGGATAAGAAAGTGAACAGAAGCCAACTGACACAAACAGACACCACAAACATTCAACAGCAAGCTAGACAACAATTACTTTTTGCTGCTTCAGCTCTTGGGAATCAGGAGAGACTTCTTCACCTTTTCTCTCTTACTGAATTACTTACTTCAGAAAAAAAAAAAAAGTTACACTGCCTGTCTCAATTCAAGTCCTTCTCATTGAAGACTTTTGCCCAGCACTTCTCTCAGTCTCATCTATTCTGGACTTCCAAGGATTCTCTTTTGTATCCCCAACTAAACTGCTGGCTGCAAACTAAGCCAGACAAATGCCATTTGCTAAAAAATTCCCTTACATTTTTTCTAGTTCTCTGAGATCAATCAGCTGTAAGACTCAGATTCATGTGAATGTGAATGTGAACAAGGCTCTTTGCCACAGGTTCAAGTATGGCGATGAAAGCTGAAATTTTCCCCTGAAGCAACACATTTTCCTATGCTGCAGCCTGCTTGTTCACAGAAACAGCACCTTTATTTTGGGTATCTTCTCCAGGGTATTTCTACTCTTTAACTAAATTAAATAGGATGTCATTTGGCATGGGAACGCTCTTCCCTGCTGTAAGTCCTTTAGGTATTCATATAAGACTGCAGTTTCAAGAATCAACAGTTACTCAGTCAGCGGAAATGTGGACTTTATCCACATTTCATAGTCCAATAGGCATGGCTCTGTAGGGTGAAACAAGTAACGCAGGGGATCCAGTGTCCCTATCCTGTGCACTTCACAAGATTTTACTTTGGAGTAGCTTCAGTTCTGTGGACTAGAACTGCTAGTTCTGTGGACTGCATGTCCAGATGTGGAGGGAACACAACAAGTTCCTGAATGCAACTTCGGGTTTAGTTTCATCCAAAGGGAACCTTGTTTGTGTGCTCTGCAAATCAAAGACAGGTTAGTGGGAAGAATCTGGAAATTCACTTCAAAACAGCAAAGCTAATGCAGTTGAGCCATTTATATGCAACATAAAATTCTGAAACACAATCTCTAGGTTGTTCAGACTGTAGCTGATAGACAGATGGGAATCCTTCTTTATTCTGTCATACCAGCTCTCAAGTTTGGTCTCAAGACAGTCTTTCTACACCTTGCAGAAAAAGGATTTTATAGAAGTAATAGCATACCATCAAAATCGTAAGAGCTTTACTTACATGTCAATATAAACTACAATGGTCAGAGAATGAAGGTGCCAAGCATGTATGAAAAAGAATTCTAACAACCTCTTTTTTATCACTTGAAAGGAAACCAATTCACTTCTTTCAGCATGTTCCCACAAAAGCCTCACTCTAACACACATTACATGGCTGTTCCTGGACCTCCTGGCAGTTCCCTGCCCTCTTCCTTCCTATGTAAAAGATTCCCAAGAGATAAGCAGTATCTTTTCACCGTAAGATTAGTAGATGAAAAACAAAAACAAACATGTTGGACAACATCAACATTCCTTATCTCAGAAACAAAGCCTTTTCAATCTCTAGTTTAAGGCTTGTTAACATGAACCTGATACATCAACTGCAATTACTGAAAGCAACATGCACACATAACTGTTTATCAATCAAGAGAATTAATGGTAAATAGTGTTTTTCTCCTTTATTTCCAGCCCATATAATCATAGGATAAACTGGTTTTGCTAATGTTACGCAAGAACCACTGTTTCAGAGCTAGCAAGCAGATTCTTTCAAACACAGATCCTTGCACAATATCTTTGTTTTCCTACCTCTTTCTCCTGGACCAGAGAAAGACTTTGGAGGAAGAAAAAAACATATTTGTTACACTTTGTTTTCCTCTTTTATAGCATGTGGTACCTCCTTATTAAACGACCTACCTTCATTCAAAGCTGAAAAACTGATTTAATTGTGAGAAAGCAAGTCACTGTAACATTTTAATTAATTGACAAACATGGCAAGAAAAGATAAAATTTCTATTTTAAAGATCTTGAAGGACATGATCAGAAAGAATTTTAAGTGTATACCATTCTTTTTCCTTGTGGATCCAGAATCTCGAAACTTTACTTACTAAAAAGAATCAATTGAAAACCTGTGCATTTATACATTGTCACTGTAATTTGCTTTATGTCATTAATACAGAAAGTGTTAAGAAAAGAATGATAACCTAGTACTCTATTCTCCATATTCTAAAGAAATGCAGAATTATTTAGAATCTTAGTCAATTTACATTCAGCTGTTTAACTGATTAAATGTGTCGCAATATATCTTATGTATTAGTAGAAAAAGTACAAAATATGAGGATACATCTTTACTTAGTTGCAAATAAGTTATCTTACTTACACTCAATAATTTTCAATCTTCTATAGAAAAATAAATAAAAATTATAAATGAAAAAATTTGAACCTTTTTTTTTCAAATCAATGTCTCTGCTTTCAGATTTCAGTTGTGATTAAGACACACAATTTATGTAATATCATTGTACCTGAAACACCTCACCAACACTGGGATATCATCTTTATCTAGGGCAGTTCTTCCCATACTGTTATGCACGTTATACCAAGGTCTGGCACACTCTTTTTGCACAGCAGAACTCTATTTGCTTAGATAGTGATGACTCCCTTTCAGCCTTGAATACACCTTGATTACATACATACATACATACATACATGCCCTTTTCTTCTCCTTGATCAATGAGTCTTCTTGCTCGTATCTATGAGGAAGTCTGTGCTCTTGCCCATTGCTTTAACCATATAATTCCTCTTGGCATCGTGTTACCTTTGTATTTTCTAACTGTGTTAGCTTCACTTTTTTATCTCACCAGATAAATTTGATGGCCTTCAATGTCAGTTTTATCCTGCCTAAACTGTTGTTTCTCTTTTACTTGAGATACTGATACTCAGTTCCCACCTGACCAGCCCATTATACCGGCTTTTTTCACTAACTAGCTGAATTTTGAAGCAAACACATTTAACTGCTTTTCCCTTGCTGCTCTCAAGGTTGGAAGACTCTGCCTGTAAACATTCACAAAGATACCTGTCTTCCTTCACATTACACTCTGTTATGATACCAAAACTAACAATTTTTAGGCATCGTACTTATTATCCTGGTCTAGTCTCCTCTTATTTTTCAGCATCTAACCACGGTGTCCTCTCTTTTACTACAAACCCACAAGGACATTTTTGTGGGGATTTTTTTGTATTCATGTAAGATACTGTACAATAAATTCCTTGTCTATGCACGAGTACTGTAGAATTACAAATTTTTGCTAACAGTGGCAACAGTGGAATACTCCTGCAGGGAGCAAGAGATGGTCTGATGTCTGCAGATGCTTTAGAGATAAAATTATGTTACAATTGTACCTCTTGAGCGTGAGTCTGTTTGAATATGGGCCCTTGTTCTTCATCCTTCTTTCTGCTCATCAGGGTTGTGACCACCAAATCAAGGAGCCACCTGAATCAGCTCAGTCCATCTATTTGTCCAAGCCCATCCCCTCAGTACCTCAGTACCAGCTTCAAGGTATTTTTATTGCTACTGCTCTTCATCTAGAAATCTATTCATCATTAACAGGACTTTAAACAAAAGGTCACCAAATGACCATCAGATAAGAATATATTTTATACCCTTCATCAAGACATCTTCTGTAAAAACAATCTGTCATATTTTTAATAAGAAAGCAAAGCAAATGCTATGTCTTATTTAAGCATTTAGATCAACAATAGGTGCATGTTTGAAACAATGTTTCCAAAGTCCAGATTTTCAAGAAAGCTCACTTTGAGATGGGATTTTCTTGTTCCCAGAAACTGTGATTGAGGCTAGACTTTTCAGAGAGCTGTCTTTTTACATAAACATCTAAGGATAAAAAACAAACAAGCAAACAAACAAAAAAAAAAACACAAAACCAAACCAAACCAAAACAAAACCAAAACAGTGACCAGGATTACAAAATACTCAGTGTGCAGCAGCTCTTGTGGAAACTCTCACAGGTTTTCAGGGAGATTCCAGTATGCTGTATTCACTGGAAAATCAAATGACTGATTTTGGAAGCTAAATGTGCCAGTGCTTGTAAACTGTGGACTAAATGGTGGTTCTGAAGAACTACAAAAATCCTTGACAATCTCAGAAAACACTCACAACTGTTTTTTGTTTGCTTTCATTTTTTTTACATTTGCAAATTTCTGAGCCCAAACTTTTCTACTACAGGATTTTGTCATATAGTACCAATGTTTTTTTGTTTCTACAGTCAGAGCTGCGATATGAATCTAGCTCGCAGAGAACCAGTAGTCCTGCAATACAAGCATGTAATCTTCATCAGCTGCAAAGCACCACTCTCCTGAAAGATAAGCACAATTTAGTGGAGTAACACTATGTAAAATGGAAGGTGGAAATAAGGTATAATTTATTGTTTACTGCAGGGTAAATCCCTCCAAAATGAAATTAAATAGGAGTTTTGAGAATCAAGAATTTCCTTTCCAGCCTATGCAGAGAGCTGTGTTGTGATTAATCAAAATCCAGGAAACTGTCATTTAGAAACATGGGACACCAGACAACACAAGGTGTCTTTTGTCTCATTTTTGGACTTGCTGACTGTGCTGGTGCAGGTGGTCAACTCATACAAATCCTTTCATAAATTTTAGATTCAATCAGTTCTACTTTTTGTTCATGCTACCACTACTAAAGCTCTGTTCAAGGAAACACCTATTTTAATTGTTAGAAAGCTTCCTTTAATTTCCAGTCCAAATGTATTTCAAGCCTCTGTTTATTCCTTTCTACTTTTGCCAGCATTGTCCTTCAGCCATAGTCCCTCCTGGCTGTATACCACTTTGTTACATTCACCAAATGCGCTCAAGACTCAGGCTCTGTTTTGCCAGACTGAACAAGAACAGCTGTCTCATAACCCTCTCTGCATTAATTCCAGTTTTGAATTCATCCTTCTTGAAGACAAATGAACAGATCTGTACAACTGCAGACTTCCAGCTTTTGCTTACTGAATAATGTTAACAGCACCATGTGCAAAAGACCCTGTAACAGAGGAAGGGTAGAAACCTGAATGAGGGAGGAGAAAGGGGTAGGTGTAATACCTGACCTAAGTAACCACATTTAAATATTTCTTATTGTTTCCAAGATAACACAGGAAAAAAACAAAAAACATAATATAAAACAAAACAAGCACATGCTGATAGATCAACTGCTGCATAAGATGTAGGCTGTTAAATCAAGACAGAATATCTGTAACATCTTCACTGTTAGCTGCATATTTTTACCTTTTCTTGGTCCATAAGACACTTGGAAAGCAAACAGGCATGCAAATTTCTCCACTCCCTTATACTACCTGTACAGATATTTTCAAACAATTCAATGATTAATCTGCTAAAACCATGTCTAGAATCTTCTTCCTGAAGCCACAATACGATTTTTTTTATTATTATTTTTTTAAATAAGAGAAAAAAACCCAACCAACAGCACCTTTACATATTAGGAGCTTTCCTCTGCCACTCACATTACGTGGGTGAAAGCCTGCCCCTTGCCTGTCAGCCTACTGGCAGGAGCCTGCCTGGCTGACTTACTGGATGGTTTCTGCCTAAACAAAGCTTTATCTAGAGTACCTTTCCTTTTAAGAATACTTGGATTCAGTCTCATTTACATAGTTCAGGTGACAAATAGAAGATAAACTATTCTTAGAATAACTAGTTGTAGGCCAGCAAATAACTGAGCTAGACTGAGACCTACAAGTAGATTCTTTGGGAGTCAGGCAAAAAAAACCACCCATAAACTTTTATGTATGGTGCACATAACAATGATCTACAGAGCTGAGGGGTGTAGGAAACCAGCTTATAAGAGAGAAAAAAGTTAGTCTTGTCTCACACTGAGTGGTTTGCAGATTGATCAGCTGAGAGGTTCCCATATAAGGCCCTGGAAGATAGGGGTTACTACTTTGAATTCAGCAGTTGTTGCCAGGTTGTTTTTTTTGAGGGGAGGTGAGCGCGGGGGGAGGGGGGGTTGTTTTTTTTCTACTTAGGGAAACTAAAGCAAAGGCCTTTGAGAAAAGAAATTCAGAAAATTTGAGTTTAAAGAACATTCCCTTGAATGCCAATTAGAGCGTTGGTCAGCAAATATGCATACTCATAAGATCGGGGCTTATGACTCCAGCTTTCTTTTTCTGTTTATCCATGAGAAAAACAGAAGATTAAATTAAAAGGTAGATATAAAAGACAGTGACAAAATGTAGGAGAAAGAACCTCTGAACTCAACATACCAAAACTTAGACATTTGTCAGCTCACAGATTAGTTATGCTGTGGAGGGAAAGCGCTATACAGATGGATCCTATTAATTCATTTGGAAACAGAACTAGAAATTGTTTCCTTCACTGAAATATGAGAAACGAGAAAACCTAAGAGGACCTAGGTCTTCTATAAATGGTATTGGAACATTTCAGAAGCTTATGTTCCATGTCACCCAGAACACCCACAGCACCCACAAGAGAGCTCTGGCTTCCTGCAGTGCAGTTATTCATCGCTCATGCCTGACTGATGGTAGGCAAAATGAAACTTCTTATTGTTTTTTTCCAGGTAGTATCTCACTAACAGTTACTGAACCTTTCACTTCTTCAACTTAAGCTAACAATGAAATTATCTACCGGAATCACAAAAAGACTTAATTTGCCACATCAAAAAAGAGTAAGATCAAAGTTTACAAAACAACTCAGATACAAACTCAGGGTTCTCTGGTGTTTCTTGAATGCCAGAGACATCTTGGGAAAGTGTGAAGGAGAAAAGAAGCTCTGACACAGTACACAGAGGTTTTACAATGTGCAGCAAGCATGCTGTGCCATCATGCTACATCCCTATGCCTACAGTGGGAAAAAGCCACAACTCTGATATCTGTTCTACCCATGCTGCTTTTGCTCTTCTCCAACACTCTTGTAGGGTACAAGAGGAATAAAGAAGGGGCTCCATGGATCCTCTATGCAAGGTTCATATTTCACTGGGAACCTGGAGTGCTGAGGCCCACAGGGGCTCTTTCAGACAAATGCCATTGATCAGGAGCCCTGGCATGCCAGCACAACTCAGCCTGCTGGCCAGACAGCCAGCACGTACTCTGGCACACTGCCTGCCCACGTGCTGCTCTGTATCCCTTCCAGTGTGCTCACACAGAATGGCTACAGTTGAGCTCTGTGTTTTCAGCAAAAGATGCTAGTGACTTGTAGTCAAAACAAAACCAAACTAAGGAAAAAAAGTATTCAGAACTCAACCCAGTACACATATAATGTGAATAAACAATCCAAGAAAAAGATCCAGGGCTCTGCTTTCCCATCTGCAAAGCTTAATAACTCAATCACCTGTTTTTGTAAAACGTAATCACTCAATCACCTGTAACACCAGCTTCTTAATATGCTGCCATAAAGGAGAAATTTCCTTTTAAACACCCTGTTTGTATGATTGACATATCATAGCTACAAAAGTAACGGCCACACTATGAAATTTCCAAAGGGATTTTTTCCCCCAAATACAGGAGACACCTGCAAGCAGAGGGTGCAAAATTTGCAGGGATGCTTGGCAGCACAGGGAGCAGCATTCAGGCTGCTGCTTCACTCACTTTTGCTTAACTCATTCTACAGTATGTGGCTGAGCTGACTGTTTTTGCCCTGTTGGTACTACATTTCTGTGGCTCATGCTAAAACATTCTTCCTGTGACTCCAGACATGTTCCCCGCTCCATGATGCACTGTTGCCAACTCTTACCACTTGACCACCTGCCTGCCACACTTGGTCCTTTTAAACTCCCAGCATCAGCAGTCATCATCATTATTATGCAGGAAGCTCATTTTCAAGACCCATTTGAACTACAAACTGAACCCAAGTTCAGAGCTACCACCATTTCATAAAGGAGTTTTAAAATAACCTGATAACTTTCAGGGGCTGAGCTGCATTTTTTGGAATACTTCAATTTGGCAGCAGTTTCCAACATACCATGCTGCTAAACAGCAGGAATTATTCCTGTCTTCAGGTCTTACAAACATAGAAAGTGCAAAGAACTTCCTTAAGATTTACACATTTAATTCTGGGACTCTAAAAAGCCTAACATCAACCAGCTTGAATCCATTGCTCTTTACAGTCCAGCTAGTATTCACTCCACCTATCTCTGTTCTTCTGACAGAGACTGTGATCTGGAACAGCAGCACGTGTTATGGTCTGACCAGAAGATACTGCCAGGTATACACACAGTCCTGCTGCAGCTCTGATCTTGATGCATCATCATCAAGATAATGCTAATGCAAACCATCACATTAGCAGCTCATTTCTCCCTCTGACAGTGGGTATAGGTGTGATGCAGACCTACTATAGCTGCCATAAAAAAAGCACTGAGGACTACACCGCCAGGTGAGAGGCATCTGTGAGGTGCATCTGCAGGCCTTAAACAGACTGACTCACCTTCTTGCTTAATTTGTGATAAAGTGAAAGCCATATATGCCCTGGCTCTAAGCCTACTCTTGTACAGCAATCATTTCAAATTTCTATAAGGTCAGCAAAATAGAGAGAGCTGAATGAAATAATGCATTTGAAATAGATACTGAACCTTCTTCTTTTCATTACAGTTCTGCATTCCGCAGCATCAGCTAGATGGGATTTCAACAGTCAGAACTGTGCACCTCTAAAAAAATGCACCTTAGGAAAACTTTCAAGACCTGACAGGTTCAGAAGGCTGTATTTAAGGATGCATAAAATAACAAATGATCTGATCTAACCCCAAAGTTAACCTGAAACATTTTAAAGGAGTCTTCCATGGGTTTTGCAAATCTTTTTTCCTGACCCAATACACATCTGGTTCTAGTTGGCATAAAAAGATATACATATTTAAAGGTCATGAAAAAACGCTAATTATGTATTTTGGGCTAGTTGGGAGACAGGAAGTACTAGGAATCTCATAAGAAGTGCAGTTCTCCTTGGGAATCCAGCCACTTTTTACACAGTCAAGTGATTTACAAAGTTCAGAGAAGAATTCAAATTACTGTGTTAGCTGAACTGATCTTCTCGACCTCCAGAGGCTCATTCATCACTAGGTAAAGGTTACTAGGAAACACTGGAAAGACTGCTCTGTCTAACAGCCAGCCATGAAGTTCTTGGTCTTTTGTATCCTTGCTCTTTCCTGTAGAAAATCCAATAGATGGTGCAGTATTTAAGAACACTCACTTTTTCTTTCTTTCTTTTTTTTTTCAACAGTGAAAAGAAGTGGTCCAGTATTCAAGATACTAGAGAAAGAGGTTAAATGCAGTCCAAACTCTTGCGATTCCACTTTAGTTTTTAACTTTTCCTTATTCAGCCAAACTTTGTCACCAAAGTGAATCTGAATAAAGGTAACAAAATCAATATGAACCTTGAGATTTGGGGCACAGAGAATATTTAACAGGATTTAGTGCATTTTATCTACAGAAAATCATACAGGCATAAAGTACATTTTCCATAAACGACTTGGATTCAGTTTGTAGTAGTAATATATTCCCTTGAATATTTCTCAAGAACTGGAATTTAAGTGCTTAAGAGGTAATGAAAACCAATTGGAATGAGCTGCTGAAGTTATTTTCAAAATGACACACAGTTTTCAAGTGGCTTAAACACTTGAACGTTTAAGCTATGAGCCGCTTCTGCAATGGCATTGCAAGGTGATGCGTAAGCACTTTATGTCATCTTTCAGAAATGGAAAACCTGGAACCAAAGCCTGCCCACATCTTCAACAAAAGGTTCACGTTGAATTCAGAAACATCTCTGCATGTATTTTCATGCTCGTACCATGCTTCTATTTGTTACCTTACAATATCCACAGTAAAATGAATGCCTACCAGTGATGAAATACCCATGTTTTGCAAGTCTATCTTCCTGGCAGGTTCTGCTGGCATCCTTGTTGCAGAATAGAACTTACAGCATGTATTGGTGCTGATGGAAGAACATGTTAATGTTTAAAGTAGGTGGAAAAAAAAATTGATAAATGTGTCCATTTACCTTTTTGATCTTCTTTTTTTCCTTCCAGTCCAGATGATTTCTCTGATAAAGTGCCATTATCTCCGCTGGCTTTTACTGCATTTTCTTCCTGTATGGTTTCTTCACCAATAGCTATGGTGTGTCCGTTTGAAGTTTCAAAATTTACTGTTACATCACCATCTGAAATAAAAATTAAAAATTAAAATAAAAAAATTAACTGCTTGCTTAGCACTTATTGACCATACACATCAATTCTCTGCTTTCAAGTTATCACGGAAGCAAAGCAGAAAGATTTACTGAAGTGTATAATAGGCTCTGAAAAGTAACTCTCTAAATGATCTCCATAGGCTGGTAGGTCTTTGAGTGGATATCTTCGCAGTTGTGGGCCCATTTTCCAGGTCCAGCTTTAAGGCTCCATCTTCTGATGTGAACTCTGTACGTGTTAGCATCCCATACTCTTCCTGCCCACATCCTTTATAAGGAAGTTTTTCACACAGAGGGTGGTGATACACTGGAACAGCTGGGGTTGTGGATGCCCCATCCCTGGAGGCATTCAAGGCCAGGCTGGATGTGGCTCTGGGCAGCCTGGTCTGGTTGTTGGTGACCCTGCACATAGCAGGGGGGTTGAAACTGGATGATCATTGTGGTCCTTTTCAAACCAGGCCATTCTACGATTCTATGATTTTGGTTTACTCAGCTTAAAGGCATTCACATGGAACACAATGTATCTATAGCGTGTTTCCAAAGGTCTCAGGACTGGACTTGCATAGAGTTGCGGAACAACCATGTTGCATCCCACTGGTTTATCAGCCAGGAATCAGGCAGAAATTTTCAGAATATATATGATCAATTCCCAAATGTGAATTTACTATTAATGATAAAGTCATTACCCAATCTTAAGAATCAAGGTTAAGACTCCTTGTAACATATTACATACTGTTACTACATTTTGCAAGTCCAATTCTCTCCCAGCTTTTATGACTATTACTGACTCACCTCAGCTATGTTTTCTTTTTCCTCCTGAAAAAAAAAATAAAAATTCTTTCTCTTCCTTATTTGTGTCTACGTCCCTGAAAAATGCTGTGTACTATTGCTGGCTCACAGCCTTCTCTATTGACTGGTATCTGTTCTCTATTCTATACATTTTAAATCACTGCTAATTTTCTTCTCTGGTTGTGTCCAAGACTTGCTATCCGTGGGCTGCTCACACTACACTTGCAGTGATGATCACTCTCCTCCTACAGGATGCTCCTGCCAGCCAAAATTTATGCATCTTTGTCTGTAATGTCTTCTGGTTCCTCCTGTTGCTTCTTCATTAATTGTGGTAATTCCACTCTCTTCTTCTCCTTGTTGGGTGCTGTGAGATCTGCATGTCTGGCAGTTCCCTCATTTCAATACAATTATGCAGCCTTTCTCTTACTCCCTTAGGGCTGCTCTGTGGATTAAGCTGATGGTTTCACTCTCACCCGCACAACTTACTTTTATTTGACGTGTAAAAATGATATGTAAAACATAAGTTCTGCCTTCTTAACCTTGTCTCATTTACTATAGCTGACATTTGCACAAGGCTTTCCTCTTATTTGACTGCAACCTTCAACTTCCTCAGCTTTTTCCTTCCAGATGCTCTTAAATCCACTTCCCCTTCTCCCTCCACATGTAAGATTCCCACCTTACTCATATTCTGCTAACATCTCATCTACACCCTTGCCACTTCCCACCTCTTTCTTCTCTGTTCCTTGTGAAACACTGTCACTTCTTTGCATTTCTTACCTCTCACATTTTAATACTTCGTAATAGTTCTACATCTAGCTTTCAGCTCTGTAGACATTCCTTCTAACTAGCTTCACACCACCCAACCACTGTCTTCTCTGTATCTCTGTTTTCAGCCCATCCAAAACAATTCTGTTTCTTCCAAACTGCTCCTTAAAGATTATAATTTTCGTAACACAAGAAACACAGACTGATGAAAGCAACACAGACTGGATTGATAGTCTTCTTAAGAGGGGAGAAAGGGGATTTTTTTTTTTTTTCATCATTCTATCCTTTTACCCCTTTTAAGAGTGGAAAAGCAGGTCAAGAATGTTAATGACCAAATCAAACATATTTTCAGCACGAATGATACTCCTTATGTTCAAACTGTTTTTGACTTACCTGAAATGTTAACAGCTTTCATTAACTGAGCCAACAGTCTAAATGCATTTTGCAACCATCAATCAACAGTCACACAGCTGCCCAAAAAAGCGCATAGCAAAAAATGCTCAAAATTACATATGGGCAAATTGAAGTGTGGTGATTTCACATTTCTTGGTTTAAGTCACAGATAGTGGCAGAAACAAGTTAAGAAGCCAGCTATGCCAGATGTCACATTTTAGTAACGGAACAAGACAGTAAAGACAAGTGATGTTGCATGATAACGAACAAGCCCTCTGCTTCCAAGGATCAGTGTGTGCAATTCTTCAGCTCAGGCAGGGCAGTACAATTTCTAGGATAGATCTGTTTTAGGAAATTATGGAATTCTCAGACTTCTTGATAAAGTGATGAATGGTTTAATTTTAAACTACTGAAAATGATTTTAATCACTAGATTTTTATTCCATCTAGATTTATAGATACTTAGTGATATTCAGAAGAATACTACTAGAGGCATTTCAGAAACATAACCAGAGGTGGGGCAGAGGTGTTAACCATGGTCTACCCATACTTTTCCAGGCACAAATTTGGGGTTATTAACCCTAAATTGTTTTTAAACAAGGACTGTTTTCCCCACAGACTTTTATATTTGTGCTGTTTGTGAATGTGGCCTGTGTGGCAGTGGTGAGATCTGTACGATCTCAGCACTGGAACTTTTTGATACAGAAATGGCAGCCATCCATGTTTACAGGAAGCATAAAAATATTTGAAGATATGGCCAGACGTGAGGTGGCGTTTCTTGGCAGAAGCAGCTACAGAATGCGTATTTTTTGACTCCAACTTTGTTTCATTCAACTGGCTCAAATTACTTCTCACATTCCTCTGCTTTATCTCCCTATAACTAGTTATACTACACAGAAACAATGTAATAGGGATTTTACCATCCACGTTTAGCATTTAGGAGCTAAATTCTAGGTAATGTGTTATCACCTTGCTCAGGCATTTCCTTCAGCACTCCCCTTCTTATCAGCTCCTCTCTGCTTTGTCTTGTCGAAATCTTCCTTTCCAACACTAAAGAAAAAGCACAGTTAAGAATAGATTTATTCTCATACTGACAACGCTTGTGAAAAAATGTAGAAAAGAATTAAGAACCCCTGATAGGTCTCTTTTCCCTCTGCTCTACTGGAGAAGTGGTCTGGGTTTCCAGGGACTCTCCCACAACTTCAGCCACAAAAGGTGGGATTCATCCAATCCAATGTCTTCCGCTGAGCTAGGCTCAATGGGGCTTCCTTCACAGTCAATGGGAATATGTACATCCGGAGTGAAACTAAACTCACCCAAGCATTGACATTTAATATTTAAAAGCACCTCTTTATCACTGATTGGAATGACTATATCAGCTTAAGATACCTTCACCTACTCTTACAGATGTTTTGAAGGAAAAACCCTGCTCAGAGCAAGCAATATTATTGGTCAAGTCGTAAAACTGCTCACAGAGTAAACTTTACACAACTATTTTAAATAAAAAAATAAAAGTAAATCTTAAAAAAAAAAGTTAGAAAGTTTTGTTCTAAAAGGGAATAACATCCTCGTCCAGGCTGGTTGGCTGTCATGGAAAAAAACGAAGCATCCTGTTTTTAGGTTAAAAAAAAAATAATGCATAGAACACACACAAAAAAGACTGTGACATCAAACATTTTAATTATTATGTTTATTTTCCATGGGAAAAATGCAGAACAGTTTTATAGGGAAAAGTATTTACAGATGGCAAAATAGAGTAATTCCCCACTCCACCCGAACCCTGGACCAATACATTTTTGGTTGGTGATCTGGGAAGCCACTGAAATGATTTATGGAACTCTGGTGCACAGTTCAGAAAATGTGAACATCACTACTGTAAAACCCTCTCTTCACTGCATTGTTAGCAGAAGTTAATCACCTTTTCCAGTTCTGTTTACATATGAGCATCAAAACCCAAGCGATGTTTGGAGCTCAAACTGAGGTCATGCAGAGAAGCTTCAGCAGCACTGGACTTCATCCTATTAATGATGTGGGATAGGGTGATTTATCTCATCAACTAATTCGAACACTCTGGTAATCCAATTATTCTCTAGTGCAAGTCTAATTGCTCTATGCAGATTAAATACTGCACAAAGTATTTTCAATCTCTCTTGAGCTGGATTGGTTAGAAAGAAGTCATGCAGTTAAGTGAGTGCTACAGTGAGGACAGAGAAAGTCCTCACACACGTTTCAGAATTTACCCTCTGTGACAGCACCTGACAAACATATTTCCCAACAGCAGGTAGCTCTGGCTGCAATTGGTTGAACAAGAATGGAAGCACCAGAGAGGCAGAAGCACAGCACTGCTAGCTTTATTTGGCTTCATTTATGGTGGAAGTTGATCCTAACCCTGTTAAGCAACTGCTTGGATTGAACTCTTCACAAAAATTACTGCTGGTGCAAAAGCCAGGGCAGAAGGGCATAGATGGGAACAGGGGTGAGCATGGCTGCCTGAATGCAGATCAGTTGAGACTGCCTTCCTAAGTTCTGTTCTTAAAAAGTTCTTTCAGTTTTTCCCCGTTACTTTTTCAATTATATACCTTTCAACTGCATGCCATACAAGTTATTTAGACAGCAAGCAAAGCACAGGAACGTGCCATATTCTAGCAAGTTTTTCTTCATGTGGGTGAACACTTACTCCCTCGAAGACCTCTGTAGAAGAGAACATGGACAATGAGGCCAGAGGACTATGCAGGCAGGCACTGACCAAGGGCTGTAGTCTTCCCAGAAAGTAAGTATATTTATTAGCAGAGTGAAACCTCCTTTGATATGAAACCTGTAGATGAATTCTTTGTGCACACAGTTTGTATCTGTTTTAGAATCACAGAATCATTAAGGTTGGAAAAGGAAGTAACCTTGCTCAGTAACCATGTCCTTCAGTGCTACATCTATCCTTTCGTTGTTGGCAATATAAATATTCACTTGCTTTTTCCATTTTGGAAGTATAATTTACTTCCTACCTTTTTTTTCCCCTCTGATTTTTTGCACCTGTTTTACTGGGAACTATGAGGTCAGATGCTCTCTCATATATTTCTTTGTGAAATTTAATCTAACACTACTTGAAAATACTTCCTTTCCATCAAATTCAATAACACTGAATCTGACCGACTGCCTATGTCTCTCTGAAGTTTTCAAGATGATGTATTTTTTCAGTTCTCCAGCACTGTATCACACCTAATGAAGTCATGGAAAATACCATATGCATTATAAGACATTTAAACCTTACGCTTCCACTTGAAGACTTCGAAGAACTGTACTGACATTACACAGATTTTGTTATGTCCTTTAGATTATCTCTGTTTTACAGATTAGAATATTTATGAAAAGATAAGAAGCTTAAGCCCAAATCCTTAATCATCTAAAATGCTAGCTATAAGTGTTGTTTTGATTTAAACTGATTAAACTCAGTTAATTCAGCTTGAAATGATAATTTATTTAAAATATTATTTGACTCATGGAAAGAACAGTAGAAAGTATGCTAGCATTCACTGTAAGTATCTCAATTTTAACTCCTACAAAAAAGCAGAATTTTAATTTAAATGAAAGTGATAAAAAATATGTACTCTTGTATAAGAGGAATGAGGACACTGTCTACTCATGAGCCTGCACTGGGCGCTCTTTAGCCAGGGTGAACTCATAATTTGAATTTATTTCTTATTAAAGTCTTTTCACTATGTAACACACTTCACATTTACACAGCCAACTATGTTGAACGAAACAATTGCACTGAGCTTAAGGCTCTCATACATTTAGCTGAGCAAATCACATTAGACTGCGGTTACGTTTAGGTAAACTCTCTTAAAATAATGTTCTTTTTACAAAGTCAAGCATTGGGAAGGTAAGAAATGTTTGAATGTGGGTTGACAAGTGTGCAGACGGTACAGTTTTTATTTGCTTGTTATGTGTTTTGCTTTTGCAGCCCCTGGCTCACTTAAAATACAAACTGCACTGGTGTCTCCGCTAACTTCAGTTGTAACTAACAGAAAGCATGTCAATTTATCACACTGTACGCAGCCCTGAACTGGAGCCCTCATTTACTTGGGTAAATCTTACTTGTCCATGGGATCCCACAAATGTGTATTTTTAGCCCAACATAAATAATAGCAAAACTAATCAAAATAACAGTCTACCTCAAAAAGCAGTTCCCATCCCTCCCCACCTTCCCCCTCAGAAAGAGAAGATGTACTGACATTCAGCAGCTACAAACCTCAACTAGTCTTAAGAACCCACTATTTTACTTAGAGTCGTGTGAAATTCTGGATATTCTCCAGTCTTTAGTTTTGCTTATTCAAAAGATGCTCAAGAGAATTCCAAATTTTAATTCTTCTCTGACCCACTAAGAGCTAAAATTGCCTCCCGCTCCCTGTCTGCACATACTCTCACAGCACGGCTTTGAAGTGGCGTCTACTTCATGCCAAGACTTCAATTGCTGCCTTCTTTGCCTTCTGAGTAAAACACTGAGGTGGGGGTTAAGATTATGCCATCTTCTGTTTGTTTTTACTAATAAAATACTTTTGGGCAGAAAGTATACAATTAGTGCCCAGAGAACAGATTTTCTGAGATACAGCATGGGAAATACGCTGCTAAAGGGAAAAATTCCAGCCATCATTCCCAGATCGGCCCAAATACTTCCACATCTAGTTGTCCATATTTTTGTTGTTTGTTTGTGGTATTTGCTGTTTATCTTGTTTATCTCCCGGTTGCTGGCATAATAGAGTCACGTGAGATTTTGTCAACAGACTGCATATTACAGCCCTGTCAAATCTGTAAGAACCACCTACTTCAAAATCTGACTGAAATCCCAGTTACAGCGACAGAAGTTCTTTCCAAAATCCCATATTCTGTTTCAGAAGAAACTTCCTTCAGCTGCACGCATACCTACCAAGTTACGGCCCCGTTAAGAGAATAACCAATACATGTGATGATCGTCATACCATCTCCCATGGTCTCAGACAGGGAGACTGGCCACCTGCATCTGAGATATACACACACATCCCGTTCTGTAATGCAAATACATATCTGACTGAGCTGTCTGAGGAAGAGGATTTCCTGCAGGAATTTATTTTGTGCGGATGTTTTCCCCTTTCTCATGTCAGATAAGCGAGTTTCTTCTGCTGTGTCAATTAGCAAGCAACAAGGGGCAACTTGCCAAGGAAATGCATCTTTTCAATCTCCGTTGGCCTCGGGTCTGTTTCCTCAAGGAGTACAAGGGTAATTGCTTTTTTTTTTTTCCGTAGCTTTTTTTTTTTTCCTGAAACAACCATCTGAGACAGGATGAACGCAGTCCAATCTGGTTTTCATTTCTGACTCCAGCCTCACAGGAAGCGTGTATACAAATACAAGAGGTTCCATATCTTTCTTACGTAGAGCTTAAAAACAAATGACTACGTCCCTACAGCTCTGGGATTTCCTAACAGCAAAATAACACTCAGGCAAGTTAAGATCTGCTTCCATTTCAAGCTAACCTGATTTGTACCAAATACACATGGCTTGTTCATGGTGTAGCCGGGGCTGCCACCCCGTTTCTAGGACTTCTGAGGACACAGTACCTTACTGCTGCAAAAACGTAACGACTAATCTGTGTCTTTTCTCTGTATGGAATTATGAGGGGAGGAAATCTGTGTTTTTGGCCAAGACAGAGGAGGAACTGCAGGAAGATGCTTAAAGTCAGCACAAGTGATTTACTCTGGTGCACTTCTGCCAGCACTACTGGTACTATTAGTTGGCAATCAGCATGGATTAAAGGTGTATCTAGCCTCAAACAGGCTGCTAGCAAAGGACCAGCACAGCCAGACTTGGAAGAAAAAGCTTCGATTGCTGACAGGAGGGTGAATGACAATAGCACCTAAGCAAGACTATGAACCAAATTATCACTATGTTGATATTAAATATTTAGATACCTCTTCATCTCTCAGCATAAAAACTCTGGGAACTGTAGTTGTGCCACCTTCATCTAGCTATAGGTTACACCTTAGAGAGTCACAAAGGATAAATTCCTGTTTAACATATAGGAGAAAAATAACAGGGGACCCTTTAATTTACTTTTAAAATTTATAATTTAATTTAATCAAGATTTACTTTCTCTTCATCTCCCCATCCTAGAGAACTGCTATTGCTACCTCTTAGATGAAAGATGAGATCTTCAGATGTTACTTAAGTCCGAGTATTTCAATTTAAGGGGAAAAGAAGACAAAAACAAAACAACTGAATACTGTGATGGTTGGCAGGATGCATGTAATCTGGGATTTGTGAATGCACACTGATGTACGGAACGTACAAAAGGACACTACAGTTTTCAAAATCTGAACTTAATTCCCCATGTCACTTTACTTGTACAATCCCACCCAAATAAATGAAATATTAAAGTGTAGTGGGATGGATGATTAAAGCCTTATGAAAAATAGAACGTATGGACTCCTTAGAGAGAAGAAAAAAAATCAATCTATTGAATAATGAAAAAACATCAGAAACTTCCAAACTTGCATAAAAAAGCATAGGCTTTGTTCATCAAGACATGCATTGAATTTTGTATATTCATGTTTCACAAACTATACAGGCACTGAAGTACTCTAGTTTACATAATTTAGATTATTAGAATAGTTTTGTTTTTTTGCTAGCTGTGTTTTACAACACTAGTTTTACAGTACTATATGTTACTAAACATAGCAGTCTTTACTGTACAAAGCATGGATACATATTACATGGTTACCTGGCACAATGCTGTTAAAACAAATCAAAGCGTTTTGGGGGATGATTTAAAAGCCTATGTAGAAGATGGTACTCAACACAAGATACGTGAGGCACTTAGTTAATCAGTTTGGCTCGCTGATTTTTTTGGGAACAAAAACTATTAAATATAAAGTTCCGCGACTGGACTTAGAGCAGGAATTTCAATTATTTAACTATTACCTCATTCTGCATTAACTTTTCCCATACTCTGTAACATTTATAGACATGCTTAAATTGTGCAGATAATTAACTTCCACTTTTCAGTACAAATTATGTACATTCACATATTCAGCTGACCAAAAGAGATCCCAGTTGCATGATCTATGCACTATACTAATCTATCACCATTGACATTATTATTCTGCTGATTTGTAGTGCAAATTCTCCTAACTCTTATGGACTTCTGTTTGCACTCTCGTGTTCTCTGCTTTGAAGAAAAGATTTATCACTAAATAAAGCTCTAACCCTGGAAAAAAGATAAGGAAAACTACATTAATTTTTGTTTTTAACTTCCAGACCTGAAAGGCAGTGATGCAAAAATACAGTTGAAATTTTTAAAAAAATCAGCTTTTCTAAATGTTAAAAAGTTCCAACAGAGGCTCTGCACTTCCTCTCTGATTCAGTGCGCTTCACTGACAGTAATCGCAAAGCCAGACCACGCATTCAAGTGGTAACCTTTGCAGAAAAGTAAAAACTACTTCTTGTTATGTTTCACTGTATTTAGCTTTCTGCTAGATCAGGTTTGTGACTCAGCTCATCACAGAACAGGTGCCAGTACCCAGGAGGCAGTGGAACTAAACAGACACAGCTGAAATAATCAAGAAGACATAATTATCACTGGAAAATTAGCTATAAGGTCATTGATAGACATTGCTCTTTATTAAGAGTTCTCTGCTGCAATTTCTAGGGGTTCGTGGACTTAAAATGTAAAACAGTGTACTCCCAAATGTTCTGAATGGGGACATTTTGGGCAATTGGTTTTATAGCCTAGAGGTATGGAAGACAGTGAACAGAGAACTTGCAGTGTGGTAATGAATCTGAAAAGCCATGGACTCTGACGGGGCTGAAGTTGACAAAAGCACAGCATCAGATGTCTGAATCCCAAAACAGAAGTTTGGGATTTTTCTGGAGAAAGCTTGGCCGGAGCTGTGACACAGAGACACTCACAGACGCAGAGTGGGTTAAGTTTCCTAACAGCAGGAGTGACTACAGCCACCTGAGATGCTTCAAGCCTTAAGAGACATCCACACAGGGATAGCAGCAAGGACAGCCAGAGCATCTCAGGTAGCACCAAGCACCTGTGTTTAGGCAACTGAATCCCAGCCTTCAGTCTTGCCCATGTTCAGAAGGAACATTGTCCAGTCACAGCATTTTATTTCACACTCGTTCTTCAAGCCTGTCCAGTTGTGGAGTGAAGGGGCTGAGCAGCCCACACAAAGGCAGTGGTTGCAAAGCTGACCTTTTTTTTTCTGCACATGATCACATCTGCTTCTCCCCTCTGAACAGACCAAACTTCTGTTCCCATGAAGACAAGGCTACTAGTAGAACACAGAGACATTGCCAGCATACCTGATGATACATAGCATACAGCTCCATGTTTTTTAATTTAAAAAAAAAAAAAAAAAAAAGTGTTAATAACATCAAAAGAATATAATACTTAACAAACATTAAGTTAATAAACCGCACACTTTGGTAACAGGTTCAGTACAGAAGCTGAATAAGGTTTTTCCTCATCAAAGGTCTAACAGTTTTTGCGTATGTCAAATACTGTGCCTAAATAACCCCTGACACATCTCAACACCCTTTCGACTATTACCCTGCAAAGCCATTACAGCATTTCCTGCTATTTGCCACCAAAAGGCCACATGCATACCTGCTGATGTTTCTCTGAATTTGTCACTGGTCTTCTTCTTCCTCCATTTCCAAGGTTTAAAAATTTTGCCAATGGTAGAAAGTTTGCCCTTTCTCTTGAAGGGAGGAGTTTGGGATCCTGGGGCTGGTCCATCTGAGTTAGCGATTGAAGCTTTATCCAAGCCATCAACTACATAAATAAACAAGAAAAGAAAATGTCACTAAAGGATGGAAACAGTAACGGTAGCTAGCAGCTGAACTGCTCCACTGCCAGATTGCAAAAGGCTGTGTGGTGGTCCTCATTTTTCTGTTCCAGAAGGCAGAGATAAGCATTTTATAGCACCCTGCACCACAAACCAGTCCTCACCCTCATTAGCCCCACACTTCCCTTCTCTCAGCATCCCTACAGCCAGAACAGCTGCTCACAGTGCTTCTGCTATGCGTGCCTCTGTGGTTTCTCCACTCTACTGAAGAATTCCTTTCAACACACTTACATGATGTTTTTTTCCTTATCTTTGGTGAAGCTGAATAACGAGCCATTATCACGCAGAAAACAAAACCCATACAATGTAAAAACATAAACTGTTTCTTCCAAGTAAAACAAAAACAAAAAAAAAAAAAAAAAACAATTTAAAAATCCCTTTTTAAAAAAGCCCTACTGATAACTGTTCTGGCTGTGGAACAGAATAGTTCAGTTTAATATTCCTGGTAATCAGTCATTCACAGAGTAGTCTGCCATGAGTCAAGTACCATACTAACAAAACATATTTAACAATAAGTTTTTGGGCTGTAGCCAAAATTTAAAGCCAATATTTATCATCAATGGCTGTAACACCGAGTTTTTGTGAACAGATTAGAAGTTATTCCACAACAGGTAGTTAAGCATAGCATCAAGTTAAAACGAATTTTCTGGAAATTTCCCCGAGAAGCCTGCTGTTAAAAATTTCTAAACAAGAACTATGGTTTCTTAGAGCTTTCTACTCCTGAACCTGCAAATACATCAAACGTGCTTAACTTTATTCATGTGAGAAGCTTCACTGAAGTAACTGCGATTACTTATGTACATAAAATTAATCACAAGCTTAAATGTTTGCAGCATAAGGGCTCTGTAATTGCTTTCATTCATCTAAACATTCCAATTATAACCAATTCGGAACAGAGCTGATGCCACTGTCAACAGAAATAATGATAATCATAGATCACTAAATCAGAAAGTGCTATTCAAAGAAGGAAATATCTCTGTTCCCATTTTACAGATGGAAAATATGAGGCACAGAACAGTTAAGTGTTTAATTTCATGTTTGCCAAATGGCTTCCTGAATCCTAGTCCTCTGTCCTAGCTGTTAAAAAGATGCATATTCATACACATCATCACGGTGCAATCTTACTATTCTGTTTCTCAGAAAAATGGCATTTAATGAATCCTATATTTGTCCCAGACTTTAGATTGATCTAGGATGTTATAAAAAAATCCTTACAGCAAGAAAGCTGATGTAATGCAATCAGAGTCCAAGAAACTTTATTCCTTAATGCTTTGAAATGAAGTACTGGGACAAAAAGATCCACTGTATAAATTCATTGAAATCTACAGAGTTAAAACAAGAGATAAATTTGTGTGAAAATGATAACATTTACATCAATAAATCTGAGTTATGCTGTAGAATACAACAAATGCTATACCGTTAGAGATGGAACAGATAGCTTAAGAAAACTCTGCCAGCAGAAGTAACTATTATTCATATGCATGACGATCTAAGGTGGTTTTTTTTTTGTTTGTTTGTTTCAAGTGCTTTCCTTGGGTACTTTCTGATCTATAATAAAGAGATAAAATGAAAGGATGGCATTGAAAAGTTTAACACCAAGATTTTGTTAAGGAGGAGGCTAGGTCTACCCCTTGCATGAGCAACCTTCCTTGCTTGCACATCCCAGAAAACATAACTAGGCAGCCCAATGGGAAGTTTAGGATGAGCCCCTAAGAGGTGGGTTGGCTGGCAAGAGACGGGGATCAGAAGGCCACCAACACCATCCAGCAAGCAGCTCTGGAGGAAGAGAGAGGCATGGGGCAGCAGCAGGACCTCTGCAGGGTTTCCCTGCCTGTAACTAGGGACTGCACTTCTCTCTAGGTTGGCAGTCAATGTCTGTTGAGTGAAAGGAGAAGTACAATTACTTGAAGGGTAGTTACGAACGTAAGATAGCTTAACTGTTCTTTGCAATTCCAGATGGCACAAGAAGGGGTGAGGGCCACAGGCAGTAATCCCAGAGAGCCAGGTTGGACAGAAGGAACACGCTTCTAGAAGGGCGCAGCTCTGGAACAGGTCGGGGAATCTCTGCCCTTGGAGGTTTTCACAACTCAGCCAGGTGTGATCTCATCTGCTGTCAGCAGCCATCCTGCTTGGAGTGAGAGACTGGACTATGTCACCTCCCAGTCAACATTCTGCAGTGCTGGGGGATGTGGAAAGGCATGGTTACTTGTGAAATCTGTGCTAGGAAACCTAAAGAAGCAGAAGAGAGATGCTGAATAGATGAGGATCTGGTGGCTGAAGAGTTCTGTCCTGGGACAGGAGCCAAGAATTATCTCACTGACAGAGGCAGCCCATGCATTCAGTAGTGAAAGGCTACCCGCTCCTTGGTGGCAACAGGACAAAGCCCATGTTCTTGTCTTCACTGGCTTAGCAAGGCTGGGTTATTGATGTGAAGAGCCTGCACCCTGGTGATAGACAGCACAGCCTCTATAAACACTGGAACACAACTCTTCAAATCCTCCTGGGTCATGGAGCCCAGCCTACTGCAAGCAATCACTTCCACAAAAGCCTCTGTTTAATTTTTTTCTCCTGTGCCTGCCACAGGGAATGGAGGAGGATTAAGGTTCCGACAGTTCTCCACCAAGAAACATGCATTTGGATCATCTGCTGCCCTGCCCTCTGCTGAAAATATATAACTCTGAAATAGTGGTATTCATTCCAGCTAAAGAAATCTTTCTGCTTCAAATTTGCCAGCATATGGAAAAAGGGATCAATTTAGTGGTGAGTGATTCTGTTTAGGAAGACTGCAACTCTTGAAAGAAGGATTCTACATTAACGCCTGACAATAAAATATGGGTTTATTTATCAAATGAGTTCCGTGAGAGCTCACAGTTAGGAATTTGCTTATCCCTCAACTCTGTACCACTTCCTTCATTTGAAAAAAGAAAAAAAGACCCAAATATGTACTTGAAAAGAATGAACAGGCATGGCCAAATGTCATTGGCTGGTTTTAGAAACAATCTAAGATAAAGCAAACTCCTAGGAAAAGAAAGGATGCCTCTAAATACAAAAGCATTCACAAGGTAGCACATTTTAGCAATTAGTAAGGTGCCCATGAAAAACAAAAACCACAACAATTTCAGCAATGATGCTCCAGAGCATTTACAGAAAGACCTTTTCAAACATACTACCCCTCATCTTCAAAAAACTCAGCAAGAAATTGGTGTTTAGTATTTACCTTGTTTGCTTTATAGGTCATGTATTAGTTAGAAATAAAGGCATCTATTTTTCAGCTCAGAGAGCTTATATATCTTCTATTAATCATTATAAGAATTATACACTTGCACTGAGATGAAAGGAAACATCTTTCTCTAATCTTGGAAACTTGGTCACTTGCGTTATTCTTTTATTTGTACAGCATCTTGAAGTTCACCTTTCTTCCCACCACCTTCAAAAAGTCAACAAGTCATTCCACTGCCGTCAATAAACATCACCATTAAGTTTGACAATAGGACGTTTGACTGGACTAGCTGCATAATCTACCTGTTATATTTCAGTCCTTTGTCCTAGATGAAGATTTTACAGCTGAAGGGTAAGTGTCTGCTCGTACTGAATGCTGGAGGAAATCAAAGAAAGTTCATTCACAACTTCCCTTGAACGATATTCGTTTCTAAACAAGAAGTAACTTTATTGTTGGTTGGTCAAACACATTTTAGAGTCTGCATACTATTTTCCCGGACTTCCTTTATGGAAACTAATGACAGTGCTGCAATACTACTCCTGCTCTGGTTCAGGGGAACAAAACAGACTGGGATGGAGAATTATAAATATGTTCTTCTGGACTGAGAGTCCAAGGATAAAGCTGTTACAAAATGGAGATTGAGAAACACGGTGAAATAAAAAAAGGGTTGCCGTGGTGGTAAGTTCTGTGCTAATGCTCCCTGAACATTCACTGTACATAACAGTGCGGCTCTGACTGTTCTTGCTTCCATTGATTTTGCTTCCAAAGGAAACCTCCAAACTGCTCCAACTTGCAGAGGTTTCTATTTTAAAGCTGCTCTGAAGAGCATGAACTAGATTTGTTAAGCATAGAACTAAATGGGAAAGTGTCTCATGCTCTAGATGCCGAGGAACATTCAGTCTGGAGTACCGCAACGCAGCCAGCTTAAACCAAAACCGCTTCAACTGTTTTACTCCACATGCTCATTCCCATCATGCTGCACTGCTTGCTAATGTAGGCATAGTCTGAATAAACAGAGACGATACACTGGTACCAGTAGTGCCCCAGGCAATTTCAAACGTCCAAAGTATTCAGTCCTACACTGCTTGACACATCTGGGTCTATCCTTGCTTACTAGCTAGAGGATAGCATTTAAATCAATACACTCAGGGATCTATCAGTTCAGGTAACAAAAGATACAGGGGAAATAAGTTGTAACAAACATCACCCTCATCACATCAATGGTATTAACCATTGCCACTGATGCCATCCCAAGCATTTTATCATGACCCCCAAGAGGAGATCTTGTTGTAAAAGACCAACTGCAATGCTAACCAAGACACTGCAAAGCCAAATCACGCTGGCAAAGACTGTGAGATCAATGAAGGAAACAAAAAGCCCTTCCCTGAGCTTGTAGGCAGCCAGCAAAGATTACATCAGTTTACAGATGACCTTGACTTTCCCATAAACCACCAAAGATGGAAATGCCTTAACTTGTTCAACTCTAGAAAGGCTACCTGCAAGAAGCAACTTTGATCTCTGTAGCTGTCTGGGAGAGACTTTTGTGTTCAGAACGATCTCCAGAGATGTTGTGCAGCTGCAGCAGCAGTATGAATTCCTTAGTTTTTCAGTAGCATGGTACATTTCAGCTCTGAGATGTTTGTGTCAGCACTGAAACACGCAAGTATCTTCTTCAGGTAAGAACTTGTTTTACAAACTACAAGAATCTTTAAGAATCCTACCAATATTAGTCCACATTCATATTTAGTCACAAGAAGGAACTTATTATGTGCTGTAAACAAGTATGAAATGTCTTATAAAACTACTCTAAAATTGCTGGAATCGATGCCACTGAAAATGTTTAATTAGTTTATTCTTGTCACAAAGATTCTTGAGATCCTGGAGTAAAAGAGCAATTAAGGCTACATCCAACAAACGAAACAATGCAGAATTTAGGTGTATTTGTCAAGAGTTGTGCTAGTGGGAGCCTGAGGGACTCCAATCAGAAGCTCCCCGACTCTGAAAGTGCAGGTGCTGTAATTCATGCCATTAACACTACCTGAAACCTCTGCTTCTCTGCATGTAAAATGGAAACCTAGACAAATCTCACAGCAGAGTAGTTTTGGTGATGAAGCCAGCCTATGAAGTTTCTTCTCTGCATTTCTATCTGCTCAATCTTGACCCTAAAAAATATGCCCTTCCTTCAGTTGTAAAAATACAACTATTCATCAGGCTGCATCACAAGTAGATCTCTGAATAATCCTGAACAAAAATGCCTCCCCCTTTCCATCCTCCTTCCTTTTTTATAAAGGTTATTTTTAATCTGGGTCACAGCAGTGCTGTACTCTTCAGCACAATCCTACAAACACTTGAAGTGCGGGGACTGAGGAGCAAGCTGTGGCATGGGACAGACTGGGCAGGGTGGAGAGCCTTCACAGCTGCAACCAGAATACTGTGAAACTGTAGCCATGGCCACAACAGCACTGAACAGTTTAGCACAGGTGCCTGTGCCTGAATGAATCCATTAAATGAACGTAAGTTTGCCTACAGTATTCACAGGGTGGTCAGAAGATGTGCGTTCCTCAATCTTCCTGAAATAACAGCGTTGGAACCTTCTGTCCTTCCTTATCAAAGAACACCCTACCTGGGAGAGGGAGTAATGGTCCTCTGCAGAAAGCAATCTGGAGGCCATTCAGCTAAGAACAAGAGAGAGAACACCATGAAGAAGGGGATGCTGTGCTCAGGTAGCGAAATTAAGTAGCTAAATTAACTTACTTAAAAAGATACGGGAATTCACATGTACACAACTGATGCAGCAAGAATGGGCCTTCTTTGACAAGAATGATCACTCTGCTTAGATGAGAATGTACAACATCACTTGACTGATCAAGCAGGAAAAGGCACAGAACCAAGTGCTCCACTGACACTGATGTGCTATGGGTAGTACTGGCATACTGTATCTCACTTGTGATATTACGGTGGTATCACTCTATCACCCTTAAAATGTGGGAGGATAACTTTTGTTGCAATACGAGTGACCTGGGATACTGTCATATCTAATCGTAAATGAATTGAGAAATGCAACAGAAGACACGGCAGATTCAGTTCAGAGTTACTTTATGTGTGGATTTAAGTCAGCAGAATTTCTATACTACTGCCAGTTAGTTGGTTCAGTCATTTTTCTCTTCCTGTCACTGCACCCAGATGTCTGCAGGGGTGTGCTGCAAAAGTCATTTTGGTTTATTGAGACCTCAAAACCTCTTTTTGACAGTGTTATGATTTTCTATACAGTCTTGCCAAAGGGAACAGAGTTTGAAGTCATGGTTTTTATGCCAGCAAAATCAACATGTTTGTGCAGCTGCATATTATCCCAATTTAGTGACAAGAACAATAACTCATCGACTTGCTATAGAGTACGGTAAGCCGCTTATTCCCGCAGCTTACTGGAAAAAACATCAAGACACTGCATGGTAAAATGTTTGACATGGTCATTAAAAAACAGAAGTCATTCTGACACAATCAATGTCATTTTCAATAAATCTCCCGAATTCTGTAATGCTATAACAATTTTTCTTGACCGAAACCAGATGGAAAGAAGGGTCTTTTTCCTTTCTCCCTTTTCGTTCTCTACTTGGAAGGAAGAAAATGCAACTAATCCCCAGTGCATAAATGGACAAATTGGAGAGCTATAATCTACCTCAGAGCAGCACAATGAGCTGGCATCTGAATGCTTTTGCCTAGCCATACATCTGGAGTATAACTTTGGGGAATCTCTGTCATGAGCTAATTGACTTGATTGTGTTTTAATTAAATGAAAGGAAAAAGCTGAAGTTCAAATGTAGGCGGCTGAATGGTAGTTTCCATATGGAACTGCCAATGTTGCAAAATGTTAATTGGGCCTCCTGCTGGCAATGAGCTAAACAGGGTGGGCAGTGGCTACTTCAGATGGGTTCTGGCTGCTGCCTGAAAGCAGCCAATGCGGGTAGTGCGTGGATCCACCTGGGGAAGCCACAGTGCCCCCAGGTTTCTACGCAAGTACATGCACAGACACCTTCCAGGTTGATTGAGCCATATGTGAACCAGCAGTGCTGAAGTTCATAAAGCTGAACCATTATGAGGCTGAACCACACAATTCCCATCTCACCACAGGCAAAATGTTGCCTTGCTGCAGAAAGCCGAGCACAGTGCAGGGCAGGAAATACAGATATTACATCTGTAGACTAGAAGCCATATTCTGTTCCCCTCTTCGGTGAGAATTCCCTGCCTATGCTCTGCATAAAGCACAGACACTGCTATACAGGTAATTAGAATGGATGGGAGCCTGTGCTCCCCCAAAAGTGATGTGATGCATGCTCAAGGCTTGAACATGTTAGCTCTATGCTGCAGGAAAAACAAACCAGGAAATCCTATGTTAAGTTAGGTCTGCTGCAAACTTGCATGGCTCTTTTCTCCCTTTCAGCCAGCACCACGCTAACTATGCACAGACACTTCTAAAGCCTTTGGAGAACAGCATGTTAGCATGGAAGAGGGACACCCTGCCACCCAGAGCACAGTTGCTGGGCACAGAAGAGGAACATGAGCCAAGCCGCGCATTTCAGATTTCAGCAATGATGCTGACTCTAATATGTGTTTATTCGAGCTCTCTCTCTCTCCTCTCTCTCTCAGTTGTACACTTGGGATTGATTTGCTTAGAGCCTGGAAGAGCTTGTTTAGCTGTCTGTCTTTTAGGCAGGAACTCCTCACCCCACAAGTAACTGCTTCCCAGCAGGCAGGTAGGGGACTTCAACTTGGCTTTCCATTGCCTTACACAGGAAAGGGAGAATAAGGCAGTGTTAAAATGAGGGCTTAAGACACATTTGCTGCTTCAGTTTCTCACCCTGGCAGGATTTCTGTTCTAACTACACTAGGGTAAACTACAAAGCACCTCTTTGCCTTAGAGTTACCTTAAATGTTGCTCTTTTTTCACTGTTTGCTTATCTGGTTACAACAGCCACATCTTTAGTGCTGTTGGTTGTGTTAATTCACAAGCTATCACATTTAGTTAACACAGGTAACTACAGCAACCTAAATGCAGATGAAGTGCTTGTAACATGCAACTCTGGAGTTACTTCTCAATATGCTTTTCATTTCCATGGGGTTAATTCTACTGGGAAAAAAAATAAAATAAAATGGCTTTAGTGCACTGTATAGAGACAACAGAAATTCCACAGGCAATGCAGCTGAACCAGGCCCAAGTAGACTACCCTTCTCATCCCTGTGCAGAGCCTCCACATGTAGGGTAAGTGAGCTAGTGGGGGTGGTTCTGGGACACATTAACACAGCTGTCATACCTCTATAATCACACTTTCTCTGCTTTCACCTGTTTCTTGTGTCAAAATGCAAGAGGCTTAAGGAATGAATAAAAATAAGGCTTGTAATATGCCCACAAACACATTTGCAAATTCAGTATTTATATTTTGGCATCATGTAGTCCTTATCAGAACATCAGCACCACCTCTTGATCTCCAGCCCAGTGTTTAATTTCCATCCCTTCAGCTTTCCCAGAAACGAATAAACAAATCCTGAGCAATTCCATTACACAGGTCTGAAAGTGATCTGGCCGCAATGGTCTCGATACATCCTTGCTGACCAGAACACGGGTGGCTCTGACCAAAGAAAAGGGATCATCAGTTTAAGGCAGGCTGTTTATTCCTCTCTCTTCAACCCCAGCACTTCAGTGGAAAGAAGCAAATGGGAATTTTCCAGACAGTTACATCTTCCAGATATATGAAAAATGGGGTTAAGGGTCACATTCTGGATCCTAGCAACTTTTCCACAGAAACGAGGAAAAGCTCAGGCACAGAAGTAGAGATGTGAGAGGAAAGAAACAACAGTGAAAAAGCAGTGCATGTGAAAGAGCGACCAAACTGCTGAGGATTGAAAATTAATGCTTTCTGCATCAGGGTGATTTATCCGTTCATCTCCTGAAGTACAGTAGCATAGATTTCTATTAATAGTTTAAAATGATCTTTTTAAATGATTCTGTAATCTAACCTCAAGGTACACCTCACATACTCATCTTATTAAATCCAATAATGGTATTTTCAACACGTCACTTTCGAAAACCAGAACTGCAGAACTGGAGATACTTCCTTACAGACTGACTTTTCTGGGTACAGTCTTCATACAGGGGAGAAAAGTACTTCTAATGAGTTTACAACAGGTATTTTCAGCCACAGACAATTGACAAAACCTCCCAGCAGATACTGGCTACTAGAAAATGATCTGAAGTGAGCATGTGACCCTTTCTCCTGTGTAGTATTAAACAGGAATAAATAGTTGTTGTGTTTTTTGTTTTTTTTTTTGCAGCAATTAATGCATATGTACTACTCAAGCTGAGATAAAAGCAGGCCAAATGTGTCCCATGGAAGCCTCTGACCCCATTGCTGCTCTTCTGCGTTGCTTTGAGCTGCTCCCCATCCCCTTGAGGGCCCAGGAGCCCCTTACCACCCATATGATTAGCACTCCCTGCTGAGTAGCAGGACAGCAGGGGCAGGCCGCGCTCCGGCTGCTCTCCAGTGCCACTTCATCCCCAATGAAGATGGAAGATCTAACAGGTATGCTACACCGTTGCTGAACTGGGAAGTTCCATCCCCAGACTTCCCAGAAACTTCATGAGAAATACAATTGGTGGGAATTTGTTAGAAGAAAAACTGAAACAGGCAAGGGACAGCCTTGTAGCCTAGTTCTGCTGGGCAGTCCCCACCTCAGGCTGCTGACTCTGGTTGTTTAGCCGTGACCCCTCTCAGGAGCCCACAGAGCAAATCAGCACACCATCAGATGGCCTGAACAACTCACTGCCAAAGCCAAGTCAAAAACCCAGCAAAATGGGAAAAACACAGCCAAAGCTACTCTGGGTTTTTCCTGGAAGGCTCTTTCTGGCTTCACTCTTTTCATACCTAAGCAACCACAGGCTTGGGGCCGCTTCAGGGCTAACTGGCTGCTCCACCTGCAGGCTGACATCACCCTGGGTAAGGATTTAGGCTGCTCACAACCCGCCTGCCCTGCTGTGCAGGCTCTGTGGCTCAGTCGCTGAGCTCTTTCCAGTGCCTTTCCACCATCCCCTCAGCACACCTGGACAGACAGAGGTGTTTCCTCACAGCTGAAGAGCTGTGCTGCTCATCTTCACGCAACCAGCAGTGGGACACATCTCCATATGGCTTTAGAGAGGTGCTGCACACTCAGCCATCTCCACTCATATTTTCACAGCATCTTGGTTTGCTCTGCTGGTCACTATTTGCGAGGCTGCGCTTTATCACTGAGCTGAGCCAGAAGAAAAAAAACCAACTACCTTCTTGTAAGGGATTTTAAAACCAAATCAGTTCCTTACAACATTACAAGACAGTCCAGCAAAAAGTTTGCTGCCTAGACTGCGCTGGGTGGTGTGCCTAGGGCAGGAACAAACAGGAGGGGACAGGAAAGAATGGGAACAAGTCTGGGGGGGGATGGGAGAGTTTTACCAGGAAGGCAGCACCTGAGCCTGCTGCCTGTGGCCTAAAGGTCTCACATGGGTGAGAAGAACTCCTCACAGCAGGACATCCTGGCCCTTACATCACATCAGAGGCTCTTGCAATGCCACCTGGAGCACTAACACGGTTAGCTATTTCCCCTTTCTGCGTGAAGGAAGCTGGAAAGGTGGTTAAACCACTCTCCTGCCTATCCCATCCCAACACATTCCAGACCACCCAACATACTAGCCAAAAACAATTCTGCAAAAGGATTACATGTGTGCTTTTCCCATTATTGTATGTCTTTAACCAAATCTTCCACAATTATCATGCTTATAAATCTGAGACCAGGTTTGCTTCTGGGGGCTCCCAGGCCAACACTTCCTCACATTTAAGTAAAACAACAAGGAGCTCCTGACCTACAACTATCAGAGCATTCACATACAAAAAATGCCGAGGAGAAATCTGGTCAGTCATGAAATTAAATCCTCAACACGCAGCCCAGAACTCACTGTGCTGCCTTTTAAAGGCGACATTTTCCTTCATACTGGCACCACTTCAACATCTTTTCTCTAGTACAAGAAACAGCATATTGCACTTGTCCAAACACATGTGAGTCAAACCTGAAGCAAACAGTTTCTTTTTGCGACCCAGCTGGCCTCCAAACCCCCACAGCAAAGGTCAAGGGCACTTTTAAATCCAGCTAGCAAATTTCTGAATGTTGCTGTCATTATAAATGTTTATGCAAGCTATTAGCCCTAAAGTCTTTGTAGAGAAAACCATGTTTATTTTACGTTTATTTTTTTTAGCTGCCTTTAAAATGTTTGTCTTTGTTGCTAGATACCAGCTTGGATAAACAGTAATAATACAACTCATGCACACTCACAAGAAAGTACTAACGATTAAACAGTTCCTCTCAGTCAAAACACCAATTTGTCAATTCTAAAGCCACGGCACGTGAAAACTGTTCATATTTTTCTGTATGAGTAATGCTAGGATCCTAGTAAGAAGTTATCTCATTTGCTGTGAAGAAATGGGAGTCACCAAGCTGCAGCTGACTTTTATTCAGCATCATGTTTCATTGCTCTCCTCACGCCTCACCACACAGCACACAGCTGTTTTATTCCCTGTATCTTGTTCCTTATTATGGCCAGAGTGGGGAAAATCAGACACAAGCTGACATATTTATCAGCTCAGCTGCTCACTCTTTACCAGTTAAAATTCTGATGCTTAGGGGCGGGTTCATGTAAAAGGACATGTCCATACACAGTTTGCAATGGGATTTAGTCATACTTTAAAAAAAAACAACAGCATGTTCCCTTTCCTACACCATGAAGACACAGTAATTCCATCAAGCAAGCTGGCAGCATCATAAATTACTACAGAAAAGCTCACTTTTTCTATTAAATCAGCATCTGTGGAAGGTGCCCTGCATGCTGGGCCTGGACAGGGAAGCAGGGTCTGAAGCCCAGGTGCCCCTTGAAGGTCTTTATTCCTGGAGGTCCCTGACCAAATAGACAAGGGGGTCCTGTGGTTTTGTGAGGCTGTGGGTGGTGAGAAGCTGTCCTGTCATCAGAGAAGACACTGAGAACACACTCAGCTTTTCCTGTTTTCTGTTATCCCCTAGAGGAAAATAATGATGCTAAGAGCACCATAAACACAGAAAATACATAACTGATATCTTCATTTCCCTCTTTCCTTGTTTCATGTTGTATTTCTGGTCACTACTTCTGCTCCACTCTCTATTAATAACAAATGACTTGTATTATCATAGCACTTAAGAGGTGTAGTCATAGATCAGGACCTCTCTGTGACAAGAGCTGTACAAACAAATAACACAGAGACCTTTCTGGCATCAATGAAAGATAAGAGCTTAAATAACAGATCTCTGATTTTTCATTGCCACCTGCTCCAATGTTAAGTTTCAAATAATTTTTAAGATCATACAGATTGCTAGATATTTATTTTAGAGCACGTCCTTAAAATAATTCAGTTATTATTATTTTTATTGAATTATTTTAGCTGGAAGTGGGTGAACATCCCTCATGCCTCCTAGCAGCTATAAAACTCAAGACCCCATCGTCTCCCTACTAACGCATGCTCATACTATACCATCCCAGCACTTAACAACATTCATTTAGCACTTAGCTTCAGCATGCATCATTGTTATGAGTGCCAAACATGCTGCAAATTATGTGTTTGCCTGATGTGAAGTAACTATGACCACTCAGCTCCACCAACGTACGTCACTGCTATGAACGTGAATGGTCAATTCTGTGGTATCTTGGTGGAACAAAAATGCCAGAAACATCATGGCCAATGCAAGCGACATCAACATCAACTTAAAATCAGCTATGAACATGAATAACTCAATCTCAGCATCATTCACTGTCACATTTTTGTTAAAGTTAGGAGCAAACTTAGAGCTGCCCAAACATTTAAAAATTACAGAGCATTGTGGTTTCACAATTTGGAAGCAGAGAAGCAGCATGTTCTGGTCCTGGGCTAGGAGACAGCTGAAACTCCTGAGTATGTAGGAAGTGCAGCTGATATTACCGGATATTTTATAAAGCAACCAGCAGGGAAGAGCCAATCCCACCTCCTCAGGGGAAGAGTACTACCTTTAAGAGTAACCCAAATCATATTTGACATGTAACACACCTAAAGCAGACTGAATAAGTGTAACACTTAAGAGTAGTAGCTCAGAGACAATTTGGCATCGAAAGGTTAGGCAGTAAAAAGTGTACATGGAGCTGAGGACAAAGGCTGCATTTTCCCACTTAGTGAGCACCATGTTCACATTCATGCAGATGAACAGAACACAGGCACTTGTATTTAGTTATGTGTTAAAAGGAAGTGCCTGATTAGGAAAAAAAAAAGTAATAAAAAGAGCCCAAATATCACTGGAAGTCTTGGCAACTATTTCTAGCAGCTCAAATCAGCATTTGAAATTCAATATTGTCCTAAGTAAAGTATGTACAGCATCAGGGTTCAACAAATTCACTTTGGCTTTACTTAATCTCTGTAAAGTTTTCCTTTTTAAACTACTACCAAATGTTTTCCTAGAGAGGGAACATTCTGTGATAGAGCACACGTCTGTCTCCAGCAGTCCCTGGGAAAGAGAGCCATCTCTTAGAAAGCCCATAGGGATACTTCAGAAACAGCCACCCTCAGTTCCTGCCTGCCCAGACTGCTCTTCACAATGGACTTTCATGCAGTGGATTCAGCAGCTTGTGGACAGCACAACAGAGTAGAGCAAGCTATTCATCCATTAATTTAATAAGTAAATAACTCCACGGACAGATTCACCCACAAAGAGACAGGCAAATGCCAAGCTCCTCTGGTGGTGTATGCATTGGTGTCTTACTCCAGGGTTGTTCCAGCCACGGCTCCCAACACTCTTCACTACCTGACCGCACTGCACAGCCTCACCTGAGGCTCCTCCAGCAGCAACTTGCCTCCGTCAGAAAATACCACCTCCTCCAGGGGAAAAAAAAAGAAAATAAAAAAAAAAACTTAACCTTCACTGGGTATTTTCTTGTTTTAGAAGGAATAAAATGAAATTAAAACCAGTTGTTAACTGGCTTTCTTTTAAAACTCCTGTCTAAAATTAAAAATAATCATATACTAAACTTCAGCAGCAGAGGTATGCATGATGTAACTAAAAGTTTCTTGGCAAAACACACCATCAGTACAACACCATCCATAGTTGTGTTGAGATAAACTAACAACTGGCTCTTTCACACAACTTCACAGCAAGCTACTGGCTAGAAGAGGCTGCTGGACATCCTTGTAAAAAACTTTCTCTCTTATTGAAGGGTCATCAGGTGCACTGCCCCAGCATTACCCAAACTTCCCTTCTCTCTCCCCCCAAAAACATGCCTTACTTCTTCACACCCTAAAGAACAATGTCTTTTGGTTTGTCTTAAAATTTTGCTACTCAGATGTAAAAAATAAACCTGCCCAAAATGGATGAAGCACAGATTGATTTGTAAAGAAATTGAGTAAGACAAAATAAACCTCTCTAGATTTGCAAGCTTTCCTTGCACTGACATCTGGGCATGAAAGAACTGCTTAAACCAATAACGCATAGACTACATGCTGGTATTTGTTCATTTATTTTTTATGAGATTGAACTGCCTGGTATTTATTTGTTTTTAAGAAACGGATGATTTAATTAGCTCTGCCTCCTCTGTTCTCCCTCCGCTCCCTCCTCACCCTATGTGGAATTTACTGCATAAAGAGAGAGTGAAAAAAAAATAAATTAGACCACAGCAATGAGACTTCTGGCCCCACAGATACAGAGGGTGTGTCAGTTCTTTGGGGTTAAAAAAACCTGATCTGTGCCATCAGACACCTTTGTGCTGCTGAAAAGTCAGGGAGGCTCAGTTCTGCCCTGCTGGTATATATCCCTCAGGGAAAAAACAGGTTGCCAATTATGCTAAACAGCAGCACTCCCATCCAGGGGCTGTCACGATGTAATTACATTATCTGTTAAACCACAGGCAGAGTAACAGAGATGTGGGAGGAGAGATGAGGTTGTTCCCTCCAACAGACTAAAGGGAAAATCAACCACAACACAGGGTGAACTCACTACTTATCTCCAGATGTAGCCTTCCATCACCATGAGCTTGCTTAATGAAGGACTATTTTTTGGTTCTTCTCATCCTGTAGGGATGTTCCTTGCAGTGTTTTCTTTTTGCGGTTAAGCAAACCCTGGATGTACGGCAGGCTGCACAACAGGGAGAGATGTTTTCTCTACAAGGACAGCTGGCTGAAAGATGGGAACACAAAAATCCCAGGCCTGCCTTTGTTCAGTTCTGCTCACTTAGTTATTTGCCCTAGGGCTTTCAGTTTACCAGGTCGTGCAACCTCCATTTGTAGTGAGGAGAGGGGATAATAATATTTAATTCCCACAGAAGGCCATTTTCAGTACTGATTAATGCTCACTGAAGACTTCAGAGTTGGGAGACACAAATCTTCCTAGTCTATGCCAGTGTGATGAGCTGTGGCCTTAACTCCTACATGCTAAGAGATCACACGCTGTGTGATCCCTACCCAAATTTGGGGCTACATCATCTGAAAATCTTACATCACCTTGAGGTAAGGCTTCAGCAAGCCCCACTTTCTCTGCACTGACACAGTCTGGGAAGTGCTTGTTGGGATGGGCTGAGCAGGGAGCAGCCTCTGGCTAAGGGATGGTAAGCATCTGGGGGTAGATGTTGTGAACACCACTTGGCTTTTTAAGAACCTACCAATTTTCAAGGTTTGTTTTGTTTTACCTTTTTTCCCCTTGGGAATGACAGCTGCAAGGGTCTATATTTTTTTTTTCTACCTTCTTATGGCATGATCCTAGAGATTCGCCAGTGATATTAAATACTTTTCCCCAAAGCCAATTTCAATTACGCATTTCATACTAAGCTACAGGTCTTCCAGGTGCATCAAATGTTTCAGAAGTAAATTGTTTGTCTTGTTTTATTGGGTCTTATGGAAATTTGTCCTCCTTCTCTTCTCCTTGCTCACCTCTAGCAGAAATGGTAAAATTGAAACAGCAGGAGGAACAGTACCAAAGGGCAGTTAAGGCAGATGTGTTGCTGTAAGTACTTGGGATGTTTTTTCAGTTTCAGGTCTCTGAATTCCCCCAGGCTTTTCCAACAAAAACTTTTGTCTTCTCTTCAGAATCACGTTCATCGTACAGTAAACATAATGGTGTTGTTGAACAAATGCTTTAAAAGCCAAGCACCATGGTCATGTCATTTCTGCAACACTTTGTAGTTAACATCTCTCTCTTTCCCCATTGGCTCATGTTCTGCTACTCTCTACAACTTTCCCTTCCAACTAAAGCACAGATCATTTTTCATTTCTCCTTGGTGCTTGTCCAGCTCCTGGCAACTTGGTTTTATCCACAGCTTTTAAGTCATCCATATTATTATTCACTCACACAGCCTCTTTCATGTCTTACCATCAGACCGTATATGTTTCTTCCACATTCTGTGTGTCAAAAGTGGCAATACACAAACAAGAAACAACAATAGCATTTTCTTCTCAAGTAACCAAGCCTGATATTCCCTTAGAAGACTGGATCAGCCCTCCAAAACTTTTCACTTTGAGTATTTAAGCACTATGCCACAATTAGTGAAGTTCACAGAATCACAGAATTATCAAGGTTGGAAAAGACCTAGAAGATCATCCAGTCCAACCATTGCCAATACTTCCCAGCTAAATCATACCCCTCAACGCAACATCCAAACGTTTCTTGAACACTCCCATGGTCGGTGACTCCACCACCTCCCTGGGCAGTGCATTCCAATGCCTGACCACCCTTTCCGAGAAGTAATACTTCCTAATGTCCAGCCTGAACCTCCCCTGGCGCAGCTTGAAACCATTCCCTCTAGTTCTATCACTGATTACACGAGAGAAGAGTCCCACCCCCAGCTCACTACAACCTCCCTTCAGGAAGTTATAGAGAGCTATAAGGTCTCCCCTGAGTCTCCAAAAGTTGTTTTAAATCATGTGGATCTTTAATATTAATTACTGATACTAACATTTTCATTCTTTTTATGAAACACTTGAAAAATTAATCAGAAGAAGAGAACCATGCATGATCATATAACACACAGGACAACAAAACCATTACTCCCTTCTTTGTATCAACATAAAAGAGGCCAGATCAGCAGTGTACTGGAACACTACTTCACATTTTCAGAACAAGAATATTCTAAGCGTCTGTGCCAAAACCAACACTTCCTTCCACTCAGAAAGGCAATAAATCTACCAAACTGAAAGAAACAAACCAGTAATCTTCAGACACATTGAATGCATTTACAGGACAGGAAACACACAGCCAGTTTTGAGTTATTACCAATGAAATAAATTATAACACATTATGTATGTATAATTTAAACATGCCCAATTTCTTGGCAATGAACTGCTTGGTGATTTTTTTCCTCATAAAGACAGCCAGTATCTAAAAATCTTTTCCCACCAGCTTATAATGAATTTAAACAAACACATGAGTCTAACTACTTGACTGTATCCCATTGAATCAATGTGTTTCATAAACACGCAATGAAGGTGTCATTTCTTTGTTGACTCATCTGAGATAAGGAGTTTTAAAAAAAAAAAAAAAAGCCCACAGGAGATTAGCTTTCGGCCTTGGTGACTTCATATTGCTTGTTATGACAGGTAAGCTTCAGGTAAGTTGATCTCTGGGGTCTATAAACAAGGAAAGCAACTAGGATGAAAGTAACAAAGCTGACGGTCCCTCCCTATTCATAGTTGTATCATGTTTTTATCTCAGGATGCTACTGCACTGGTTAATGTCACTTGTTTGTTGCCCAAACATTAGAAACCTCTACGCATCCATTAAGAAGCAGAGGCTGGCGACCTACAAGCCACACTGAATTTTACCACAGTCTCATGGGTCAATAAGCATTGGTTAAGAACAAGTACCACAGGCTTCTTACTCCCTACAGTGCCTGCAAAAACCAACCAGGGGCACACTAGAGCAAAACTCGGGCCTGCAGCATCATGACTCTTCCATGAACTGCTATGCCTTTCGGTACCTGTGCAACAACACACACTGACTTTAATATTAGTGTCTAAGATGCATCAACAGAGGCTCCAGCTTGTTGAGGACAAAGATATGAGACTGCCACACAGAGCAGGCTTCCCAAACTCAATTTCACTCACAGTAAGGGATATTTTTCCTTAGATCAGGAAGCTTGGATCCAAATTGCTTTCTGTTGCCTATCCTTTCTCTGAAGTCAGAGGTAGAGGACAAGGAGAAGAATTCAGCAGAAAAGATCCAGTGAAATGACAACAACTCCATAACCCCTCAGTAAAAGTCTGGGTTGCAAACCCTCCAAATTGCACCAATGGTGACAGATCCGATAGATCCCCAGTCAGGAGTTAATTTTCTGAGCTGAAGCCTCAAGCATTAAAGAAAAATTCTTAAGCCAGAAAAAGAGTCCCTCTGTGACTGTAGGTCTTGCAAGTAACATGGTCACCGTTCAAGCTTCATGGTCTATCACAGTTATGCCGAGTGTGCAAAATATCTATTCAGCTTAAATCAATAAATACTACAGATTGCCTGTATTTGTAAGAAATGATTTTCAAAATCTAAAAAATGTGATTTGTTCATATAATACTTAGAAGTCCAACCAACTTGTAAGGTTTCTGCAGCATTCTTGGGACTTTTACTGGGCAATGCATTAAAACATCCAGAAAACACAAGAATTATTAAGTCAAATACTGAAACAGGGATAGTCTGTCTGCACAACCACCATTCACTGATGCTTTGGGTGGCTGGTCAGAGTGAAGATGTTGCAATACTAATGCAAGAGCACATTTTCAGGAGGAGTGGGGGATCCAGGTTGAGCTCTGGGAACAGAACTGGCTTTCCTGATAGTGTCAAATGTTGGGATATGTGTATCAGGCTAATTCCACTCAACAAAATGTCATTCAAATTCATTGGAATAGAGGGCAGGAATTGGAATAGACAGAAGAAGGCAACATACCTTTTGTTGGTTGTATCTTTTCCTATAAAACTTCTTTTTCATAAATTTATCACCGACACAGGCTTCTGCATTAATATTCAGATCTGCCAAGTAACTAAGTGCTATCACAATTTTTTAGTGATATATAAACACAGAAGCATATTGTCCAACTTGAAGATAGGCAGTTCTTTAGCAAAACAAAACAGGCAGCAAGTCACTGTCTTGGCATTTTTCCTCATTTTACTTGCATGCAACCTGACTGCATATCCTAGACTACCATACAAAATGACAGAGGAACCAGATCTTCATTTTTCCCCACCTTTTTTCCCCCCCTCCAGTTACACAGGTCAGCATGGCTGCTTAAAGCAGTGAGGAAGCACAAAGGTAAATAAGACTTGCACTTTGTACAGAGGCTTAATTTCTAGGTGCCTGAAAACCAGGTCGGGGCAGAGCAAATTCATTCCTATGCAGCTCTCTTGTATAAAGCCTTTGAGCAACTCAAATCTGAAATCAAATTTCCTAATAATGAGTCTCCACATGATGACAGAGGTAATTGCATTGCCTGCACAAATTGCTAGTCCGAAACACATCATCAATATCATTATGTGGCTTGAAAACAGACCTGACCAAATGCTTATCAGCAGTGCCAGCAAAACTGGATTCTGTCTAATCAAAAGCACAGACAACGTTCAACTGCTGTTACCAGAGCCACTTTAGCATCACTGGAAACTTCTACCTCTGTTTTTCCCTACGCCTAGCACTGGCCCTGCACGGGCTCTTAGATGAAAACCCTCCTACCACACTGTCACTGTTCCCATCAGAAAGAGCACAGGATCAGGAATCCCACTTACGTCAACCAGAAAAGACAACAAAGGAACACTTCAGAAATAACTTATCCACGTGGGACTGAATGTCACCTGGTTTGGGCATTTCTGTGGATCAGAAGTATTTTTCTAGCCATCATTATGGCTGAAATACAATGGGTGAAAAATAAGTTCAGGCAGCAGATTGTTTGCTGAAGTATTTTTAAGAAACACATCACTGACTGATTCAAAGCATTAAGTACACTCTATTTTTTTAATCATCACCAACATGTTCTAAAAGAACGAGAGTGAAAAATAAATCCAAACCCAGCAGTGACTCAGAACTATTATTCAGTTATGTTATCACTTCACTTTTTAAATCTAGAAAAGCAGGGGTGTCCAAAATGAACTATGAATAACCATTAGTAGCCAAAACTACGAAGAAAGGAATCAAAGTCCAAGCGTTTTCTCCTTTTAATAGGTGAGACTGTGACTTGGCCCAAGCACCAATGAGGATTTTTCCTTCTGGTGTGTCCTGGTGATTCCAAGTAAGCTATCCCGTCTCCTCAGTTTTCCCATTTAAATCCAGGAATATAATGAAGAGAGCTGGAAAGAGCTCTGAAACCTGTGACAGGAAGGGCCATCTAAGAACAAGGCATTATTATCCCGGAGCAGCATGCAAGCTGAGGCCAAGGATCTAGGACGGAAGGACAACTGATCCAAGGGACGGCTGAGATCCAACAGAGGTGGATCAGCTTTCAGCACGCCTTAGCGCAGGGGGCTCCAGAGGAAACAAGAGCTCCTGTGAGCTTCTGGGGGAAATATCAGGGTGGCCATTGGGTAACATGGCTCCACACAAGCTCTGCCAGCTTGCCAGGCTTTGTGGCCTGGCCAGCGCTGAGCTCCTTGGAGTCTGTTCTCGCTCTCCTCACAGCAGAGGAGGACGGTGATGATTAACGCTGTGAACAGGTGATTAGTGACTACCGAACACCAGCGCATGGAGGCATCTCAGCCAGCAGGCCTGACATGAAAGGTCGCACATCCTGGCAGCAAAATACAGAGAGTTTGTCATCTTTGATGCAGCCTCAGAGCGAGGAGAGGTGATACACCACTGCTCTGGGATCTGCTGAGCACTGGCCCTTTATTTTCATACAGTGCAGTACTTTCACGCACATGCAGTCCCTGTGGCGTGGCTGCTTCTCCATGTTCTCACGAGACCCCTGCTCCCTGCTATGCCCCTGACAAAAGGCTCAGGCTGAATGAGTTCCTGCTACAGCTGAGGAGCTCAGCCTGGCCAAGCAGCACCAACTGCAGCGGCACTTGGGGCAGAGTTTTGCTCTGGATGGATCACAGAGTATATGGCAGCACCTATTAAGGCTGAAATACATGTTACAAGCATAACATTTTAAAAATCTGCAAAGTCCCTATGTATAGTGATTCATTTAACATGCTCACGATTGGATCTTTCCTGACAGCACAAATCAGCATGTGGTTGTGGGCACTGAGACCTACATTTACAGCAGACCCTATTATTTTTGATATTTCAGCTCAAAACACACAAGGACCAGTACTTTAAAAGCTCTAAGTGCTTGCAGCTCCCATCAGGTGAATTTGTAGCAACTCATTCCATCTGAAAACATGGGCCTTCTGGGCCTTTGACTAGATACCTAAAATATTCACTCAACCACCCTGAATTCTGGGGCGAATTAACCACTTAGCCCAAATTCTGGAGCCATCACCATTGTAGTCCCATCTAACATGGGTAAGATGAGTGAAGTTTCCCAGGATCATGATCCACACAAACTGAAAAGCATTGGATGCCAGTTTAGCAGAAACTGAAAGCAGCTTTCCCTTTACTTACAACTCTTCCACAATCCATAAAAGCATAAAGAAAAGACTAAAAAGGAATAGGATTCCCAGTGCAATATTACAACGGCTCAGTTTCAAAGCCCCCAATCAATGTAAACTTGGGAAAAAATACAGAAGACGATGATCTCTGCCAAGAACTTCCTTTGGAACTGTGGGCAAATCATTTAGGGCTTCTCATCAAATGGGACTTGATATTTCAGCTGAATACCTTGACCTCCCACTCCAAAGTGCACCAATAACTGAAACAACCAGATAGTAGGTGTGTTGTGAGTAGCTTAGTGCTTCTGTAAATGCTTTGAGATGCCCTGCTGAAAAGTACGATGCCAAAATTCTTCCATTTTGAAAGGAAAAGAAGATGGAGGAGAAAAATCAACCTCATTTTGTTTCCTTTAAGAAAGATTACCACAAGGGCTTACTGGCATCTCCAGATTAGCGGTGAACCAAGTCAGGATAAAAATTTAAGCCTACTACTGACTATCTCCATGCCCAGCTCTGTGGGAATAGAAGCGCTTGCTCCAGAACTGCACCTTCAGCATTGCTCAGAAACAGCTACCACTGAAGAGTGCCACCGGAATAACCTCTCCTCCTGGACAAGCCCTGAAATTGCTGCACTAATAACCAATTAGTTTGTATACCAACACCTGGAACTGCTGAAACAAACATTTGTTTCCCTTTTCATTTCACAATTAGGACAAGGTCGCCCAGTTAAGGCAATTACGATTCCTCTGCACAGATGCAGGTGAAGCTGCTGTTTTTCTTGCCAATTAAGAGGAAATCCCACAATGCCAAGAGAGATGAAAAAGAGCAGTCTGAGAAACATGTTAACTTTTGACCTATGATAATTGTTTCACTGAGTGCCAAAATCAACAAATAAACAGGATCCTAAGAGCAACTGCTTTCATCTCATGGGGTGAGCTGGGTGGGAAACGGTTTTCCTGTGCTGTCGAAGTACATTTTCATATCCTGGAAAAGAACTTCTGGTCTGTAACAGAATGAACTCAAGCCTGAAAATTCATGCTTTATTTCTGCAAAATGAGTAAGATGAAAGGAAGTCCCACCCTCCCCAGAGTAAACAGGCCCAAGGACTATGCATGTTGTACATGGTTCTTGCAGACCAGTGCAGATATCTAAAACCTGCCTCCAGCTGAACACCACTGGGGCAACAGGTTCTTAGACCTTCCCTTTACAGCACCAACAAAAAAATACCCTCTTTTCAGTGCACAACTCTTATCTTTTGATAAGCTGTTGATCAGAAAGGAGAAGTAAAACTTTGCACATGACAGCTGATAGCCCCCAAATGCACTGAGCCTCAGCCAATGAATGAGGGAGAACTAAGCAAGTCCTGCCAGGCACAAGACAATCACAGAAGAGGAAAGAAGATAAACAAGGACAGCATAAACTCATCCTTTTCCACACATCTATGCTGGCTTGCAATCACTGGCCAATTCCTTTTCTTTGTTTATCTTCGCAGACCATTACAAATAAACAAGCTTTAGAAAACTAATTTAAACAACAAAAGAACTGGACCCAAGGGGCAGAAGGAGCTATGGAAGAAGGAGCACACTGGGTCCCCACAAACAGCTAAGACCTGCTTTGCTGTCCATCTCTCCATCACAGTTTTGGGAGGTGATTCAAGCCCTGCTTCCTTCTCCTTTTCAAAACACAGCTGATGGCAAACCCCAGGGAGAGAGCAATGCTCTCTGGAATACTCCTAGAAGGCCAGAGATACAAAACCACAATTCTTCCTATCTGTTTCAGAGCTCTGCGCAGGCTGTAGGAATATACATTGCCAAATTGAGAACTGAGTTTCACAGTAAGGTCTCCGTCTCGCACCTAGCCCAATAGGAAAGTGCCATGAAGACCTTGGCCTGTTTAATTGAGTTGATGTTTTCCTTTCCGAGAGTAAAATACTTTATTGAAAGTAAATCCTGGGAGGGAAAAGAAAAAAAAAAAAAAGCAAAAAGAAGCAGGACATTGGATTGTGGCCACACTGAGTATTGTATCATATTGTATTTATTCTATCACTCCTTTGGGAAAAAGTCTTCTATTCCACCATTCTGCACCAAACCACCTTCACTAAATCAGCCCAGCCGAAGGCCCTGCTGTGATCTACCCGCACTGCCCCTCCTGCGCGCAGCAAACAACCCCAATGAGCCTTGCATGGGCACAGCAAGGGCACGACAGCAGGACTGCAAGTCTCGAAGGCTGGCATGTTTGGGGAGAAAAATGGAGCCAACAGGCGAGCCGCTTCTCACAGCTGTTTTTGTTTGGCTCGTGAGGGGTCTGAATGCACTATTGATTCCCTCGCACTAAAACAGATTTGTAGCCCCTGCGTATACAAAACAGGGATCTCCTTCAACTCTAATCTCCAGCAGCTGTCAAAGACATAAAGGACTTGTGCTTGGCCAGCATGTCAAAATCAATGAAGATTTTAGGACTCCTTGCCTAAGGGGAGATCAGTCTTACTTGGAAGCGACAGGAGTCAGCCCCTGATGTGACTGGACCAGGCCACCCAAACTGTGTGATATGTGTTCAAGACATACTGTGCAACAGAGCAGAGGAAGCACACAACTGCACCTCCTGAGGAGCTGTGCCACCCTTACCCTGCCTGTCCCAAGAGTTGCCATCAACAGAACTGGAACCCCAGTGAGTTGGATCAGATGATCTTAGTGGTCTTATCCAACCTTAATGATTCCATGGGACTGTGGCTCTGCACCACCACCCAAAGGCTCTGTTGATGTCTAGGCAAAGGCTCACTGTTCTTAAAAGGGTGACAGCTGACGTCTGTTTCACAGCACCACTATGACTTGAGCAGTCCAATAACTGCCTCTTATTGCACCAAATGAAAACACTGCCTTCAGTTAGGAATGAACTCAAAGTTGACTTTTCTTTTAGTTAAAGTTACAGATTCAGCCCAATTATTGTCCAGTTGCACTCTGCAGAGGGAACACAGTCCCCAGGGCCTTATTTGTCACAATACAGGCCTCTTCCCAACCCTCAACACACATTTGTGCACAGAACAGCTTGGATGCCACTTGGTGCAGGAAGTCCAACAACCACTTGCAGCCAGTGCATCTGTTTCCTCACAGCTGTTTCCCCAGTGCCCACCTTGATACAACTTTACTACAAGGTGAGACCTTCAGCACGGCGGGGGGAGGGGAGGGAGACTGACCGAAAACAGTCACACTTCTCTTCCATGTGAGGTGCAGCAGGAGAAGAGATCAGCTGTGTTTTTTCCTGGGATTGGATGACCAGAAGGCTGTACCATGGGCAGCACAGAGGGGCTTTCTGAACACAGAGGTGAGAATGTTGGAACTCTGCTCTGAAGGATCCGCAAAGAAAAGAAAGGGGAAAAAGCAGGCTTGGTGCTCTGCCTCTTGGTTGGTGGCACATCCTCACGTTAACAGCAGAAAGCAAAGGAAGAATAAAGTTCAGTACATAACTGACATTAAAGAGAAATAAAATCTACACGAGATTTGAGGCATCGAAGAACAAACATGCAGCGTCACTTTTGCAAGAAACTTCAGACCTGGCCTTAATGGGCTTTAATTTAATCCAGACCCGGAATTACTGCAGACTCTGCCTCCTATGGCTGTGGGGAGGGCCCCCCCTCACTGCTCCCCAGTAACCAACACGCACCAGCTCACCCCACGCACCTCCAAACCAACCCACTGAGTGCTTTGCAATGCCTTCAAAAGGTTAATCCACAAATAACTACGGGAGAAATAATAACAATAAAGAAGTTCTACTCGCATACTCTTTACTTACTTCCAACAAATAACTGCTTACACATAAAAACGTCCCGGAGCCAAAGCAGCCAGATGGGGCGGGTTACTAACAGTTCTGCTGGGCGAAGTGCCAGAGGTCCTTCCCCCCACACACACCCCCTTTCTTCTTTCCTCTTTCTTCTCTCCTCCTTTCCCCCTTCTCACCCGCATGTCCCCATTTACCAACGGGCCCCCGGCGCCCTCCCCGCGGTGCGCGGCCGCCCCGCTCCGCCGCCACTCACCGCCGGCCGGCTCGGGCAGCGTGGAGACAGAGGTCTGCCCCATGGCTCCGCCGGGACTCGGCCCGCCGTCACGCCGCCCGCCGGGCGCGCAGCCTCCGCCGCCGCTGCTTCCGGGGGGCCGCGGCACTCCTCGGCGGGGCCACGCCGCCCGCCGGCAGCCCGGAGGCGGCTGCGGGCCGGCGGCCGCCCGTCATGCTGCCGGGTCGCGGTCCGAGAGCGCCGGCGACTGCGGCGCCACGCCCAGCCCCGCTCCAGCCCCCGGGCACCGCCTCGCCCCCGCCCCCGCCCCGCGGTTCGGCCCCTCCTGGGGAGCGGGACGGAGTCTTCCCGGGTGGGAAAGGGAGAGGCTCCGTGCTGTGAGTGGCGAGCGGCACGAAAGGACTTGTCGGTGAACTCATGGGCGGGGGGAGAAGCAGAGAGATCCTGTATGGCACAGCGGCGATAGGAACGAACTTTTTGGTTTTTCTTAGCGCATGACTGTAATCTAAGTAGTGCTGTGAGCTTAATCCGAGAACAAACAGGTAACTGTTGGCTGTGGAAAAAACAAAAAAAATCCCGAGTGCCTACCAGCTATAAGGTTAAGCGGTAGGAGGAAATTCTTTTACCACGTTTGGAAGGGATCTCAAAGCCCACCCAGCCCCAGCCCCACTGCTGCAGGCAGGGTTCCCCCCACCAGATCAGGCTGCCCAGGACCCCATCCAACCTGGTTGAGCACCTTCAAAGATGGGGCACCACAGCTTCTCTGAGCAACCTGTGCCAGCACCTGCCTATTTCAATTCTAGTTTAGGGAAGATAAATAATAATGTATAACATGAACAGATTGTAGGTGTCATATTACATAGAATAAGATGAAGCTTCTGATTACAGACGTTTACCCCAAGTACTATTTTTTAAACAAGAAACAACCTACTTGCTTTAGAACACTTAAAGGTCTTATTAAGGAGATTTTTATTTGTGAAGGCCAGCATGTATATCTCAGGCTACTCCAGTCATAGTCGTTAATAGTCATCAAATGAGAAAAAAAAAAAAAAATGGCACTCTTCCCCTTCAATCCTGCTGTTTTAGCTGTTAAATTTAAGAATTCAGCTTACAACTCACCAGTGAGAGGGAACAAACCCTGAATCCTCAGCACCGTGTGAGCACACATCTACCAGTGTCACCTGTGAGAGAAACTGGGAAGTTGAAAGCAACGATGTATTGTATTTCTCATATGTAGAGCTATGTTTATGCAAGTGCCTCCAAATAGAATTCTGGCATCCTACTGACATTCCCTACTAGTACCCAAACAAAATACGTGCATTTAGTATTCAACTGTCTGGAGGCTTTCAATCTGCAGTATGCTAGAAATATTTTAATCTGTGTATTAAATTTCTTGCCACAGTGGCATGGTAGTTGGCTTTCAGGACAGTTAGAGGAAGAATAGCGTTTTCATGACTTCAGAAATGCTTGTAGAACATAAATACTGCTCTTGTACAAATGGCTAGCAGGAGATCACTGAAGCGAATGTAAAACTTCAAAATAGTTCCCAAGGGAGAATGAAATAATGCACAGCTTTTAACCTCTCTCACACATCAAAGAGAAAATTCCATCCCCTCGGTAACGCTTCAAAGACAGCTGTATTTCAATGGGCTTATTCTGCTGGGACGGACCAAGGCAGTACATGACCTACAATATGTAGGATGCTGTTGCCCCATCTTTACAGCTCTGTAGGATCATGTTCATTAAAGAAGCATTTAAAAAAAAAAAAAAAAAAAGAATTTGTATTTCTATTCCTTCAATTATCAAGATTAGCACTAAGCGTGAAGCTGTAACGAAGGGCCACCGCATTTAGTTGCAGGATTCAGAAGGCAGGACCAGAAAAAGCATTCCATCTTAAAAGAGGGGAAAAGTATTACACAGATGATTACCAAGGCAAACCAAGAAGATGGCACTGTGTTCAGAACAGAAATTATCCAGCTGGGTAATTCCTAATTCCCCACAGACAGACCTTCCACGCAGCCCAGTGAAAGGGGTCTGAACAGAGCAGCTCACTGATAAGAACCTCATAGTTCAGCCTGTATATACAGCAGCTAAGCGTTCAGAGCCTTAGGCCAGCAAATGAGGACTATTCTGATTGAGACAAATGATAGAGTCCTTGGTTGAGCTCTGCCCATACAGCAGCACGGCTGTTGGGAGACAGGCAGTGTGGTCCTCACTTATGAACAGTCTGAGGGGATACACCTTGCTCAGTATGCAGGTGATCCCCTGAATGTTGAGCTCTCAGCTCCTCACCATCCCGCCCAGGGACAGAGCACAGCTGGGCAAGCTCCTCCAAGGCAATTTGGCACCAGCAGTTTTCTTCTCTGCTCACAAACGATCTCCAAAGAGACTGTGCATTGACAAACTTGTTTGCCAGCCTAAATTATTCACCAAACACTTTGTAAGTGAATTTCAGGCAGTGGGAATTGTGTAAACAATTCCTTGCCGCAGCAGTTCAATAATTTATTACCCAGGCTGTGTGTGAGGCACCCTCATCTGCATGGCTCCTTTGTGCTTTCTGACCCATGGTACTAGCTGCACCTACAGGGAACTTCATAGCTTCATCAATGATTTTAAATGATGGGTTAGGGATGCTCTACCCATGTGGTAGGGTACACCTGATCTGTAGCTTTTGTTGTATCCATTAATATGAATACCATACGTTAAAGAACTGCCTGAAGAGTTGCTGTAGGGAACAATTCACTTGAAAGTATCTGGAGCTAGTTGCACTTTTTCACTTCAGCAGACCTGACCTATGAAGAAACCTTCTTTTACTTACACACTCAGAGAGTTTCAGTATTTGGGGTATTATTTCACATCTACTGCTTTAAGAGTTAACAGGTGTCCAAAACCTTATGAAACAGCAGAATTGGTGTAATCCAGGTTTTGAATAATTTCTTAGACTGATTGTGCAAAATGATGAAAGATGAGCAAATTAAAGGTTCTGCTTAAACAAATATATAACACTTAATTTAATTTGAGCTTACTGAAAAGTAATACACAATACAAAGCACACTCTCCAGGGCTCAGGTCTTGTTTTATCCCTTTACCAGGGGCTAAGCACTGTGCACACTGGGGGGAAAAAAAAAAGCTACAGAAGTCTTTGCTTAAAGCACAAAGGACACCTGGCGTACCAGATCCCATCCCGACCCTAATCTTACACCGGACATTTCCTGAAAAAGCTGAGCAATCTAACAACAGATGGAATGACATGCTGTCCAAAGTCTGTAAGGTCCCGCCCTGGTACTTAATAATTTAAATGTTAGATTCTAGTTTCAATTTTAAACTGGAACAGGTTGCCCAGTGAGGCTGTGGATGCCCCCTCCCTAGAAGCATTCAAGGCCAGGCTGAATGGGGCTTTGAGCAACCTCGTCTATTGGGAGGTGTCCCTGCCTATAGCAGGTAGTTGGAACTAGATGACCTTAAAGGTCCCTTCCAACCCAAACCATTCTATGATTCTCATACTCTTCCACATTTTTACTACTGACAGTAAGAAGGAGTATGGATATTTGCGTTGTGCCCAATGTCCCCATGGCTGCCTGTTACGCTGATCTCAGCAGCGCAATGACAGCCCTGTGGTGGCACAGGAAAATGTTCCCTTACTAAACAGAAAACAACTGTCAGAAATTTTCCAGTCAGGCATGTGTTTATCACCAGGTATCAATTTTGCCCGTGGTTCCAGATTTATGATGAAAGACAAAGAGGACTGCATTAAAAATTATAAATAGCTTTCTGCCTGTCCTAGTTCAAGCCACTGGGGAAGAAGAAAGTGATGACGTTAAAACACCGTCCTGGGTTGTGGAATTCCTCAAGAGTCGCCTTTCTGACAGGTTTCCAGAGGCTTGTGGCCACTACAAGTTTTTATCAATAGTTACACTAAATAGGGTGGATGGTCCCCATTGCTTGACATAAGTTGGCATAGCCCAAGCAGAACCCATGTGCATCTGGAAGTCTGTTCCTACCCTGGGGTATTGCTTCATCTCCTCCACCTTTTCACAGCAGAGCTCTCAGCACGAGAACACACTACCTTAGCACTGCAAGAAAGGCTCCCACCAGCTGCACTGGCTCCCTTGGGCATCTTTCCCTCTCCCCTCTGTGCTTAATGCCTCCTGGCTGTTGGTGATGCAGCAAAGCCAAGTTATCCAGGAGAGCTTTTGTGCTCCCCAACCTGTCCAGTAGTACCTCTTCCCTCTGGAGAAGTCAGCCATGATACCAGTCCTGCCACACCAACCATTTTCCTTAGGAAAACACAGCTTTATGTTCTTCAGAGCGTGTGTGGTGGTTGCTGGCTGCAGCTCTCCCTCCATGGCTCCAAGCTTCTTAATGAATCACTGCTTTTTGGCACTGGAGCAACATAAACACGTCATTTGGGATGTCTTTGCCAAACACACATACATGTAAAGCAGACTTTGAATGACAGAAAGTGAACAATTTAATGTAATATTCAGGCTGCATAGTTGAAAGTTGCAAAGAAAAAAAAAAAAACAGAAAATGCAAATCTGAAGGTCACAACAGTACCATCAGCCCAACGGTTGGGCTCATGCCGTATGTTTCATGGAACATAAGGAATGGATCTTATCGATGGTGCATCAGCTACAGCTCCCCGCAGGAAAAGCAGGAACAGAAAGCAGTGGAGGACTGGAGGATCACTGATCAGCATGGCTGTTACACACCTATCTTTCTTTCATGCCTTCAACACCTCTACTTGCTCTTACTGGCTTCAGTGACAATTGAGAAAAAAACAATTTTCAGAAAAGCTGAGCGTTTGGCACAATGGTTTCCTTCGTTCCACTTAATTCAATGAGATTTTGAAATGAATTTAAACGTGCTGCTGGATTATAATTAGCCCTGAAGGGCAAGAGACCACAGGGGACCAGCTCTTTCCCTTTAAATGGGCAGCTGTAAAGGCACAATCTTAAACAATATCCTGAACACCAGCAACGTTTGAAAGCTGGCCCTGTGCCTGATTAATGGCCAAGAGTTGGAATAATCTCTGCCTTTGTTGAATCAAAGTCAATCCCTACAATGCTAGTTTACTTCAGACATCTCTAGGCCAAAAATACAACTTTCAGCCTTTGGTTTCATTTCCCCTTTTCTTCTACTACTACAAAAAGTACGGTTCTTTTTTTTTTTCCCCACAGGGAAAATGCTTTTTTTTTTTTTCCACTCTCCCATGACTCAAAAACATCTGAAGGATTCTTCCTCTGAGCTTAAGAAAAAGAGGGGGAAAAACTTCACCTTTTGGCAAAGATACAGAATGGAAATTTTTTACTCAAAAGAGGATTTAAAAAAAAAATTATAAGAAGCATGTGAAAACAAGGGGTTATAATGGAAACTATTTTCATAGCCAGCTCTAAAGTAAGCACTTCTGTTCCAGAGACACATGGTACTGATGCAAACATTGATTTGATGCCAAAATCCCTAGCATGTTAGTGGAATCCGGAAGCGCTGCAATATTAAATACACCTCAAAATATATGTCAGACATCTCCCTGTGCCTGGTCCACTTACTCTGCACAGCACGATGCTTTATGCTTAATTCATTAGTGATTAGCAGGCCAGCAGCGGGGCTGCTCGCCTTTCCAGGGCTGGGCTCTTTCCTGAACGGTCTTCTGCAAGTCAGGGCTTACTACTCCCACTTTGCAAATACTGAGCCCATATCTACTTTCCATGTGCAGCACTCATACAGTGCATTTTGTTGCAGTGTTTGAGCACCCCGCACCGGTCCTAGGGAAGTGCTATTATCCACAAGGTCAGATTTCTGCATTTCATTGGGAGTGCTGTGAGTAGAAGTCGTGAAAGCACTGCCAGCTTGTGTCATACAGGGACAGATCTGCTCCACGGCACGGGCTGCGCCACCCAGGTGATATTCAGAACAAAAATTCCTAAATGTCTGTCTCAACCTCACTTTCTAAGGGGTGTCTGGCTGGCTACAGAAGCAATGAGGAGGGTGTGGTGCTCAGCTGCATTTCCTTGCTGGCAAACTGTTGGCTTCTGCCTGTCTGCTTACTTCAGCTGCCTCGAGGCATGCAGCCTGGCCTTGGGCAGTTTTCTTCTGTGGCCACCACAGAAAAGTCCCTTTTGCACCTACTGCAATTACAGCAATGGTTCTTGGCCTGCATCTGTGCTGATTCATTAGAAAAACCCACAACAAGAAGGGTTCTAATGAGTGTAAAATGAATCTTCTGCTTTTGTGCAGCCTGATTATATGTGTATTTTTTTTAACTGTGGATCTGTGGCTTTTGCTCAAAGTCCTCACCTTGCAGTGAAGTGCCAGCAGTGAAGGGAAGCTTCCCCAGCAGGGATCTAGCAGAGCATGCAGAGGTACCTGAGCACATGCAGAGCACTGATCCAGGCTGGCTCTCCTCTGCCAGGCTCAGTGCAAGCTCCCTACCTCTTGGTCTTCAAAACCAGCAACCACCTTTCAGGGTATTCAAGAGATCTCCTAATTGCTTGTAGTACACTTGTTGATAGCTTTTACCTAACAGCCTCTTCTCAAGACATCCTTGATGTTGGGAGATGCTTCAGGGAGGGTTACAGTGGCTCAGGCTTTGCACCCTTTCCAATGGGATGTGAGGGAACACTGCTCTAGTAACCTGACAGAATCTCCCTGGAGAAGGCTTTCTATTCCTAATGAGACAGAAAGCCTAGTGAGCTTTGACTAAAAAAAACAAACAAAAAAACAAAACAAAGCTCACCTCCCCTATGCATAGAATCTTTAGAGTTGGGAGATCCTTAAAGGCCATCTATTCCAACTTCCCTGCAATGAACAGGGACACCTACAGCCAGATCAGGTTGCTCAGAGCCCTGTCCATCCTGACCCTGAACATCTTTAGGGACAGGGCATCCACCACCTCTCTGGGCAACCTGTCCCAGTGCCGTACCACACTTAAAAGCTTCTCTGTTATGTCCAATCTAGATCTCCCCTCTTTTAGTTTGAAACCATTTTCCCTTGTTCTGTCACCACAGACCCTGCTAAAAAGTGCCCCCTTCTTTCCTGTAGCTCCCCTTTAGATACTGAAAGGCTGCTATCAGGTTACCTCGCATCCTTCTCTTCTCCACGCTGAACAGCCCCAGCCCTCTCAGCCCGTCCTTGTATGAGAGGTGTTCCACCCCTTGGATCATTTTTGTGGCCCTCCTCAGAACACATTCTAACAGGTCCATGTCTCTCCTGTACTACACATCTGGGCACAGTACTCTAGGTGAGGTCTCATCAGTACAGAGTAGAGGTGTGGGGCCACGCTTCTTCTGAAGCAGCCCAGGATACAGTCAGCTTTCCGGGCTGCAAGGGCACATTGCTGGCTTGTGTCCAGTTTGCTATCCACCAGTACCCCCCCCCCCCCAGTCCTTTTCAACAGGGACATTTGGTGTCTACATGCTGATCGTTTAAATCAAAAATAAATCTGTGAGTCTGATTTTGCTTTTTAAATTCTCATGCATCGTTCATTTGCATGCTGGTGGCCAGGGGAACCAGCATGCTTTAATTTACCAGTCCTGGGGGTTTTTGTGCTGAACCAGACCATTTTTAGCTCAGGTTCGTTCAGTTACAAAGCCCACACAGAAGGAAACTAAACAATTACACGAGATGGAAATGTTGCATGGTTCTAGTGGAAAGTGCTTTTACCAAGACTAAACATCAATATTACACTTTTTTTTTTTTTTTTTTTTTACTACCTGCTTAATACAGCAGATCATTAATGCAGCACATTTTAGTTAGTTAAAATGAACAAATTTCATTAAATTAAAATTCAGAGCCATTAAAGCCAGATGGGATATGGGGAGAAAAATTGCAGCGACTTTAGAGCTAATGTAAGTGTAATATTGTTGTTTTCAGCTCGGATGCAATTAAATAGGGCTGACAGAAGCTTTCACCAAAAAAGCGCAGGAAGAAAATCCGCCTGTAAGGAAAATCAATTTAAAAGAAATTGTACTTCAGAAATTTTCATGGTTCTGTGGCTCGCTGAATTACACTCCTGCATAGAAGCTGCAATGCTGGTGTGGGAGTGCTAGCACTGAGATCTTTTCTGGTATGTTACTTACTGGGAGAAGAATGACTTAATTTACAGTGCTTACTGCAGGTATTTGAGTGCCTAAAAAAATTAACCCAGGCAGCCTCATTCCCGGAGGAAGAAAATACACATTTTCAAGAGTACAGCCTGCCTGGGGAGCCCTCATTGCCTCCTCTGCAGTTCCCAGTGTCCTTGGGGGCCAGGCTGTGAGGCTGAATGCCCTCTGAAACACAGATGGGTGCAAGGCGCAGACCTGGGTCATGAGAGAGCTGCCCCTTGCATGCTGTCTACAGCTCTGACAGAATCACAGAATCATCTGGCTTGGGAAAGGTCTTCAGGGTCACCAGACTCAATAGGGCCACCAAATCCAACCATCAGCCTGACTACTGAGTCCCATCACTAAGCCATGTCCCTATTGCCACATCCACATGTCTCTTAAATCCCTCCAGGGGTGGGCACTCCGCCACTTCCCTGCACAGCCCATTCTGACGTTCAAACAGGCTCTCCATGAAGAAATTCTTCCTGAAGTCCAATCTAAACCTCCCCAGTGCAACTTGAAGCCCTTTCTTCATGTCCTATCACTTGCGACCTGAGAAGACACCAGGCTCACTGACTGCAGCACAGTTACATTTAGCTGTGGGGTTTGATCAGCAAAATCCAGCTTGAGATTAAGCTCCAGTGCTTTCTGTAACATCCCTGGACCAGTGCTATCTCATGTAGGGCTTTCCTGTCACTGGGGCATGCGATGATCAATCCTATTTTATCGCTCTGAATAATGTTAGGAAGAGAGAAAAAAACAACAAAAAAGCTAAGTAAGATACCTAAGATCACTCCACTTCTTTTTAAAAACAGTTGCTGTGTATCACACTAAATAGTTGTTTTTGACCAAAATAGCAAGTAAAAGTCTATATAAAATCTTGCCTAAGCATATGATGTACCAGGAGGAGGGGGGTGTTCCCAAGCACCCTGAAGCCCACATCCCACTCATTTAAACTCCTAAAATACAACACAAGATGTCAGAGTCTTCATTTTCTCGTGAACTCCACAGCAAGTATGAAACTTGACCTTGATTCATACACGGTGATAAAAGCCAGAGCCTGCAAATTTATGAATGTAGCTGGCAGCCATTAAGTGCATTATGTGGAGGTCAGGCTGATGGTCCCTTTTTGTTTATTCCTCTTATTTAATGATCCATTGCTGGAGACATGCCAAAAACTTTCAGAGTGTTTTACAACTTATTTATGTGACTGAGAAGTGTGTACTGTTCTTTCCATCCTCATTATCCTGGCATGCTGAAAATAAACTGGAGTGCAGAACTGGCATCTGAGGAAAACACAGAGGGCGTGGGGTTTCTTTTTAATGTGAGCTGAGAAAATGCTTGTCCCTTCCTGAAGTAGCCTTTTGGTTGAGTGACAAAACAGGGCTACCTTCATTTTGTGCAGCCAAATTCCACAAAAGTCAAGTATCTCAGCATGGGATATGGCATCTGGCTCCAGACAGACCTCCATTCATTTCAAGATGCGGTGTGGTTATGGTTTCACCACTGTCAGGGGTCAGGTGTGCAGATTTACCTTTGCTCAGTGACTGCTAGCTCCATGCCTTTCAAGGAAGACCTTGTCAGTATATGTGGGATGGATGATCTAAAATATATTTACTTAATAAACACTTTTGCTTAGACCTACTATATCTGTACACAGAATCATAGAATTGGTTGGAAAAGACTTTAAGTTCATCGAGCCCAACCGCAACCTAACCATACTACCCTAACTCTAATAACCCTCTGCTAAATCATGTCCCTGAGCACCACATCCAGTTTTTAAACACATCCAAGGATGGTGACTCAACCACCTCCCTGGGGAGCCTATTCCAGTGTTTAACAACCCTTTCTGTAAAGAAGTGTTTCCTGATATCCAACCTAAATGTACCCTGGTGCGACTTAAGGCCATTTCCCCTTGTCCTGTCACCTGTCACCAGTATAGACACACTAAACTAATGCAAGTCACTTGAATGTTGATGCGGGAGGAAATGTACATGTTTTCTACTGCAGCCAGCACTGCTGAAACTCGGTGTGCCCAGATGTTTGTGTTACAACATCCTGTTACTCCTAGCAAATGTTTCTAGGTCTGAATAAGAGTTCCAGCAGAAAGGGCTGGTTCCATTCAGACCCATGGACTGGAAAACAGTGGAAAAATATTGCAGAGGTCTGTTTGCCAGTCTGATAGAGAGAAAATTAAGTATTTGAATGTTGAGGTATTCTGTTATTAAACCAGCTGGTGAAGAAATTCTGGTGCAGGCAGCTCATAGGAACCTGGCATTTATGATATGATAACATTTATCATATGAGAAATAATTGTCCCTTCAAACTGAAGTAACTGGATCCACAATTCAAGCAAGGAGTTTTTGGTTCGTGTAAACTATCTATTAATACTGGATCACTAATGGACATCTCACCTTATTAAGAAAAGATCATACCCTCTGCAAAGTTACTTTAGACTTGTCTGTCAATTTTCACATTGAACACCACTGTCTGACAGCTGAGCTTTCAAAGTGCTGTGGCATTTTGCACCTCCCAGGTCAATGCTCACTAAAATCAGAGCCAGTCTAGATGACAAAAGAAAACCTGACAACCTAGACAGATAGAACATTTACATGAATGTGTCTTTAGTCTAAAAGCTTGTTACTGAATTGCCAAAATGAAAGCTGAACATCACTCAGCGCATCCTTGGTGCTGTACCAGTGAATTCACTGAAGTGTATTTCAGTGACAGTGTGTTTTATACCTGATATATCAGAGACAAGTAGCAGACAATTATGACACTTCTGTGAGCATGCAGAGCTCACTCTTTCCCTCCCTGGCACTTTCAGCTTCTGCTGCTGGCCAAAGACAGACAAGGGGATCCCACTGCATGAGGCACCTTCTGGGACCAGGTGCATTCTATTAACTCTTCCTCACCTCCAAAAACAAACTTGAGTTCCCTATGACAGTAATTCATAGATTTTCTAATTGCTGTTGATAATATGCCTATAACCTGCAGTATGATGCACAGATGCTGCACACACACACACAAATCATATCCCTGTTACAATGACAATCAAGCCTTCATGAAAATCCCACTACCAACATTAGATTACGCTCTTCTAGAGAAGAAACATATGTATGTAATTGCCAAATTACAAAAATATTTGAGAATAAAGCAAGTGCCACAGTTCCCTAGGTATAGAATCCATTCTTTCCAGGAAGTTTTTGAGTTTTGAGGGTTACAGCAAAATTTATTGTGCTCTATCTTATCTATTTTGCCCTCTTGTGTATTTTTGATCAGCCTTTTGAAAGCTGACACAGTTTCTTACATTAGAATTCAGTCTAAGCAACAAGAACACTTTTCATGCTTCACCACTCACTGGTTATTAGTGTAATCTGCAGGAAACGACATAACAATAGAGCATTGTTTCTGAATGTGAGCAAAAGGTTAGAACAACAGCCTACGCTCACACTTGGCTTCTTGACTCCTCTTCCCTTTGAGATGAAGAAAGCAAACGTTGTGTGCAGCAACTCTGAGGCTATTTCCATTATGCTCAAAGTCTTTCATACCACTTTCTACAAGCCAGAAGAGAGCAAGATATAGGAGCACCCATGCCCTGAAAGCACTGTGTAGCTGAAACAGTGAGAACTATGGGAGCTCAACAACTGTGAGGTAAGGCAGATCTCTAGCTTCCTGACAGTGCAACATTTGAGTACATCCCAGCACCCAGCAGACAGATCTGCTGCAGTCATAACCTCAAAGCTACCAGGATGCTGTGTGAGAAATTATTCCCTCTCAGAGAAGTGTAGCTAGACCCACTGACACTTGTTTTCACAGTCCTCAGCCCCCCTCCTTCACCACTGCCTAACCACAGGGGCACCAGAATTACCTGCATAATGAAGCTTTCCTCCTTGCTATTAAAATGTCCATTTAGGGGAACCACCACAGCTGCCTGAACCATAGGAATGCCTTATTAGTGCTTGCACCACTGGATAAATGGCATCCAATCCCTTTAACACCTTCTTGGAGAGCAGCCTGAAGATAGCATTTCTTGAGGACCCTGCCTGCTTTCAGGTGATACTGGGCCACCAAAAGAATGTGGGTTTGGGGGAAAAAGCCTGTCATTAATTAATCTTATCCTCTCTTGTAGGAATCTCCTTTTCCTAGACAGTACAGTGGCAGGGAGTGAGGTGCCCTGTTCTTTAGTTATGAACCTGACAAGGGGTGCCTCATGGCTTTGGATTCTTGGGTGACAAACAGGGAAGGGCGTCATAAAACTGACGTTAAAGGACATGAACGTTTCTCCTGATGTTCTCTGGAAAAATAAAATTTAATTAAACTCTTTCCCATCAGAGCAGAAGAGAAAACCATTCCATCTGCGTAAAACAACAGTACCAGATCAAAGAAGTGGTTCCTTGCAGTGTGAAGAGCAGCACCAGCAATTTGCCTCCCAAGCTGCCAGACTCAGGCAGCAAGCCCTTCCTACGGGGCAAAACAGCAAAGTGATTTTTATTCATGGCCCTCACTGCAGCCCTGTATGCATTCCAACTGCACTGCCAGGCTGACAGCGACCCTGAGAAATGAGGATGTTGCCTGATTTCAGACACTGGAAAAACTCCAAAAATCTACCCTCCATTGGAGCAAGCGGTGATAATTGGTTTAATTGGTTCTGGCTTACACCCATCAGTCCCACTTGTTAATACTTAGGCATAAAAGTAACATGAGTTAATGTGTTGCACAAGAACCCTGGCCAGTGTTGGCTCTGTGATAATGAGAAAGAATTGAGCATCTTTAATTTAACTACACGTGCACTGCAAGACACTGTAATGGGCATTATTTCAAGAAGCCTTTCTCATGCTGAGGAGGTAGCCAAGGCTCATATGTCTCAGCGTTACCATACTGTTGTGTCCAACAGCCAGCAATTAAGGCAGATGTGGGTAGCTCCACTGGAAACAAGGGCTTTATTAAAACTGGAAGGAGGAATTATGAGCTTTGATTAGGAAGCATCCTTCTCGAGGCCTTCTAATAGCTGGGGCCCCTGACTTTCAGCCTTTTTAGCAGTCCATTGGCTGTAACTTCTGAAATATTGTTTTTCCCCAGATAGTCATCAACTGTTACCTTCCTTATTCTAATCTGAATCAGCCATTACTAGAATTTCTATTTTATATATATGTCACCATTTCCAACAATGTACATCTACAGATAGATCTTGGTGATATTTAGTCATAGATGGGAAAGAAGAGGTCCAAACTAATGATTTTTGGTTAGAAACGGTATTGAGACAGTTTTGTTTCTGGGTTTTGGGTTTTTTGTTTGTTTGCAGTATTATTAAATTTACAGAGATGCAAAGGGATTTTAGGGCGAGATGCAAAGAAGGTTCAGAATATTAAGAAATTTGTTTTGGTTAGTCTTTCACAGTGACATCAATTTCTGAGTTCTGAGGCTTTCCTGCATCTTCTCAAGATTTTCAGGTTTCAAACAAGATGTGGGACACCAGAAGTTACAGCTTCCCAGGAGCTCAAATCGGAGTCAGATGCTTTCAGTATTGCAAATACATTTTAAGAGTTCGTTAGCTCTCTGGGACACAGCTCATCAGCTGACCATGTGCTCCCAGCTTAATAGCACGTATTATGCAAGTACCTTTCAAAATCGCTGCTCTCAGTCCTGAGCCTCTCAATGTGTAACTACGACCTAATTATTTCCCACACTGATTATATAGCTTGGTATCTGTCCATATTGAATGTATTGGTTTCTCACCTAAAAATAGTTTTATATTTTCTTGCCAGCCATTGCTAGTAGCAGCACACAGAACAGAGCAGAGAACCAGTTCTTGCTGGATGTCTCCTGAATCACACCAGACGTGTGACAACAATTCCTAAAATACATTTGTATTCTGAAGCTTAGCATTTAGGTACTCATTTGATACATAACATACTGATTGTATATCATGTTAGCATCTACATGGCAGACCGAAGCCAAACAACTCATAATGTAGCAAGTTAGCTGTATGAAAGAATTTCCCCAAACCTGTTTTTCCTAAAACCCATGTTAATGGGAGTTACTTGTATTCAATCCTTTCATTCTTTCTGGCTCAGTCCCTGGATCATCTGTTCCATATTTTTGCTCAAGATGGATGTCAGACTCACCAGCTAATGATTACCAGTGTACTTCACTTACTGCTTTTAAAAAAAAAATGTTATAACAGATTAATAATCATTTGTTTAAAAGCATGCAGGTGTCTCACAAGAGGGATGAGACCTGTCTTTGATAATGTTTTCCCAGCCACAGCGATATAGAAACATGTCTTGCAGCAGGTTGAGACCTCTCTGCTTCTCTTTCCTGCCTGCATTCCTCCTACACATACAGGAAAGGTCCATCCAGCCCATCTCCAAAAGCAGCCCTAAGCAATGCTGGCTTTCCACAGGCTCTGTGTGGTGGAAAAGCATCAGCCTCGCAGATTGCTGCCTTGTTTTTCTTGGGAAGCAGTTTTGCTCCCATCCATTTGCAGTGCCTTCTGTACTACACAAAGCACGGGATGCAGCTATGTGCAAATATGGCAAAGAGATAGCTTGTTCTATAAATGAGCAAGTAACAGTTTGATTTAAAGTAGTGGTCACTAAAATTGGAGGAAAGAATTAGGAGCAAAGTGAATATGCTTTTTAAAAGATGGCAAAATCTTGGACTAGTCATCTTTGACAGCAGAATCCAAAATAACCTACAGACCACTTCCCAGCTGTGGGAAGTAGCTTGGTACCAGTTAGGAAGAACATTCTGTTTCTGAGTGTTCACGTCAAGCCAAATATGATCAGAAAGGTGACCAGAAGGAAAGTCACACTATGTGTGAAAATATTCTCTGCTTTTTCTCTCTGCTGAGAAGCCCAGTTGCCACAAGTAAGTTTTCTCTTATAAAATTTGTTCACTCTTTGTTTCAAGAAACCAAATCAGTCACACAGCTCCATCTGCACTGTGCTGAGAAGTTTATTTTTGCTTCTTTCTCAGGAAAGCACACATCAGCTGTCTTTCAAAACAGCGACAACCCCTTTTCTCCATTGGCAATCTGACCTACTACTCGAGGTGCTCTTTGCTGACCTGAAAAAAAAGCTCAAAGGCAAAGCATAGCAAAGGAGATCACAGACAAGAGACAGCGATGCCACAAACTCATGATTCAATACCTGTCACAGGAGTGATGCTTACTTTCACCAGGTGAACCTGGCATTCACCTCAAAGGCAGTCATCTGAAATGGCCACACACCCTGTCTGAATCCAGAAGAGGTGCACAGACTTTAACATTTGGGAGACATCTGCACTAACTGATAAATAAAGCTGAATTTGCTGTCAAGCTTTTAAATGTAAACCAGAAAATGAAAAGGAAAAAGGGAAAAAAAAAAAAAAAAGCAACAATATCTAGCTGTGATTGCAAGTAGCAACGAGGGAGCTTATCTCAGATCAATCTTACCTCAGCTGAGTTTTTCATGTCACTGAAATAGCAAGCCATTGTGTCAGGTAGCCAACAGCACCACAATGGGTAACAGGATGCAGCCTTTACGAACGCAAATGCAGCAGTATTAACGTAACAGAAAAACACTGCTCTCAGAAGAAGTTCTTTTAAACAACAACCATGCAGCCTGCCCCCTCAGTGCAGCGCCATATCATTAGCTTAGTTCATTCACCCGTAGTGCAGAAAAAAAGAGCAATGCAGGCAGCCAGAGAGAGGAAGAGGTCCCACTACAACCTCTTATTGCTCTGTGGGAGAAGGGAACATTTTTAGGCGGGAAGGATGCAGGCTATTTTTGCTCCTAAAATAAGATTCTAAACTGAGCTGAGCAGTCTGCCTACTTTGCTAATACAATCCCTGACCACTCAGCAGGCAAGTTTCCTGAGCTGAAGGATAAAGGAATGTGCACAGCGCCTACAGAACACAAGAGGCTACAGAGGTGACAGGAATGTGTGAACATCCAGAGCTCTGCATACAACTACTATGATATGCATGTTGAAGTTGCAGTACTCAGAACTAAAACAATGAATGTTAATAGACATTGCATTATCTTGAAGTAAAGGACAATAAAACATTTTAATGTTCATCACCCTCAGGTATTGCTGGCATTGCAAAGTAAATTGCTCACCTTGATAGACTCCAAAATCTTGCCCAAGGGTTCACCACACTTAATTCGGCCTTATGGCTCCCATACGTAGGTAAGAATAATTTTTCTCATTATCTACATGGTCTAACCTTACAAATGACCACAATGCTTTCAAGAGGGACTATGCAAACTTATCCTGCTTCTGACAGGTACCGGCACCACCAAAGCAGTGAGCAAGATGACTGATTACTCTGTGGGTTTGGATTAATGCCTGCTGGACAGAAGGCACTGTGCTGTGTGAACACACCAGTGTGCTTGGAGCTAGCTGCAGAAGCTCAAGCCCTGACACAGGGCATGTGCAGTCTTTGTGATGTACTGAAGGAGATGAAGATAGTGCTGTGCTCTGTAGGAAAAGTAGGAAAGCTGGGCTCTGCTATTGACGACACCCCTTCCATCTTTAAGGCCCAAACCACTCTTGCTCCTGAATTCTGTGATGCTTTACCCAAGTAAGGCAGTGGCACAGCTGCCCAGAGAAGCTGTGGGTGCCCCATACCTGGTGACACTCAAGGCCAGGTTGGATGGGGCCCTGGGCAGCCTGAGCTGGTGAGGGGCAGCCCTGCCCATGGCAGGGGTTGGGACTGGGTTGGCTTTAAGGTGTCTTCTAACTTAAATCATTCTGAGATTCTGATTCTGTTATTCCTAAAGCCACACATGCTAAAGTAAGCAGACACTTCTACCTCCTGCCGGCACCACTCAGAACCTTCAGTTGCAGTGTAGGAAATGCATGTATATGCCTTACAGAGACCCTATCATGCATTACAATCACTGTGCTAAGTAACAAAAACTAAGGAAGGTAAAAATTACATTTGACAGCCAGACCATACTGCACTCTAACTATTTCTTAATATCCCAATGTAAGGGCAGCATATTGGCCCCAATTTTAAATTGTCTGGCACTTACACATTTGTGTCATAGAATTAACATTAAACAGTTTTCAGATCCTTTATTAAAAACTGCTGATTGTGTACTGCCTGACAAAACAGAATGTCTCCATTAGAATAATGATTTATTGTAAATATGGTAGTACTAAGGCTGACTATTCTGGGTATTAAAAATGCATGGAAAAAATCCATTTAAAAAGTGTTATGTGAGCTGTCAAAATTTATCAGTTTAATGTCTTTATCATTTGCATTTCTTTTTAAAATGCCAAGTGAAATTAGACCTTATCCCACCACTAGGAGTTGCCAAATTTCATTTGAAATTAAAACAGAATAATGTGTCATGATAGTTATTTTAATAATATCAAGTAACAAAAACAGAAACAGAAAAGAGAAGTAAAAGGAGACATAAGTACCGCAGCAACTAACAAAGAAGTTAAATTTATATGCTATTTTTACAATACTCACATGCAAGAACTCCATAGGCTTCCTGCATTAACAGACTATTTCCTCTGGCAATAAGGCCACAGCAAAGCACAGCACTGTTGGACTGTGCTCTAAATGCCAACAGGCAGCCCCCAGAAACGTGCATTTTCTGCTGGTTTGAAATAGCCATGTTGTTTTTCATGTGGCTCCCACACAAGCCTTCACCACTAAATACCCCTCACTTTCTGGAGCACTTCAAGCACCACAGAGAAAGACAGAAGGGACTTGTGAGTCAGCAGGAGCCGCAGCGAGGACAGATCCATCCCAGCTTTGGTTCCTGTGGCAATGCCAGCATTTGTGTCTGAGTTACATTCTGCAAGGCCTCTGCTAGCACAGGTCACACCAGAACTGAGAAGCTTACTGCTACAAATGTCTCCTACTGCATCTGCCTCCCTGTAGAGACATGGAATAGTATTTATGACTCTCCTGGTACTATTCAGAAATCCATTTTAAAACATTTTAGCATTTAATGAGTTGTGAACTGCAAACAGCAATTTTTGATAGTTATATTACAGGAATATTGGTGCTGAGCAAACAAAGAAAAAGTAAATATTTGTCCTGGACAGTTCAGTTTCTCCTGGCCCTTTTGCCTTATTTAAAAACTGGTTGTGAATGGGGACCTGATCCTGCCCTCAAATCCATTGCTTCAGCCACGTGTTCCCAGAAACTCAGATATTCATTGCCTGGGTGGAGTTTGTTTCTTCCAGGACACAAGCAGCTGACCATATCCAAAAACATCATTCTTTATGGCCTGAGAGAAGCCCTACCACTGGTACCACTGCCCCATGGCATCCTCGGGGAGAACACTTTCATACTGATTTATACCGGTGCCTCCAGTATCCCTTCTGGTGCCAGGCTGTGCACACAGCCAAGCCTACACTGCTCCTTGGGCATGGGATAGTAACTGGGATTCCCCCAGCCCACTGCCACTCAGCAGCACTAGTGGGGGCCGCTCGCTCAGCTTGCTCCCCCTCCCAGGTCTGCCTGATCCCTCCTGCCATAGGAGTGACTGGAGTGCCATGGGGCTGCTTCGCTCAGAACTGCTTTTGCCTGCCAGGGAAGGTTGCTAGGAAGTCTTACAGTCCTAAGCTACTTATTTTTATCCAGTTATACTTTGGGTCTCATGAACGTTTTATGTGAAAATATTAAAAATGGTTAAATAATGAAAGGGGAACACAGAAAAAGACTTCTTGGTAAAACTCCATCCACCCTACATTTAGAGAGCCCAAAGCAATACCCCTGCAAGGCACTCCATAATTAAGGATCGAATTTCCAAAAAGATTCACCGTTAGAGACAGTGAATGATGATTAAACAGCAGCAGACCGGGTCCTTATTATCAGCCACCTGCTCTTCGGTCACATGGCACTACTTTTCCCCTGGTGGATAACTTCAGGCCCCTCCATTTGATGTCTTCGAAGTCCCTGAATCCCAGGCTGCTTTTCTGAGTGATTTGTGCCAGTGCCTCTTAATGCAACCTTTTTGCCTCCTGATTACCTCCTCGTGCCCTTAAAAGGATTGCCTCCTGCAGCAATGGTCTGGTGGTTGCTACAAGCCTGTCAGGAAACACTGCCTGCATAATCCGGGTTTCTACGCCCCTACACAACGCTTCCTTCTTCGCAGTACATAGCAGTAACAATTCAGAGCTCAGAATGAGGAGTTCAAAAGGTACTTTGCCAAAACCCACACAATCAGCAGATGTAAATATAAGGTATATACCTGATGGGCTGATGCTTGCTAATTTATTTATTTTGTCAGAAAACAGAGTTAGAACCTAACAGAAAATAGAATCTGCATTACACCATTTCTCTGAACCAGCTGGATGGAGTTCATGGCGCTTCTTTAAAAGATGTGCTGAGGAGACTGGAATAGATACTGAAATATGCTGTGTGCAATGCAACTGCAGTATTCCTATCTAAAAGGTTACCTGAGAGTCATTCTAGGTAGCATGGGGGAACCATTACTAAGTTAGAAGATGCACCATCATTTTGATTATGCATAGCACTTGTTTGCTTCTGGTGTAAGTTACTATGGACTTACTCAGAGACTACTTGTATACAGACTTGAAAACAAATTGGGAGCAGCAGCCTCACAGTGAAATTTAGTGCTGATGGAAACATTTCCCATGCCTTTATAAATGCACTGTTCCAGCTTCTGGGTAAAGGAGCATGTGTTGTGAGTATTATTCTAAAATTGTATCAGGAAAAAAGTCAACTTTCTAGGAGATTGTGACCTGTGACATACTACAGCATCTGCCTCAGCTGAGGCCATGAGTACAGACAGGAGACAAAGATATGTAGTGTAGAATAAAGAACCTGATTTCTGCTGTGTATTTTACTGCCCAGGTGCAACTGTTTTGTGACCTACAGAAAACAGCACACAAACCCAATAAAAGTCAATGTGGCACCACTGATAACCATGTTTTGCAAAGACAACGGGTGAACTCATACCAAAATGTGGGATGGAGAAAAAGGAGATGCTGTTGTCCTTTTGAAAAGGAATTGCTGCTGGAATTTGGAGTTGTCATTGTGCTACTGGCAAACTTGCAGTTACACTGACACTGTTACCACTGCAAGTGTGGTGGTTTTTTTTTCAATAGGTTACCAAATTAGATAGGGAAGGGACAATCCAGCCAAGCTTAAGCCATAGATGGCCAAACTATTTCATACCCCTGTATGGGCAACAAATGAACCTTACAACATGCTATGAGACTGTTGGATAGGCTAATTCTGCACACAGAAAAGCTGGGCTGTAGTAGAGGTGTCTGAACACAGTGAGAGCAAGCTCTCAGCTTGCTCTTCTAACTACCTATGTGTTTATCTCCCTTACATTTTATTAAGGCGTGCGCCGTTCGCCTGAAATGCACATAAAAGACAACAAGGTATCTTTAAGATCAAATTCTTTACCAGCATTCAATCCTGCCAGTCCTATTTTTAAAGGATGCTAAATAAGTCCTTTTGACTTACGGAAAGACAAAAGTGAGGTGTTAGTTCAAAAGCAAGGGACTTAGTCAGCAAACAGCTTCCTGTGTCTCCTAACCTTCCTGTGACACGTGTCACAACTGAGCATAGGCTATGGGCAACTCTACTGGTGAGAGAAGTTCACTGTGCTGCTGGATGTTTGAATATACAACTTATATATATATATACACACACACTTATATATAATGTGTATATAACCTTGAATATACAAGACTTCTGGTTCCTTTAAAATAGATTATTTACAGGGAGGCCCAGCCATAGGGCTGGCATAATTTAGGGTAACAATTAACCACAGCTAGCTCATTACTGCTCCAATAATATTCCAAGTACAAAGAAGCCACATAAACCCCAAGAAAGATGAAACAAGGCCTCTTGGTTTAGCTTGAGGGCTGTGGTGTGTCTCCCCCTGCCAAAATCCCTGCCCTGGCATCTCTGTGTGGTTATGGATGACACGAGACTCGTCCATTTCAAGGTGAGATGCCAGACAGGATCTCTTTGGGGGAGGGGATAGTGCTGACCTCCCTCCTGACAGGAAATCCCCAAAAAAGTATCGCTTGTGAGCAGGTCTGTTTCAGCAGCTCCTCTCTTCCTGCTGCACAAGTTCCTTGCCACCTTTATATTCTCTTTCATCCCCATGAGTTATTTCCAGCCTTCCCTTTGTGTTTTAAAGTGAGTGTAGTTGTACTGGTGCTGCTTTCGGCCACGGGCCTGGGCCGATCTTGCATGGTGGGATGGGGCCGGGGCTGCCAGTACCCCCCCTGCAGAGCCAGGCAGCCTCACAGCTGAATACCCGCAGCCAAACCATCAGGAATAACCGCTGCCAAAACAGGCCAAAAAACACTGCCAGAACTGCCCTGACACACCGTGCACACAGTGATGAATATTTTATTGTTATTCCAGGAAAAGCTTTTAAAAGAGCACATGAGACAACTGTGTTGTGGGGCTGTCTCAGTGGCACAGATTAAAAATAAGTAATCTAGCGTTTAAATGAAAGGACTCTCTAAATGAAAACATGGCTTCTTGAAACCATGGAACCAAACAGCTGACCTATTAGCAACGCTGATCTTTTTAGATAACAGTTCTGGACAGAAAAACAGCTTTGATGATGGCACAGAATACGAGTCATGATATTTCTGCTATGCAGAGGAGGAGATGGAGTTTTGCCCAACAATTACCCATGGTCTGACTTGGAAAGTCTCTTTGGCAGCACAAGGAATGTAATAACAAAGGCCTGATTCACCAACACCGATAACCAAATTGTTATTTCTAACACTCGGCAGCTCAAGCTCGCAGCTGAGCTACAGCTATGTGGTTCTGTGCTGCCAGAAATAGCATCTCTTTAAGAAGAATCCAGGCAGGTATCCAGTTGGTATACATTAGCATGTTTACGTTTTCAGTTGGCCAACTACTGCTGGACAAACTAATGAGGCAGATGGTCTTACGGTTCCAGATATCCCAGTCTCTTCTGTTTGATTACCAGCTGATGAGTGCCCAGATTTTAGTACAGGGCATTCAAAGGTGCACCCTGTGAAATGCAGGGGGCACAGCCAGACCCTCAGGGTGCCTGCTGAGCACACCCCATGCCGGCATCTTGCTCTGTTTGGTTTCTATTATGGGTCAAGTGCCCTAAAAATCTCTTTGCAGATGCTTTGGGAACAGATCAGCCTTCTTACTGAGACTTATTTGCAGCAGCTGTTGGATATTCTTAACTGGTCTTCAAGTCTCCTTCCACTATTGAAGCTAAGCTCTACTGTATATAAATGGTTATTTAAAAAATAAACAAACAAAAAGCAGAGCATCAGTCACTGCTTCTGCATTATTAAAAAAAACCCAAACATCTGGAAACTTCAGGAAATTGGTCATATAAGAGGCTTTGAAATTAGTTGGTAAACTTGTACAGAGAGCAAAGCTTACTTATTCTAACTTCCAAATTTTGCAGATCACAAGAAAACCAGATTACTCCTAAGGCAAATATATATATAATATATATATATATATAAACAGACACGGAAATCTGTTTCTATGGTTTTCAGATATCAGCTTCCCCATGCACCCCCCAAAAAACTGGCCTTTAAAATGAACGTGACTCATTCCGGAGCAGATTCTTATAGCTGGATTAAAGTAATAGCTCTGTCAAGACTTCAATAGCATTAGGTGCTGATGCTGGAGAGTTTAAAAACCAGGAGGGTTTAACTGCTCAGAGCATCTCTTGCCCACAGGCACTCTGTGATGGAGGAGTCCTTCTCCTCCAACTGGAAAATTCTGCCTTGTCACAGAATATCAAACACATGCCATTAGCATTTATTAGGTTAAGTCTTCTCAAAAGGTTGCACCAAGCACAAAAAGTATTTATAATCTTACTTATGTCACAGAAATGTTCATCATACTAGGAACAGGTCAGCTTTTAAGCTCACAGGTACCAGCAATGTAATCTTCCACGACACCAACATTTTAATTACTGGAAAAAGCGGGTTGGCTTTTTTTTGTCTTGGATTTTATACAAATAAGAGCAGGAGTTTGTTTGTCATGGAAGCTGATTACAATACACCTGAGCTGAAATTGACCTGGACAATTTAGCAGGCACAAGCAAGAGTTTCGCTACGATTATCTGAAAAATAACTATAAAACTACAAAAATAAGCTTTCTTTAAAGTATCATCTCTGAAATCTACCATATCAAATCATTTTTTTTTTCCCCATCCATTGTGGAGGTGAACATCACTTTAAAGGTTAATATCAGACAAATCTGATGATTTGAGAATGTTTCAAAGGGCACTGAGTCTACCGTAAATTCTGTATGCCACTGTGAATTGTACTTGCCTCAATAAATAAGTGTGACACTGAAATGTTCCGCTTTCACAGCAGTCAAAGTAACATGCAAAATACCCATCACAGAAAGCACTTTTTGCAGTGCTTTGGGATACAAGGTAATGCAAAAGGAAAATAGATAAACCATTTCATTACATACGCAGTGTTGGTATTGCATGCACCTCTCAGAAACCATGCAGTGCATTATTTGGCATGAAAATGCATGATCTCAAGTTGGAACATCACAGAAAACATTTAAAAAAGTGCAAATGTATGCAGGATTTTATGTTCTAAACAGGAGAGGAAATGGAGAGAGAATAGAAGAAGATTCAAACAATACTGCAGATATGAGAAATACATTACCCACTTTTGGTTAGCTTCAGAGGTTACCTCCACACACACCTATTGCAATCTGTGAAAGATATTTCCCCCCTTGATGCTATGCATTTTCCCTTCGTTCCACATCTCCTGCATACAGCTTCCGAAACAAAACCAAAAACCTTGAAAAGGCAGACCCTATGTTACAGTTTTGGCTCATATTTCAAGGAAACGCCAATTTAAAACAGAAAAGCTGACTGTCTAAGGGTTAAAAACTTAAGTGTGTCACATTTTACACATAGAAATTCTCTCTAATAAAGGACGTTGAAACGGAAGGAGCCACAAAGGCTAAAGAAACACATCTCATGCAGCAAGTGAGGCAGAAGAGAAATGAACCCCGCAGCCTCTCTAAGAAGGAAGATCTGTTTTATTTCACTTACCAGCATTATCCATTTTCCCCCCTCGGCATTCAAAAAACGGAGTTGCCCAGAAAAGCAGCCGGCACGGTCTCCCTCTCGCTAATGAAGCTGGCTGCCCTTCTCCTGGTTATTAGACCTTGCTGGCAGTCAGAGCATACTTCATGCACTGACTGCAGTAGACATCACCAGGAAATTTATATCTCCAAGGATGACAAACAGCCATTAGCTCCATTATAGGCTGATTAAGATTGTGTGAGCCTATCAAGTAGATACTTAAATCCCCCAGGGTTTTACCTCTTCAGGGAGAAAACAAAAGATCTCCAAGCCTATAATACTGAATATACGCTATATGCTTCTGAAAAGTAAAAGCAACACTAATGAGGATGTGTTCAATGGGTAGGGAAGCAAAACTTTAAATAAAAAAGGGGTATGATTACAAAGCAAAGGGCTATGATTTTTCAGTGACGCAACAGAAAAGTTTTAAGGAAATAAAGGGGAAGGAACCTATGGCTGAGAAGCATTAGGTTAGAGCTGCAGCCCTCAGCTTTGGCTGTGCTTTAAAATCCTACAAGTTATGCACCTGATGTTCCCTGCTGTCTGTGAGAAACACAGCAGATGCCAATTATTAATTGGCTCAAGGCATCCGTGGTTATACTTTCATAGCTAAATGTAAGGAAAGAGTGAAAAGTAACAACAGGGCTTTACTTCTTTCAGTGTTAAAGTAACAGCACACTGGCTGCTGCAGAGACTAGACTCGATGAAATCTGAATTACATATGCTGAGATTAACGGGTATTGCTTCTAAACTTTCAACACCATGCAAGTCTCTGATGCATAGAATTTTCCCCCCTAGAAATAAACAAACAAAACCAGAATAGACTCCTAAACATTTCTCCTCCCTGCACTTCCAGAGTTTCTCCTGATAAATGAACATGTATATACATATATACACATATATATTTCCAATTAAAAATCTATTTCCTGGCAGCAGAGAGCGAAGGGGAGAAGTATCTAAAGGGTACCTGGAAATGTGTGTTCCAGTCCCATTTTGCCACTTATTTTATGTGTAACCCTAAACGGAACATTTTGTGCTACAGTGTTTGCTCAGGAGTGAAAGGGAGACCATTATACACACTGAATTTGGCAAAGTACTTTGGTGAAACAGAATGTCACAAAGCACTAACGCTACATAAATGTCACAATGTCCTCACAATATTTTTCCTTCCTTTAAATAATTCACTAGGTACTCCAATTCTCTCTACTGCGATGGAAAAGAAATACACATTTTTTATCTGTACCGTATTGACATGAAACCCATCAGCCTTGAGCTGCATCACGTGAACAACAAAATACATCTTCCATTCATCAACTCCTCACTGCCCCTCTGATCTTATTTGTCCTTTTTATAATGTTCAAAGAGAAGACAGTTTCAGCCCTGATCTATTTACACTGACAAAGAAGTGGAGAGAATCAATGGCTGAGAGCTAAAGTCATCGGCAAGAATGGAGAATATCTAGGGCGCAGTGGATGTATTCCACATTACAGAAAGGAAGTGCTTGGAGGGCTAAGGAGAGAATAAAGACTAGAAATCTGTCACACTTCATATTAAGGTTCTATTTATAAGTGGCTTATAAAGAGCTTATAAAAAAAAAAAAAATTGAAGCTGCCATGAGCATGTTGCATTTACACTGTGTTTCAGATAGCTGAAACAACATCAGTGCAAGAGGTTAAAAATGACCAATGAGGAGCTTGTTTGCCTGCTTGATCGTAGATAGTTAATAACAATTGATTAATGTGACAATTGAAGTTATCAGTTTATGTGCATCTGATGAAACTTAGGAGCACTAACCTGGAGGAGGCAAGGTAGACACCTGATAGATGAGCCATCAGGTGTCTGCCCAGAGCATGCCCAGTTCTCAGAAGGGCAGAAGGGCATAAATGCATCTTAAATCCTAGCGAATACAACAAAGCTTTGTGCTGGCTAAAGGGGTTGGGTTTGAGTCCATTCTGTTTGCTTTGAGTTTCACTTGGACTAGACACTTGAGTTAGCCACCAGGCGATGGTGCAGCTGGAGGAAACCAGTCCCAAGTCTCGTGGCTGAGGACACAGATGGGTAACAGCCTGTGCCCAGGAACCCAAGGAACATGCAGAGCTGCAGCTCCTCTGACCCAAGGCAAAAGAAGAGCTCCAGGCAGTGACTGTTTCCATGTGGCAAGCAGGGTGCGTACCATGGCTGAGCCCCACCCACCTGCAGGGCCAATGGCCTCCATGGCATCCCCACAGGGCACTGGTCTCCAGCCACAGGGAGGAGAAGACCTATGGGAGCACACCACAGTCCCCTTCCTGCCCACACACAAGCTTTCTGCTAAAGAAGCCCTAGAAGATGACAATGCATGCCCAGGGCCCATCCTCACACGCAATTCAGATACAGCCACAGCCTTAGGTCAGCTGAGATTAGTGACTGTAAGGTTCTAACTAAAGCGTGGAAGTCTGAGTTGCAACAGCTTGGTAGGCAGTGAGTTCAGGTGCTTCATCAGGGCTGTGTGACAAGCAATCATTTATTAACTCTTGAAAGCTAACTATAAATGGAAAATTAATATGATATGTGACCTATATCTCTGCAGTCTGAACAGAAAATATCTCACCAGAAAGCTTCCAAAAAAAGAAAGCTTCAGAAAATACATGACATTTTTTTTTTTTCTTGTAGGCAATTAGATTATTGCCTAGGAATTAACAATTGTGTATGATCAGATGCAGTTAATATCAGATCAAAGCCACAAATCCCTGACTGCACACGGGCAAAGGAAATGTACGGGTTGCAAGTGATATTTAAAAGGTAAATATATGTATATTCCAGGCATAAACTTATCCGACCTTTAAGTACAGAACAAACACATCACAATCTATAGTTGCGTGATCCCACAACGTCTCAGTCTGCTTAAGGACAGTCTGGGGTAGGAATGGAGAAGATCAAGTCTGCAGCAGTCCAAAGGTTTCTCTCCTCCTTCCCAAAGTCTCACACTCCATCAACCCATTGCACAGTTTCCCTCTGTGTAGTAGTCATGCCTTACTGTTCGTTTCACCCACAGGCATGTAAGACCCAGGTTCAATCCTGCTCAGCTGGGGACTTGCTGAGTGACTTCGTGCAAGCCCCTCCAGCATCAGGCCTCCTGCAGGAATGCTTTGTGCCATGCTGCTCCCTGCACCTAACTTGTGTGGGGATAAACATGCTAGAGGCAGTGTGAGACCTAATGGCACCAAGCTAAAGGCTGATGAAGTAGCTGACTTGGACAATCCGTGCCACCTCCTTGAGAAGAAAGCACTATGAAGTACACTAGAAGCACAGCTAATGACACAACCACCTAACGATCCTGTTTTTTCAGTGTACCTGATGTACACAGCCTGCTGCAGTAATGACATTTTGCTCCTGGGAAAATCAATGAGGATTCACAGAGGCTCAGCAATTTGCCTAGGAAAGAAGTAAATAGAGAAAGCAGGGTAAATAGATATCTCAGTGCCCAGCTATCACAAACACTGTAAGCCAACAATCCCTTGGAATCAATGCAGAGCTTCAGCTCTGGTGTTTCCAGTCATGACAAAGGCACCCAAGAATACATTTAGAAAATGTAGAATCTGCCTTGCTTGGGAGCAGGTTTGTGACAGCAAGGATCTGACTGGGTAAGATTCCATTCTGGGCAACATGTTTCACTTCACTTGCACTGTGTCTGTTTCTTCCCACACAGCAACAATTGTGCAGGTGTCTCTGGGAGAAGCTATACTTGTTTTTAGACGCTGTGGGTTTTTATAGTCAATGGCAACGCTAAATACACATCTTCATGCGATTCTTCTGAGTACCTGCCAAGTACCAGGCCAATGACTACTGAGTACCTGGGACCTGCAGCCCCTCAAAAAGTGTTTACTTCCATGAAGTATCCGTCTGCACTGCTAGTGGTGGAGCAGTTCCACAGGTGACCAAGGGAAGAACACTCTGAAGGCAAAGGAATGGACTTCGCTCAGACAGACCCCAGTCTCACAGTCGGTAACGAAGATTGCTTCTTACCACAAAAGGATGCTTTGTACAACACACCAAAACCTTTGATTATTACTCACATTCTTCAGGCTTTTGGTATATGAAAACCACCCCTCCCCTGGTACATTCTTGAAGATTGTGAGGCAAAAAGGAAAGCCTCCTGAGGAAGCGGTGAACCGTATACCTGGAACACATTTTCCTGCTGAGGCCTCTCACAAAGCCTTCCCTAGGCCTCAGCAGTAATTCCCAGCATCAGTGGCAGAAGTGTTTGCCAAACACCCTCTCCCAGACTCACATAGGTAGAAGAGTTTTGGAGCAGGACTAGGATAAGCAGAAATGCTCTTTGCCTGCGAATAAGCTACATTTCAACTTGGAAATGTTGTTAATTTGCTACTCTAAGTGCAGAGAAAGCTTTATGTTGCTGAGAAAACAACAGGAGCCTTTTGTTCCCCAGGCGGATTTTATCCTTGAGCAGCCAAGTTAGATACAGAGTTGTGATTCTTGTCTAAAGCCGCAAGGGGAGAAGCAGCACCACAGAAGCCAAGAGATTTAAACTGATACAAAACAAGAAGAGAGTGGGATCCAGACAGCAACGTGTGGTCTTTGTAGGTGGGAAGTTTTGCAGCACAGATGGGTTTGCAGAGGGAGCAGGAAGGGCCTTGGCACAGCAGCGCTCAGCGCAGGCAGGCAGAGGCAGTGGGAGGGAAGGCAGGGACATGGGGAGGGGTGGAGAAAGAGGTTTCAGCATATCATGAAGCGAGGTGCTGAGTAGGAGATACAAGGAAGGAAAGAAAAGCACCTCTGAATGCTCCGTTATTTAAGTAAATTCCAGCTTATTTCTGAATACCTACTTTTAACAAACTCATATATAGAAAGCAGTGTGGTATGGGTTTGGCTTCACTCTTCCAGAGGCATCAGAGGTATTTGTAATGAACAAGTGGAAAACCTCTGGAAAAGTAAGCACTTACTTGTTTCCTTTAGTTTTCCCACCAATTCTGCTTGGCAGTAGGCATCTCTGTACTCACCTGGCTGCTCGTCCAACTGTGGAAACCTGCTGAGGTGTGCTTGAACAAGTTATGTCAAGCCCTGACACAACCCAAACTAAACACATCTGAAAGACCTGCTGATGTGACCACAAACATGACTGCACTGTAGGATACATGAGCCCCAAGCAGCCACATCTTCCACTGAATTGCAATGTGTTTGCCCTCAGAAACAAAACAAGTCCTGCTGTTTGCTGACACCTCTCTAAAACGAAAATGACTTGAAAAAAGCAAATGGCTATGGAGGAACTGGGGGTGAGGTATTCTTCATTACTGTGTAGGTGAGTGAGCACTGGCACAGGTTGCCCTGACAGGTTGTGGAGTCTTCTTCAGTGGAGATATTCAAAAGCTATTTGGACACAATCATGGGTTAAAGTCCCCTAGGGGACCCTGCTTGAGCAGGGGCTTGTACAAGATCATCTCCAGAGGTCTGCCTTCTAACCTCAACCATTCTGCGATTCTGTGATTTACAACTGCAATCATTGCTGTTCATCCGTTAATACAATATATTGCTCACAAAAGTGAATTCTGTCAAGCACACTGAAATAACCTCTCTCCTTTTCTCTCTAAATATCACAAACAAGTGCACTGAATCATGTTGCAGTTCCTTACATCAAAGCATGGCCTTTAATATCCAGAGTGCTAGACTAAATTCAAGCACAGGAAAGAAGGAAAATCAGGGTAAAATAAGAATTTTGAGTATGGCTGTGGAGTAGCAGGCTGACATAATCCTTGGTGTTATCCAGTAATAAGAAGGAATATAAATTCTGTATCCTTCTGCAAAATGCAAAATAAATTCCTGGACTCAAATCCCATTTTATGGGCTGCGGACTTCCCACACCTGAGCTAGGCAATTATAAAGCTTGTTTGTAAAATGTTCTGGCTGTGAAAATCCACGAGCATCATGATATTTGTCTAGATGCAATATTTGTGTTTGGACAGATTTTACACAAAGAGGCAAAACCGAAGCTCTGGATACAACGACAGCCAGTTTTGGATCTCATTTTATCTCTAGCTTTGTCATTCTGTGGCTGGTACAACAACACCTCACTCTCAGCATTTAACAAAATGGGGATCGTTCATATGAATATAAATGCTGAAGCCTTTCATTGCAGTGTAGGAAGTGAACAAATATTGTGAGTTGTAAGGAACAAAGCACCAGAGAGGCCATTTGGTCTGGCACAGAGTTACAGTAAGAAACAATGGTTGGAAACTGAGAATAGGCAAGTTGATAGCTATCAAGTAGATACTTGAAAGCAAGTATCTATTGCAACGGCAAATATGATTAAGCTACCAAGGCTATCAGTGGATTTTCTGTCTCTAGAGGTCATCATTTCATAATTGGGTGTCTTCTGGATAACACCGATCAAACATCAGTTACTGAGCTCAACAGAAAGGCAAATGAGAGTGATTTAAGGGCCAGTATCACACAAATTGGACCTAATAACCCCTTTGACATTAGCACTATAAATCTATGTGAAAAGGCCAGTCTTTATTATTTGTGCTGAAATGAAGTACTTGGCTTCTATCATGCCTTAATGACTGCACATAATAGATTTACAAAACATTTTACCCTTCTCCTTATCTCAGGATCTTAATCTTAGTTTCTGCCCACCACTTTTCCCCTTTTTTGTTCTGCAGATTTCTCTCTTGGAGTCTTACGTACAGTGAAAAGAGAGGGAATTTAACCGTATTGAGAAGAATAAATGTAACCTTCTTTCTGTTTTACCTTAATAAATGCTAACAGATAATTCAGAAATGGAAAACAAGGAAGAGACAATATATCCTGGTCTGAGGAGCTGAGGTGAGATCCCATGCTCAATGAAGCCAACAGCAAGACTTCCATTTTAGTGGGGCCAGGCCTTCATCTCTGCACATGATCAGGCTTGTGTCAAGGCTAGGGAAGATTCTGGGTACATGAGTTTGTTTTAAGGAATATGAGTAAAAATACATGAAGAAAGACGTAAGCATAGAATAGAAAAGCTCATTTGAGATATATATTGACATCAGGCTTAATCCCTCTCTCCTACTGGGAGCAAAATTTAGGAAAGTGAGAACTAGACAATTATTGTTAAATGCCTTCCACCCTTAGGAAAATGATAAATTTAAGAGTGAAAAGAGTGAAGTTCAGAAACCTGAAAACTGATGAACTGATAGTGTGAATAGCCTGTATGATCTGCACAGTACATTTTACCAGACAAACTTTGCCTCCTTGGAGGCTGGCATTTTGTGACTTTATTCAGGAGACAGTAATCAGAACAAACATAAATTAAAACCAACCAGTGAAGACACTTGGAAAGATCCACTAAAGACAGCTATAATTTCAGTTCATTTCCTTCCTATCTCTTCTCCCAAGCTCCAGCTAATTATCACATCATTCTCATTGTTGATCTTTGTTGGCTTTGTATTCCATTCTGTATGTGAAAAAAGGAAAATCCATCAACCAGGAGTCACCATTAAATAAAGGAGTAGTTGTGTGCTGCCAGATGTTTTGCAATGTTTGAAAATAAAGAGAAATGCAGAAGAACCCAACCATATGACTGTGCTTGAGTGGGTTTCTCTAGATGACTTTAAAAGATATCTAATTTACTATATTTAGATACAAATTGAATTTCTATACTATTGAAATATTCACTCAGAGGGTGGTGACGCACTGGAACAGGTTGCCCAAGGAGGTTGTGGATGCCCCATCCATGGAGGCATTCAAGGCCAGGCTGGATGTGGCTCTGGGCAGCCTGGTCTGGTGGTTGGTGACCCTGCACATAGCAGGGAGGTTGAAACTGGATGATCATTGTGGTCCTTTTCAACCCAGACCATTCTAGGATTCTATGATTCTATGAAATGGAATTGCATTCTCTCTTAATTGCAGCTTCAGTTCCACATAGCAGGTATCCACTTTACCCACATCCAAGTTATGGCATCTGTCTATGCAACTGGTACCTGTATGAGATTTGGGGGGCACGTCTTACCTGTTCAAGTTTAGGATTACCGTTACTTCAGCCCTCAAGGTGCCATGGATTTGTGAGGATTGTTTTCCTCCCTCACGGGTGGGAGCTGAAACTGAACAGGCTGTGTAACCGCAAAACATGCCTAAGTGGGTCAGCCTCTGTAATACCTGCAGAGACCCCTGAAGCAAAGAACTCATGTTTTTCTCTACATCTGATTCATCTGCCATTTTCTGATTCAAGATGAGATATTTATGCACTAGATTGACCCGAGAAACCTGCTCAAGGGATCCACCTAGACTAGCATCATAGCTACTGCCAGTATGAGGTGCCTTACACTTTCACCAGAGGATATTTCTTTTTAATGACTAACAGTCAGAGATTGAATTCTCAAGTGTAGAAAGTGTAGTCAATCAATTACCTGTTGATGTGTGCATCATTTAACCCTCAGTAGCCCTGTTAGTTATACAAATGTCTGTGTTCTCTATGACTTCTGTTAAGCTCCCGTTCTCAGCACTTTAGGTACTGCATAGAGGACTGCTTTATCTTGTGCAGCTCAGTGATTTTCTAAAACCAGCAACAAGACATGCTGAAATGCACCTCAAAGGTAATGAAACAACAGGTATCTTTTAATTCCTAGAAAAATACGTTTGTCCTAAAGGAGGCTAGTAAGTAAAAAATGTTATTTTCTTATTGTGTTTTGAAAATGTGCCTATTTGCATGAACTTACATGACAAACACAGAGCCAAACTGATATCCGCAAAACCCATCAGATGAACTGGCAAGCTGGAAGTGTGCCATATGCAAGTGTTGGGAAAATATGCATTAGAATTTGTTTTTGGTGAATGAACAGACAAGGTAAATATTTTCCAGCTCAGAATACAGTTGCGTCACCATAGGCTGTATTTTAGGCCACAGTTGAGCCAATATGTCAGAAGAAAAATGACCTCCTACAGTAGTTTCAGGTAATAATGCTGATAATTCATCAGCTGAAGGTTTTTAACTTGAGACAAAACCCTACCACTGCTCCACTACACACAGAGGCAGAAGGTATACTTCTGTTGGTACAAGCAGAGAACTTGAACTGTTCAGAGGTGTACCATAATAGACTCAGTGACATAAAACCAGTCAAAAACCTTGGGAGTTAATGCTACTTTTCTTAAAAAAAAAAAAAAAAAAAAAAAAAGGAAGGAATCAAAGAGCTTCTTATTAACAATTCCTCCTCCTAACTGAAACAGCATGTGAAATTGCACAAGCACTCAAAACGGGGCTGAATACATATTACAGGTTGGTTTGTGATATGTCTTTCCTTCCTTACTTAGCTATTACCCAAAATGCCCTGTTTACTGTAATATGCCTTTCACCTGAGCATCCAATCCCAGGGTGTCATGCAAGGCAGTTTAATTCCTTTTGTGGCAAACAAGTCAGCACTGTTTTCCTGGGGTGGTAATCAGACCTAAAAGAACTCCAAAGTGACATTTGTATGGCATTGTTCCTTCTATTTTCCCTTTACAATAGCACCCATTTTCATTGCAGTGCCTATTTGGTGTGCAATCTGGGATACTGTAATTAACTACTGCACACAAGACTTTATATTAAGGCAGCAACAAAGGTGTAGTATGGAAAACGATGTATCCTGCTTCATTTATTTCTAAAAATAACAAAATTTCATCAGGAACATGCTGCTTGAGTTTGCCCAGCGAGTGTACTTAGAAATGAAGGGAAAGCTGCGCTCTTGAGAGGGACATGAAAAGCTCATTAAAGCTGTTACAAAAGATGGTTAGGTATTTTAGAGCTACACTGCCCTCCTCTTTACATTGCAGGGTAGAGAAGTATTATCTGCTTTGCTTTGGTGAAGAAAAGAATGGTATAGAGGGATCCTGAAAAAAATATTTGAACTATTTTTCCTTATCTGCATTATTAATAATGTTTGAATTATTAAAATGTAATGAATTTGAAATAGCCAAGTACTTCACTTCTAATATCTTTTTCCTTTGTCATTGCAATCAGTGTGGGAAATGGGATTACAATAGAACTTGTTTCCTCTTTTATTCCCGATTTCCCATTTTGGTTTTCGAGCACAGGCATACTGGCTTCCATTCCCTTCCTCCAAATTTCTTTCTGTTTAGAGATGTGGGCATATGGCACAATCATACACAGCTGTAACTTCCGAAACTTCCTACTCTTACTTGCCCTTTCAGGCCACAGGTTTTGAATTTGAGGAACTCTAAACTCCCACAGTTGTAATGAAAACATGAAATGGTATGATTCTATGTGGTAGTTGCACAATCCCTCCAAAGGTTTTTTTTTTCCAAACTTGTTTATTTTAAATCCATGCAAAACCATAGTATTGGGCACAAATTATTGTCAGCAATTAGCTTTTCGAGTATGTTGGAATTTTACCCATGCTTTATATGAAAATCAGCCCAAAGGATGAGTATGTTTGAGCTTGTGTAGACTGTTTTGTCTCCCTGTTTTGTCCTCTCAAATGCTAGTAACTTTTCTGGTTTGCTAACGCTTGCAAATTACACAAGGGTACTTTGTATTCCTACATTCAAAGCAAAACTAAAGAATTGAGTAGAACGGGGCCAAGGACAGCCCTCTGTAAGATTCTACTTGAGATGCCCTTTTAATCTGACAGAAAACTACTGAGACATATTTTTGAGAGAAGTTTATCAAACTGTTGTACGCCTACTTCGTGGAGATTGCATCTAGTCTGTTCCCTTTGCTTGTGTTAAAGTGTGGTCCTGTACAACAGCCTCAAAACCCCTCTGAAGTCAAGACGCATCAAATCAAGATATAGCTAGCATTTTCCTTCAGTAGGCTACTTAACCCTCCAAATGCAGAAAAGCAAATTGAGTTGTTCAACATTTGGTCTCATTTAATTATTGACGTTGGTCTTCCAAGTACTTGCTAATAATTCAACATATCTCATTCTGAAACTGACCTGTGATGAAACTGAGTATACCTGCCCTTTTTTTAGTAAACACCGGTACAAAATCAGGGTGCTGTCAAGCAACAGTAATTTGCAAAACACCCTCCTAAAGAGCCAAAGTTGTTCAGTGAGCTACATGCCCTGGGTCCATGCAGCAAGCTCAGCTCCTCTGCTGTGCAGCGGGGTCGTCTGCTGCAGCTGTGTACAGAAATAAAAAAAAAATCAACATCAACAATCCATCCTGTCGCTGAAAATCCTACAAACTAAGAACAAGGACCCACAGAGAGGCCTCGTAAAAAACAGATAGAACAAACAATGTAAGTGAAGTGGTTATCAAAAATCAGTTGAGATGGTACAAGCTCTCAAGCTGCTGCCATGTGGTTTACAATATAGCCTAGTGGAGATCGAGTTAATCTAAAAAGATTGTGCTTGTCCTGTATATTTCAGTGAGCCCGTAATAAATAAAGGACCAATCCAATCAATGCTTATCCATGTGGGAAATCAACCATGCAGTCCAGCTACCCTATGCACAGCTATACTAGTCCTATAATGCTTCAGTAATACTTTTTGTCACTTTGTATTAATTTTACCACGCTTCATCTAGAAAGAAATGTTTAAAGGTAACTAAAGAAATAATATCATTTTTTAACTAAGCCAGTCCTCAAAGAGGCTCTTATACTACAGATTTAACTGTCACACTTTTATTTGATGAGAGAAAAGTTGAGTGCAATAGGCAAACATTCTAATCTCCTTAGCTAACATTAAAGGAAATGTTTGCATGCTATGTTGTCATAAAGGCTGCAACAAGCAGCAAAGTAGGCCACCTTATTTATTGCATCTTTAGGTCAAGGATGTATCTGAATCCAAAACAGGTTAGTGCATAACATTCAAATCACGAATGAAACAACTATGCTGTTAATGTCCTGACATCTTTATTGATGACTTGGATGAGGGCATTGAGTGCACCCTCAGTAAGTTCGCGGATGACACCAAATTGGCAGGGAGTGTCGATCTGCCTGAGGGTAGCGAGGCCCTGCAGAGGGATCTGGATAGACTGGTGAGCTGGGTTGAAGCCAATGGGATGAGGTTCAACAGGACCAAATGCCGGGTCCTGCACTTTGGCCACAACAACCCCAGGCAGCGCTATAGGCTTGGGGCGGAGTGGCTGGAGGACTGTGTTGAGGAAACAGACCTGGGGGTACTGATTGATGCTCGGCTGAACATGAGCCGACAGTGTGCCCGGGTGGCCAAGAAGGCCAACGGCATCCTGGCTTGCATCAAAAACAGTGTTACTAGCAGGAACAGGGAGGTAATTGTCCCCCGGTACTCGGCATTGGTGCGGCCGCACCTCGAGTACTGTGTTCAGTTTTGGGCCCCTCACTGCAAGAAAGACATTGAGGCCCTGGAACGTGTTCAGAGGAGGGCTACGAAGCTGGTGAGGGGTCTGGAGCACAGGCCTTATGAGGAGCGGTTGAGGGAGCTGGGATTGTTCAGCCTGGAGAAGAGGAGGCTCAGGGGAGACCTTATAGCTCTCTATAACTTCCTGAAGGGAGGTTGTGGTGAGCTGGGGGTCGGCCTCTTCTCTCGTGTAATCAGTGATAGAACTAGAGGGAATGGTTTCAAGCTGCGCCAGGGGAGGTTCAGGCTGGACATTAGGAAGTATTACTACTCGGAAAGGGTAGTCAGGCATTGGAATGCACTGCCCAGGGAGGTGGTGGAATCACCGACCATGGGAGTGTTCAAGAAACGTTTGGATGTTGCGTTGAGGGGTATGATTTAGCTGGGAAGTATTGGTAATGGTTGGACTGGATGATCTTCTAGGTCTTTTCCAACCTCGATAATTCTGTGATTCTGTGATTCTGTGACATAATGGTAGTGTGTTGTAAGGGTACAACTACACATTTTGAGACCTGGATGGAACTAGACGATGGATGGAATTAGACTCCAATAGTCCACGACATGAAGATCTTCTACCTAGTTTGCCCCAAAACTTTCAGAAAGCTGGCAGCAATCCTGTCTATTCTTGAGCCACTGGAGCTGAAAGACATCAAGCATTTCTTGTGGTTGCTCTGGAGTGAGGGAGTTTGGGCTCCTTAGTCTTGGAGGTGGTACAGTGGCTGTTCGCAGGTTGCTGGAAGCATATGACTGCTAGATGCTTATACTCAACTGGGACTCAGCTAATAAGATATTGTAAGGGTGCTTCTTTCCCCCCCCCCCCCCCCTCGTTAAATTTATCTGCACATCTCTGTGGAAGGTGGCCAGGACTTATAGATGTAATTTACTGGACATTTGATTTTGTTTGTACTTCTATAATAGCGTTATTTTGTAGGCCATGGAGTACATTCTATAAAAATGACTCGGTGAAAAATAACTGAGACATCTTCATGATCACTTCAGCAAATATTGAATAAATTATTGAGAGATGTTTTGGTAATTTTGTAAGACTGTTCCTTTCACGTTCCGTTTAGAAAACAATAAAGCATGAGGATATGGCAAGGAAAAAATGCTTTTGATAACTTGTAGCTATATATATATATATGTAGTGTTTGTACTTGTATTTCTTCTCAGGTAAAAACAATTCAGATGCACATGTACTAGCATACACAAATGATTTGATGTTACTTTTGATATTTATCAATTGTATATGAACCACTTAGAATTACCAAGGTGTTTATAATGAAATACAGTCTAAAAGCAAAAATCTAAGCAGGCTATCCTCTTCAAGAATATATTATATATATATATATAGCCACAAAATTGCTTTTAGATTGGAAATAATGAGTAACAATTCTGTTTTAGACTTCTGGGAAAAGTCATTCCAGTTCCAGAATTCATGTGCTGGGAGAAGGAATTCCAATATTTATACTCCTTCAAACCAGTCAAAGGGTTCTACATCTCCTTTAGCGCTGCATACAATTGTATTTAAATCTCTAGCAGGCCAGGAAAATGTCAGGGAGAGCAGCATCTGCTCCAGCGCACAATGCCAATGAAGGTCCTAGCTGTATGTTTCTGAATATATCTTACAGATCCCACTGAGCTTCATTTTAGAAAATACTACTTCAGAATTCAGCACATAGAAAAAAAAATTAATTCTTTGTAGTGGTGTTTTTTCACAGAAGACTGCATAATTAACAAACAACTCAGCCTGAGGGTCTGCATTTATGATCTGGCTGGGGGTAGGGTCAAAGCACTCTGTACAAATACTGTTCTCATTAAAGGAGACTTCTCTCATAATGAGTCAATGTCCAGGTGGGCAACAGGCTTCCCACAAAGAATAATAGCTCCCGAACAGCACAGACAACAGACCTCACTCACCTACCTGCTCCTCAGCAGTTTCTTTGAAGGATCAATACGGAAACTGCAAGCCTGGACCAAAGTACAGCAGAATCAATACTACAAGGAGATCCTGTTTCAGTAGGGCAACCAATAATGTCCAGCCTGCAGCATTACCTGGGCTGAGTGAAGAGCAATGACTGATAAAAACACTCTGTATCGTTTAAATGTACGCTTTATGGATTAAAAAAAAAAAAAAAAAAAAAAAAAAAAAAAAGCCTTCAGGAAATTTAAAACAATGCTGTGCTATCTGATCCTACTTCAGTTTTATGCTTTTAAATACAGCTGAGTTTGTGTTTAAAGACACTGATGATTCTGCTGGGTATCCATCCCTGAAACAAAAATGGCTCAGAATCTATTAATTCTGCTGCAGTGGGGCTTGTGACTTGACAAAAGCAGCTTATGTTTTAAATCCTCTGCTTCACAGGAAGGGCCAGCCATCCAGGCAGCAAGGCATTTGTCAATCGACATAACAACCGCCCCATCTAGCGCACCGGCCTCGCAGCAGCCTCGTCTCATCTGAGGCATGCAGCTTTCCCCAGCAGCACGCCTTGCAGGTGGGGAGCTGAAACATCTGGACAGATGTGTGCAGGCAGCGAGGGGTGTCATCGAGGGACATGCTGCAGGCGTAGCATTCTTTGCACTGATAAACCCAGGAATCCTCACAAAAGCCAAAAAGCTTCGCTTCTCCAACTTTTTTTCCATTTCCCTGTTCCTACAGCAGGAAAGCTAGCTACGTTGTTGGGCCCTGTGAAACTGGAAACGTGAGCAAAAGCAAAAGAATGCTCCATTTCCTTGCAGATTCTTTAGAGAGGAAAAAAATTAAAAAAATATTACTCACGTGAGAGAGACCCTTTTCAAGAAATTCTATGGTGCAAATAAACGGACTAAAAATGCCAGCCTGAAGAAGGAAGGGAGCAGATCCAAAAGGTGGTTTATTGGGAATAAAGTGGGAGAGGCAGAGAAGAATCAAATTATTTTTCTAGGTTAAAAAAAAAAAAACAACAACAAAAAAAGTCATTTGCTCTGTTTGTGGACATAATGGTGGGACTACTAAAGAATCATCAAATAACTGAATGAAATAATTCTGTTCCTGTTGTAGTTCTTTCATGTTTTAAACCCTCTCCATTTTCCTTTGCTATCTGAGTCAGTACTTCCCCCGCCCGCCCCGGCCCCCAGATATTCCCAAAGCTGTCCTAGTCTTTTTGATACAACAGTAATAGCAGTAGCTGAATAGAGGGTGGTCATACCCCTCACATCAGAGAAGGGCCAATGTGATCCTCAGTACTACTGCCAGAAGGAAGAGGTGGAAGTAGCTCATCCTTAGCTAGGCAGAGACGAGACCAGGCCCAGCTCTTAACCCCCAGGGAGACCCTCTGGCATTAAGCCAGGCTGCCTGGAGGTGTTCCTGCTCCTCAGGTGTACTTTCACAGGGGTTTTACAGAAGAAAAAGTAGAAATCGCTATATAACATCACTACTTTGAAATGGTTACAGATGCTTTCCACTTGTTTCTTGTTTAATTTCCCTTGAAAAACAATCTCGCAGTACTAAGGATGGAACACTTATTTTGACAATTACTAAGCCTGTACAATCTCAAAACGTGTGATTAAGGACTGTACTATTGAACTAAGTGTCACCTTGTCTTTGTAAAGCACTGCAAAGGGACCTTCCTGGGATAAAAGCTGCAGCAGTGTTCTGCAGCCTGAGCCAAAGTCCTTTGAAGGCCATGGCAGCACTGTCAGCCACAAGTATACATGAATCAGGCCTCCAGAAGCACAAGGAGGACAAAGAAAGAATATTATAACTTCATTTGAAAAATAATTAAGAAAATAGAACAGTAGATTTCTATCATAGAATCATAGAATTGCTCAGGTTGGAAAAAGACCTTAAAGATCATTGAGTCCAACCACAACCTAACCATACTACCCTAACTCTAACAACCCTCCACCAAGTCATGTCCCTGAGCACCACATCCAAAAGGATTTTAAATACATTCAGGGACAGTGACTCAACCACCTCACTGGGGAGCCTATTCCAGGGCTTAACAACCCTTTCTATAAAGAAGTTTTTCCTGATATCCAACCTAAACTTGCCCTGGGCAACTTGAGGCCATTTCCCCTCGTCCTGTCACCTGTTACCAGTGAGAAGAGACCAAACCCGCTCTCGCTGCAAGCACCTTTCAGGTATTGGAAGGGAGCAATAAGGTCTCCCCCCAGCCTCCTCTTCCCCAGACTAAACAGCCCCAATTCCTTCAGTTGCTCCTTGCAGGGCATATTCTCCAAGACCTTCACAAGACTTGTTGCACTTCAACCCTCTTCTTCAGTGCTGCTACAGAAACTCCTAGGCTCAGAACAGAAAAATAATCAGTGCTCTTTAGAGCACTGGCTAAGGAAGATACTCCATTAGAAGACAAGCATGGAATTTTGGTTTCCTGAAACACCCTGGTCTTTGCTGCAGGAATCCTGAGCATCAGCATGAATCACACGGACATCTGGCACCTACCAAATGCCAACAGAACTGGCTTTTCATTCTTCTTCAGTACAATTACTAAACTGGCCAAATAATGTTCATACTAATCCTACTTTGCCTCAAAACATGTAAGCCATTGCTGCAACAACTCCGTTCCAAGAAAATTAAGCTCCCACTAAAAATGGAGATTAGACCTGTTGGAAGGCATGCATATTTTGATAGCTTTTATTGACATTTAAAAGGATTAGTATCAGAAACCATTTGCATGCATTTTTCAAACTCATATCCTTTTTATGTGCATAATCTGAAGTATTTAATCCTGAGTCAGTCATAGATGCATACTTGCCATTTGCAGAGGTCCTTCTGGATTTTTCCCCCAGTTGTTATGATAATCGATGTTTTTACAAAAACTTTTTGAATCAAATGTCATTTGCTTCACACAGGATAAGCACAAAGTTTAGTTTTCTGTCTTATTTCCATTACGGGGTGTATGTAATTCAGACAAATCCACCGGAGCAGAAGTATGGAGTTCCAATAAGCATCGGGTCTCTAATCAGTGTCTGAATTAAAATCTCCTTGGCATCACATCTTCAAAATTAATTAAGATGGCAGACAATGTTTAATTGATGGACTTGTCACTGCCTAGAATTCATCTAAATATCACCTAAATATTCTAAATATTCATCTAAATTCACTGAAGTTTATGTTTATCTTAACCCTACAGTAAAGGGGAGTATAACACAACTCTACAAAACACAGAGGAAGGATTTCCTTTGATTTTCCACTTTCACTTCTCTCATCTCGTTATTATATCTAATTATTCAGAATTCTTCCCGTCTCACTTGCTTTCCTCTTCCTTTAAAGACGCTGGAGAAGAGGATGCTTTTCCACAGATGGAGGGACACTGATGTGGCTCTTCTACCTAGCTAAAACGCAAGATTCATCGTGCCTTCTTAACCTACAGTGCACTTGGCCTAAACACGCGATAATAAAAACCAAACCAAAACACATCAGCAAAACCCAAACAAAGAAACAAAAAAAGAGCAAAAAATAAAATTAAAAAAAAAAAAAAATCCCACAGCTGCAAAAGACCCTGTTCTTTGCCACTGGTAAACTATTTCTTTTTACACCCCCTTTTGTGTGCTTGCAGTTTTGCTCCAAGTGCCTGCAGCAGGGCAGTTTTCCCTGGCTCCCCAGCCTAATAGATCTCCCTTCCCTTTCCACACATCCCCTCCTATGCTTGCACCACTTTTCCAGTCTTTCCTAGAACTAGGACAACCAGTATCTTCTTACCCACAGAATTTACAAAATAATGCAAGGAAGTAGCAAAAGCTGTGTGCTCCACTGGGTTATTTTTACTTGACAGGAACTGATGATACCAGCTTGTGTGCTTCTTGCAATAGATGATTTCTAATTTTAATAAATGACAACTTATCCAGCAAAGTACAAAAACATGCCAAATTGACAACATAATTACATAGTCTGCTTTGAACAGTAAGAAGGCACTGGTCTTTTTCTTATAAAGAGAAAAATGATTAATATGTGCGCTTAATAAGATACTAAAAGCTCTTTTAGAGTTTAAAAATGTTTGTCTGTAGTTCTGTCCTAGAGAAAAACCTAATGTGCCACACACCCAGTGCTGAATGCAGAGAAACGGGTGCTGTGTTGAGCTGAAATAATCTACTCAGTCAGATATACATTAACTTACTCAGTACAAGAAGACTGGACAAATCCCAAGTTGATTACTTAAATAAGAGGAAGTTATGCAAATTAATGCATTAATCCTCAGGAAATCTTTCCCCAAAATTATTTGTGCTATTTGCAAATAAAAAAAAACAACTTGTGTTTAATTCTCGACTTCCACAGAATAAGACAAAATTCATAGCAGATGTGCCTCCAACGACTTAAATAGCTGAGTGGCAGCATGTTTTCTGGTTTTGTTATTTGCTGAAATAAACATTATGTGAAATATTGCCATTCCATTTTGTTTGCAGCAAGACATAACAGGAAGACATCTTTTAAAAAAATCAGAGCCCCCGAAGTCAAATGGATGAAGAGAGACACCGTGTCCCTGGGGAGCTGTAACTCTCCCTCTCTGCTCACTCTAAAGAACTTAGAGCTGAGAGCCTATTCAGAGAGATGCTATAAAATTACAGCCCAAGTAATGAAAGCAACGTGCTCCATCCTTGGGGCTAGAGCAGTTAATATCATGTCTTGAATGTCCTCAGAACTGCCTCTCGTCCCCCTTGGGTTACACTTGCTCCAGCTGTATAAGCAGAAGGACGTATTTCCAAACCAGCCACTTGGAACTTGCCAAAACTGCCTTTAATCAGAAAACAAAATCAGAATTATATCCTGTAGACAGTGCCTGTTCATGCTGTGCTTTGGTAGCAGTCATTCTTTTTCAGATAAAAAACTCGCTATCATCAGTGGTTTAAACCACTAGCATTAGCTGTCAGCAGAGGCATTGGGCAACAGTGGAAATAAAATAAAAATAGCAATAAACAAAGATGACTGCTAATTATCCTTTCACTCACAAAGTTACAATATAACTGCCCCTGTTTGAACACAAAGAAGGCCTACAATTAGGGCATATTAAACTGCAAATGTGCCACAACCCCTTCTTTACTGCGCTTGTAGATGATACAAGACAATACCTCAACACCAAGTCTAGACAGTGCCTGTAATTTTCTTGAGTATTGTGTATATTATTCACAGTTGAATCTTACAAGCTGCGATTCTCCCCCTCAAAATGGAAAAAGAAAACATGCATACATTGGGGTCCCTTTCTTCAGCATGCTTTCTAGGCCTTGGCTAGACTGAGTGTCCTTTTAAGAATTTTAAATAACACGAGGATCATGCCAGAGTTCAGCCTTTTCCTGATCCTCACCGCCATACAAAGCTCTACATTAGGAAGCCTTTTTATTTGTTTGTTTGTTAACTCCCACATTTTTGTGGAGATTTTTTTTTTCTTCCCAATGAATTCCTAAAATTGAATGAATCTCTGCCCGGCCTTTACAAATTCTGACCTCCATCTGCCTGTGTCAGAAAAAAAATAAACATTTGTCTGCAGGTTCCTCACATCTCAGTCTCTGGAGTCCAAGACCCTCCAATATTTGGGAAGTACTGGAGCGCATCATGCTTGAATGGGTGGGCTTCAACCTAGGAAATGCACAGCCAGACCTACCGAAGAGATCATGAAAACTGGTACCAGGGCTATCAATTAAATGCAATTGGGCTTTACTAGAAGTTTAAGAGCAAGTTGTAGAATATGCTTAATTAGAAGTAAGCACTCAGTGCCACATTTTCTGAAAAAATGAGACAAATTACTGAAAAGAAGATCCTCATTTCAGTGAGAAGTCATGTAAATGTAGAGTTCTAGCATATGCCGCCTGAGGTAGAATACTTCCTCTTCCACATTTAACTCCCAGCCCCCAGCTATTTGGCAGTATATTTCTCTGAATACACCAGTGGTTTTAACACAAGAAATAACACTAGAATTAAGAAGGGCAACCTGAACCTTGTCACAAATACATAAAAAACAAGTGAGAAGAGAGGTTAGAAAAGCATCTTAGCACCCAAAGAGGCAGTGGCTTAAGGTGCTTCTTAGCCACAAGTCTTAAAAAGCACTATTACCAGAGAGCAAGGCAGACGTGCAAAGTTTATCTGTGTTGAATAATAAGGGGTTATATTAAAGTACTTGATATATACTCATATTAAAAGTATTTGATACTGATGAAAATTGTTTACATTCTCTATTTCAGCCTTTCAAAGCTCGAAAAATGTTGCTAACACTCAGAACAGCACTCAACATTCACACAATACAATGTATTAGAAGACCAGTTCTTCACCAAAACTGTGCTACAGGGACAACTCTTCTCAGATGACCACAGTGGGGAATGTTGACTGCCTATAAACTGTGTGTTTCAGGAGGATCATGATGCTTTCAACACGAACAAAAAGCAAGAGCATCTCTTGTGGTGGTTTTTAAGAGTGACAAATCCACAGAAAAATTAAAAAGTAATTGAGCTCAGAAGAAAGAAATCAGGACTTTCTATTTTCTTCTGGATATTTTTCCTCTTGCACCCCTTGATTTGAATGTAGAAAAAACTTGGCATCTGTTAAAAATAGCAAAATTCGAGGTGAAATGCTTGGTTAAAAAAACTTTACTACCGAAGACATCTTTGTCTTCTGCTAGAATATATTGAGTGAGAGCCACTACATGTTCAGAAGCAGGACCCATACTGGCGTTAGCTAAAACTGAAATCCTACTGGATTTCTGGCACTGAAAACTTTCCCACTCAAAAAGTAAAAAGAAATAAAAACGTGAATTCTACACCAGTCTTCCAGAAATCTGCCAGCCATCCCCAGCCCTTTGACCTTAAATGGTGTCTGTCCCTCTGTCTGTGAAATAAAGGCCAGAACAGCAGGCTGGGGGAGGAGAAGAAATGATGTATGATAACAATGGATTTGACTGATAAAACATTTAGATTTCAAAAAGAAAACGAATAGTGTTTGGAACAAATTACTTACATTCAAGAGTAAAAAAAAATCTTCAGCCACTTTTTGATCAATTTACTCTGGCTTCAGACTTGAAGTGCAATCTGATACTAAATGGTTACTTGCTGGAAGCCACACATCAGCAGGAAGTGCTAAATGCCAAAGGGCCTTGAGAAACTAAAACATGCAGTAGCAAAGTAGCTCTGATCAGTAGCAGACTGATCTACTGATCTGATGCTGCAAAAATATGCGTTCAGTCACATGCTGCAAATGTTTGTAACCCAATTTCTACTCAGTCAACAACGATTATTACTGCATTCATGAAATACTCTTTTTTCCATCTTGAGTCAGAATGGTTGTTTGTAAAGCTGCTGTACCAGAAATTGCATTACGTGTGTGATACACAGTATACATACATGCTTTGCATTTTTTAATATTTGTGTTCCTTAATCTTAACTCTTTGTGTTGGGCTCATCTCAAGAATTTACTCCCATTATTCTGCAGGAGCTGGTATGGAATAATGTCTTTTATTCCAGTATAAAATAGACAGATCCCTCCATGTACAAAATACTGCACAAAACTGTGTTAGAAATGGCAGGCCATGTTCTGGAAAACAATGCCTCCCTGCACGTCCATCAGAACGACAATGGTTTTCAAGGAGACTCAAACTTTTTCAATTTAGGCAAAATATTTTGTTATTCCTGCATTTTTCCCTCAGCACGCTTTGGAAACTACAAGTTTCTTCTACTACTACAACACTGGAATGGGCTGCCCAGGGAGGTGGTGGAGTCACAAACCCTGGAGGTGTTCAAGGAACGTTTGGACATTGTGTCAAGGGACATGGTTTAGTGAGAACTATTGGTGATGGGTGGATGGTTGGACTGGGTGATCCTGTGGGTCTTTTCCAACCTTGGTGATTCTGTGATTCTATGATTCTAAGTTACTTGTAAGGATGACAGGAATCAGATTTAACATTACGGGATGATGGTCTCAGCATGTTTCAGATTTTTACAAAGAAGTAGATGCTCCAATTGTGTAAGCATGTGTCAAATTGCATACGAGTTAGATTGCTGCCTATTCCTGACAGTTCAAATTTTCAAACTGAAGGGAAAATATCAATGTGGATTTAGGGAAATGGCATAGTACAGTCATGGTTGTTGAGTTTAGTTTCTAAATCCACAGGAATTATGTTTTGTTTTAACTTTGACTATAGTTTTCTACCCTGAAATCATCTGCCTTATCTCGCATCTGACTTACCTTTGATTTGTTTTCAACAAGTCCTGCTTGATATGGATGGAAAACTGTTTTCCTTTAACTTCTGTATTTCCATACCAAAACCAGCTGCTTTACTTGCAAGCATACTTCTACATCATGAAGCTGTGCCCCTCTCATCCCCATGGGATGAATGAAATACACAATCTTCCTAATAGCCTTCCCAAAGCACATCTGATGTCGTCTTTACAAACACTAAACTTAATTCCCATAGGCCTCAGTAGCACTCTTGCTTAGCATATATGGCCATAAGATTGAAGAAGCTGGAATCTGTATAGCTATTTTGGCAAATGTTCATACAAGTACAGAGAGAAATAAGGGGAAACACAAGCACCTACCTACCTACCCTTCGTTTATCTTTTTCCCGAGTTCTAGGCCCCAGCTGGCCAAGTCAACATATACAGTGACAATCTTCCTTCCTCACTGTCCAGCACCAGTCATTCTGATGCTCTCGTCACCACATGAACTCTTCCTCAATTCTCCACTGAAGGGAATGACTGTAAGCCACCTTTTCACCCACTCTAATCTGCAGTTAGTAGGAGGTGTAATCCTTTCTGTGACTCATCATCATTTTGAATTAGTTAACCTGCAAAAAACCACTTTGACAGCAAAAAAAAATCTAGAGTAAACCTGGGATGTACAAGTTTTGAATTACGACTGCCATTTTCACTCAGCCTTTCACTGTTTGCATCCACGGTATGGTCTGATACAATGGTGAACTGCTGTCTGAATTCTCAGGTTTTTTTTTCCCATCTGTCATCAGAAAGGTAGGAAAAAAGGGATGAAAGGAATGGAAACAAGCATCTGGAGGTCACCTCTCGACCTGAAAGGTGCACTTCATAGCAGTGGGACAGATTATCTGAAAGGTCTGCTCCACACAAAGTACCCTAAATGGAGACAGTGGTGTTTTTTTGACTTCTGGTACGAGAAGTTCCCTTTTCACAAAAAGGCACCTCACCACAGACCTCAGCATATTCTGAATAAAGTGCAAGACTCTTTGCTTCAGGCCCTTCAGCAAAACCCACAACAAGAGAGCAAAGTGAAAACTGAATATGCGGACATGCAGATAAAAAGCTGGCAGGTGACACGTTGGCTGTGCACCATGGCAGCAAGGGCCCGAGCTTTAAGACTGTCACGAACTAAACTGCAAGCAGTTGACACAAGCAGCAGCCTGCCCTCTGCCTCGGCCCACCGCTCAGCCTGAGAGTTGCCCCCAGCCCCACACCACCAAACCTCGGTTCTGGGTTATTTCTGGGAAAGCATTTGAACACCACTTGCATTTCAAACGCAGTTCAAACCCTGTCTACACCAGACAGATCAATAAACTCACCTAGATTCACTCAGCCTTCAGATGGTTTTTAAGTCTAATCACTCCATATGAAAGGCTGCCTTTGGGTACGCCATCCAAGCAATGGTCTTGGAGCAGCAATGATGCTGCTCTGAAGTTTTAGAATAACATTTTTCCTCCCCAGTCTCCTAGCGATGCTCTTACAAAGCAGCCCTTTGTCAGGCAGAGTGTTCAAGTGACTCAGCTCTGCCTTTCACAAAGCCTACGAACTTGGATGAAATTAAGTCTTTTCAGGGTATAGATCAAAAGCTAAGGTTGTGTCACCCTTCCTTGTGATGAGGATCAACTTTTTATCCTGAGGGTCTTATCAGAGTTAGTGTCTGAAAGTGAATGCTAAGACTGACACAACAGATGATGCGATGCAGCCCAGAGAGGGAAACTAAGTGATCTTCTCCCACAGACTGTAAAAGAAAAAGCCTGCTTTAAGAAAAAGGGGAAAACAGAAAATATACTATCCTCACAAATTCGACCAAAGCTGATGAAGTGAGATTCTGCACAGTGATACAAGGAAGTTTCTGCTCTCAGCAAAAGCTAGCAGCAGAGGAAGGAGAGGGGGTAAAAGAGCAAAGGGAACATAAGCACTGGGAAAACCTCATCAAACTTGTTGTATTAAAGAGATATGTGTGGTACTGAACTGGACGAGCATGGGTTTTACGTGGTATTGTCAAAGCTGCCTTTAGAAATGCTGTTCTGTTTTCCTTAGCCAGAAGGGTCTCTACAAATACTGTCTCTTGGCAGACGCGACACTGAGAATGGCGAGTCAGGAGGCGGCAAATGCGGTTGGACTTGATGATCCTTGAGGTCCCTTCCAACCTGAGTGATTCTATGAATGATTCTAAATGGTGGTGCACTGTGCTAGTGGGTAATGGGCTGGTAGGTACCAACCCATCACCGGCGAATCACGAACAGACAAGTTGTATTTTCAACCCAACCAATGTCAGAATCTGGAAAATGAAGGAAAATGCACAGCAGAAACCGCAACTTGTGACTTTGGAGCTGGAGCTGAACCGCTAGGAATGAGCAGCAAGCAAATTTTTTTCAGGTGATTTAAAATTCAGGTTGTTCTTTTCTGAGTTCAGCAGCTGGAGCACAGGTAATGTCTGATGTGAGCGGCCTACTTCAAACTAGTTAGGTGGTACAGGCAAAGAGGTAGGAGCAAAAATATTAATAAGGCTTATACAGTTCCCTTAAGTGCTTCACATTTCTGTCCCCATTATGGTTGCTCTCCAGGTCAGTGGGGGAATGAGAGAGGTTATTTTAATGGCATCTCTGTACCACCGTGTTAAAAATTAAACAGCTTTCAATCTTTAATGTGCACTTTTCTTTTTAAAGGGGGAATCAGCAGTTGTGTATCAGCATGCAAATATTTTTGTTGTGCCCAATGAGCAGCTGGAACAAAGTATGGGAAGCAGCAATTGGGAGGATATAGAATGAAAGAAATGATTTCAAAAAAAATAAAAACCAAAGAAAGCAACACTTGACATTTGCTGGCAGGAAGCACATCCTCAAAATTAAAATAAGAAAAAACCAAGTGAGGCAAAAAGGAGGCCTAAATTATCTATATGAGAAACTACAAATAACAACGGATCTTTGGAAAAAACGCCATTTTATCTCCACTTGATTTGCTGTTCACATATAATGCATCCAGCTCATTGCTTGTAGTCTTGAAAGTTAAGTTGATAACCACCATACTTTAACTTCAACACAGTCTCAGCCATGTCTTAATCTGGTCACAGCAGGATCACCACAGTGGTGGACATCTTGCGCACACAAGAAGTTGTAGGGTGTTGTTCATTCACACTGCACAATACATCTTGCACCTAGAAGCAGTCCTTTCTAGTTCGATCGTACCACTGGCACTTCCTCCCTCTCCAAGCCCCAAATATGCTTCAGTAGACCTTACAAGTAGACACAGAAAAATGTAAAGCAGAAAAAGATGTGGAAAATGGCACATAGGCTTATTTTCGTTTGTGCTCCACTTCAGACCCAACCATGCACCATGCTGCCCTGATGGTGCTGGGGCACAGGTCTCTGTGTTCCTTGAGGTGCTCTGCCTCACTCAGACACAGTCCCTGGTGCTGCTGGGGCTCACGGGCACCTCTGTGTAGCATTGTACGGGTGCATCCAGAACACCTGCATCACTGGGGACATGTGTGCCCCCTGTCACCTTAGTCAATGGAGCAGTGCTGATTTGCAGCCTGGCAAGCCCATGTTTCTAAAACATGCTCAGCAGCACAGACACCAGAATTTCATGTTCCTTAATATCTAACTTCAGAAAACAGCCTGTATGAAGAGCAGCCTCATCCAAGCATGTATTTATTTCACTTTGGCCACTTTCAGTCGGCCGCACTGCAAACTCAGGTCCTCGCTTCCTCTTCTTTACAGAGCAGAGTTGTTCTGCACGCCGCAGGAAGCCTACTTTGGGACTACTCCCAACCCGAAGCATCCTGCGTGTGATGCAGGGTTAACTCCTTCAGGAGGAGCACCGCTTCGCCCCACCTGTTAACTCAGCTCAGGAGAGGGATGCCCCTTCCCGAAACCCTCAGCCCAGCTCAGGAGGCTCTGAGAGGGCTGAGCCGCCTCTCCCCGCTCCCTCTTCCCCCGCACCCCCTTACCTGAGCCCCCCACGCCGGAGCGGAGCAGGCAGCTCCTGCGGGAGGAGGAGAAGGAGGAAATGTCGCTCTGGGAGCGGCCGCGGGGGTCGGGCAACGGCCAGGCGGGCAGCGGTGCCTCCGCCATCGGGGAGTCGAGGGAGGGAGAGCCCCGAGAGGGAGGGAGGGAGGGAAAGTTTGCGGAGGAAGAGCCGCCCCTCCGCTCCGACCGCCCCGACGCGGGGCCGTCCCGCTGGGAGGGCGATGGGGACTTTGGGCATCCAGGAAACCCTGCACCTCATCCATCCTTCCCTCCGCACCCCCCGAGAGCTGCAAACCCAAACTCCGTGGTTTCGTTTTGTTTTGCCGGACGCTTGCAGACTCTCCTGCAGGGCCGGGTTAGCCCAGCATCGCACAGGCACTGCGTTCCCCAGATCAGAAAGTTTTCTGCCAAGTCACAGGAGCTAGTTTTTCACCAAATCCCATCGTGTGCCTTTTGTTATAATTGACCTTTACAGCTCACAGATGTGCTGAGGGCCCTTTCTCTCACTGGAGATGGCAGCAGCTGTGCATGTGCAGGCTGGTGACACTTGCTGAACCAGTCTAAGCCTTAATTGGAAGTATATTCATGAGTACCCTTGGGTATGCTGTAAAGAATCAGAGCCTACTTCAAAACTCTCCCGTTAAGGGGCTGCTCGGCTCTGCTGTCCTTTGGTGGCAGCAGCCGTCAAAAAGAAAAGTCTCAGAACGAGGAAATCCAAAGATAAACCAGAACAGATACAGCAGCAAGAGGTCAAAGGTGCTGAGGAGCTCCTGCTGAGATGCGAAGGGACACTGGGAGAAATGAAGGTGAGTGAAGATGCAGAGAAAGCAGGTCAGAAGCAGGGAAAGGCAAAAGAAAGAAATAGCGAAGGGCTCCTATGCTCGACATCAAAGTTTATTTGTAAACTGGAGCAATGTGGGCAGTCTACCAGTAAAAAAAAGATATCGTGGAAGTCAAAATGTTTTTTATCAGGCTGTAACTTACACCCATCGAGGCACGTAACTGAAAATGTAAACAGCCTCTCCCACAAAACCTGCCGGGCTGCCTCTTCCCCGGGGCAGGAGCCCCAGGGCACCGGGACGAGAGAGGCGGAGCGGCCCCGGCTCCGCGTACGGCCCGGCCTTCGGGCAGCAGCCCCCGCCCCAGGCCCCGCCTCGCTCCGGCCCCCGCCCGCCGCCATGTCGGGCCTGTTGGCGCCTGTTCTGCTGCTGCTGCTGGCGCTATCGGGGCTGTTCGGTGGGCGGCCCCGCTACGAGCCCACCTGGGCCTCGCTAGATGCCCGTCCGCTGCCCACCTGGTTTGACGAAGCCAAGTTCGGCGTCTTCATCCACTGGGGCGTGTTCGCGGTGCCCAGCTTCGGCAGCGAGTGGTTCTGGTGAGCTGCCGCCTCGCCTGTTGCCCGCCGGGCACGGAGGGAGGGGGCGAGCCGGGCTGGAGGCCGTGCGGTTTTCTGCGAGCTTTGCGAGAGAGATGGAGGAGCCGCGATGAAGGGACGGGCGCCACAGTGGGCTGAGGACAGCTGCGGCGGAGGGCTGTGGGCAGCCCAGCGCTCCCCTTGCCTGGCGCTGCTTTGTTTGCCTTTGAGCTGCTCACGGTGGTTTTCTTCTCTCATTATCACTTTCATTAAGGAGTGCGTTCCGCTTAACCTCGGGCTCAGCGGTTCAAATCCATTTAGTTCGAGCCTTTGGTCTACTGTGTGCTCGCTGGGTGTCGCCGTCTGGTGTGTAGTTTCCTTCTAAGTCACACTGTGGGGTGTGTAGGTAAACTGCAGCTCTCCGCCATGGTGAAGCTAAGAAGCAGTCTTCATAAAGCAAGCTGACGTCAGTGTCAGCAAACCACTGTTTACTGAAGGCAACATTCGTCCTGTTCTTTTCAGAGTTGCATGTAAGGGTATCTGCAATTCTTACTATGTACTCCATTTACTGAGGCTCGGTTTTGTTCAGGCCTCTCTCACTGGAAGATTCATACACACGTTCACGCTCATCCTGTTTTTCCTTCTTATTTTTCTAAAAAGGTCTGAAAACAGTCTCGTGCGGTGGGTGACTGTCTCCATCCCCATTACTTCCTTCCCTCCCTTAGGCTCATACAGGTGAGGAGTCCTGTGAGGCCTCCTGGTAGCGAACACGCTCAGGTGGCCCAGGTCCCTGCCCACAGCTTCAGGGCAAGGCCACAGACCGTGGTGCCACACAGGTGCTTCCTGCCCTGTAGGCTGCACAGCCTTGGCCAGTACGGCTCTGAAACTGTCCTGTCAGAACAGAAACGCTCCTCTTGTTAGCAAGCTGCGTGACGAAGGATGTTACTTCTTTATTTGTGCAGTTAAATACTTCAAAACCAGCTTGTTTGTTTGTTTTCAGGCTCTTTCAAAGAGGAAGATAGCCTCGGCCTCTTTCTTTTATTTGTTATATTTTTTCCCACTGGCTCCCAGAGGTTGTATTAGTTTATGCTGAAGTCTCTTTGGGAAGGTTACAATAAGATCCATGCAGCTGCTGTGGTGGTACAGAGCTCAGTTCAGAGACTGGCTCAGGGTGGGAGGGAGAAACGCATCTCAGATATTCCAATTCTGCAGTTTTTTACTTCTACTTTCAAGCTCTGTTTATTTATGCCTAAATTTGCCAACAGGGTTTTTCTGCCTGGCTTTGTTTATACGAAGGTGAATGCTTTCAGACTCACTCTCCCCAGCAGTTACAACATATATTGCTAGAAGGCCTCCAGCAATAAGGCTTGATGTTGCATGCTGTATCTGGAGTTCCTCTTTCATTTCTAGGGAGGGGAGAGGTGGGGGAGGCAGAAAACACACAGTGCTGTATTGGCCGCTTATGTTCTCTTATGGTGAGGGTGAGGTCAGAGCAGCTCCGTGGCCTGGGGTGATTGGGCTGGGGTGATTGGAGCAATGGCACTGACTTCACAAATGAAATCCTGGGACCTTTCCAAAGCGGAGCAACTGGAAGAAGCAGAGCATGGGGGAAGGACAGAGAAAAGGAAGCCTTTAATTATTAATGCCGTTATGTTCTGCAACAGTTTTATCTGGCTGTCTGTATCACGTGCATCCGGTGCTTGTGCCTCTCAGTGTGAACACAAATAGGAGCTAATGATTTCAGTAATCTTTGTCTAAAAACACACCAGCAGACATGGTTTTGATCTGTATTTTGTAGGTGGTATTGGCAGAAGGAAAAGAGAGAGCCCTATGTGAAATTTATGAAGGCAAACTACCCACCTGGGTTCAGTTATGAAGATTTTGGGCCACTGTTTACAGCAGAGTTCTTTGATCCTAACCAGTGGGCAGATATTTTGAAGGCTTCAGGTGCAAAATATGTTGTCTTAACTTCAAAACATCATGAAGGTAAGCAGAAGGGTTCTGAATGTTCGTAACTGTTGTGTTTTTGTTAACTGAAGGAATGTCCATGTGACTTTCCTGCTTGCTAAGAGAAAGGCAGAGAAATGACACGGAATTACCTGCCCCAACCCAGTCAAAGAGTTAAAATGTGCAGGCATTTTCCTGACTCTTGCACAAAAGCTATGGTCATGAAACTCGCACAGAGGGAAGAATAGATTGTGCCGTGGCTTTCTTCTTCTAGGTAAGACAGCCTGCACTGGTGGGGGCAACTGAGCTTCCAGCAGCAGCTGGGTTTATTTCTGATTGTTGTGTAACATATTGCTCAAGGAACCACAAAGTGAATGCTGCGCTGTTCTGTCTATAGATAGCTGCTCTGAACTGGCAGTTAAATGGCCTGGAGGTTTCTCCAGGGAATTTAGCAATATGTTCCAAGAGTCAAGATGCTCAGCAGAGAAAAGTAAAGAAAAAGGGCACGGCTGGGAGGAAACCTAATAGCAAAGAAAAGTATAGAATACCAAGAAGCAATATGGCAATGTGTCTAGTCGGTGTTGGTGTTCGGGGAGATGTCGGCTCAAAACTTGCATCTTTAACAAATAACTACTTGTGAAATTTAATCCATCTCTGACACTCAAAAACCTGATCCTGTGGTGTGATTTACACTGACTTAAAAAACAAAACACACACACACACACACACACACACACAAACAAACAAAAAAACAACCCCGAGATCCCTTTAGATGTCCTGTAGCCTTGGGCATGAATTTTTAGCTGCTTTGTCTAATCCATACAATTACGTGTATCTAGTTCACAAAGAATGCTGCACAATTTATTAGGCAATGAGTGTGAAGCAGTTTGAAGGTAAGAGTGGGGCCCCTCTGGTCATGGTTTAAATCTGCAGCGTGGTGGTGCCTGCGGTGCTTGAGCTGGGTTGCTGGATGTGTGAGAAGTGAGGACATTTAATGCTGATGTTTTAAAAGCTGCTTCAGGAGTTTTTGCACTCTGCTTATGCACACGTACTGAGTTGCTGACTGAGCTGTTAGTGGATGATAAGACAAATGAACAGTGAACGTTTGCATGAGCTGTAAGGAGAAGGGAGGAGAGTAGTCTGAATGCAAATGATGTCTCCATTGCAGAATGCACAAGCTAATGTTTCATCTCCCAACTGCTGAATGTATATTCAGAATTCGTATTCACCGCATTCAGTAAAATCTAATGTATCTTTGGTTAATTTAATTTGGGCGTTTGAATGGAGTGAACAACTGAGGAGGATCAAATGATCATCAGAACTAGAACACTGAATGCTTATATTTTTCTATATAAATGTTTATGTGTACAGATGCTTATACATATGTGTAAATGATAACACATTTAATGATTATTTTGAACTTTTTTGTCCTTGCAGTACACTCGCAAAGTAGAACCACAGTGTTCCCCCTGTGCTGCTTTCCTTTCTTAGCTTTTAATGTTTCTCTTTTCAGGCTTTACTTTGTGGGGGTCCAAATATTCTTGGAACTGGAACGCTGTCGATGTGGGACCAAAGCGAGATCTTGTGGCTGAACTAGAAACATCTGTTAGAAACAGAACTGACCTGCGTTTTGGTTTATATCACTCCCTGTTTGAATGGTTTAATCCTCTCTTCATCGAGGATGCCACCAATGTCTTCAAGACAAGAAAGTTTCCAACCAGTAAATCATTACCAGAACTCTATGAAATTGTGACCAAGTACCAACCAGAAATAGTTTGGTCTGATGGGGATGGAAATGCACCACATACTTACTGGAACAGCACTGGTTTTCTAGCTTGGCTGTATAATGACAGGTGTATCATGATGCTACTTTAGCTCCTAATCTGAAATTCTGTTGTCTAGTTTGTCTCCTTCTGTATATTTTGTGGAACTTAATACCTCCACTTACGGGGACTTAGCTAAATCTTATTTACCTGACGTATAGTGTGCCAATAATCCAGGTCTTACCTAAAACTACTGAAGCTTGTTTTAGACTCTTTCATATTTATTTAACCATGCTTGCAAATTCATCAGTTAAGATGGTGATGATTATTCTACTTAACCATTTTTCTTAAGTGTTGTCTACTGCACGGGCAAACAAGATAGCAAGATAATTTGAGAACAGAGGTGCGTTGTTGTCACCACAGACTGAACGTTGGGCGGTGGCTGTGAAGTGCATGCTGCTTTCTGGCAGGACTCCTGTGAAAGGCTGCAGCATATTTCCCTAAGAACAGGGTTCCTGAAATGGCACTTGATCTAATTGCAGTAGTACAGAAGTCATCCTAAATGTTACTTTCTGGGAGGGCTGTACAGGAGGTGAGGGGGAGGGATTACATTGGCTGTGACTGTAATGTGTAGAATTAAAATCATAAACGTACAATTTCTTTGTTTCCAGTCCAGTTCGGGACACAGTGGTGACCAATGACCGCTGGGGAGTGGGCAGCATCTGTAAGCATGGTGGCTTCTACACGTGTAGTGACCGGTACAACCCAGGACACCTTCTGCCTCACAAGTGGGAGAACTGCATGACTATTGACAAGAGGTCATGGGGGTACAGGAGGAACGCAAATCTTGAAGATTACATGACAATTGAGGACTTGGTGAAGGTACAGTGGGACGAAGGCAACGCCTGCAACTCCTGGTTGTTACATTAATTTTATAGAAAATACTGTGAGAAATGTCATCTAGGAAGAATTCGTACAGTTTCTTAGACGTGATTTCCTCTGTGAGTAACAAGTTGAAGGCTCATCTATATGATTGTTTTTCTGGTAACTGCACTTTTGAGTTGAGAAGAAGCAAACAGTTGTAGTTTCACAGAGGCTCTTGCTTGTAGGCATGTCTTTTTTTCCCCCTTTTAGCTAGGAACACTTTATAAGTTAATACTCCTTCAGTTAGCAGTGAGAAACTTTCCTTTTGTTCCATTTCATATTTAAAAGAAAAGCACTTGTACTACAGGCATACAGATAAACACGAGCAAATGCAGATAGCCTGGGTTAATAAAACATTGATTCCATTTGCTTGTTTAAGGTATTACAAAAAAAAGAAAAAGATTGCAAGCTTAGGAAAACTGAATGATAGGAAGTCTCACCTTTGAGATAAAATGCATTTAATTATAAAATTCAGCTAATGAAGGAGAAGATTGTTGTTACTTAATCCATGTCTGTTCTTTGTATTGTCCCTGCAAAAGATAATTTCAAATTGAAGCAATCTCTCTTCAGAGGAGGTGGTTTTAATTCATTCAGTAGTTTATCTCCAGCTGTTTGTTCCTCAGACTCCAGAGTCTCAGCCTGTGATCTCTGGAGGGCGGTGTGGATGGGAACACAGATGCTTCATGGACTCTCTAGAACAGTCATCAGCCTGTTTGCCAATTGTCAAGTTCACAATATGGCATTAGTGCAGACTCCTGATGGCAGAACATGTAATCTCAGAGACTGAGCTAGAAGACAATTTCATTAATGTGTTTTACCTCCTTTTCTTTAAGTTCCTCCATGGATTGATTCTGTAGACCTATTGGTCTAGTAAAAGCTATGTTCCATGATGAATGAACCCTTTGAAAATCTAGATTAGATACAGGGTGTTTTTTTTTTTTTTTCTCTTTTTGCTGGTTCAATCTTCCATTCTCTTTTGAGTTCCAACCTCTTCCATCCCACTCTTTCTACGGTAGGAATATTTCCTTTGATTCTCACTCTGTACACCGCATGTTACAGGAATACACTGTGTGAATTTTGTGGGCACCGAGGTCTATGACTATGATGAATAAATCATACAAATGAACGCCCATCCAGTCACTGGCTCCACTTAAAAAAGGAGGAATACGTGGGAGATACTAATAGTGCCCTTAGAGACAAGATTTATTCTTTGCTACATAAATAATTAATACTGCTTCATTTTCTTCTGCATATTTTATGAAAACTCTGTATTAAACATCTAAAGCTTCACGGTGTTTTAGAGATGTGCCCATAAAATGGGGAAAACACTGCTTTCCCAGCTTCAGTAAAAATGAAGTGGCATCTGCTAGCCCTTTTCATGCAGAAAAACAGTCCTGTAAGTGTTCTACTGGGAAATCGCTTGTGAAATTCCAGCAGAAGTTGAAATTTCAAAAAGAAGTAGGATCTGACTCTATAGTAGAGTCAGTCAGATGTATTGGTGTGAAAATGTATTTTTGGATATTTTCTGCCAAGCAAACTGTCAGCGGAGCTTTTGTTTTATGGGAGCTTAAATTTTGCATTGATTGTTGGGATGTTGGACCTCCACAGTCTGAAGTTGCACTAACTAGTCCAGTCCATCGTTCTGAAGCAACGTACCAGGCTTTAGTAAGAACTTCAGTACATAATTCCATTAATCGTGACCGCTGTTCTGTGTATGTGTTTAAAAACATTCAGCAACTTGTAGAAACGGTGTCTTGTGGAGGAAATCTCCTGATGAATATCGGGCCCACTCACGATGGCCGCATCGCTGCTATCTTTGAGGAACGCCTGAGGCAAATGGGTGCTTGGCTGAAAGTCAATGGAGAAGCCATCTATGGAACGAAACCGTGGAGAGCACAGAACGACACGGTCACGCCAGAAGTGTGGTAAGACCACTGAACCAAAACATAGGTGGTGTAAAGCTGTAGAAGATTTAACATTTAAAATTTTAATTTTTAAATTCTTAAGGCTTGATAGTGCAGAAATTGTCAGCTTGCTCTGAAGAAATGAACCCTTCTGTCAATTTAAGAAACTGCACGTGGAAGTGTGCCTAAGAATGCAGACAGACAGTGCGTGTCAGAGAATGTAGTTTCAGGATGAATGCTAAGGCTGAAGGGAAGGTTGCAAGAGTTTCCTTAGTTGTTCTAAGCAGAACTGGCAACAGAAACTATAAACAAACAAAATCCAGAAATATAAAACTGCTACAAAGTGCTCATCTATAGGATAGGAATCATAGTGTTGCTCTTTAGAGATAAAGGGGAAAGAAAGAAACTAGGAATCTAATGTATTTTGCATTTCTGTGCCTTTTTAGCTTTAAAAAGGAAGACATTCGCAGTTGTTTGGTCAGTAAATTCAGCCAGCCTCTGAACTCTGCTCTGCTTTTGTGCCTTATTGCTGCTATAATTCCATAACGATCCGTCAGGTTTTTGGTCTCAGTCACTTCTCTGCCTTACTGGGTTTTGTTTAACTCCTGCTCCAGTTAAGATTTGGCCATCTGGCTGTGGCCTTGAAACTGCTGACTGTTGAGTAAAAACACTTCTCGGAACAACAAAAAACTGTAATTACACTGAAGCAAGGTGGGAGAAATATTTCAGATGAATGCTGCAGGATTTCCAGTGACACGACATAGATGGAGAAGTTGGCTGTCAAGAAAAAATTCTTCACCAAGATAATGTCTGATATAAATTGGCTTTTAAAAAAATTAACTATGCAAGGTGGAAGATCTATAGTTCCACATGCTCCTATGAAGTTTTTCAGTGTAATGCCTGTGTGTTTCCATATATGTGAATTACACTGCTCTGAATGTAACCCATCATTATCTGTTAATGGTTTCCCCTACCCACCAAAATCCTCATTCTTACATGACAAGGCAGCAGTTGTTACATGCTCGCTTAAGTTACTGCAGGTGTTTACCTCTACACTCAGTCGACTGTTATTCTGCATTACCTCTGTTTTGTCAGAACGTATTTTCAAGGAATAGTACTTTCAGAAAGGGCATTGATTTTATGAAATGAAGGTTATGCATTTGAAAATGCAATCAGTGCTAACTTTTCTTATTAGTTCTTTTCCAGTCTTGAAAGCGTAATTTACACTGCTCCAGAAAATTTACAGGGAAAGACTGACATGTTTCTGCTCCCCATCTCCATCCAGGTACACATTCAGACCAAAGGAAGGCAAAGTTAATGCCATCTTCCTTAACTGGCCAAACTCTGGGATTTTGGAACTTGGTGAGCCACAGGCCAGGCTTGCAGAAACACAGGTAAGAAGACTCTTCTTGCTTCCCCCTTTAGAACAATTAGGTTTATAACCCATAACACAAGAACTGAACATAGTCTGAAGGTACGTGGAAAACATTTCTAGTATTTTAGTTTCTGGCATCTTTGGGAATGTGTAACTTTTAGGATAGAGTACTTTAGAAGAGACCCAGCAAAATACTAGTTTTTGTTCTGGGACCTTCCTTGTCATATCCTCCCTCTGGGATGTTTCTTATCAAAGTTAAAGCTAAATTGTTGGTAGGATACATTTTAGCTTTCAAACTGAGGATCCTAAAAAGAGGCCAAGTAGCAGGAAAACACCTGTGCCACCTCTCCTCTTTCCACTGTAGACTCTACCCCAGGATGACATTTATCATAAATATCCATCTTTACGATATTGTGATGCACACAAGGTTTAGATGCCCAGGGACACAATAATAACTCTATATGTAACTCTATATGAACCTGGATATACAGTGGTCAGAAATTGAGGACATCAATACCACGGCTCCATTAGCAAGTACCCTGACCCAACAGAGGCAGAATTATACAGCAGAACACTTGGTGCTCAGATCTTAATATCCACATTATGTGCACTTACGGGGTTTGCTTTGGCTTAGCTCAGTTCTCGTCTCATTACCACCTGCTCACTAGCTGTTGAAATGCACTGTGTTCCTGGACTCAGTCCCTTGCTTTAGTTTCAACGGAAAAGAATCTAACTGATAATGAAGCAGCTCTGTGATATAGCAAAAAACCAGTCACTTCAAAAGTACCATCCAAATATTATGTAGAATACAAATGTAAACGCATCTTGAATTTGAAAGGGGCATCTGGACTATCTGTGAACAGGAGAATAACATTCCTCGGGGTAGAGACTCATTTTCAGCTGTCCCCTCATACTGTTCCATTGTTCTTAATGTTTCATACAAGCTGGTGTACAAGTTTTCCCCCAAAATATGTGTTTTTACTAGGGAAGGGCTCTTCAGATCAGCTTTATTCTGAGTTACCTGTCTGTACTTTGTAAAAGCTGATGCTTATTCAAAACTACAAGCTCTACTACAAGGAAAGAGGCATTTAATAAACGGGTGATACTAACATCACTGCTGTGGTACCTGATACCTACTTAGACCCAGATCATATCCCAGAGACTTCTGACACGCATTTACATACCTGTATGGGAAACTGTTGATTACAGCCTGAACCTCTGATTAACCATCTGAGGCAAGCAATGAGTCATTTGTAGGAGCACAGGTGAAGGTAATTCAGCTGTGCTCCCGGAAGGGGTGCAGCTTGGCTCCACCTCTCCTAGATCTCATTTAAGGGTTGACCACCACCAAGGCAGGATCTCTTTCTGGAGATCGCTCCTGTGTGGAGTTCTACAGCAAACCTCAACATCGGTGAGCATTTACCATTTATCCTCTTTCTATTTACATAACCTCTGTTTATCCATCAACCTTATAAATGTACAATTGTAACCGTACAATACCTTTTACAGACTTAATTAGGTCTCAGATGTAGACACAGTCTCACTGGCTTTATCACTGACATGTCTACTTCGCAAGTACTTTCCCCATTACCTTTATTCTTATTATTCGCTCCGTTTATAAGCGGCATTTAAGGATAAGTGGGTAGTAGTTATGGAAGAACGTTTCCTTTACTGAATATGCAATTATATGCATTCAGAAACACATTGCTCTAATTTTACTGTTGGTTTCAATTTCAGGTGAAGTTGGTTGGCTACAAGGAACCGCTGAAATGGATCGCACTGGGAAAAACGGGAATCGCAGTAGCTCTACCTCAATTGACTCTGAAGCAATTGCCGTGTCAGTGGGGCTGGGCCTTGCAACTGACAGATGTAAACTGAGCCATACACTGGAGCTTTGGGTAGTACAGAAGTTACACTGTTGGGTTATTTTTCTTCCTGCCTAGCTTCTCATCACTGGCTTCTAACTATTGCTTGACTGTAAAACATCTACCTTTTTTTTTTTATTATTTTTGTAGAACAGTCTGTCTTTCAAGATGGAATGAAATTAACGAGATTTTGGATGAGGTTCCTTACATCTCTACTGTACAGTTTGTTTCTCTGTACTTGTGTGAATAACTGAGCCTTTACCTTGACCTCCTCACTTTTTTCAGTCTGTTTCTTGGCAAGTTAATTGAAAAGGGTCAGCATACTATTTTTTTTAAAGCCCTAAGAGAGAACAGTGCTAGCCCAAGCTCATGTTCAACAGGTCACACAACTGTGCATAAAAGTTGTATGCTTTCAGTGCAAGAAAACTTACTTCCACAAAACTGTATTGTAAAAAAAAAAAAAAAAGCAACGTATGTATATACACACACATATATAAACCTTAAAGAATGAACTTTCCAGTTGTGTGCTACAGCTGGCAGCTTCAGCTGGGGTGGATACTGCATCTGCAATAACAATCTCATAACGACTAGCAATTCACCATGAATGCAGGGAGGCAATGCGTATGTACATTTGAATTTCTAATGATGAGATAATGAGAATCACTAATTTAACAGAGCTATTTTGAGTAATTCTGTCCACGTGTTCTGAGAATTTGCTTTTTTCCTGTGTTTTGTACCATGTCATAAGGTTAAGGCTGGCTCTTGTTTACATCCATTATTTTTACAGTTACCAGGGTGCCTTCTGTGGAATACGGACTATTAACAACAACCAAAACCATATTTCAGCAACTCTTTAAAAAAAAAAGAGTTGTTGCTAGGGCTCCTCAGCTTTGGCAAGAAGACAACATTTTAAGCGTGAGTTGGGTTGTGTCCAATTTGAAAAATTCCCAAACTCGGCACGTATCAGGACTAATAACAGTAGGCCTGCATGTGAGATGTGCATAGAGGAGGAGATGAAAGACAACAAAATACAGGAATATTTTCAGTGTAGAAACCAAAGGCTTACTTTTTCCTGAGTAATCATAACAAATGCAAAACTACTACTGTATAAGTTAAATTTATTCTCTTTTTCAATTCCATTAAGCTTTTCAGTGACAGGCCAAATGAGCTACTGCTTGTTCTGCTAAGTAATATTATTACACGCACAAATTTTACAGTAAAATATTTTATTACAATACAGACAATCGGGCTCAAAATTAATACAAATTAATTAAGATAAAATATTTACAAGTTAATGTGTACAATGCAGCTGTTTGAACAGCATAAACTAGAATGTATAAAAATCCACATTCTCTGAGTAACAAAGAGAGCACCCCCAACTTGTTCAAGAGGCATGGGCAGCAGCTGGCAAAGGCTTTCTGAAGGATGAGCGACTCTTTGGAGCAGTGTTTGTGAAGTCAAGGGAAGAAGTCTTTTACAACAAAAGAAAAATGTGAGGGACGAACAGAGAAGCCTTACTTGGTTCTGTTATTCTACCATCACTACCGTTAGTGTCTTTCCCAAACCGTACGCACCCCAGGCCACCAAGTTTGTTTGTTTTAATAACTTCTAGTAGCACTGCCACAAGATGCCTTTCAAATGCAGTAAAAATAATCAAATTATGCAAGAGTTTAACAACTTTTTAATAGAAAATTCTTTCCATACAGTGATTCTTTCAACGAGAATATTTTGATGGGCGTTTGAAATAGAGTTGTGTTAGATAGAACAACTATGGGCTCACTCCCAGTTTTTTCAGTATGTTCTTCCTGCTGCTCTACCGCTCCTACGCCATTATAAAATTAACCCCCATCTCATCAGTAGTCACAAAGATGCATTATAAATACATGATCTATTCCTGTTAATGTGCAGTTCATTTCTCTAGTTGCTGAGGGGTACTAAAAGCTTCGTAAACATTAGCGGCAAAATCTTTCATTTGTTCCATCATCAGCAAGTCCTGGAAGAAAGTTGAGGAATACATTTGCTTAATCAAAACTGCACCCACCACTCTTCTGCTTTTACTGCAGTATGTAATTGTACTGATCACGAGAAAAGCACCTGGCGCTCCTCCTGAGATCTAACTCAAACCTTCTGATTGCACAAAATTCCTGAACAGAACTCCAAATACAACCGAGCTGAGACTCTTTTCCGCTTCTGCACTGTTTCATTAAGGGAAGAGATTAGAGGAGAAAAAGAAGCTTTTTTTTTTTTTTGGAAAGTACAGCTCTATAAAAAAGTTATATTCCTTATTCCTACTGCTTTAAGCCACTGAAATTAAACAACATAAGGTACTTTCCTGAAAAGAAAGAAGCAACATCTCAAAATTTTATTAGAGATATTTCAAATAAAGCAAGATTCTTACCTGAACAAAATGACTGGGTGTTTCACTGCACACTGAATGGATCTGTCCATTTATTATTGGAATTATCTTGGCTAAAGGCAGACTGACGCTGGAGAGACTGGAAGAGAACAAAAAATACTGATGTAGACTTGCTTGGATATTTGTAAGACAACTCAACTGTGATTATTACTAATCTAAATAATTACTACTTCAAAAATAAGACTTGGAAGAATTTAGTTTTGCATAGACCACAAAGTGGAATATACACAATGAACATTTGTCCCTGTTAAGTTTTTCATTTAATACAGAACTACCAAAGAAAATTTTATCTATTGGTCATCCTAGTACAGTTTCACAACTGCTTCTCATGCAAAATGAATACCTTAGCCAAAGTATTTGCCTGTGTGTATATGTAAAGTAGTTGCTAGAAGTGTCCCTCTGCAGTCTCAGACCCTTAAACTCTTAACCAAGCTGAGGAGAGACAGCCAAGCTAAAGCCTTTGGGATATTTTAAGCAGTGTAAATAGCATGGATTTCAATACAAACGTTACTATTTAAGAGCCGTGAGTTATTAAAATAAACATACGAAGTTATTGTTCAAAGTATTCATTTTAATATTTTAGGAATTATATTTCTAGGATTTGAACTCAGCTTTCAGATTTCTAACACTGAAGTGTTCTAAAACCAAGATAACCTCAGAATAAAAGCTGTTTTTTTTAACCGTCTTTTAGAAAAGAGGAGAAGATCCTGAATGTTTGCATTTTTTCCAACGTACCAGTCAAGAACCTGAAGCTCTGTAGGTTACACATATTTGGAGAACCACAGCTAGGCCCAGCTTCCCTGAGAACTTTTGTAATTAACAGTCAGAGATTTGGACATACAGAGCTCTCTTTCTCCCGGCCGCATAGAGCAGTGGTGAAAGGACATCTCTCAAACTGAAAAGCAGACAGTTTGCACAGCACTGGCAAAAATTGGAAAGTATCGGTCTTCTGGTTTCTGTTTTTAGATCTGCAGGTGATGGTGAGAAAGACGCCTCGGGGAAATTCCAGCAGGTTCTTGGCTGGGGAGAAACATGTCACACTCCAAACTCTCTGACTGACCAAAGTGAAGAGACCATACTTAATTTTGTTTCTTGCTTTTCAAGAATATTTCTAGCATGAGAACTTCAAGTAGGCAAGAAAATCCCTTGCCTTTTGTAGAATTCACTTGATAATGCTTTTGGCCTCATATTAAGAACCACAACAAAAGAAAACATTTACCTATTTACAGAGCCATTCTGAGAGAAGTCCTGTTCAGTAGGTCTGAAGAACTCTGCCATATTGTCCAACAGTTGACTGAATCCTCTGTTTAAACACGTGCTCAGAACTGTACTGAAGTCTGGACTGAAGAAGTAAATATGTGCTGTTTTGATTCCTAGGATTCATTTTTCCAAAACCAAAACCCCTGCAAGTCTTAAGAGCATCTGAAGTTCCCGAATCTCTCCAACTGTCTCCACAGCAAAACAGTTAACAACCTCAACTCTACCCTGAAGATACTAAAAGATGTATAAAATGAAAAGCATTCCTTCCTTACCTATTTCTTACTAAGCAGTAGCACAGAGGGACTCATTCTTAAAATGCCCAGGTCTCTAGCAGTTACATTCTAAGAATAGTTTGGCATTTGACTCTCTTCATTCCTATGCAATGCTTATTATAGAAGCCTCATTGCAGTAGCTCATGTAGAAGGATGCATGCAAGCACTCATAAAACCACGCATTAAAAACAAATTCTGGTAAGTCAAAACTGGTGTTCATTTTATCAAAGCAAGTAAACGCAACGTAATTACTCTCAATTTACGTCAGAAGGGAAGTACTTCTCTTTTCCTACATAACTAAGAAAATGCAAGGAAGAGATACAGGTCCAGCTGTGAAACACCTTTGTATTTTTAAGGCAAGATTATTTCTTATGAGTTTCAAAGCACTCAAAATTTGAAAATCCCAGCCTTTAATTATGGAATATAAAAATTTAACGCAGCTCAGTGGCTGAATGGTCACATTTAGCAAATGAAAGTTCATCACTTTCTATATAAAACTAATTGTCTTACATAAACTGTAGTTGTACGGAGTTTGATACGAATATTTTCTGTATACCTTTCCAGCATATCTCTAGTTTCATTAAGTAATTTAATTGTAGCAGTGTCTCTTTCTGTGAGTCCACAAGCCTAGAAAAAACCAAGACAGATGCCATTTAGTGAGAAAGAGAATCATAAATAATAAGAGAATAAGAATCGTAAAAGTAAGGGTGGAAATAGTTTTGTGTCATGGAATTAAGTCAAGATGAGTGTTAAGACATCTATTTAATACAAACAATTTATCAATTTATCACAGTAAATCAGATTCTTTATAAACCTATGTGTGTGGCTTGTAACTGGTCACTGGTTTTATGTGTGGCTTTTTATTTTACTTTTTTTTTTTTTAATTTGTTTTAAAAATACTAGCAGGAAATACCACACTAATCAAGCAGCTGAAATAAACACTGCATGTTAGCTGAACTTTAAGAGATAAATGCATGGGGTCACACAATGAAACCTCAGTTTCCTTCTTCATACCAGCATAATATCGAGTTGAGAACCAGTTTTTAACCAACCTGCGATATGGCTGGAGTCAAATATCATCAGAAAATCTGGGAAATTACGTAAATGTTACCACTGAGATAAGATACACCTTGCTCTTTATTCCTGTTCATTTTCCATCTCAGATGAACAAAAAGACTTGAGCACACCATCGCTTTTTCCAGCACAGCATCTCTTTCAGAGATGCTACAATTGTTCAGGCTCTTTGCTGGTGCACAAGTAAAAGGTAACACGTTTCAGCTTTGGACTAAGTTAAGCAGCACTATGCTATGGCATAAATCATGGGCTAAAAGCACTAACGTGGCTGTGGTTCTGAGTTCAAAGCTGACACTTATGTTCAATCAAGTATGAAGAAGGTCCAATACTTTCCTCATCCTAGATCAAAGAGATAAGGATACTTCGTGTGTAAAAGAAAGAGGTACTTTATCAAAGATTGAGTTACCACAACGCAATTAGAGTACAGTTATGCACTTCTCCCTCTCCAAAATAAACAAAAAAGTTAGATGAAATAAATAAAACAAGTACCTGGGTAGCAAGGGGGTTTTCTTCATCTGGCATCAGATAATGACATAAGGGAGAATAAGGTGCAACCTGATCTGAATCTTTATGTTCCACTACTTTCCTGATTTCTTTTAGCTTCTGTTCCAGCTCCAGAAGAGATAGGGCATGCTTAAGGGAAATGCTGAAAAGGCAGAAAGACTATTAATTTTGCAGTCAACATTGTAATGATGTAGTGTTTATTTACTGATAATACGCTCACATGAGGATCCCAAGCCTACCAAAAGCTTTGCCTTGGAAAAAGTCAGTATGCATTTATTTTTAGTTTTTAAATTCTAAGAAAACTCACTGCTGTGGAATCACAATAAAGATGAAAAGCTAACTGCCAGGAAATATGGACCTCTTACCTTCCAAAAACTTTATGCACAGCTTGTTTAACGATAGTTATTAACTCAGTCAGTCCTAGAACAGGAAAAGTGTCGAAGTTATTCTAATGATTTGCTCAAGTCTAGAGAAAAGGAGCATTTTGTAAGTGAAGTTGGTTTATAAAAAGTATCATACCGTCTCCTAACAGGTGCTGGATACTTGATAAATATTGCTGCTGAACCTCAGGGGGAGCCAGTGGTGTCTGTGGGGGAAAAAGAAAAAGTTCTGTGAAACAACAACAGACAACACAAGAATCATTTCGAACAGGCAGCAAACATTTTCCTTCATCTTTATAATATCCCACAGCAGACAGAGTCCACTCCAGAGACCACTCTCAGTGCAGGTCTGGAAAATATCTGTACTTGGTAGTTATCTGCTAAGGAGACGTTTCCTTTGTATCAGAGTACTGGAAAATACAGAATATGGAGATGAAAAATTTCCTTAAAGAAAAACTGAGCGAAGACCTCAAAAATAAATCATACCTCTCCTTCAGTATTTCACAGCCTGCCGTGGTCATCCTACCAATCGTGTGTTCCTACCGATACTTTCCTTAAGCAGGCTATGAGGAATAGCAGGACACCCATATTTACAAGTTGTTTTAGTTGAACTGGGAGATAAAAGTTCCCAACCTAAAAATTAAACCTGCTGAAATATGGTATTTACGCTCAACCCTAGCAGAAACCAGAGAAATCCCTTGATAAAAACAAAGCTTTGGGGAGTTGAAGAGAATGTCTATTTGTTCCAGCAAAATGCCTCACAGCTGATTCTGTCAACCCACTTTTCTACTGGAAAAGTAACAGAAAGAAAACATTTCTACTCCAGAGCCTCTTGCCCAAAAAAGCCTTTTCAGACTTTACAAAATGCAAACCTGACCTCCATCATCTTTGGCTTCCCTAACAAAAACTTTTCTAGACCCTTCAGACCTGCCTTGACACGCTGTCCCTTGACTCCCAGCGAGAGTGATCAGAGAGGAGCATATACCAACTAATAAAAGTTTGCATTCATTGTTTTTAGGTGAACTGTTCAACAATTTGCAGATCTTGCTCTAGGTATTTAGTTACTCTGGAATCTACTATTATTGAGCAATAGATACACCGTATAAACAAAAACCAAGCTTCTACCTCATCAACAGATACTTAGGTAGATGGCCTTCTAGAGTTAAAAAAAACCAACCAGTCGATATTTCAAAGATAACATTTTCCTTTAAGAGAATTTAACTGAGATCAATGTACAAGCTCGGGAGAGCTAAGCATTTATATATATATTTGCATATGCATCTTAGATAATTTGCACAATGTTACTGTTACATAAAAGACTAAAGAAAGCAATCATTTTAAGTTTGATGCTCAGATTGAAGTGGCTGTCTTAAAGCAATACAAACGCAGACAAAAGGTACTATTCAATATTGCTAGTATTTTGTTAAGCAATATTATCACCAAATAATCTAAATTAAGAGACGGTGATAAAATACCAACAAACCTTACTATCAATAATGCCTTCATGTCTCCCCCTCTTACAGAACACTTGTTCTCATTCAAATATTGCTGAGCTATGCCTTTCTATCTCTCGCTAACTTACTCTTTCGCTCCCAAGAATATGAAATTTCAACCTTTAACAAGAAACTTACTGTGCCATTCTTGCAGACTGCAGCATTATCTAGGTAGATGTAACCGCCAATAATATTTAATTGGACTCGCAAAAGAACTACTAGCATACAGGTGCTATAGACAGCTACAATGCTTCTTGTGAAACCTTGAAGAGAGACAACAAAGCAATTTCAAAGTCAGGGAAATACGGGTGAGTCAATAAAGGAGAGTGTTCCCAAGATTCAAGAAGTACTGATGATTTTTAAACACACAGCAATTTCTCTCATTGGTTGTCTCAACACATGTTTTCATAAAACACGCCCCAAATTACTATGAGTCTGATACGTGCAGGAGCAACTGCTGAAGTGCTGCCCCATTTAAATCACAGGATCACAGAATGTTCTGAGTAGGAAGGGACACATGGAGATCAGAGTCAAACATCCAGCCCCACAAAGGATCACCTATAAATCAAACTACAGATCTGAGAGCACTGTCAAAATGCTTCTTAAACTCAGGCTTGTTGTTGTGACCACTTCTCTAGGGAGCCTGTTCCAGCGCCCAAAAGTCTCATATAATTATAGAAATTGCTCCAGAAGGTGTACCCTGTAATAGTGCTGTCAGATTCTCTATCTTAGGCCAGGAAATACACAAAGTAAGTTAGCCCTCACACAACTAAGATGCAGAAGATGTAACAGCAGTTACAGGAGAAAGAAAAAGTTACCTATGGCAGAAGTAGCCAAAACCAGGGAAACAGTGGTGGTAGGGATAACAAACGTCAATAACAAATCAGAAGTAGTGAATAATAATAATTTAATAAGTTGAGTGATTTTTCACTACATAATTACCTGACTTCACTGTTATTCCTTCCCTTCCACTCGGTTGCTTGTACCAACCAATACATAAAATGATGAGCCAAAGGGTTCATATAACTACTACTGCAGTGGTGACCTCAAACAGGCTTGAAAAGAGAAAACTGTCGGCTGTGTAAGGGCTGGAGTACATTACTGGGAGATGTTATCTGCTATGTTCAGAATTGAACTTTGTGAAAAACTAGACTGATTTTCCTGTGGTGGTACAGAAAGTCCTCACAAAGTTTTGTTAAGCAGGATAACACACGAGGGCCAATAAAATCCTTCACATTGGTTTTTGAGCATCTGCCTTCCATGGAGGATATGAAAAAGTCCTTAATAAGGAAATTTTGTGAGGGAGCATATGAGAAACTTGCTCAGTAGTGCGTTATGCTATCTTTGTACCTACTGAAACAACAACTTATTCTAGTGTGAAGTGTGCACTTTAAACAGCATGAAAGTCATTTTAAAATTTAAACTAAATATTATGTAGACGGAATCATTCATTTACACTTACTTATTATCTTTAAATCCTCCCATATTTCTAACTTGTTTGCTGGCCTGTGGGGAAAAATAGATTGAAACATCAAGCACTGTATATTTTCCTTGGAAATTAATAAACACACTAAATAAAACTTCAGTGTTCCAAGACAAATTCATTTAACTGTTATAATTACATCAGATTTACATCTACAGTGATTTACTTCATTCAAGAAAACGGTATATAAGCAATGCACCATGAAGTCACAGAAAAGATATTCAAATTTAAATGTTTAAATACAGTATTTATTGATGTCAATTACTTACAGTTATATCATCGATTTTGAGTTCCTACACTAAGCAGTAGAAAAAACCCACGGATTGTACACAAAGTAGTTTTTCCTATGACCTTGATCGTACATATATTTAACACAGACACAGTTTGGTAGGGCTTTCTATACCCACCTGTGCATAATAAGCAAAGGATCAGAACTTCTATCCTACTTGTTTAGGAGATTTACCATTGTCTGACTTGATTTTAAAACACTGACTTGATTATCTAAAAACAAAGCAATCATGACCGTATGTGGAAAAAGAAGTCTACCCACATAAATGCCATAAACTCAAGGGTTTTTCGTCCACTGAAATATATTTACCTTTTGGTCTGTCTGATTTCTAAGATATATATATTCTGCAGACAAAAAGCAAGAACACAGATGGTACAGAATTACAGAATACCCCAACCCGGAAGGGACCCACATGGATTACTGAGTCCAACCCCTGGCTCTACACAGAACTATTCAAACTTGGGGCCATGCCCACTGCCCTGGGCAGCCTGTTCCATGCCTACCCCTCCCTGGTAAAGAAGCTGTTCCTGACACCCAACCTGCCCCTCCCCTGACACAGCTACATGCCGTTCCCTCAGGCCCTGTGGCTGTCACAGAGAGCAGAACTCAGTGCTGCCCCTCCGCTCCCTGTGAGGAGCTGCAGCCACCATGAGGGCTCCCCTCAGCTCCTCCGCTCTGGGCTGAGCCAACCAAGGGACCTAAGCCACTCCTCATACACTCAGCCCTCCAGACTCCTCACCATCTTTGTAGCCCTCCCCTGGATGCTCTAACAGTTTGATGACCTCATACTGTGGCACTTAAACCTGCACCCAGTGCTGGAGGTGAAGCCACACAGCGCAGAGCAGTGCAGGACACCCCTCCCCTCGCTCAGCAGCAGTGCTGGGCCTGCTTCACCAGGTGATGGCTGCCCCTTGGCCTGCCAGGGCACACTGCTGGCTCAGATTTAGCTTGCCTCTTTTTCCTGGCGGCATGCATAGATATGTCTGAACTAAGACCTACGACATATTTAGGACTCGTAAACAGGCAGGATTTTAGCAATACAATAGCAGACATAAGAGCAAGCTAACCACCCAAGAGGTTTATTCAGCCATTCTGTTACGTTAATCAGCACCAGTAAAAAATGTCAACAGCATCTCTATTGGGGAGGAATCAATTCGCAGAAGTAACTTAGGGAATCCCTTGGGATCAGAAGTAATGCTTAAATATTTAGCACGCACAGTACAGATTAACCTGTTCCTAGGTTTTACAGTAATCTAGTTAATAAAATACATACACTTTTCACAGGCCCAGTTAACCATTAAGCAATGCTTTTATCTTTCTGAAACACGTGTACTTTGGCATTAGTTTGACCACTTTATCAATTACACAGACAATTTTTTAGCTCGCTGCCATTAAATAATACAAACAAACTGGTATTATAAACTATTAAATCTACAACTCCAGAAAGAAGAGGTAGATTTAAAATAGAAAAGGGAAAAAAAAAATAGCTAGAAGAGAGAGAAGAATCCACAGCACTTCACTTTTTACAAGAAAAATCATCAGTTTTAACTCATTCAAAAGCCAAACAAAGACTTTAAAAAGATACAGTAATATTTCTGTAGGTGAAACATGTGACAAGAGTCAATACTACAATACTTATAAGCAGTATATTTTCTACGCCAACAGAAGAAACATCAGCACACCATGAGCCAAATGCATTTGTACCTATTGAGTCGAAATATATTTTAGAGTAAAAAAAATAAATATATATATATATTTTACAAAGTTTCTCCTCACAACATAAGGCAACAATCAGTTAACAGCTTAAGACTGCAAGTATTAAGCCTAACAGCAGCTTAATGGAAATGGATTTTTCAGTCTTCACCTACTACTCAATTTCTATTTTGCATTCCTTTACTTCAAAAAGCAGCAGCAATGCAGATAGTAATACAAACATAAACAGAGTTTTGGAATAAAGTTTGTGAGGAATAAGTGGGAGATGTGCAACATCTGCAAGACTACAGGGGCAACTACTTTCCCCATCTCATTCAATCTTGCTGATTTGAGAAGGGTAGAACAGACAGACAGAACAAGAGCACTGGTAACCTTGCATGGTGCTCACTTTTTAAAAGTTTACTTGGAAGGCTGAAGAAGTCAGTCTGCCTATAATCCCAATCTATTCCTATCCTCCCCAAATTACTAAAATAATGTTAAAAGTTAAATTTAAGGAACTGAAATGATTTTAAGTTAAAGGACTTCTCATCGATGCTGAAAGAAAAAGACTGTTTATTTACAGATGCTAAAGATGGTAAGTCTCCATATCTAGTCTTTTGTATATCTTTATCTTTTATCTTTAACATAATGGAATAATCTTACCTATTTTTAAGAAGAGATGTGAGACTCTCAGAATTTAGCTGATGCATTAAGGCATCCCTCAACGTAGGGAGCATTGACAGCACTGTTATTAAAAGAAAACACAAAAATATAAACCAAAATTTTTCAACGTAGAGAAAAGCATCATTAATCCATACCGCACTCTCACTCAACAGCTGCTATACTGCACTGGTCCTATTTGCTCTACATGCAAAGCTGGGAGGACAAGCAACCTAGGAACTGCTGGAATTGCCCTGCACACCTCCTACCAGTTTGGGTACAATGCTGCCCTTATGCGGCTACATGGCTATTCCCAGCTCTGTCTGCAGAGATCTGCTCACATCCTGCAGTATCTGTGTACACACACCTTCAACTCCCAAGAAGAATAATCAGTGAAAATCCACCCTGTCGTATTTCTCCAAATAGAAAGAAAAAATTGGAGGTTTTTTTTTTTTTTTCTGTTTGTTTTTGTTTCCTCCACACCCCCCCACAGCAAGAGAACTAAGGAAAGGTACATCTTAAATAAAGGAAAGATGGTGGGAGAAAATGCCTGACTTTCAAAACAACCAAGGTCTAATCTACTGCTATATGATGGGAACAAGAAACGGTAAGCAAAAGCATTCGCAGAACACAATAAACACCACAAACAAAATATGGAAAAATCTTGGCAAAAATGCATGCTGCCGTACAGAACATGCTTTGTACAATTAATGGCAAATAAAAGCCTAGTCCTTGCAGTAGTCAATACCAGCAGTCAATACCAAATGGAAAAAGATAATGAAGAAATACAAATTGCTCAGAATAAACAAAGTGCGCAGAAACCATTTGCAGTCACTTGATATATCGCTACAAATTTAAAAGGGAAAAGAAAACACCGCCCAATTTGTGTTACAGATATAGTTCTGAAAGGTTTGTGTTCAGACTTGCATCCTCCCCAAATCCAGAGACAAATGCTAGAATAAAATCACTACCATTTTTGATACCTTTCAGTTGTTCGAGTGTAGGGAACTAACACAAAGGTATGCTTCTTATTTGCAAATGAAAATTACCCCCTGAGATCTCTGCGTGGTTTACTGGCCACGTGCTGCAATGAATAAGGGAATTAATCCTGCGGTAAATTCTGGGTGCTGCTTCACACATCAATGCGACGCGCGGTTGAGGGAAATACAAAAAAGGGTCTTGAACTGATAAATCATATAGGTTACATAAAAGATGAGTATATTCAAACCAAGGATTAGGATGACCCCTTGAAATCTCTTCCATCCTCTGCTCCTCAGATTTAGTCAGGAGACATAAGATGACTATATTTATACACTACTACTTAGCTAGGACTTTGAATTCACCTTCCTTTCTTATTCTTCTTAATCCCTGTCAATATGTAGTATAAATCCCCAAATAATCCCACTTCTCAAGAACATAAACTGTTTTCTTATCTTACCTGTCATATTGCATGTCCTCTGATTACTCTCAAAATGATACTGCCTTCGTGCTTGGGCGATGTATTCAGCTGCCTCTCGTTCTTGGATTTCTCTGATTTTCTTCTGCCCATATTTTCCCAGTAAATAGACCCCTAAAGAGAGATTTTCAGATTATGAACTGCTCTCAAAATGCGAGCAAAGCCCCTTTCAGCTCCCTTCGTTGGTTTAAAACCATAAAGGTATAAAGTGAGACCCACATATCTCCTCTCAAATCAAGTATTTTAATAGTAATTAGCAAATAACATCACTGCTCCAATTTTGAATTCAGTTCCATTTTTAGGTCATTATAACATTTCAGTATATTCTCCAAAACTATTATCACTATTTCAAAAGTTTTGTCAACTTTGTGCCCTAATATTTATGGTCACCAAAAAAAATCATGGGGTTATTCACACCGGCAACGCGTTTGCCAGTGTGCAATTGCAAACCAGACCAGTTTGGAACAATCATAATCACTTCCATTTTTTTTATTTTATGAAATTTTGGGGAAACAAGTGGAAGTCAGGATCTCCTGTTTCGACCTTCTGGCAGACTCAGCTCCTGTCACAAATCACCCCATCAGAAGCAAACTTCAACGTTACAGCTTCCTCAACATAAAACGCAGTCTCACCGCTGTAAACTCTTAACCTAAATGAGACTTCATAAACAACAATTCTGCTTTAAAGCATAATCAATTACTGTCAAGAATACGTATTTAGAACACAGACATCGGGGTACTGATTTTACTGTTCACTGCCCACTGCAACAGCAGCAGTTAACTTTTTTATTCTAAACAAATAGTTTTTGAACACAAGACTCTTCCAACCATATTTAATTCCACCACATATGCTGCATCCGGACATACCCATATGCCCAAACGACAAGCTTTGTTTCATTCCCGTCGCCCCCCCTTCCCAAATTAACCATTTAACTCCAGGTTTTGTGGCAGAAATGTCACCTAGATTTAAAAGAAGGCTCTTCCCTCATGTGCACATGGCACGGTAGTCATGAAACTATAAGAAGGAAACAAGAAAAATCACATGCAGGCCCATTAGTAATATGCTGGAGCAGCACGTTTGTAATTAAGATGGAGGGAGCTAATTGCCTAACAGTTGGGCACTCTGAACTAAACTGCTACGTGTCTCATGAAGGTGCAAAATTGCATTTGCAGCCATCCAGCTTTCAGTGCAATTGAGTGGGGCAGTACATCAGGAGTTCAGTTTCTTCCCTCCTCCTCAGAACAAAGGTGTAACTTTGACCCATCACTAACTGATACCATGCACTCCAGCTTTGCCTTTAAGAATGCGATGCATAAAAAGTTAGCCAAGGTAAAAATTGCATTAAGCAATTAAGCTCAACTGCGCTGAGCTTAAGCAGAATCAATGAAAAGTTTTTGCACGTGAGCAATGCACGGATGCCAAGTGCTCTCCTAAACACCTCAAGTTGTTTGCAGGACTTCATGCTGTGCTTGGGGAGTTCCAGCCTTGCTCTTGCAGCTTTATGACGATGAACGCTTATACAAATCACTGCTGCATGCCAGTTTCCTGATTGAGGGGTATTTCAAGGAGCTGCCTGCCTGGGAGTCGCATGTGCGCTCACATTTTGCTTCAGAAATGCTGTACCTTTATTGATGTAGAGAAGAGTTGGGAGTAGGACCAGAGCAAGCCGCATCCTAACAATTGCCATAAAGCCAACATCAGCTAAGATAATTGTAAGAAATGAAACTGATGTTTTGAAAATTTCTGTTGTTAAGAACAGCAAAGGGAACATCAACTTTTTACTACAGCTAAAATACCTCCATTCTACTTCTCAATAGGAGACAGGATGTCAGCAGTAAGTGGCAGCGGTAACATTTGCTCATATCTAATTAGCTAACAGCTGTACAGATAGATCTTCATGCACTACCTTTCCCGCACATCTGATACAAAACCAGGAATTAAGAAAATTCAGCAATAAAGAGACTGCTTAAAGGATAACTTCTATGGAACCTTATCTCCACCTTCAATAACATGGTTCAGCATTTCTGAAGCACACAGGTTCAGAAGCAGATTAGTGGTACAAAGAAGGATTACAGGCGCTGACACCCGTGCACTCAGGTATTGGCAAAGATCTTGAACTACGTTTCCTATTGCTCTATAACAGGTCTACAAAGCCAAACACATACGCTGGCTGTCCTACAACACATGCAACATCTGGGGTCTATAATATCTATCTCCCGCAGAAGCAATTTATCAGTCAGAAAATTGAGAGAAACATGCTCCAGTTTATCACTGCTGTAGAGTTTCTTCCCACCTAGATAGAAGTAGTGGAAATAGCTTACAAAATCCACAGGCTCCTACACATTCACAACAGTGATTTCAAACCAGTCGGAGGTTTCTTACATCACTTAAGTAATGACTTTCTCCCTAAGCCTTTTCCAATTTTTCCCCTCTAGGCTAGGTGTGGCTCTGGGCAGCCTGGCCTGGTGGTTGGCGACCCTGCACACAGCAGCGGGGTTGAAACTGGATGATCATTGCGGTCCTTTTCAACCCAGGCCATTCTAGGATTGTATGATTCTTTCTTCATAGGTGTAACTAGTAACTAGGAGGCATCTAGTTTCAGGAGATCTCCTTACAACTCAACGTGATCTTTACCCCCGTGTCATACTTCCCTCAAAAAATAATAATAAAAAAATATCTTCAAGAATTTCATTCCGTAGAAATGGAGCTGACATACACAAGTCTGCATCTTTCCAGAACATCAACAGCTCCATGTGTCGTGATTTGTTCTTACATACAAGTAAACCACACATCAGCTGACATACAATCAGTCTGTTACAGTTAAAAAATACTTTTAAAATAGGAAAGCACCAAAGCCTTGCTCTGTCGGCACCACAAACTTCTACCAGAACTCACTGAAAGCCTTTGCTCTCACTCACAAACCAACACAGCCATCCCTGGTAAGAAGACAGACTTCTGAACCAAAATGTTCTTTTTGCAAGCTGAAGGTTGCAACAGATGAAATTGAGTAACAATTAATTCACTGTTGAAATCAGAAGCGCACATTTCAAACACATCCCAAACTTGCTCTTCTACAACACTGAGATAATGGCGACAATGAAGCATTTTGTAATATCCAACGCAACCTGCACCGAACGCTGAGCACTGAGATAAAAGCCACTTTAAATCTACTTGACCAATAAGAATAAATAGATGCAAAATGTCCTCACAGCTGAGACACGCGAGCTCTTTCTCTCTGCTTTAAATAACACTTCTCATGGGTTTGATCCTTGAACCCTAGTCTTTGCTTACTTCAAGAGATTTAAGTCACTTTACTTTATATCACTAAAATACCAGACCCTTGAAGAACGGGTTCATATAAGGTCTTTCCTAAGTTGAGGTGCTCTCTACAAAAGGGAAAAATACACATATTTCAGTTGCTTTTCTATTAATTTGAGCACTTAATCTCATGGCTTTTGCAAAAGATTTTTCTGCTTCTAAGACAGAGCGTAGGGACTCACAAAAATTGCATTAAGAATGATACCCACCAATAACACACAAGGAATCTGTCTCAGTAAGTAGAGGCACGAATACCAACTTGTGGTTCTTCAGTAACCCACTGATAAAACATCGCACCAGCAATAATGCAGGGACTCTTCTGTACTGTCTAATGAATAATTAAATACACCACTCTGCCCATGAACCAAAGACTTAAAATCCTTAGGCTTTTGTGATGCCCCATTTTCCCTTGTTACTTCTGCCTTCCCAGCAACTGCAGCCCTTAAGAAAAGATGTAATTCGTTAGAATCATTAGATTCGTTAGAAACCTCTAACATTAAATCAGTAGACATGCTGATTTTTCAGAAGCACAACTTTGGCTTTTTTTGTGGTGTTTTTTTTTCCTCCTTAGGTCTGGCCACACTTCAAATGACTTCGATTTTGTCCCTGATTTTTAGTTAGTTCATTGTTTTTGGTTTTGTTCAAGTATATTTCATCCAGTCAACAGCATTTCAGTGAAAATAGTGCTGAACTGTATGTGAACAGCACCAACTGTCAGGAAAAACTGTGAGTTTGGTGATACCAGGATGGTTCCCAGGTTGGCAAAGGGCCATTTACGTGAGATGAATTCAGGATTTCAGGCTGGCAGAACTACTAAGAGCCATCAGCTCTATGACACCTGCTTTCCTAGTCAGACATCAAGCCACACTTCCAGCTAAGGCTGGAGAACCCATGCTTTCTCTGTTCCCATTTGTCTGCCTAACACTCCCACAAAGACAGCTGATGGAGAGGTGGAACAGCTGGCAGGTTACAGTTTGGCATGTTGAAATAAGTCTTGTTAATTTACCATGGTGGGCTGCCGATGTGGAGGCTCAAACATGTAAACATAACCTTCTTTTATGTTTGTGAATTCAGAAAGCCTGCAGGGAAGGGGCAAAGTGGTTTGACAGCAAACACCACCTAACCTAATATCGTGCACCGATCAGAACTCTTCGGAAAAACACACAAGGAAGTCATGCTGGAAGGGTGCAGAGGCCACAGCTGAGGCGTCTGAAGTATATCCACTGCACCTCCCCAAAAGGCCTCACCTGAATCAAAAGCAACAGAGCGAGACAAAACGCACTGCAAAAACCCTGCAGCCCTCAGAACACTGAACTGCTCAGACAAGTTCCTGTGGGCACAAGCAAGTCAAATTCTCCTCAGTAACTCTGCAATCTTTAATTCTGTCTCATTTGCATAAAATATATGGAGATCTGATGACGGAGCGTGCAAAGACTTGGCCGTGTCTTATGAGAAACACCTCACCTCCGCGAAGAAAACAGTGCTACCAGCCGCACGGATCTGCACTTTATTGCCACAAAGACACAGGTCCGAGATGTTCCTTTAAACCTAATCCCAGCCCCAACTAATCTCGTAAAAACTCCAAGAGGAGCCTACCAGACCATACCCCCGTGGCTTAGACGGAGCTCTGAGGGAAGAAGAACTGCTCCAACAGCCGCTCTCACAATCCCTCGTCTACCGTTACCCCTCGAGCGTCGGGCCCGGGCTGGCCGGGCGGCACTCGGGGAACTGAGGGCCCTTGGGGAGGAAGGGCCGCGGCTCCCCCCGCCGTAACAGAACCCCTTCGGCCCGGCCCCGCCCCGCGGGCACTCACCGCCGAGAAAGGTGCCGAGCACGAGGCATTTCTTCTTGTGCCGCTTGAGGAAACTCCAGAGCGACCGGAGCATCCTGCGCACCAGACACGTCCGCCCCTCGCCTCCCTGCGTCGGCGGAAGGGGCGGTGGCAGCGGCCCCCGGCGGAGCCCTCGGCGGCCCCGCCCACGGTGCCTTCCCGCGTGGCCCCCCGGAAACAGCGGCCGCGCTCCGCCGGGCCGCCATGGAGGACGAGGCGGCGTGGATGGAGAGGGCCTTCGGCATGGTCAGAGCGGGCGGGGAGCCGGGACGGCCGAGCGGCGAGGCAGGGCCGTCCCGCGCTCCCGCACTAACTCTGCCCCGCGCCGTGTCCGCCCGCAGGCCCAGGAGGCGCTGGAAGCCGGGGAGGTGCCCGTCGGGTGCCTGCTGGTGTACGACGGCGCGGCGATCGGGAAAGGCAGGAACGAGGTGAACGAGACCAAGAACGTGAGTGGTGCGGGCGCCGCCGTCTGCGCGCTCGGCGGGGGTCGGGGAGCGAAGCCGGGGAAGGGTTGACGGCACATGCGGGTCGCATTTCAGACGAGTTGCGAGCGGGCCTGGGCAGCTTGGCTGGCGCTAGGGGAGAGGCGACTGCCGGGCCTTCCGGTTCGTACTCCTAGAAGCATAGAATCACTTGATCCTCTTCCAACGAAACACCTCCATACAAACAGAATCCGTAAACGAATGAAAATCTCAGTTTGGAAGGTGAGGGAGAAGACAAGGACTTAGGAAACTGGATAACAAAACCCCGCGTCTTGTTTACAGAAATCATTCCTTTGGCAAAGTTGTTACTTCTAAAAAATGACTGCCTTTGTATTTTAGACCTGATGCTTGCAATTTTAGCCCTAATCTTACATCTTACAAGTGCTAAGAGGCCCATTGAGGTGAACAGGGATCTTGTAAGATCTGTACAAGTGGATCTGAGTGCAGGATCTGGCTGTAACTTGTATTTGATGCATCTAATCTCAAAGAGTAATAAAAAGTGAAAATGGATATTTTGAGTTGGTTAAGTTGAAGCCTCACCTGGAATACTGTGTTCATATGTGGAGTCCTCAGTACAGGACACAGACCTGTTGGAGTTTGTACAGCGAACGGCCACAAAAATGATCCATGGAATGGAACGCCTCTCCTATGAGGACAGGCTGAGAGAGCTGGGCCTGTTCAGCCTGGAGAAGGCTCCAAGGTGACCTGATAGCAGCCTTTCAGTATCTAAAGGGGAGCTACAGGAACAGAGGGGACAGACCCTTTAGCAGAGTCTGTGGTGTTAGAACAAGGGGAAATGGCTTCAAGCTCAAAGAGGGCATATAGATTTAAGTTATGTATAAGGAACAAATCTAATACAGTGAGAGTGGTGAGGCACTGGAACAGGTTGCCCAGAGCTGTGTTTGATGCCCCATCCCTGGAGACTTTCAAGGTGAGGCTGGATCAGGCTCTGGTCAACCTGATGTAGCGTGGTGTCCCTGTTCACTGCAGGGGAGTCGGACTGGATGACCTTTAAAGATCCCTTCCAACTCTAAGGGTTCTATGATTCTAAGTTCAAAAATGCACCGCTCAAGACAAATCTAATTTGTGTTATAGGACATCTGTAATGTATTAAAATAGTTTTGATACAACTCAAGAATGTTGTTGGCAAATAAGGCAGATATTTTTGGTAAATCAAGTGTAAACACCATGGGCAAGCAGACACTTCTTGGGAGAACTGTGCCAGTGCTGTGTATAAATCATGTGTTTATAAATGATCAGAACATAAGTGGTGAGGCTGGTATCAAAATCATAATCAGCATAAAAGTATTAGAGAAGCTTTCAGCCTATATATTTTATATATATATTAATAATATATATATAATAATATGATATATTAATTATATATATTAATAATAAATATAAATATATATTATACATATAATTATATATATTTATAATATGTATAATATATATAATAAATATATATTTATTATATATTATTATATTATATATAATATATTATATTATATTATATATTATATTATATAATATATTATATAATATAATATATAATGATATATTATTGTATATATATATAACAAATAAATATAATATATATATAAATATATATAAATATATATATATATAAATATATATAAATATATATAAATATATAATGAATATATATTTATATTAACATCATGGTTGCCTGAAGGTGTGTATGTAAATCCAAGTAGGCCTATTTCAAAAATTCCAGCTGCGTTTTGGAAACCATCAGCTGCTAATGTCATATCATTGAAAGGCAGGCCATTTTCTGTGTCTCTATTTGTCCTCTGTCCTTTGAGGCTTAATTTCATAAATATTTATACCATAGTGATTAGAAATGCTGAATACTCAGTGCTTCCAAATTTCTTATCATACAGTTGTTTGTTCCATATAGTCTAAAAGAAAATGTGAGTTTGAAGGAGGCACTTACTGGGAAATGTGGGTGCTTTCTGTTTTTTCCTGGCATTATCTAGCAACAAACCTGGAGAAAAACAAAATCTCTCTTGAACCATTGAGGCAGTTCCAGCAGACATCACAGATTTGTCAAGTTCCACTTAAAGTTCTCATCTCACCTCATTTTGCAGGGCTTCTCCAGAACATCCTTCCTTAGGTGGCTAGAAAACATCTGATCTCCAGTTCAAACTTTTTACGATCTGTTTATCAGCATCTGTTTATCAGCATCTGTTTATCAGCATCTGTTTACCAGCATAGAATCATAGAATCCTTAGAGTTGGAAGGGACGTTTAAAAGTCATCCAGTTCAGCTCCCCTGCAGTGAACAGGCACACCACAGCTACATCAGGTTGCCCAGGGCCTGATCCAGCCTCACCTTGAGAGTCTCCAGAGACAGGGCATCCACCACCTCTCTGGGCAACCTGTTCCAGTGCCTCACCACCCACACTGTAGAAGACTTTTTCCTTATATCCAACTTAAATCTACCCTCTTTAAGCTTGAAACAGTGTTCTTTGTTTTACACAGCTTGGATGTATTTAAAGTCATACCCAATTTGGGCTTCTGATTTCCCCTCTTTTCCCCAAGCCTCAGAAGACTTTCTCTGTATTTGCATTCATTCTTATTCTTCTGTACATCCATTCCAGCTTTGATTCACCTTTCATGAATTCAGATAACCAGACTATGTTTTATTCCAGATGGACTTTCTAGTATGCCTTGATTGTTAGCAGCAGTATTTCCCACTCTCCCTAGAAAAAAGTCTGCCTGTTTTCTCTGGAGCTGCCTTTGTCTTTAATGCTGCTTTGTTATACTTTGTGTTCTGTTTTCTCCCTACTCCTGTGCCTGAGACCATCTGCTTCTTGAGTGATACTCTGACCCTGTTTATTTTGGTGACGCCTCTCATCGCATGTTGGTAGCTTGCGTAGCTTACATAATGTAGGTATTTCTCCAATTAATGCCCATGTCCCAACTGAAAAAAAATAAATAAGAAAAACGATCTTTGAGCATCATTGCTGATAGGTTTTCTCGGGGCAGGTATTTCCCTTCCCATTGTAATTCCTCTTTGCTTACTTTTGTATTCATTTAAGTCTGCAGTCCTTCCCTACAATTCTTCCCTTCTCAGGAGTCAAATTGCCACTAGGCTTTATGTCAAATGAATTCCCTGTTTTCTCCTTGTTTAAGTCCTTCCTCTGTTCTTAGGGACTGCAGTTAGATGCAGACAGTGTCTTTATGCCTTCTTTCATCCTGTTCCTAATTTGCTCATCTTGTCCAAAAGATTTAGTTGCTAAAAGCTTTCAGATTTTTTTGGTCCGTCTCGTTACCCTGCGTACTCTGTTTCTGCACTGTATATCCATTGCAAAACACACGAACATCTGAGATGCTGCTTCTTACTCTGCGTGAGTAATTTTCAGAATCCCAGATCATCATATTCTTCTGGAAAATGTTGATATTGGATGATGTTTTTGTGGGTTTTTATTATTTTATTTATTTAGGAGCATGGCTGTGGCATCACCATTTCAAAATAATTAGACGTGTCATTACTTGTATTCATTGGGCAACAGTGCAACAAATGTCTGCGTAAGAAACTAGTTTTCAACAGCCTGGCAATGAGTTCACACGCTGGTGCCAGCACTGTGTTCCCTCTGGCCTCTCCCACGTTTGCTTGCTTATTCACAGTCTTTCCTCAGACCAATCTTACAAATTCTTCCTTATAATATACGTGACCCTTCCCAACCTGAACTATTTTGTAGCATCTTTATTAACATTTGTGATGCAATCACATGTTTCCCACTGAAGTGTTCTTTCCTTTACATCATTTGTTGATACATGCAGACTTCTCATCTTTGTTATTTCCTGTTGGGTCACTGTAGCACGTGTCTGCCCACGGCATCTTGCACATACAGTATATGATAATTGGAATTGAAACACTGCTTACACGCTTAAACTACTAATGAAGCCGCAAGACGAGATAGAACTTAGAGCACTGGCCTCCTTTGTTCTCACTTGTTAGTTCTTGTTGGAGTTCTAGAAGGTAAGCTTTTCAGGGTACTGATGGTATCTTTATTTGTCTGTAAAAACATTTGGCTCTGTTTGGGGTACTCTTTTAATAACTCAAGGCTTTTTACCTGGTGACATCAGCTTAAAATAATTCCTCCTTGGAATACCATCTGCCACTCTCTAATATTAGTTTTCTTTTCCCCTTTCTACTTTTACTTGCTTTTGTTGTCTCAACTGTACAACAACAAATTTAAAAACAGAGTTGGTGAATCAAAATGAAAATTGTCTTTTTTCATACGTTGTTTTACACAGAGCATGTCATTAAAACGCTATCTCGTCGTAGCTCAATTTAAAAGAAAACCTTAAGACATATCTATTAGGTCAGGGTTTTTTTTTCCCCCACATCTTGTCTTTAAGAATGACCGTTATGAAGTGCTTAAGGAAGAAACTCAAGCATCGAGAAAAGAAAAGAGTAACCCTTTTCCTTGCCCATCCTTTTCTCTTCTGGAAGCGAACAGCTTTGAGACTTCCAGAGCCTAAGACTGTGTCTGGATCATTGCTGCTGATGGCTGTCTGTGCACATATCCGCCACAAATTTGTCTAAACATTTTTTGAACTCTTTTATGTTATTGGCTTCCATAGCATCCTGTCGCAACGAGTGCCACAATTCAATTACTTGCTTGGTGAAAGAGTACTTCCTTCTGTTTGCTTGAAATTTGCTGCCTGCTAATTTCATTGGGTGCCCACTTGTTATGAGGAATAGTAAATCAAAATTTACTGTTTGTTTTTCCACATTTTTCATGATTTTTTTAGAAACCTCTACCATAGTTTGCTTTACTTGGAAAAAAATAATGGCTGTCTGCTGAGTTAAGGGACATGGTGTAGTTGGTGTCTGTATGGACACTGTGCTGTAACTTGCTTATGTTTGCAGTTTGTGCTCAGGAGTTGAAAAGCCAATGTGGCATTGATGTATTTTCCTGGTTTTAGGGGCACAAAATTAGAACAGCCTCAACTTACCCGCGTGTGTTACAGTGGCTGTAGTAGTTCTGAGGGATCAGTGTGCAGGAGGGCATTGTGTCTGATACTTCCATAAGGTATGTGTACGAAGCCTTCAGCTGATGCACTCTCATTGTTCAGCAAGGGAATCTTCATGATTCTATGATTCATGGCAGCATTTCACTAGTAGCTCTGGAGGAGTCATGTCTACACATTAATTCATATCCCTGTTTTTATTCTTAGTAGGTTCATTATGATGGCAGTCCAGATCACAAGTGCACTCGTGCAATCAGTTTCTTGTCTGCTTAACCAGGCTTTGGATTGTGTCTCAGAGATGGCAAACTCTTCCTTTCACATGAAGATGCACTCCTGGAGCATACCTAATGCACTCCAGCTGTTGATGGACACACTCCATACAACTAAACTGGAAATATTCCAGCGTGAACTGCATTGATGTCAGGTCTTCAGCACTGTTTTGCTCTGCAGATACGCTTCTGTTGCAGTGCACTATTTGCTAATGTGGGCACGGGCAATATAGATCTCTGTAGGAGTTTTAAAACATTTAAAAACAATATTAAGCTTATCACATATGGATAGGTGCACACTTTGCCATATAGTGTACAGTACCTTACAGTTATCCCCACTGATCTTCACAAGGCTAAAACATTCATGTAAACTCGTGTATTGAGAAAAAGTTATTTAAGATCACACAAGGACATATTTAGCAGAGGTAGAAGTATACTTTGGATCGTTGAAGTCTTAGTCTAATTCATGGGTTAAAACCCTCCATTTCCCAAAGGCAATTAAAAAGGAGAATACCGACAACCTTAATTTGAATAAGTACCAGGCTCTGGAACTGGAGAGTCCAGTCATAACTAGCGCTATGTGGTATTTTTGATGCGAGATTTGATTGGCAAAATATACTGCTGCCTGTTACATGAGAATCTTATGATACATGTATGTATTACTGAGCAGCATTAAACCTTATGCAGGCTGAAAATACTGTGTGTGCATTGTAGGCCAAGCAATTCCAGAAATACACAGAAGTTAACGTGTATTCACAGTTCATTGACAATACATTCATTCTGTGCAGGCACAGGAAAATCCTCAGAGATGGAAAGGTACCAGCTAGGAGCAGTTTCTTACTGAGAAGCCAGAGAAATTCACCTGGCAGGCATTCTTGGTATTTGGAAGCAAGCTGTGGGCTAGGTGAATTGTTGTAATGGGTTTGGATCTCCCTTTAACTGCAAGTAGAGCTTTCATGTCTCATCTTATGCTATGCTGGTGTGACAGAGAGCTGCCTAAAAACAGGTAAAAGAAAAAAACTGTTTTGAGCTTGTGGATCTTGTGAGTGCTGGGTTGAAGATTTCTTCAGCTTGGGCTGCAAGGAATTGAAAATATTTTCTCGTGAAATCTCTTGTGCAGTTTGAACAAGCAGAGTGGTGTGCTTGAATTAGACTTCTCAAGAAAGCATTATCTTACATATGTCACAGAAATGAAATTAATAGCACTATTGATAAATTAGATCATTAGATTAGATCATAAATTAGACCACTGTATCTTTGATTTGAATGAAGATTAATTTTGTGACTTTGTATTCTATTTCCATTGCATCTGGACAAGTAGGATGCTGAAAGCTGTGTATCTATGCAAACTTTAAGAAAATGTTTATTTTTATCTCCTAGGCTACTCGACATGCAGAAATGGTGGCAATTGATCAGGTCCTTGAGTGGTGCCAGCAACACAAGAAGGATCATGAGGAAGTGTTTTCACACTCAGTATTGTACGTAACGGTAGAGCCTTGCATCATGTGTGCGGCTGCCTTGCGCTTGATGAGTATCCTTTCATGATATTCATGCTGGGAAACTGTAAGTAAAAGTGTTAGTCATTTCATAGTGAGCCCACAGAGAAGGGCTTGACACTGTCAGGCAAAGCCAACGGGGGTACCATCCTCCTTTTAGTGCATGGTAAATAACAAGATTGAAAGAGTGAAAGAGAAATGGTGCAACTACAACAGTGATTTATCTTAAAGATCACAGAATGGCCCAGGTTGGAAAGGACCTCAAGGATCATGAATCTCCAACTCCCCTTCCACAGGCAGGGCCACCAGCCTCCACATTTAATACTAGACCAGGTTGCCCGGGGCCCCATCCAACCTGGCCTTGAACACCTCCAGGGATGGGGCATCTACAACCTCTCTGGGCAGCCTGTGCCAGCACCTCACCACTCTCATAGGAAAGAACTTCCCCTGACATCCAACCTAAATCTTCCTCCTTCAACTTAAAACTATTTTCCCTTGTCCTGCCATTATCTACCCTTTCAAAGAGTTAACTCCCCTCCTGTTTATAGGCTCCCTTTAGGTACTGAAAGGCTGCAGTGAGGTCACCCCACAGTCTTCTTTTCTCCAGGTGAACAAGCCCAGCTCCCTCAGCCTGTCAGGGATATAGAAGTACACTTTAGAAATATCTGTTAGTACATAACATAGGATGATCTCAGTTCAGTGTTGGGTTTTGAACAGTGTTACATGGCTTTATATGTTTTGGGATTCATGCTTATCTTCTGAGAAACACTGAATGTACATCTTCAGCAGTGCATCTTAGATTATTCAGAAGTAAATTTTGGTTTTAAGAGGGAGGAATAACAGTGCAAACTAATTTAGTTTGAAAAGTACAAGCACATTTTAGTAAAATTTAATGAGTACTTGAATCAGGCTACTTTTCTTCCTGCTTGTGTTTCACTTGATACCTTAACTCATTCACATAAATTCCACGAGTTGTGTATGGCTGTCGAAATGAGCGATTTGGAGGTTGTGGCTCAGTTTTAAGCATTTCCTCTGATGATATCGTAGACACGGGAGAACCATTTGAAGTAAGCTGTAAAATGTTTTCCTTTGTTTTCTCAGCTAACATACTGTGCCTGGCCTGGTTACTATGCTTTGAGAATGTTATGGATCAGTTTAAGGGGACCCAGGTGGAAGATAAGCAGATGTCAAGTACACTTGACTTAACAAGAAAACAAAAAATTAAGTCCTTAGAGAAAGCCGAGGGAAAGCCTGATAACAGTCATAAATTATCTAAAAGGATCTATCAGAGAGGAAAGGAAGGAATTATATTCATGGTACGAGGTAAGGAATAAATATATCTAAAAGATGTGCACTACTTAAAACAGTAACTAATCTGCAAAGGGAGAGAAGGAAAAATCGTTTTAAGCTGCAGATTGTACACATAACAGTGATCAACTAACAGCAATTTAATAGGCTGTTGTTTTTTAGCTGAACCATTGGAAGTGACTGTATGACATATTTGTGTTCTCAGTCCATACATATATAAGGTGAAGTGCATTACTTTACATCTACTTCATATAGCTCAAATCTCAAAATAAACACTGGACTACAAAAGTAGCAGAGGAGATTTAATTTAGGCATGAAGAAGCTTTTCTGAACAGTAAGGTTACTAAAGCACTGGAACAGTGTCTGGAAAGAGGCAGCAAGTGTTCAACAGAGGTACAGTATACCTAATTCTAGATGTTTTATGGCATTATACTTATATACCTAAATGCCTATGCATACGTATGCATAATTGTAGATTATCCTGTGTTATACCCAAATATTGACTAGAGTCCTTAGAGTTTTTTTCCACACTTAACATTTATAATTTAGTGAATGTAAAAAGTAATAAAATTTAGCATTGTTAATAAACACTAAGGGCTCAAAGCTCAGAAGAAATTCCAGTCAGTGGACAGTACTCTTTGGCAGTCTACTGTTAACATCTTAAGCATCCTTCTGTCAGACTACCATCTGAATTAATTTGTAGAGTCCAAACTGTGAGTGTTCATTTGCTGACACTGGCATGTGATATTTAATTTTGCTGTATGTCCAGAGGAAAGAAAGGAGAACATTCTTGTAACTTTTAAGTTATTAGGGAAACTATGTACTCCACTGAGCCTCAACATGATATTTTTTAAATGTATTAGGAACCTGGAAAGGAAATCTTTGACCTTCAAGTAGTTAAAGGTACATGTTAAATTAGCAGAATAGACAGTACAGTACAGAATAGACAGTACAATTATTATTTAAGACATTATTGTGAAGCATGGACTGTGTAATTCTCAGATTCTCACCACTGTAATTTGAACAGTGCATTGCTGGCTATCGTGCCAAAGACGCAGTGGAGATGTTAAAAGCTTTCTACAGACAAGAAAATCCCAATGGTAGGTTTCACATTAATGGATCTATTTTGATCCCACAGTGTAATTTAAGACGATGCTGGGACTCGTGTTTTGTAATTCACTTCTGATGTTTTTTCTCTGTTTCTGTTTTGCAGCACCAAAATCAAAAGTACGGAAGAAGGACAATCGTAAGTAGTCCTATGGTGACATGAGTTAGAGGCGCACAAAAACACCATATGTGAAGTTTTCTTTGCTGTGTTTCTTTCTGAGAATGTACAGTCAAATAAAACTATATTAAATACGTCCTATAAAGCGTTTTTACTAATCAGATGTTGCCTTTTCTTGCATCTCTATGTATGTCTCTGATTTCGTGTTATCATACATTCCCAAACAGAAGAATAAGTGACTGTTCATCAGTGAGAGGAAAATTCATGGTCCAGGTTGTGTTGTTTACAGACAGATGGATCCATTATAATGATGCCATTCTGCACAGCACATTCTAGTGTGTTTCTTCCATTCTGCCTGGAGAAGCATCTTGCCTTTCAACAGCAAATGTTTGCTCAGGCAAGTAAGTAAATCTCTTGGAAGATTACATTTGTAAGACCTTCACAGCTCTTGTATGTAGGTTGAATCAAAACACATATAAGGCACAGGACAGTCCTTCAGGATTTCAGATCAGACTGTTGTAGCAGTTCTCCTTTGAACACTCCCTCTAGCATATACCAGATTTTCAAACAAGGTCCAAAAGTCATATAGACTACAGAAATGTGCATAATTGCATGTCTCAATTTGTATATGCTATTGCTAATGAGCACAAGCAAGTACCATTTGGCTTTTCAGAAAGCAGTGTTTTCATACAAAGTTGCAGAAGATGTGAAGCCTCTCATGAATATTGGGATAAGAAATGCTGTATTGTCAAGAATCTGTTAAGAAGTTGGGAGTTATTCCCAGCTACTAAGTTGTAGTAACTGAAATGGGCAGGTACATAGGATAACAAGAACATGAAATGGGTAATAGTATGAATAAAATGTCTGTGAGATACTGTATCTTTTCCTAGTGCTGGTTGGCTTTATCTTTTCCATGTACTTTGCTTGGCCATGCAGTAATTTATAATCCAGAAGAGGGCCTTACAGTTCCACTAATGAATTAAGAATACAAGCCCAGTACAATCTTGATTACATTGCACTTAGTGGGTACTTATCCTAAGCATGAAACTGTGGCTTAAAGAGTTGATATTTAGCAATTTGAGAAATCTCTTTCTTTTTTTTTTTACTTAATGTGAAACAGTGGTTAGAATTCTGTAACTACAGAAATTGAGTACAATTAAATATCTTAGATATTTCAAATAAGAATGCTCAGAAGTGTGTTTTTCTTGTGTGTCTTTTTTTCTTAAAGAACATTAAAAATACTACTTTGACACCATTGCTCCTAATAGCTTAGAATTCATATTTTGTGTTTTTAGTGGCTGTTTGAAAGTGATATGGGAAAGAAGCATTTTTACTGTAATAGCCAATTTCAGAGTTTGGAAACCATTTAACTTAAACCCTTTAATTTACATCTGTGACCTGTCCCATCCTTCTGACCCAGTGCCCATTACTTAGCAGTACTGCGTACGTTGCTCTCAAGTAATTTCCATAAGCAAAAGAAGTTATGATTTCAATTACAGATTCTTTTAGCTTCAGGGCTGCAAGGGCATGTGAAAAAGGCAGCTATGCTGGAGGAGCGATTTAGAAACAGACCATTTTTAATGACTGCAGTGACTTTTCTTGCAAATAAACAGTCACACCTGTGGCTGTGGTATTTCATTAGTAATACCAGCTAGCTACTTATCTGTGCAGATACATACATTCAATTCTCATAGCAGACTAACATTTTTATATAATGAAGCCTCAAAAGTTCAAATCGAAGGAAGACTGTAGCCTTTGAACTTGTCACAGACATCAGTGACAGTAAGAATTGGAGCTTAAGTGTTGTTTTAGGCCATAACCTAGGTCTCTTAGCACCCATCCTGCTGAGCAGTGAAGAAAGCTTTCCTTCCCCACCACATTGTTTCAAAGAATGTTGTTGGTATTTGCATATTGTGACAGTAGGAGCCACATAAATGAGCAGAAGGATCACTGGTGGTAAGAAAACTTTTAAAAGCTGCATCTAATTCTGCAGTCTTTACAAGAGGAATAGAAATACTTTAGTAGGAACCAGGGGTAACCTTTCACCTGAAAACAGTTTAAGTCCTGCTTGGAGCTGAGGGAGACTGAAGGTGTCAATAATAAAGGTTCTGTCAAGAGTTATCAAGGACAGTCATTCGCATTTTAGATAGGAGACAAGAAAGAGAAATCACAGAGCAAGCTAAAACTCCATGTATTACAGCAAGGTTATAAAAGATGCCTCTGTTTACCATTTGCAGTAGTATTGTAAGACACATCTGGATGCTTTCCTAATAAGTAGTTTAGAGAACAGAGTGCTAAAAAATTACATTTCAAGTCCATTCTCCTTAAAAGCCTATTACCTTATGTGAGCAAGAACAAATGCAGATGGATGGGTATTTGTAATAAAGAAACAAGTTGTGTTCAAAGAGCAGTCATTCAGGAGAACCACAGCGTGATGTCTTGGCAGCAGGCATGTGTGCAGTCACTCCCTTACCTCTTTCACCTCTGCTCAGTGCTGTTCCTCTACCTGCAAGCTGCCAGGCTCCCACCACAGCAGTAGTGGCTCTTGCAGCTCTTCATGTGGGCAGGAGGATCTCAGTTCAGGCTCGGAGAAACATCTCCATTGCTAACCTCAATGTATGGGCAGGAAGAAGGCAGGAGGAGGACACAACATTTATTAGTGGATCAGCTCACCAGCCTTAATGGCTCAGAGCATAAAGTGAGCTTAAAAGAAAGAGCATTTATGAAACAGGAATAAGAAGGTAAGGAAAAAAAAAACACAACACCTTTGTTGGAATGCTTATTTAAGGAGAAGGAGACAGTTGCTTATGACTGCAGAAACACAGGCTTGGTTATAACTGTTGCTACCACATAACATCTTGCAGCAAACCACCCAGAAGCACCCCAGGAAGCAATAGTTGCCATGCTGATGCACATCCTGGAAGGACTGTTGCTGCCTGCTTGCTGGGGCCTGGACTGAAGACTTTGGCTCTAGCCCTGAAAAACTATCAGGTGCAACAACCTTCCTTGTTACTGCCACCTGGAAAGCTCAGAGCAGCAGCTTATAAATGATGGTATTCATTTTCACTTATTTATTTTACTTATTTCTATCAATCAATTGGTGTCTGTTGCCACATAGCAGGCTTCAAGAACAGCAGTAAATAGATCCGACTGGTTTATTTAAAGAAGCTGAAATGCTTCACCTCACATTTTTTCCCTTGCTACCTGATAAATAAGTTACGTGGGCTTCAGCATTACGTTTACCTTGGACCGCATTTTTGCCAGTTCATCCAAGACGTGCACGATTTTATTTCAGCGTTTGGTTTGCTTGTCAATAAGTCTGACATCCAAAAATATTGACCCAGCTAGGAGGGCAAGGAAGCAAAGCAATGCAGCTTTGTCTCTGCTAAACCAATTACAATTGACAATGCAAGGCTATAATAAATACGTCTTGTGACTCGCACGCTAGAAGAGAGGCTGATTTTAAATTATAGCTTTGGGTTTTGAAATGCTCAGTGATCCATTCCATTCCCATTAAGAGCGCCTTCCGCTCTGTAAAATTAAGTGATATCTTTACATGACAGTTTAATTTAATTAATTTATTTTTCAATATGTGCTTTTATGGAGTTTCTCCATTAAGCGTTTGGAATGTCTGTAGGTCCTATGCATTAATGTAAATGCGCCGTGGCCCATTATTACGTTTGGCAGGCTCAGGACACTGATAAAAAGATTGTATTTTTAAAAACTGAAGTCTTCAGACTTCTCCAGTGCTTGGCAGGAAATCTATTCCTGTGTTTTGTTTGGAGAAAGACCGGGGAGCCTGCAGCCAGCAACTCCGGTGTAGGCAGTAACTGTTACATTTTAGAAGAAAATACATTTGACACTAAATGGGGGAAAGAGAGAGGAAGGCAATTAGTGCCAGAGTACTAGAAGCAGCTGTTTGTTTGTTTTGCCTTGTGGCTGCCAATAGATACCCTTATCAGGGAAGTGCATCTGAAAGTGGGGTGTTTTCTACAGAATTACTTCACAAAACACAGAGCTCTGTCTTTAAGGGGCTGCCCCAAAGTGAGCGTATCTATCTTCCTTTTTCACAATAGCTCTGTGATAGCCAAGAATGCTGGATTCTCCCCTTTCTTTCTCCTCCTCTCTCCTTTCTAAAAATGAACTTTTCAGGGATATAAAGAACTCAGAGAAGTTTGAAGGAGAGCAGATGGCCAGCAGCGATCCAAGAGGATGTAAAACTTCGGTTAGGTAGTCGCTTGGCAGTCAACTGCAAGTGAGCCTGCGATGTTTCCATAGTGATGTTTTACATGGTGCCTTACTTTGTTTTCTAGAAATCTAAGCGATTAAAATAGGAGGATAACATAAAATGAGGGGCACTGTAGACCTAAATGCGTGGCATGGTGTAATTAACTCTGCCCTTCCCTGTCAGTTCAGCTGGGGAACCAGAGCGGCAGCTCAGGCTCTGCAGCACTTTCCGGCTGAGGAGCAGCACCGTGACCTGAGCTGTGCTTACCCTTGCCAGCCTCAGCTCATGTGGTGCCTATGTGGGCTGTTCGAGGTGCTGGGGCCATTTCTGAAATGATGAAATGATTCAAATCCCGGTGCTGATGGGAAGGATTATTCAGTTGCTGATTTTTTTCGTGTCAGGATTTCACACTTACATACGGAGGAAGGTTTGTTGGGGCACTTCTGTAATCTTCAGAGCTTTCTCTGCATAAAAGGAAGCAGTGCAATAAATATTGACACAACTTTGATTCTGACTTTCTCCTTTTAAAGTCTGAGATGTAGCCATTAAAGCTGCAGTAATGATGTGTGCCATTATCAGTGCAGCCATACTGGCAAGGGAAACAAGATTTGTAGGGAGAGGCAATACCTTTTATTAAGCCACATGATACAGCTGGAAAAAACAGGCATGCATTGAAGCAACTGGCTGCAAGGACACTGACATCAATGGCTTACCAGCTTTTTCACACACCCATTGAAAGAAAGTAAAATGAAAATAAGAACATGGACGTATAAACCTGTATGCATCTACAACCCCCATGGCAGGAGGGTTGGAACTGAATGATCTTTAAGGTCCCTTCCAACCCAAGCCATTCTGTGATTCTATGATATACCATTTCCCTACAAACCCCTATGGGTGCACGTTGCAGGGGAGTAGATTGGCTCAGCCACAGCATGCAGAGCTGTCAGGGGATGGAGTGTCCCCATTGCAGATGTGTCACTGTGCCTGCGATCACTCTTTGGAACAGGGGGACACCCAGTGAGAAGCAGCTTCCTGCTGGAGTGCTGTGCAACAGGGGAACAGTTATTTGTGTTCTCCATGTACAAATCCCTGAGAAAACCCCCAGTGAATACTGCTGTACAAGCAAATGAAGTAAGTTTAGCTGGGAAACAAAATTACCTAGCTGCCTTCCCAGCACTGGCCTCACCACTAAGCTCAGTTGCTCAGCTAGGAAACGCTCCACTTGTGCAGTGACCAGTCTGTTACTACTAACCTTGACCCTGAAGATAGCAAATAAGTGTTTTTCTAAGAAATCCATTTTCTCATCCTCTCTGCAACATATTTCCAGACATGTTGCGCAGCACTTATACTGGCAGCAGCAGTCTGAATGAATCACTCAGAACGGTACCTGGCAAGTGCACTTTTTAATATTTAAATCTGTTTATCCTGTCAGGGAGCTCCATCAGGATGTCTGAGCTGCCACTGACAACAGGGTGGGCTGAAAGCTCTCTGCAATGGTTGCAGTAAAACCTTGATTACTTACACTGTAGGACACTTCAGTGGCATTTCCACCACTGAGAAGATCTGGCAGCTTTAGCGTGGGCAGCTGCAGCTTGGGGATTTTTAACTATGGGTTCTCACAGTTCTTGTGGAGCTGTTCTGCACAGCAGAGGGCAGTTTGGGAATAGACTTGCAATGGGTTGAAGCTGGGTCAAGTATATCACAGAACTATTAAGGTTGGAAAAGATCACTAAGATCACCTAGTCCAACCATCAGCCCATCCCCACCATGCCCACTAACCATTTCCCTCAGAGCCACGTCCCCACGTTTCTAGAACATCTCCAGGGATGGTGGCTGCACCACCTCCCTGGGCAGCCTGTGCCAATGCCTCATCTCTCTGGGAAGAAATGTTTCCTAATATCCAGCATGAACCTCCCCTGGCACAATGTGAGGCCATTACCTCTCACCCTATCTTTATGGGGTGTTAGACCAAGCGCAGCACAGCTGTACTGAAGAACGTGCCTCCTTCCCCATCGTGCTGGGCATTTTTTCCATTTTGTGCCTTTTTTCTCTCTTCCTGTATTCCAAAAGCAGTATGCACCATGTAGCTGAGGAACAGCAGTGATCAGGAGCCTCTATCCTCCCATATTTTTGCTTCTGCTGCTGCTGCTAGAATGCCAGTTGCTATAGATAAGCCACAATGAGCCTAATGAAACGGCAATCTGGCATTAAGATGTGTATATAGTTGCCATTTGTTAAATTGACAGGTGACATTTGGAACATGCAGCCCCTATTCATTTTTGAAGCTAAATACTCTCTCAAAATAAAGTCTTTGCCATTACTCTTAAAGATTTCTAGTCCAGACAGGGCCAGCTGTGCTTTTACACATTTTCTGGGCACAAGGTTGGATTTCAAGCAGCTATAATTTCTTGTTGCAATGAACTGGACAATTCATGAACAATAAACAATTACCTGCCTCACATATTACCTTGGGCTTGTCTATGTAGGATTATTTATTCTACAAAAAACAGGGTTTTGACAAACAATTTTTAATCAATCCAAATTTCATCCTCTGCAACCTAGTTCCACTCTTCTGTATTTTTATGACTGCAGTAAGATGTCACCAATAGGAAATTTCTGAACACCTTCAGCAATAGTTTGAAATTCATTTCTGAGCAACAGAGACTCACCCTCACCTTTCTGAGGGACAAACATCTCAGACACGTTGCTTTTCAGGATCAGTTAAGAGTGTGAGCGGACTGAGCTCATCCAACAGAAAAGCACAGAAATCACAATCAGGACTTGACATTCCTTTACACCTTTGAATTGCTGTCAACGCCTTCAGTACTACCAATAACTTCCACTTCCAGATCCAGAAATACTCAGAAGAAACAGGTGCCTGCATTTTATCAAAGTTGTACTGTCACACGAGCACTTGGCTGTTACCTCGTATGCTTCTTTATCAATTTTATTGTCCAGAGAACTCATCCAACTGTTGCTTATTTAATGCATTTTCAAAGTTACTCTATTTTAACACTAGGATGTCATTCCACTACTGCTAAGCTGCCACTTTGTCTTATTTTTGCATGCAAAAGAGCAAAAAAACAAGCCTTCTTATATGCAGAAAAGCTGATACCAGATGGCTACTATTGACTTAAGAGAGAGAAGCACCTTCCATGGGTATATGCCAGGCATATGAGCATAGAAGATGGCACAGCTCATCTCATGTCCTTGCAGTGACTGAGCCAAGGTCAGCAAAAGGTAATGTCTCTTGACAGATGCTTTCTCCAGCAGCTAAGGCAAGAGCAGCCAAAAGTGTGGCCAGCAGCCCTCACACTGCATCAGATTTGCCAAGAGTCACAGCCACACAGGAACCACAAGAGGAGCAAGAGCCTGCAGAATGTTTGAGTCAGGGATGTTTTCTTTCTACAAGTTTAAAAAAAAAAAAAAAAAAAAACTTCCATGATTTACATATGAATTGCTTCTAATGAGGACACACAAGCTCAGTTTTCCAGCAGACTTTCAACAAGGCCAAAATTAAGGATACAATTACATGGCAGAATACTAGACTGAGATCTTCATGGTTTTTATGTCAACAGTGAAGTCAGCCGCTGCTGGTGGGTGGGAAGCAGCTCTCTTTAGGGCTGTTGAGCTGGTTGATTTTCTGATTACTTCAGAGAATTTTAAAAATAGCAAATTATAATAACAGGCCATAGACTCCGAGCAGCTTTCTGATTAATGTGAACCTCAAGACGTATGCTAAATTCTTGTCCATAAGGTATGCTGTTTAGAATTTTTCTAGATGCTATTTTAACCTGTCTTCTGAGTCACATTAGTCAAAAGAATTGGCCTGTAATTTAATTACTGCAAATGGTGCATCAATGAGTTATTTCCTAGGAAAGAGGGTTAAGAAAACCCAACACTGCAATTAATGCTGAAATGGAACCCTTTCTCTTTGGCCTTTTGAAAATTTTTCCATATGACAGGAGCCAAGTAAGACTGAAGGAGTTTTGAAAATTCTATTACAAAGTCATCTTCACCCAGAGCTTTCCCAGAGACCAGAGGTTTTATAGCTCCTTTTTATTTCTTCCTCTGCTATGGGACTACCTAACTGTCTCTAATTTCCTGCAGAATTATAGGTATTTCCAATTTACTTAAGAGACCTTGAGTCTGTTCAGCTGTGCAAACGACTCAGATTAGTTACAGGATTTCAGAATTCAAAGGAGACATCATTAAAGTCCGCAGGGTTTGTAGCTCGTGCAACAGATGACCGTACACAAAAATAGCATAACACCCCATGCTTTCCTTCCTGAACTGTACTGCCAGAAGTTCCCAGACATTTCCTCATGGCTCTTAATTTCTCTGCTTTTCCACCATTTTGTAAGCAAAAGATTCTCTACTTTCGCTTCCCATAGAAATATAAGTACAAAGGAGTCATGCACTTGAATCACATTAAGCAAGAGACTCTCACGATACCGCTTCATCACCATACAGTTTGATAATTTAGAACTGTAACATTTAGAACCGAAGCTGATGAATCAACAAAATCAGCAACGTTTAGGGTTCTCCATGGGATTCTGAGACTAATCCTAAGGCAAGGAACCTGGAAAGGTTTTTAAGCCTTTCTAAGTGTTCAAAAGCACTGGGAGGTGAAGAGCACTGCAAGTTCTGGGATCCACTACACCAGGCTCCCTTCTGTGCTATCAACTTTTAGCTCCTCTGTGTATCATGACGGTACTCTGCTTTGGGCCAGCAACACCCGACAAATGAAACGCAGGGCTTACTGAACATGCTAGTGGCACAGACTGTAGTCTGCTCATGTATGACTCATCCACACCACCTAGGAAAGACCTTGGACGTTTCTCTTCAGACATCTTTGAGAGCATAGCCTGCAGCCATGCTGGACACAAAAGCTGTGTAAATAGCACACGAAGTTTGAACTTCGTGTGAATGAACTTAGACTCCTCTTACAGACCGTTTGAATGTGCCACGTGAGATACCTTAGACATTTGGTTGAACTAGGCTACCATTGTCTTAACACTTTCCAAGGAGTGCCTTCTAGGGATAGCACTTCATGCAATTTCAGGATATTTCAGTTTGGCCTATAGAACGTGCTTATTTTCTTCCAACAAAAGAAAAAGGTGAGAAATAAAGGACAGTAGGAAAAAATGGCCCAGAAAGAAAAAAAGAAATTAAATAAACCCAAAAGATATGGCAAACCAATGTAGCATATATGCAAAACACTAGCATACAACATCATTAAGGCCTTGATCCAGTTAAATGTGTGGGGCATACTTGGCAGCCTATTTTGCTTACAGTCCTATTTCCAACACATCTCTCTCTTAGTTTCCTTCTGTAAAAACCATGTGTTAGGCCAGTTTTTTCTTTTTTATTAATTACTATGAGGAAAAGGCAAGAGCAATAGATGCAGTGGAATTACAAGGGAAAAAAAACCCATGATCTGAATTAATTTTAAAAATGACATGTAATCAGGGAAGATGTTGGAGGCCAGGTTACTGCATTTCAGCTCTTCTGGAGGGAGAACAAAGGGACTGAACTCGTTCTACCCTCTACAGCAGTCTGTACCAGACTATCTCTACTCTTCATCCTTCAAAGCAGAGAGCAAGACATAAGGAGAAGTAATTACAAAGAGCCACATGACCTTAATACCCTACTGATCGTTGCAGTAGTCCATCTTTAATTCATTCCACATTTAGAAAGACTCGAAGTATGATATGCCAAAGTTTGAGCTTGGACTGGAGGCAGTCTTTGCGCTGTAGAAGACCCAGCTATTAAAAAAATATGTCTCGTATACTATGCTCTGCATCAGTTCTAACCACTTTCTAGACACCTGTGAACCAATGCTTGTGTTGGCAAGGTTCTCCACTCTAGATAGACTCACAATGGGAAACCTTGTCTGTAAAAACACTTTTTCTCTCTATACAGCCCCTCCTTCCCCCTTCCCCTACAAGCCCCACCATACCCCACTGAAATCACATCCTGCTTTTACCTGGCTGCATACAACTGCTCCCTGTAGAGAGAATACAGCAAGCCCACTGGGCTCTGGTAATCACACCAGCACCCAGCCTGCCCAGAATACATGACTTCAGAGCTACAAGGAACCTAGGAACCTCTTCTCCACAAGATGCATATGTTAATACATTGTGCATGTGTTTAGTTTTAAGAAGAGGTTCAGGCTTGAGCTTGACTGATAGAGCAGACATACCTTTAATAAAAGGTGTATATTCCGAGTGCGCTTAGCTTCTGACTTGAGCACAGTTTTCAGATCCTTCTGTGCTCCCATAATAATAATAAAAGCATATGATCCAGTTCTCAGTGTCTTTGCCTGAAGATATAAATCATGCTTTAGGTACTATTTCTTCACATGTTGTGTCATTTGCTGAGCAATTAAGCATGCGTTACTGAAGCATTATTAACTGAGCCAGGGCTGCAGAATGTAATGCAACTTCACAGCAAGAGATGATGATGCAGTTCTCTAAATACCTTGATATCATATCAAGTGGAACCAGATGATGTAAAATCAATTCCATGCTAAATTGTGCTTTTGTCTGCAGTCATTTTAAACCTTAACTAAAACAAGTAAAAAGGTGGGAAAAATACCAGTAGCCCATAAGTAATCTCTAGACAACGTGTTAAAGACTGATGGTAAGAGGCATTCTCACAGACCTGTATTTATATTAAAAAACCTTAAATGGATACATTACATAGATCATCAACTGTAACAGTTGAAAGTAAAATAAATATGAAGTGACGAACGTACTCCTACTTTTTTGTCCATTAAGCATCATCTTTGTGGAAAAAAAAAAAACAAAAACGCTTTTAATTCTAAGCTACGTATCTTAAGCAGTTCACACAACCCAACTATATCTTAACCGCATCAAAATCTACATACTTAGAGAATCACACAAAATTATAAACTATTCTCAGGTGAGTAATAAACCACTAGCTTTAAACAGAATGACACAGAGAAAAGATGCATCATGGATGCTCAGAAAGGTAACCAAACAGATTGGTCTGTGTGAAATTCCACTTCTGTTGATAATTCAGTCTTGTCTTTCTCAAGATAAATTAAAAAGAAAAGAAAAAAAAGAGGGCTAAATGAGGAAGGCCTGATAGCCACAGAGCCAGACCACCGCAGGAAGGCAGGCCACAAGGTGACCGACATCTGGTGGTTAGCACAGGCAGCCGCAGAAAGTGGACGTGCAGAGGAAACAATGGATTGCTCTTTGTACATTAATTTCACAGGGGAAGATTCTAATAATGGATCTTGGACCTAAAGTTGGAACTATTCCACATTGCAGCCCTGTGTCCCACTATCTAGCTCACTAGGTTCCTGATGCCCTTTCCACATACGTGCCGTATGCCTCATATGGATACTTTCTGAAGTAGTGAGACATCCTTGGACTTAAGCTAAGCAAGGATGTGCCTCGCTGAGTGACTGCAAACTGCACTGAGGAAGAAGAGCCCAGCAGATCACACCAGCAGCAGGGATTGGGCTCCTGGTGGCACAGAGACTTGTGCTATTTATCATGACGACACCTAGGAAAGGGATGGCACAATGCAGAGCTCTAGGTTTTACTTTTCACCCCTGCCACTGACCTCGAGCAAACAGGGTGATAACTGCTCAGCCTCCCCATTTACCCCTCTAAATTACAGTGCACTCAGTAATACATCGGCTGGAGGCACTCAGGCTAAACTCGTAAAAAACAATTTTGATTCCCTCCATCAAGCGTCTCATTAAGCACAAAGCACCTCTGGGGAAAGGCAGCTGATTAAACAGATACCTCTGCGACATAATGAATTTACAAAACCCCTCCAGTTTTGCTGGGAGATGTTTGGGGAAAAGTATGTTCAAGCCACTGGAGGCGAAGTCCACAGGGAGGGAGGATTGCTCCGTTTCCTTCACCTCCAGGCCTGGAAAGCCTTCCCCACCTGAGCTGGGGGTTGTGCTAGGCAGACAGAGCCCAGCTCCACCAGCTTCCCCACGCAGCTCTGGCTTGCATGCCCGAGGCAGAACTCCTCCAGACAGGCCGAGGCTCACACAGCAGGCCCAGCTGCAGCATGAGGAAGAAGCACGAGCCATTTTCCAGCATTCAGATCCCGTTTGTGGTGTGACTCAGCTCTGCAGAGTCCATAAGGATGACATGAGCTGTGCTTTATTAGCAGTTAGGTTAATGTTTGGAAATAAAAAGACTGATGGTTTTATCTGTTTGATGATTTGGTGCTGCCAAGAGCGACCATAAGCACAGCTCAATGGTGCATGAAGAGAGTACAGGCTGACATTCATTTCCCACCACTAGAATCCAAACATTAGCACACAAGTGGTGCAGCAGGCTGGCGGGGGCAGGCAGCCAGCATCGCAGCTATTGGTGTGACTCAACGATAATCATTTTCCTTCATGGAGATTTTAAATTCCCTGCAATGGAAGAAAATAAGGATGGGTGAGGTGGGGTAATTTCGTAGCCTGGCTGCTCATCTGTGTTTGCCCAGCTTTCCTGTGCCCTCAGCTGAACCACACCATAGGGCTGAGGACTAAAAGACTTTCCTCATTTTTTCCTATTATTATTTCACCTGTGTGGGCACCCTTTCTTACTTTATTTTTTAATTTTCAATCCCCTCCTCCCAGGTACATTCTTCGGAAAGCAATAGCTGCAATGCGGGCTCACCACAGGCAGGGATACTGACCTGCCATATGCAGCCAGCAGCAAATACAGCAATTTATCACCGCAAAGCAGTCGGCTGGACGGATCCTGCAGTCATCTGGGCACTGAGACAACACAGGGTCTGGCACGTGCCATCAGCACAGAGTAAGAAACAACAGGGGCCAGCGGACACATGGATGCTGTCTTCACAGACAACAGCTTCCTCAGCCAGTGCTTATCGTCATTTATCACAGAATAAGCACAACTATTAGACTTACTGATGCTTGGAAACATACAGAGAGCAGAGCTTGGCCATTTTTGGCTGAGTTACACAGAACACATCTCCTTCCATATACAGAGTCAAAGGAGAAAGAGGCCACTGAACTACTCACAAGCAGAGCTTGCTGGGATGCGCAAACACACATCTTGCTGACTTCTGGGAAGACACATGGCTGTGTGCACTGTGGTCCAGCTGGCCCAACTGTTCCAACCAGTAAATACTGCACAGTTGTGCGAGTGCTGCACAGCTTGCAATCAACCACATAAAGTGCTGTTTGTGGAAGCTCCTCAGGCAGCCCCGCAGCCTGGTACACAAGGCAGAGCTTCTACAGGCCTGAAACACCAGGACTCTGAGAATGCCTGCAATTGACCTGCATCTTATTTGTTTCTCCTGTTTTTGATTCTATTGGCATCTACTATTTCCAGTCAAAAGGGCAGTAGCAGCAGCTCCTGTTCTTGACCACCTTCCCATATGCCTAAAATACTTCTAAGAGAGAAAACGCTGTTAAGTGTTGCCCATGACTTCAACGTGCCAGGTCAACACTTCAAATTCTCTTTCCTCTACAGAGCTACACTGCTTACAAATAAAAAATAAGCAAAGCCTGAACTCTTCCCGCTCCCCCTGCCTTTCCTCATATACTTAACAGAAAAATAACTGGAGCACAACTCCCACGTATGGCACAAGATCTAAACTCCAACAGCCCTAAACAGGCTTCTTCCTGTCCTAAGCCTATACTAGAACCAGTCAAAAATTAACACTTGCAAGATTATAATGCCTTTAGAGCAGAGGAAGTGGAAAAAAATCCAAACCCAAGCAAACCTGAACACACTAAAAACACATACCACTTCTACAACTAACAGAACTCCACGACACAGAGCTCTACACTTACACACTTCATTCACCTCCCCAGCCCCAAGGCCACCTCTACTCAGCAGCTATGTACTTTCCCTCCAGCTTCACATCTGCAGCTTTGCCATCCTAATGAGAAACCTTTGCCAGCTGGATCCAGCTCCCAGAGCAATCTCTGTAATGAGGACAAGCACCTGGGGACTTACCTGCCTGGCTCAGGAGGAGAATTTAGTTTGTTTTTCAAATCCCCTGTACTGCAGAGTTCTCTGAGGCCATGATAAGTGAATGCCAGACCACCTGGCAGCAAAAGCAGATAAGGAAGGGACTGTAGAGGTGCAGATGAGTGGGAGGTCGCTAGGGTGGGAGGAAAGAGTTAATCAGCTCTTGGATCCAAGCATTCAGCTTTGATGCCAAGCCTGGAAGAGGGTGCAGGTGTCTCTCTAGTGAAACTGCCTTTTGGTTGCATAGCTTTGTTTTTTTTATTACATACTTTTTAATACTTTTGTTTGCTGTATTTTAGTCACAGCTAGTTGTGGAGACTTCACTTTCTTGTGAAGTTAGTGTTCAGCCAAAGCCCAACTTTAAAAATACATTTTCTAAATATGCACTGTTTACTTTTGTCCTCAGTAACTTGATTGGCAGAAATAAGAGCTGCAAAAGCAGATCTTGTCAGTCATTCTTAAGCTTTCTTTAATATGGAAACAATTACCTGCCATTTAAACTGCATTTTTAAAGTGGCATGGTGAGCTTAATAGCATGCACATACCTGAAAGTTTCAACCTCTTTTTGTTTTCTAATGAGAACTTATTTATTTGTGGAGATTGCACAGGTTAGGTAGCCAACCTTTCCAGGTGGCCCTGAAAAACCACCCAGGCCTATTTTCCATCATTTTCTGTAAGCATGCTGTGTGTTTCTGTACATGTATTTACCATTCTGCACTCACTGGTGCAGCTTTGAACATCTGTCCCATGAAATCCTAAGGATGAGTGTATGCTCATGTGCAGAGGATGCAAAGCATAGCGCCTTGTAGCTGCTGAAGTAGAAGGCACAGGGGTTTGCTCTGTGCCGTGTCACACTGACACTGTCCCACCAGGTGCCAGCTGCCCCTGCACACTGACTCTTTGGAATTCAAGATATTTTGCTCAGAAGGTGAAATTGAAATGATACGGAGAAATATGATAGCAGCTGCTCTTGCTTCTGTTATAGCGTGTGTGCGGTACAACAAAGCAACAAGAAATAGTGTTGTCCTTGCTCATGATCCCGTGCAACATGGGTAGGATCTGGGCTTGACATGGAACAGATTTTTCTGTTTATTTTCTACTTTTAGGCTTAGGTTTAGGAAGTGCCGCAGAGGATTAGTGTTTATTAATACACAGTCATCACTTGTGTATTGTGGGCACATACCCTGCTTTGAGGAGTGCCCGCTCATTTAAGCCCTGTCTTTCTGAAGCAGAAAGCACCTGTGACACAAGCTGTACTACCGAGACCCACAAACACTCAGCAGCTTTAAAAGAAGACCAAGGAAACCTGCTGTTGTAGTCCTAAATTACATTTGAAAGTGACCCCGCAATAAGTGAAATGTTTGTTCTTCATTAAAAGGCTTCCAACACATCAAACTGAAATTATACTATGGTAAACTCAGTTACAGAGTTTCTGGGACAGAGCATCCATGTTATCACCAGAAGGTCTTGATTGCGACCCAAGCACAGACTCGGTGCCAGGTATAGCACAGTGTTTGTGCTCTGTTGCAAATGCCATTTTGCAAGGGAATGTGTTGGTTTATGGGATAGAAGTATAAAGCACAGAGCTAAGCTGAGATGCATTTGCCATTGCTGAGAAAGGAAACAATTATGCTATTTGTTTGGCTTCCAAGATGTGAATAGCAAATGTCTTTCTCACCTCACTGAGGAAAAAAATCACACCCAATATGGTTAAGGTGCACCACTTTTTGCATGGCAACCTTGGAATTTGAACACTTTTCTTTTTGTTACTTTAATATATATATATATGATTTATCCCTTAGAGATGCCTCATGCATGAACATCTTGGGTTGTTTCCTATAAGATGGCAGAGCTCATAAATAAAAGGAATAAGCAGAGCAGCAGAAGTGAAACTCATTTCAAGCAGGCTTTTAGAGGAATTGATTTAGCTGCAGTCTGGATGCGATACTTGGCCACAGGGTGGAAAAAAAGTGCCTTAGAGAGAGAAGGGCTGGTCCTGTCTCCAAGGGCTTGGCAATTGTTCCAAGGGGTTCTGGGCACCTGCAGGGAGCTCTTCTGGGAGTAGGTGACCTCTGATACTCCTTTGGCTGCCGCTTTCCTTATTGCAGAGAGCATGGCTGCAACTGAGATCACCATTTCCTAAGCTCGGATACACCTTCTCAAAAGCCAGCAACCAATTAAAGGTTTTAATGTTTATGTCCAGTGACCAAAGGCTGGGCTTTGAGAGGAGCACAGCAAGTATTTTCATTGGGAATGTCCCAGAGTTGCTGCTTTTGACTCACCATGTGAGTCTGCTGTGGACCCTCCCTCCACTTTTTAGCCACTAGATGCCATGATGTGAATTCTGTGACATCTTCATGGTGTTGGTGTCCTCTAACTCCGACTGCAGGCTCTTCAGCACAGCTGTGTCGAGTTCCCTTCTTCCCCTTAGCTTCCGCAGCAGCAACCCGTGCCCCGCTCACCAGGTCTTGGCTGCAGTCCCCCACAGTGACAGAATCCACAAAGGGAACATTAGGTGTTTTCTGGGCCAAGGATTTTCCCCTGACAGGTTTCAGAAAGGCCTGTCTCCTCCTGTTGTTGTGTTACTCCAACCCACCTTTGCAGCCCAGTGTCCTGTTGTCACCTAGCAGTCCCTACCCTGGGTATGTTTCATCCTTGCTGTGCTACTCTGATCAATCAGAGCAAATCAACAGCAGATGGGGGCACATTGCCATGTGGGTTGGAGGTTCACATCCCACCCCTGGCTGCATGCTAGGCAAAGCCCTCCTCAGCCTGTGCTGTTTTTTCAGCAGCAGCTCCCTTCTGACTGCCACGGTGCTGCTGAAAGGGTTGGAAACACAGCTCTATAGCTTCAGACACACAGAAATCCTGAGCATAGAATTGTCTAAGTTGGAAGGGACCTTTAAAGGTCATCCAGTCCAACTCCCCTGCAATGAACAAGAACACCCACAGTTAGATCATGTTGCTTAGAGCCCCTCCAGCCTGACCTTGAATGACTGCATAGACAGGGCATCCACCACCTCTCACCCTTATTGTTAAAGAAACTTCTTCTTATAGCCAGCCTAAATCTCCCCTTTTTTAGTTTGAAACCTTTTCCCCTTGTCCTATCACAGCAGACCCTGATAAAGAGTCTGTTCCCTTCTTACAGCCCTGGCTGTAAGATTTGCCATATAATAGCTATCACCTGTTGAGGTGGGACTGGGTGGTGAGCATCTCCTTCCGGACAAGGCAGAGCAGTGCCCTGGCTGGCCTGGGGTGTGAAGGTGTTGATGACTGGCCCCAGGGCATGGAGGTGGCAGTGGCTACGACTTGCCTGGGGTGTAACACAGCCCTGGTTTCCTCCCCAAAGTCTTGTGCTGAGCACAGATCTGTTGGGGCAGGGGCCAGCGCCAGGGGATTTCACATGCAATATGAACTGCTCTAACAGGCATGCTGTGGGTGAGTTAAGGACATACTTTCAGCCTTAATTCTGAGTTTCCTAGGTTTTGTCAGTTCCAGCCAGATCCCTAATGTTATTTTAATGCAGTTGTTTTGTGTGTGAATAATATGCTTTTGATGCCAAACCACAAGCCCTGGAACCAATATCTCATAAAAATGCCTAGAGTCCAAAGCTAATAGCTGTTACTCAGCTGATCGAGTGATGCCTAAAAAGTTACAGGTTAATGCTGTTCCCCAGGGGAAGGAAACATTAAGTCTGTTGGGGCTGGGTGCTCTCACGCAGTGTCTGACCAGGGGCTGGGGTGCAGCTCACAGTGGGCCAGGGGCACCCTGTGGAATGGCTCAGCAGGCTCCACCTGGGCTCCCCAAGGGCAGAGGTGGGGGTAAGGGTGTTAATGTGTTTTTCCACAAAGATGCCCGGATAAGAGCATCCCAGCAACACTCCATCCAGCAATGGGTCACTGCAGCTCACTCTCTCCCAGCCCTGCTGCTGTGGGCTATAATTCAAGTGACACCACAAAGGGGGGTGGACATTGGCTTGCTGCCCCAGCTGGCAGCATTGGCATGATGGCAGATGTGGTGAGGTTAGATCCCAGGGTGCTGCTCCATTCTTCAACTGAGGCAATGGGGAGAGGGAATAGGAATTGGGGGTGAAGCCGTCCCTGTGTGCTCACCTTCACTTCAGGCTAGGAAATCAAGCCACAGGATGTCAGTGCAGCCTGTGCGAATGCCAAGCTTTCTGAGAAGAGCGACTATCTTTTTTTCAAGAGCACGCAGGAGGATCTCTTTCCCAGAACATCTTATTTAGGAAACTCACATCACGGTGGCGAAGCTAAGCAGAATGCTTATTTGGGAATAAGAAAATGAGATGTGGCCTGAATGTAGACACCACAGCAAAAAGCTGGAGGGCACACCAGAGGCAGTTGCTTGCTCACAGTGCTGGATGGGCTGGAGGCCCAGACAGCTGCAATTTGTTGCCTGTATCCTCAGATACTCGCTGTGGAGTTGTAAGGTATTGATTATTTTCCTGTTACAACATAGAGGAATTAGCTAGATTACCTTCCACAGAGGTGAGAAAGAAATGTGTGTAGACTGTTTGTTTTGCTCTAATTGGATTCACACCCTCTTTCTGAATAAATCTTGTTTTACTCCAGCTCTTGTGGTTTTTCATGGGCATGAATGCTGAGGAGCTCTTCCCAGGGCGAGCAAGTGAATCTCATCATCGGTGACAAAAGCAAAGGGATGGGATAGTGCTGCTGTCACCTGAGGGGCAGGCAACCTGCAAACAGTGCGGCCAAGGAAGCTGTCACAGAATCATTAAGGTTGGAAAAGACCACTGAGATCATCTCATCCAACTGTCAGTGGTCACATCCCAGCTTATGCTTTCCAATCACAGACAGCCTTTGGCAGGATGAGGTAAAGCCCCTCTTTTCACAGAGAGATCTAAGCTTTTCAGTCCTTCAGGACACAAATTTCACACCTGCTCTGGGCAACCTGCCCAGAGTGTGGTGGCGGTGCTTATCAGAAAGCGGTGTGTACTGGTCTCCATTCAGCGGTGAGCAACACCATATACTAAAATTGTCAGCAAATTTTCAGCTGCAGCTCATCATCTTTTCTAGCTGGTGCAGAACACTGTAAATAAATTATCTTTGTCTGCTGTTTTTCTTGGTCTCCTTGCTCAGAAATGTGGAAAGTACCTGAAGCAGGAGTGGCTTCTCAGATCTGTCCTGTAAAACTATACAAACAAAATGAGCTCAGATAGAAAAGAAAGAAAGCGCATAGTTTAAAATTCCTGGGCCTGTGTTGTGGTAGAGCACTAAGTGTACTCACTCTGCTAAACACGTAAATGTTTTTCACCTCTTTGTGCCCTGCACTGTGCAAACTTTTGACATCTCTTCTGGTGGTGGTGGTCTGAAGATAAGCTCCACTTCTGAGTCAGGTGGGTATCAAAAACCTCAGACCAGCTGGATAGTCTGAATAAGCATTTCAGAGTTAAGCCTTAGCTTTGAAATTCTTCCACTTAGAATGCATTTCTACAGAGAATGAATGAATGTTACATCAGAAAGTCAGTCTTCTGTGTAAAGCACCTGCTCCTGCAGTTTCCAAAGATGTCCAGTATTTGTGGATACCTCTGGGTCCACACAAATCTGTGACTTGTCTGAGGCAGTGTGGTAGGTCTTATTGGAATTCATGCATGTATATTAAACTTGACAGGAAATTTCTCTTACCTTGCTGTTTTGGTTGTGTTTCTTCCAATGACAGATGATTATTTTCTGTTGACTTTATTATTCAATGACTGGACAATGAAGCATCAAATAAATCCTCATGCTCTTATGGTACATTCTCTTTCTAGGTGGGTGTTCGAGTGATTTGATATATATATGTGAATATATATGCAAACAGGAAAGCAAAGGAGAACATTATTTCAAAAGGAAATCAAATGTGCAGTTTGTAGGGTCAAGGCATTGCATTCCTGTCACAGTACCTACAGAGCAAATGGGGAGAGGCTTAGCAGTACAGTGGGGAAAGAATGGGATCTCTGGGTGGCACAATAAAATACTAGTAGGGGAAGTAATGGCTACCGGTCCCTCTCTCGCTGTCCTGCCAGGGGACAATGTAAATGGGAAGATGCTAGTATAATCTGGATTGAATCTGATACAGAATTTTATGAAGCAGCAAAATGGCTTTTGGAAATGTAGCATGTTGCAAAAAAACCCATTTGTTGCTTTCTGATCAAGTTGGAAATTGAAGGACACTGTATAAACTGTGGGAAAACCCCAACAGTCCTCAACACAAAATTCTGTTAAATCCCTCTCTAGTAGTTTCCAGATCACAGAACCATTGTGTGGAGGGGAGAGGAGAGAGGCGAGGAGCACCCAGCTTTAAGAAGCCACAGCAGAAAATTATGCATCTCTTCAAGAAAAACTGAAAATATTTAACATCTCCAAGCAGATAAGCTCATAAGTGAGCCTGCTTTATTGTGGACTGGCTTATTCGTCAACTTAGTATTCAGGAACGGGAACAATTGCCATAGCAACATTCCCATCTTCTGACATGTATCATGCAGATCATGTAGTCAAGGCAGCGCAGCACCCTCTCACACATGTGCTCTGTGAACTTTTGTATTCCTGACAATATTAAAGACAGAAATATGATTGACGTTCTTGCCTGTGTTTCTTTATGATTCCTTAAAAAAAATATGGAAATGCCTCCCTTCCCCCATCCTCCTCTTTTGAACTGTTTTCTCTCCATCCCACTGAAATTATGAGAACAGCTCATGCCCCAGATCTGCAGATATATGTTCCTGAAAGTAGTCCTACGCTATGCAAATGCGTAAACTGCAAAATGTAGAGGGTTTTAAAAATTAAGTGTACCCAGCAAAATCTAAATCCTGGGTAAAAGCGTTAAAAGGAATTAGAAATCTTCCAGTACCTGTGTAATCAGTGTTCTATTAAACAAAGCCTGGCGTCTTTTTTTCTTTCTTCCTCTTTTGTTGTTTTTGTTTTGTTCTGAGTTGTTAGTGTGAAATCTCCAGTCACACACACCAACCACAGCTATGGTACATGCCAGTATGTATGTCATCCTATGGGACCTGTGTTCACAAGCACAGAAGCATATTCTGTGTGTTTCCAGCCAAGGTCCAGCTATGGCTTGGGCTACGTGGAGTTCCTGCTGAAGGAAAAGACCTGCCACATGGCTAAGATATGGTCCAATACAAACAGGCTGCTGCAACACTGCAACACAATCACTTTTGCAGCCTTAACAGCAGTTGCAAGCAGGTACTTGACTTTATAAGCATTCTTGTTTTAATCGTATCATAGGCCATCCAGTGGACCTCCTTCTAAATTTACCTCCAGTTTAGAAGTGTAGCTCCCTCCAAAATCTCTGTAATACTAGAAATAGCTGGGCTATCATAGGTAGATCAGGTTGATAGTTGGACTTTGTGAGCCTGAAGGTCTTTTCCAACCTAGATGATTCTATAAATCTATAATCATACCACTACATAGGTATGCCTCTAATTATGCATATGCCACCAGTGGTTCTGACATTAAAAGTATCACAGTGTATTGCCATTTGCCTAAGCATTTATTCCTCAGACCTGGGATTTTACATGCTGTCCTCTCCTCCTCAGGATGCCTGTAGCACCACTTCAGCATGCGGGTTGGTCCCAGCAGCTCCTTTGACTTTCAAAACCATCTGTAACTGTGGCCCCAGTAGAGGAAGAAACTCAATTTGACTGAGTGCATCTTTCTGAATGGAGAAGCACCCAGCTGTGGGCTGCACTTAAGTCAGGCGATTTTTTTCTAACCTGTTTAATCTTCTCTTGTTCCCTTTTGCACAGCTTCCCCAGAGCTGCCTCATGAGGGTTCGCTGCAAGATGTTCCTGCTGCATGGGAGAAGATCCCACTGTCTGTGTCAAGAGAGTTCCTTTGTATGATGGCTCAGCTGGAAGCAAGTCACCTTCAGATGGGTGTGAGTGAATGACCAAACCCAAGGTCTTTGGGGGAGAATGTCCTGAGCACTCCCATCCTGTGGGACGCGAGCCCTGCTGGTCTGCACATGTTGAATTGCCCTGGCGAGCTGTCCCATGTACACTCCATGCTCCCGCCCCTGAGGCTCATATGCCTTGCAAGTGTAATCCACATGCTCTTCAAATCTAAAAATTTTACAGCTTTTTTATTTTTTTTGTTTCTTTTCCTTCTTCTTTCTTTCTTTCTTTCTCTTTCTTTCTTTCTTTCTTTCTTTCTTTCTTTCTTTCTTTCTTTCTTTCTTTCTTTCTTTCTTTCTTTCTTTCTTTCTTTCCTTCTTTCTTTCTTTCTTTCTTTTTTTCTTTCTTTCTTTCTTTCTTTCTTTCTTTCTTTCCTTCTTTCTTTCTTTCTTTCTTTCCTTCTTTCTTTCAGTTGTTCGCTTGTTCATTCCTGTCCTCCACAACATTCCTCTCCAATATTTAGGATCACTGTACAAAGCTTAGGTACCTTCTCACCCCAGGGAGGGTGAATGTCCTTATGCTGTGGTCAGTATTGCTCAATGTTCACCTGGGACTGCATCTTGAATGAGTCCCTGTGCTTTTCAGGTTGAACACTCTCTTCCTCTGTGTACTCCACAGCTGTTTGTTCCAAGAAATGATCATTCCTGAAATTCCTTCTTTATAACCTGCCCAATGGTGACTCTGCCATACTGTATACATGTAGTAGATGTCCTCCATTATCATAATTTTTGCTGCTCAAGTGTTTTGCACTTAATTGCCTTCTTCTGCTCCATACTTCCATTTTGTTAAGCCACTTCAAGAGAAAATAGTTTGCAGCTTAATACCAGGAGCAGAAGACAGATGACCTTCCCATCTTTTATCCTATTACATCGGTCAGGTGTAAACTTAGAAGCTAAATTAGGAACCATTATTAAATAAGAACAAATTATTTTATTTTACATAGCAAATAAATGAGGACAATTATACGTAGAAAGCTAGCCAGGCACTGCTCTGCCTGCAAAATTAAATTAAACATGCAGAAATGCAGAAGCAAAAAATTTCTTAAGCAGTGCACAGTCTGTAGATGTTATCTATCTGTATGTGTCCATAGTGCAGCGCAGGGAACTGTGGCTGAAGATTGTGCTCAGCAGCCTTACACTGAGGGGAAAAGCAGAAGCACCCAGAGCTGCAAGTTTGGAGACAGGATGGAACTACTGCCCATGACAAGAATTTTACCTTTCATAGCTCCTGATTTCTTTTCATGGTAAGCAAGTAACTCTCATTTAACACCTGTCGTTATTTGTTTCAACTGCAGATCATGTGTGTCTGTATTAACATGTGTGTATATATAGATATGTACACAGGTCTGCGTTGAACTTTTATATATCCAATATACATACTGGGGGGATGGTTTGCATATTAGGAAAAGAGATATTATGTCCTAGTACTGACTGTACTGTAGCTGTCTCTATATTTAGAATGCACACTGCAGAGATACTTCTCCAGCCTAATCGTAGATATTTACTTTTTAATACATGAGCTATGTATGAAATGCTGAACTTGGACATCGTGATTAGCTACAATACAGATAATGAGAAAAAGATGCTATTTTACTTCTCTCTCTTTTTACACAGCTCTAAGGAACAGCTAAAAGCTCCTCTGGTGGGCCAAGAAGCCTATAGCCTATCTTTCAAATTTCCATACTGGCATTTATGGTGTGGAGGTTCAAACCCTTTTACAGCTGTGGTCTGAACAAAAAAGGGCACCTAAGGGAGCAGGACTACAACCTGCTCTTCTGGGTTACATTAAAATCCATTTATTTCCATCTGTTACTTGGACAATACAGAGAGCATTTTAGATAAAAATAAAATTGCTTATTTTTGAGAATATACATTAAATCTATTTGTTGTTTATGGTCTGTAAATTGGACAGTTCTGTTCTTAGAGTTATTTAATAACACAAAAGGAAGTAACAGTTCTCCAAAGACCTATTTTCATTCTAAGCACAAAAAGCTTTTTCATTTAATTACGTCATTGGAAGCACTACAGAAAGCATCCCACCTGCAAGTGCTCTCGCACCCTCATTCAGCAAAGCCTTTGCATTGAGAAGCACCTGTGCATATGCTTTGAATTCAGCATGTGCTTAAGTACTTTTCTAAGCAGATGTCGACAGTCAAATCTGTTTACTTTCCAGACTAATTTCATTCCCCCTTTGCTCCTCTTGCCTCAAAAAAAGAGAGATCATCGCCTCTGTTGAAATTAACCCATCAAGCCTGCAAAAACTTCTGTCTCTTGGGATTTCTGAAACAGCCAAGGCTGTTTGTGCAACCCAGCTTTAACACTACGATCAGATATACTGAAGACATTTGCACTTTTACAACACCTATGAACATCTTGAGCCAAATAAAATGGCCCACATTTATAATAAAACTCCCAGGTTTCACTGCAACACCTGTGACCCCAGTTTAAGCAGCTGGCTGAAGCAGCATGTGATGCTTTTGAACCACAGGAGCAGTGCAGAGCAGCTGGGATACCTCAGTGTATATGACCTGTTCTACTAGTATGCATTACAATTTGGTTAGGAGCTTTCTTTGGTTGCTGCTGATGGAAAATATCTGTCACCACCATTTGCCCCTGCACATATTAAAGACAGGAGCATTAGAAGACAGCATTAGTAACATAACTCTTCCAAGGCTGCATTCAGAGGCAACCACCTACACATCTCCTGCTACTTGCTCCTTTATTCCCAGGGCAGGAGCACCACACCTACCTCGGTAATGTCAACCTCAGGCTGACGGTCTTTTCAGGACTACATTTTAACTCAAATTTTAGATTATAAAAGCTTTCCGTGTTCAACCTAACGGTATCAGAGCCTTCAAAGGCTAACCAAGTGCATAACAGAGCCCTGCAGGCTGGCCAAACTTAATTAAAATAAACGATCAAGAAGAAATTGTTGTTGAGAAATATAGTTTTTGAATAGCAAATTCAAAACATACAACTAAATCATACACCTTGTACACTGTCATGACAAGCTATCATTTGGGGGCCTATTGGAAAAGGTAGCCATATTTCAGTCTACTCACAGTGTCCAAGAGGCTATGATGTGCACTAGTGGCAATTTAGCAGGTACTGCTCACGTGGGCAGAGAAACAAACTACATAATACTGGGGAAAGTGTCTGTCAGTTCCCTTTAAAATAACGTACCGGTTGCTACAGAAAGAAAGCAAAACACGGTTTTATCACATACAAGCCAAATACATCACAGACTAAATGTAGTTCTGAAATTGTGGCAATAATTAACAAATTATGGCAATTTCTTTGTAACAGAATGGTATGAGACCTGTGTGTATTTATTTTGGGGTATCCAAATGCATACAGAAAGTGTTGATGAGCTCTGTAAAGCCAAACAGGGCATTCAGTCACATTGAAACTTATGGCAACTCTATGGTTAGTCATTCTAACCAGCTTTAACATGTTTTATACTAAGGCTAGAGAATGTTATTCAGATTGCAAAGTCAGAGTGAGGTAATGTCAAAATTGAGGCAGTCTGCTCAACCTTAATTTGGCCCCTTGTGAGTATGAATTATGATACTGCCTTTAATTAGATGATCATACAATATTTTTTCCTCTGCCTCATTCATAACACATGATGGATGGTGCTTGGTGAATGATGAAACCATATTTTGTTATTTTCCTTGTGGTTCAAGGTGTGGCAGCCTGCCTTATTTACTGCCTGCTGTATCTTTCTCTGACAACAAAACTAATGATTCCTTCACAGAATTTTGTACGTGGTTTTTCATTACAGCCAGGACATACTTAACAAATATTAATAATTTTACAGCAGTTCTCAAGGGAATGGCTAGAAATCTTTCCATTCAGCTTATTTATCTGCAACCTACTCTCACTGCTCAAGTTTTCCTCAAAGCTTTGTTTCCTTTCCTTGAATTCTGCTTTACTTGCATTAGCTTTGGGGGTGTACTGACAATACACGGAAACCAAGGTCACGGTCCCCTTTCTGTTACACATCTTGGAAGTCAAACTCTGCATAGCTTGGAGAAAGTCAACAGATCAGCAACTGCATGGCAAATACTGTTCATCCAGTAGATGGACCATTTCCAAAGTTGATAAACACTGTAGAGAATTACTTGTGTATTACAAGGAAGTACAGGGATGTTTGTTTTTTTTTTTCTAGAACTTGTACAAAATAGATTTTCTTCATAGAGTAGAAAGTGTCACTAACATAAATGCAATCCTTCTCCCAAAGACTCAGTTCTACAGCAAAAAACAGAGACAAGTCTTCTAAACAAATACATCTTTTCCATAGACTTTCACTTGGAAATAGATGACTTGTTCTGACAAAAGTGGTTTTTTTTTTGTTGTTGTTGGGTTTTTTTTGGGGGGGGGGGGGGGGAGGGAAAAATAGTTCCCCCAAGAGAAATACCTTTCAGGGACAATTTCAGCCAAGATGGTTGAAATCTGGCAAGCTCACAAGTGACTTCTACTTCAGTCATCATCCATCATCTTTCTTAAGCACGATGAATTGCGTAATTCTAAAGGGAATGAACATAGTCTAGAAGAGCACTCTGGGTACACAGGCCCCTAAGTTATTTATATCTCGGTTCATACATCATAGGTTGGATTTGGTGCTTTAAAATTTTTTTGAGTTTCAATACTATGACTCAAAGCTTGCAGGAGGCAGAGAACTTTCTGAGACCTGAGAAGACAAACTGAGTTTGGATCTTCTTCAAATACCATAAATTTCCTGGAGCCAAATGAAACCTATCACATTTTGTGTCACATCTGTTGCCTTTGTCTAATATTGCCAACCTCATGGGATTAAGCCCATAACTGATACCTAAGCTTGGCACACTATTTTTCAGAGGTGCCCAATATTCATTAATTCACAGATACAAGAGAAGACAATTTTAATGCAGTAATGCAGAGGTAATGCAGTACCTCTGAATGGGAATCTTCTTTTTCTTGGACGCTCATCCATGGATTTGGCTACATCAGTTTAGTCTCTGATGTTTCTGCTCTCTTTATATTGTTAATACACTTCTAATATCACCTAAAACAACAAGCTATTAGAAGAAAAACTCTGCCTAAGCAGGTATAATACTTACTGACAGAGAAATCTTATCATCGACAGCCATTTTGAGCTCTCAGCCATCCAGCTGAGCATTAAATACAGCAGCAACATTCAAAGTGTGCTCTAGCAGAACATGTATAGCTGCGTGGAGTTTCTGAATGTCATATTTTTTATCTGATACCTTTCCATCAGAATGAACAATTGAATTCAGCGAAGGAAACAAACTATCCCTGTGGAATAATATTAAAAAAAATAATCATAAAAACATGTAACAAGACAAAAAGATTTGGGCTTTGGGTTTCCCACCCCAAGCCGCAGGTGATAATCTTCTCATGATACAATATGTGTCACTGCTGCTGCTGCTGTTGGATAGTATGGCTGGATTGTTTAGCATATTCATTGTCCACCAGTACTTTCACATGCTACGAAAGCTTTCAGAAGCAGTGACTTTAAGCAGTTCACAGATCTCTGGAATATAAATGAGTTTGTATTTTCTTCTCTTCCTGAGTTTTGAAAGCCTGTTGCGAACAACAGACATCTTACCTCCTCCTCTAATGACCAACTATTACAATCAAGTTCAGTTATCTGTGGATAGAGGTACCATGCTGCAGAATCGCTGTGTATGTGTGCCAACTCAGCTCGGGTCCAGCAGAGCATAATAACCCTCATGCAAGGCCACGTGGCTACAGCTAATTTGCTTCCAAAGTCGATCTGAGTGCACAAGTAGTGTACCTGGTTTTATCTGGTGCGAAGCCAGGGTGAACAAACAGGGTAGACCCAAATCAATCCCACGTGAGCTCCTCCTTCAACCTGGCCACACATTTCCAGGAACCTTCTAATAAACTTGCCTAGCTTTGCAATCTTTGCAACTCTGATCAACGAAGTAAATCACAGAGAGGATAGTCACAAGGCAATGTAATTGCAGCTGCCTTATATTTGAAGGAAACTAACTAAAAATCACTTCACCGTGCTACTTCACCATTTCTACAATCACATATACAGAAACAGCAGTGGATTTAAAAAAATAATGGGAAGTATGTCATGATTTTCATGTGATCTGTTTTCCCCCAAACTATTCCCAAGCAGAAATGTGGTCAAGTTATATTAAAACTCTGCAGGAATCTCTGTAATAAAAATCACACATTAACATTATAGACCCTCAAAGTGCTCTGTGTGTTAAAATAATCACATCTAAATACACCAATGAATACATGTGAGATGTGAACATGAGAACGTTTGGATGTTTAGGTTACTTCCTCATAAAGTAATTTTTTGAAAATAATTCTGTTCACTTTATTCTAATTCTACACAATTTTCATGCCCGCTACAGTTCATCTTTGATTGTCTGATCATTAAACAGAATTCTGTCAGGCTTAGACTGTCTCTAGTATTTTGGAACTGAATTCCTTATACAAACAGGCATACGTTTAATTTTGAACATTTGCTGTCATGCCTTCCCAAAGGAAGGCTTAAATGCACCTTCTGATACAACGCTAATGGCTCAGCCCATGTATTGAGAACTTACAATCTGGAAATGCAGGACTGGGTCTTGTACTAGGAAAATAAGAAAAGTCCTCCTGCAGAAATAATATCATCTACAGCTGACACTGGAAAACCTGAAAACATACAATTCAAACGTCACCAATCCATCTAGAATTTCAAGAATCAGCATGAAGAAACAAAAACTTAGGGATAACTTGATCTTTATTTAGGCATAATTAAGAAACTTTTCATCATTTTCAGATAGTCTAACATGGCAAATAAAGTCTTACTGGATTGATAAAATTATTAACATCACTAATTTAAGGCAAGTGTCACATCAAGTTACGTTTGTATTTCAGTCATACTGAATTCTTCTTCGGATACATTCATGCAATTAACTTTAAATATATTTTTACACTATACTTGGAAATACATTGGATTGTTTTGTTCCCCATATTAGACATATCTGGTTAAGCTTTTCTCAAACAATACAAATAATGGTCTTGTTCTTCTTGGTGGAAATGGAAAGCCATAATGACTTAATGATTTAATGGCTTACTTGATGCAAGAAAAGCATGTTGAGAATGCCATGGAGATAAGTATACATCTTAAATGTGTATGTCACATGCAATCATGGAGAAATAGGAATGGAGGTTTAAACATAATTATTATTCTTAGCTAAAATAATTTTCCCTCCACATAAACCCCCAAAATATCCTTGCACTGAGCAGAGGGCCCATTATCTGCCTTATTTCCAAAAGATTCCTCTCTGTGCCAACCTCTGTTGGGGATGAGAAATCTTCCATGGAGCCACGAGCAAGCCTCCATGCTACATCTATTGTTCAGTCCAATTTTGGCTTTTCTTTTTCTTCTTCAATACCTGAAAGCATATGGAGAACAGCTTTTAAAAAATCTCTGAATGAATAAAACCAAAGTTTATTTAGAGAGGTTTCTTCTAAAGCATTAATCTTTCTTTTCCCTATATTGCCGTTGTTTCTCCCCTACTTGCTCACATTCTCTTGCATGTGTTACCTCACCTGCTGTGCATGAAAAGAGCATCTGCACACCTGATGGCAGTGGTTGTCCAGTAATGAACAGCACAGTCCTCCCTCCCTCCCGACCACTTTCAAATCAGCCTCACCCCCTGCCGCACTCTCAGCCTTTGACTGCTGCAGGGGACTGGGAACACTTAGTTCCCTCAACTCCTCTGCTTACCTACGAGCAAATTAAGGTGGATGTTTTTATAGCTGAAGAGAAGCAGCTGGCTCTATTTGAATGCAAGTTTTTAAATTTCTGCTTAGAATTCAGTAACTTTAGCCCCCTCTCCTATTTCAGCGTTGGATTTTTAAACGCTTGCAAGTACATTTCCCTCTTTTGAAAGCACAGAAACAAAGGATCAAGTAGTGTTGATAGGGCACCTCTCTCTTCTGGTAAGGGTCGCGCCCCTCAGTGCTATTAGGAGGACTGTGCTGAGCGTAGGGCTCCTTAAAGAACTGATCTTTGCTGCAGGACTTTTCTCTCGTCTAAGCTGAGCCGCGTCTGGGTTGGGCAGCAGATTGTGTTTTTTCTGGCAATGAAAACGTTCAGCTATTTCATATGCCTGTTTCTGGACAATGAATTACTATTGGTATCTGACAAAAGTATTGTTCTTCTGACTAGGCCCTCTCTGCCAAACATCTCAAATAAAAATATTTCTTTTGGAGGCTTTCAGGCCTGCTGCATGTTGGAAAAGAAGGACCTCTGAGGACTGGAGGCAAAAAAAAGGAGTAATTTTTGAGAATGTTGAGAGGAAAATCCAGTCACAAGTAACATCACCTGCTAATGCAATCTATGCATAGATGGCAGTTACACTAAAAGTCACAGTAAAAATGAAGCTAATTAATTCCAGGATGGGAAGCAGTGAGAGCCACGTGCAGTTAGAACACACAGCTGTGGAGCTGCCTTTGTTGAAAGAAGCAAGGAGGAAACAAATGCGGCTGCAGCTGCCAGCAGCCTGAGGACAATGGCTGTGGGTGTCACCGGCAGACCTGTGCAGAACCACAGTCACAGGTTTAACAACCAAAACAAGAGGCTGGGTCCAAAAGATTACAGTTGGTTTACAAGGCTGCTCCAGAGCCAGCCTTGAGCTTTCTGCTGTAAGGAACTCCTCCAATAGTTTTAAATGAGCTGTTTTATTTGCCTTTTAAAAAGAGGCTCTTTCCTTTCTTCTCAATTGCACTGCTGCAGATGCATCAAATAGTTTGGCAGGAACACGGATACCCTCAAAACTGTGGACAGACACTGGCTTGTAGAAAGAGCAAATTTTTCCTTGCCTACCATGTTTGTAGTTTCACTTGGAAGTATCTAACTGCAAATCATTTTGTCAGTAGCGAGGCTTTATTTTATGCATCTCCATAGAAAAGGGGAAAAAAGAAACAAACCTCCAAAGCTCAAAACAGCTCCCTTCCACCCCAGAAATCTCATAGCAGACTGCTTTAATTTGAAAGCTTATGATTCAAATGCTCCTTTTAAACACACAGTTTTCAAAAAACATTTTCCTAAATCTTGCAAGATGACAGATTGGCATTACTTTAAATTTCTGCCATTTGTGGTATGCATGTTGCACACTTCAGGTTTGGTTCATGCAAAATGTTTCTAGCATGGCACAACAGCAGGTGACTCACGACATCTTCTGGATTGCAAGTGCTTGAGCTACAAAGGAGTGTGGATTTGTATTCTTTTATCAAATCAGGGAAATGATAGAGAGGATAATTGGGTCATGGAGAACCTACTGGGAGAATGACCCGATCAGCTTCTCTGGGATGGGAGGCCACAAGAAGCAGAGATCCATACTGTGCAAAATGAGGGAGATTTTCCACCATTTACTTATTCATAGACTTGGTAAGAATATGTGGCTCTTCACCACATTTCTATGCTACATACGTGACGTAGATTAAGTGAAAGCGTTCCTTGTAGCTGCATTTTTTACAAGCTTGTTTCCTGCATTAATTTAAATAAGTAAAATAGATTGAACATGACATCAAACTCAGGACTCAAAACCACTGTGACCAATGATCACTGATTCTAGGGTAAAACCAATGAGATACTTTGCATCTAGGTGATAACATGAGCAAATGGCAAGTAAAACTGTTTGAGCTTCCAGAATCAGACTCTCCCGAGTACCACAGAACTTATTAAAACAGAGCTGCATGAGCAGAAATCTACCATGTGAATTCATGGTGTATTAACAGGTGCACGCTACATTTCCCAAAATGGGACGCAGACTGTTCTTACAATCACAATTTGTTATGGGCCCAATGAAGGCAGTGACAGAATTCCCACTGAGCAAGGATTTCACTCCATTTGTGATTTGCTCCTGCAGAGATTATGAATGTTGTTTGCTTACTTCAGGCATTTTGACAAATGAAAACATCTTTCATAGATTAATTAAGCCTACTTTTAACCTAGTGTTTGTCTTATCTTCCTTTTTCCTTTACTCGGCAATGCCTGGCCTAGGCTTGGTAGATGAACATACAGCCTGTAGAGTTATGTTCACCCTGCACTAAGGTGCTCTTTCATTCCTAATACCTGACTGACGTGAACATGTTAATTTTCTCTGAATAAACTTATAAGCAGGAGACACCTCGTATCCGGGAATACTACTTTTTAAAAATGTTATTTCTTAGTCAAAGCTTAACATTAACAACATTCCTAAAATGATATTTTATTCTAGAGGCATTTAATGGGTTCATCAGCTAATAAGTGGGTTGTAAACCAAGTGGGTTGTAAACCTTTCAGGTAATTGCTAGCAGCTCTTAAATTAGTATTGGAAGTAATAAAAAAGAATACATATTCATAGCACATCATGCTCTCCAGCAGCCATTCCATTCAACGGACTGCTCTTAAGAGCAAGCAAGCAAGAAGTTTCAATGGAACTTCTGTCATTCTCCTCTGCTTTAGCCTACTAAAAATCTCTTTGACTTTCAGGGCAGCACGTTCGAGAGCTGACAGAGTATTTCACAAGTTAATATTTCAAAAACAATACTCACATTTTTGGGTATCCCAAATGTAGTTGTTCAGGACCTCTCCCATCACGTAGAAAATGTTAATTATTACAGTAACAGCTGCAAAAAAGATTATTTTGACACCTGGGCTGAGGTGTTCAAGAAGTGGGTACACCCACACTCCTGTAACGTGGTGAATCCAGCACACCCTGAAACAGAACAAAACAATCAAGCGATGACTCTTACAGTCCTGTTTTTAGAAAGTAGCTGTAACTTAAAAAGCAATCACTTGAAAGGACAGTGAGTTGCTATTAACTGCAGCTCCTTGGAGTGCCCAGATGATATCTTCCCAGAACAGACATTAAAAATGATGAAACAAAGACTGATTTCCTGTACTGTTATAGCTTTGTTATAAATTCAGTATGAACAGTCATCCAATTTTCAGGTTCTGATGCTGGCTACATTTATATTTACAGAGAATATAAACTCCCGTTTTGTATGTCAGCATGGGAATGCAACACTTCCCCAGTTCCAAGCAAGTTCTTCCAAAAGGTGTTCAGTGCTCCTGCAATTCTCCTACAAGGCCTGGCTTTCTGCTCTCTGGTGCATCTTGGTTTCATTTTGTACACATTTGTGTGTTCGCTGCTTTCCTCTCCACACCTGGCAAGTGCTTCAGTTTCTTCATTCGTCGGAGACATATGGTTCAGCTTCTCTTTAAAACAATCATTTCTTCAGTACCTGTGTTTTATAGGTTGCTCCAATTTTTCTTCCAGCTACCTGATATGATTTGTGGTTGAATGATTTTTTGCTAGATGGGACAAACTTTTTTTAAAAAAAACCATCTCAGCAGTGAAATTCCACCCAGCTCCACACTCAATAAAGGAAAAGGAATGACGGTGACTTGCTCTTGTCACAGTCACTTTTAGCGTTCATCTACAGTGCAGAACATTGGAACATTAACCCAAGAAACAGTGTGTCAGCCCTACCTCAATGCAGTCTGAAGAAGCATTCTAGGTATGGTTTCTCTGTGTGTGACTGCACTGACACCTGTACCCTCTGCAAGGACGGGTGCTGCACTGAGATCTGACACGGTGAGTGGTGAAAAGAAAGGCGGGGGGGAGGGCAGAGAGAGCTCATACATACCAGCAGTTGGAAGCTAGGAAAGGTAAATGCTGCCAAAAAACTGAGCACACATCATGGTGGCTAACTGGGAAAAATGCTCAGTGGAGACAAGGCTGAGGCTCACAATTCTGAGCTGCTGGTCTCTCTGTAAGAACATAAATCTGATCAGTTTGAAAGAGAGATGCGTGCAGTGAAGCACAGCTAAAGAGAAGACTAAGCAGCTGCAGAGAAAATTACTGATGGGGATTTCCATGTCCATATGATTTGCTTCACTTGCTGATACTCTTTGTTTAAGGAAGACTTTTGATGACTATGTCAACGGCCACAGGCTCCTGAAGAGCAGAAATGCAGAAGTTTCCTCAAAACCACTATAATGAACACCTGTCACACAGAGAGCATAAAATCCCTGTTTAATGATTCTCTCTCACCCTGTACATCCCCTGCATGATGAAACTGTCCAACACCATGAAGTGTCTTTACGGAGGGACTTTTCAAGGGACCTTCTAAATGGTACCTATGTACTCAAATTCATGAACCAAGCAGAAGTGACATTTACTAGAATGCACTTATGTTGGAAAGAAGAAACATCTAAATCTGACCAATGAGTCACTGCTGAGCTCCCGAATGTCATCTGTGTCTGGTTAGTTCAGAATTTCTAGTACATTGTATGAACTCTGTTCTTTGCTGCCCAGAAAGGTCGCCTTGTTTGGCAAGGCTGCTGGTGCATTCCACACAGCTGCTGTACGTCTATCACCAGTGCAGCCACAATGCAGGAACTCGTGCTCTGAGAACTGGAGGTACTGAGTACTGCTGAGAAGACTGTCACAACCTCACACCCTCAGCAACCCTGACCTTCCTTCCAGAGAGCACTGTGTCTGGGCAGAGCGATGTTGGCCTTGTCTCTGCTGAGCAGTGGTACACTGACTGCTCCTGCGTGGCCTGCACCTCGGAGGGGAGCTGCCAGAGGACAAATGCTACCATGGAAACCTCACCTGATGGCCTTTCTGAGCAGCTCTCTCCCGCTGAACGCGCGCTAGCACAGCCCCACACAAGGAGCTGATAAACCACGGGCATAAAGCCTCCATACAAGATTGCTGATTACTAATGCTGATGAGTGCCTTCAACATCACAATTCTAGCAGTCATTATTCCGGTCCAACCTCATTATTAGATAAGCACAGGGGAGCATTAAGATTTTCTTATGAGTGCAAATCTAGATCCAATTTAAGACCCTGTCAATGAACAGGTATGAAAAATGGGTTGTTAAGGCAAAAATATACTGGGGAGAAAAAGTTTAAGGCAATGCTGGCTGACTACTTTTGCGAAGATAACGTTGACTTTGAAGCTTCCCATGTTTTGATTCTGTGGCAGCCTGTGTGGATGCAGCAGTGTTTTTACAAAGAGGAGAGCGTTACAGGTCACAGAGCTCACTTTGCCATTGGTTAGAACTGGTAAGGAAAAAGGAGTGGAGATATTCCCACTTGTATTCAAATTAAAATGTTTGTTAAAAAAGTGGTGATTTTTGGAATTTTTCAACCAGCTGGTGTAGGAAACAGAAAAATAAAAAAAAAAACACAGAAATTTGAAAACACACACTGTTGCTTTGTTTTAAAAACATCTGTCAAAACCTTGACTTTGTAGCTGTTTTTCACTTCTAGTATACAGTGGATGCTGTATATCTCTTGTATCTCATGCCATTTTTTCATCGCCCTGTCTGAGAAAACTATGCAGAGAAGATAGGTGTACATTTACTCTTTGGCAACTGATCTTTTGTTAATGAAGAAAAACAACCAATTCAAAAAACTGTGAGAACCTTGTGGTTCATGCATCACTGATGCAACTGTTATAACAGCATGTGCAAAACCTAGTTCTGGTAAAGGCAAGCTCAGGTGGATATCACAGAAGATGACTGTGACAACTGAAAGGTTTTGCAGTGGGAGCCATGTTGCAGAAAGGGGCTGTTCTCTCATGATGGCTACATGGCTGCCAGCTACACAACTTTAAATACACTTGTGCAGGCATCACAACTTGCTGGCTCCTTGTGGTCTGAATTCTTAGTTCCCACCTATTTCCTGCCCAAGTTGAGTTCTTTAGCCAAATCTGCAGGTAGACAACAATCAGTATGTGATCTGAAAGCAGGAACTATTAGACAGGGGGCTGTAGAATCTTTCTTCAGAGCAGTGAATGAGATGACATTGAATAACAATGCATGCCACAGAATGATTGAGGAGCTCCAAATGCTCTTCCTCATAGCAGAAGGAGCAATATAGCAGAACTGAGAAGCAAGACATTCAAATTTGACAAAGGAAATACCTTTCTGCATGATGTCTAATTAATGATCTACCTTGCAGTGACATACCACTGAAATTGAGATAAAAAAAAAAAACCACCTAGAATAAAAGTTTGGTAGGGCCTTGCGTTTGTTTAATTCACTCCTTTGCTGTAGGCACTATAATACAACTTTAGCAAGCTTCTGAAGTCAGGAGACTATACAAATAATGAAAATGTGTATAACTACACTTCAGTACAAAGTATAGAATCCATCAAGACCGAAGGGTCCAAACATCCATTTTTTCACATGGGTTTTAGATGAAAGCTTCCCTTATAGGCTGATTTTTCCAAATGGCCTGCTGAATCTTCTGGAGCATCTGACAGTAGCAACAGTCACAGCCTTGATACATGACTACACTGGTCTACTGCGGTAATGCCTTTCTGGGTATTTCTTGCAGCAGTGCTCACAGATCCTTTCCGACATCTTCTGTGCTATTCAGGTTTCCAATGACTGGGGTAACAGAAAGACGATTCTTTAGCCCCATACACATCCCAAGCTGGTTCTTGTTGTGGCTGCAATTTAACAAATGACAGAACATGGACATTTTCTATGCTTTTATTTTCTGATCTTTCCTAGTATCACTCTCCTTTTCTGCCAAAAGGAGGAACTTTACCCGGAACTATTAAATTGTAGAATATCTCCCAAAGGGGGTGATAGGCTCACAGCAGCTGAGTCATTCAAAACTCAAATGAACAAATCATTTGTGGGTACAGGCTAGGGACCAACCCTGTGCTTTCAGAGGCAGGAGCACAATGACCCAGAATAAAACTGTTCTACTTTTGATTTCTAACACTGAAGAAGTGATGTTTAAGGAAATTTTCATCAATTCCTTTTACCTTTTTTTATTTTTTTCTCCAAAGACATTGGACAGCTTATTCTACATCTAATCAGAATCGTTACATTCTTGGCCATCTTAAGATGCTGCTCTTTATATTGCCAGCCAAACAAGGTGTAAGCAATCTACAGGAGGAATTTACATTGTTTAGAAATTTTAAATACTAAAAAATAAATTCAATAGACAATCATCAGGAAGTGAAAGCAGTAGTCTCCCCCTTTTTCAGTTTCTTATGCTGGACTCTTCAACAATTTGAATGTTGCTGAAGAATACCAGGGTCAATAGGACTGTGCTACTGATATGGAATGGCTTATGTAGTCAGAAGATGTCAAATCCCAGAAAACTGCTCCTGCAAATGATGTCATGAGAAACATACGCAGCACAACATCCTCTGGGATGAACAAAGATTAGGAGAAATTCATGTTAGCTAGAATGACAGAAACTCTGCAGATTTGGAGGTTGTCTGTTTTGATAAATAATATTTAATTTTAAATATAGTAATGGTTGCTATGCTTTCTTGAGCTGTATTTTAAGGAGATGCACAAGTAAGTGACAATGTATTATCTATGCATGTCAGCTGTACTGACTGTACTGTTGCTTTGACTGAAAAACTTGATATGGAGGTGGAGGGGAGACAGAATACAACAGTCCATAAAGGCTATGTCAGACCTATCACACTGAGGATTCATGAAAAACTCTCCTCCTGAAAGCACTGTTTTTCTCCCATCCTTCTTTTGGGTAAGGCACAGAGAATGCTAATGCCCTGGCCTATTTCTGCTGCTTCTAACTTCTGAATCTTTCCTGTTCTAAGTAGTCCTGGCTCCAAATCTTTTCTTCTCTTTTGCACTGTCTCATCCATCACCCACCATCAGCCTTCCACTCTGATTTGAAAGCCCATCTCCCTCTTCCCCTCCAAGTTTTTTCCACTTACTTGCATGATTTCAGCTTGATGACCTATTAGCTGCACATTTCTTTGCCCATACTCTCTGTTAACCCTCTTTTACTTGTCTCAAGGATTTTTCATTCGGTCTTTGCCAATCGTTGATTCATGTGATCTGTACTGAATTTCTCCCGCCAGTGCTCAATTGAAAAAGCACGTATGGCCCCCCCCTAACATACAGACAAACAACGCACCCAGTATAGGAGACACATGCTGGGTTTCCTACTCCATCTGTATCAATCACTTCCATACTCTTTGCCTTTCTCTTCTGAATTACGATGTTTGTCCTAGCAATCCATATTCCTACCCTTTTGCCAACATGTTCTCTTTCCGATCTTCCTCTCCTATGGAGAACCTCTAGTGGAAATACTACAGCAAAACGGACAGCAGCTATCTCAAATTCATTAGAAAATTCACAGAATGTACATTCGTTTCTTTTATTTATTCAAGAAGAATTCAGAAAATCATCCCATCTAAATGCTTTCCCTCAGCAAATCTACAGAACTCTCACAAAGTCACTCAAAGATAAACTTTATTTTCAAACAGAAGTTTAAAGATACCTAAGATATTTAAATAGATCTATCAAAGAATGAATCAAGTCCAAGCTTGGCACATGTGGAGACAACTCCTAGTGGATTTGAGATAGCAACAAGAGAGCAGACCAAGTCTTTTGATCCCAAACATGTAGCCCAGCAATAATGTGAGCAGTGGAGTCAGATTCTTAGGGTCTGTTTATTTGGCATACTCAAGCACTCAAAAGCAGAGGGAACAAGAAAGCAATTTTAAGTAAATGTATTCATCTCAGTTTATTTTAGGGACATATTAGGCTCTGATATTAGTTGCCATGAGGTCATTCGGATTACAAGGAGCAATGCATTTCTGGCTCTTTTCTGTTCCTTGACAACCAACTCCATACACTCATTGGCAGTATTTTCTGGTAGTACTGGCAAGCTCCTAGGATTTCTTAGCACAGTCTAGATTTAACAATTCAGTACAAATTATGACTTTTTCAAGCCATAGCAAATAAAGCCAATTGGTCTTTCCCATCTTATCCCATGGCCTAGATCCTTAACGATCATGTATGGAGTGCAACAAGCAACGCAGGTCTGTAAATGCTGTGCCTGGGCACAGTTCCTTGAAAGCAATGCAGAGATCTCTTTCACAGGCAATGCACGAGCTAAGTGTGTCTACCCAAATGCTCTCCTGACTGGAGGGATAGAATTAAAAATAAAAAAATAATTAAAAAAAAAGAAGTAGAAAAAATAGAAAAAAATTTTACTCTTTTACTCTTCAAGATCAAATAAGACATACAATATGTCTCTGAATATTGTTTAGGTGATTGATATCAAGTTATTCACCTATATTCTTCTAACTTTTGTGATTCTATTCAGAATTGTTTTCCTGTTTTCTCATTTATCGGATACATAGTAAAAACTCCCTGTTTCACCATCCCTTCCATACAAGAAAGATTCAGCAACACATGAAACGAACCAGAAGCTCTACCCTAGCTAGACTTGAAAAAAACTTCATTAACAAAATGTATATGCCCTTATAGAACAAAATGAGACTTGATCCATAAATTGTGCAGTACAGTAAGAAGGTTTCACCTGTGGCAGGGAGAGTTCAAAATTCAGTAGTAAAACATTGAGAACATATGAATAGCAACTTTCTCAATTTTATACTGAGAGAGCTTCAGAGAAAACAGTACTGCTGAGGGAAAAATGACACAGCAGACCTCTGACTTCAAGGTAAAAAATATAAATGAAGAACTATGCACCAGCGGGGGATCCAAGGACAAACAAAGACACAAAGGAAGTTCCAAAAAGCTGTATGTAACTAGGTCATTTGCAGGTGTCATCTCTTTCTAATGCACCATGCTAGCCTTGAGGGGTCTAAAGTGTACAAGGGCAGCAAATCCTAATTATATAATTACAAATTCTCTAAATGATTATGGTAATTAATTCTTCGGTTACTTAGCAGTAGGAAGATGGTGAACACTTGCTGTGAAATGTAAGCACACTCTGAGATGGATGAAAAAAATACACTTTTCATGGTTTCTCTTGGTTTCCCCAACCTGTGAACACCAGATACACTGTACTGATATCAGTGAATCAAGACCCAGCTTGCAGCTTCAGCCAAATCTTAGATATAGGCTTCAATAACATTGCAGGCTGAAGATGCAGAACTTGCAGATGATGGCACTGTGCCTTCCTCTGGTCTTCCCCAGAAGAAGACTAGAATCTCTTTCATAAACATGGAAGGAGGAAAGGACTGTAACTGCAAATTTCAGCAGGATGACCTTGAGGTAGAATAAACCATTGTCTCACACCATTTTCAGAATAAACCATTGTCTCACACCATTTTCTGAGGAATTACAACTTGGAAGAAGGCAAATTGCTTGAGAGCAGCCCTACCATTAAGCAAAAGCAAAGGGAGATGACAGTAGCCTGTAACTGGATATCCACTTAGTAGTTAAGTATCTTAATGCTGAATCTTTTTCCTCTGCTTTATTTGTCCTAAAATTTCCTTTCACATTATACTTATAGCTGTAGGATGTAGATACACTGTATTAGGCAGGATCAGGCATATGAGTATCACAGTGATAATGTAACAGTTTCTTAGAAGATTTTAAGACCCCCCTGGTTTTATTTCACTTACACACTAGACTGCTTCCATTTTCCGTTTTGTGTTTTACTGAATGCTATCCCATGTGTCTACTCAGGTGACTGTGAGAAAACAGGCACTATCACTAGGTCAGATCACATGTACAACAACTCAGACATCCTATCTCTAGGCACCTCAGAGGAGGTGGTAAATAAACAGCTGTTATGCATTACCACATATGAGTTAAATGAACACCCATTCTCATGTAATAAATCATTACATCCTTTTACGTGTGAGACTGCCCTTATCTTAAAATTGCAAACATTATTCTTGTTTAAGAAGGATATGTGTTTGTAAATGTAAATGGTAGAATAACTAGCAACTTGGGACACAGCATCCCACTTCAGCTGGATTACCATCGTTTTATGATCACTTGATGTGTGTTGATGTGTATGAACAACAGCTTGTCTTTCATTGGTACCATGGGGAAACGTTGCATAGTTGAAGACTGTGTTCCTCTCTCATTAGTCAGATCTCACCTGACTGGTCAAAAAACCAATATTATTCACAGTTTTGGAAAACATCCTCTGAGTTGAGGGAAAGTTGTTGTGATGTGAGAAGAAGTAAACAGGTCATGAAATATATGCAGAAAGGATAGAGGATATACGGCATCAAAAGAGCATTGTTAGCAAAACAAAGGTTTAGTGAAAAATGAAACGTCAGAATGACCGAAGTAGATTCACTTTGTCACGTAAGTCAGAATTTAATGTTGCATAAGGAAGGTTATTGCTGTTTAGTATTTTCACAAGTATTTGCATTTTTTTTTTAAAATAAACTGCAACGTTTGGATTACTAGCTTATTCTGCAATCAGTTTTACAGATAGAATTTATGAACTAGGAAAAGAAAAAAAGACAGCGTTCTATCTTTTCTGTTGCCGTGTAAATACTAATGCAGGAAATCATTTGCCTATTCTCAATTTTATTTGATAGAACAAACCCCTAAGCAATAAAACTAAGGTCCAAGAAAAACATTTAGCTTGAAAAAAAAGGTCAAAAAATGTACTCTTGGAAAGACCACTGCTTACATGGGATTGTTCAACAAATTCCTGTTGTGTGAGGTTTGGCATACACTTTCTAAAAATATAAGCATCTGGGGAAACCAGACAAAGCCCAGGTCTTGGACCAAATGAGGCATGCAGCGTGAATCTGTTAGTGATTATATCCATAATGAAATATGTGCCCAAATTTAGCAGTACAAAACCCCCAATACGATTTGAAAACACAGCATGTACAGCCCTTACCATAAAATATAGCCAACAGCGAAGGTGCACACTGCAGCCAGTCCACAGCTCCTGCTGGGATACTGATGATGTGTTGTTCTCATCTCGATTAATATAAAGGGCAAAACTGTTGTATGCTAAAAAACAAAACAACAGGGGAAAAACAGGTGATACAAATGATTCTCATTGCTTTTCCATGCTAGTTTTGCAATAAGAAACTTATTAATAAAAAACATAAAGCTAATTTCTTAATGGTTAGCAAGAAAAGGTAAAACGACTCTATAAAGCAGGTCAATAACCCAAGTGCTTAATATTGCTTCTCTAACATCCAATTATTTGAGATGGCAGAGGAAAACTCAGTGAGCAGAATACGCTTTTCATAGTGGCCAAGAATACAAGGAGAATGTTCACTATGTGGGAACAGGATGTGGCACGAAGGGACATGTCCTAAAGGAACTGGGTCCCTGTCCCAGCTCAGTACTGCAATAGCTCTGTGATCTTTGCTTCATCTCTTTAGTTATTTCGATCACTCAACATAAGAGGCAATGTGCTTCATTTTCAGAGGCTCTAGGCATAAACAATGCCAAATGAATGAATATAAACATAGGTGTTTGTTTAATGCTTCTGAGAATTAGGCTTAAGTGTATCTCAATCTGGGGTCTTGAAAGCAGGACATATTTTCAAGTGATAGCCTCAGTACCTTTGTTCCTCCATCTGTAAAGCAGGAACAGTTATCTTTTCAGGAAAAGTGTTGTGAATTTTACTTTGTTAGTTTGTTAGTTGTTGGGCAAAACAATTTTAGATTCCCAAATGAAACATATGAAAGCCTGTCTTAGTTTCAACTGGGACAGGATTATCTTCTTCAGAGTGTCTGGTATGATGCCATATTTTTGTTCTAGGAGAAGACCAACGTTGATAATGCATTGACATTTATAGTTACTGCAGTGTTCCACAGAGCCAAGGCCATTCGCAGCAAAGGGCCCAAGTAGCTGGGAGGGAACAGAATTAGGACAGCCAACTTAAACTGGCCAAAGAGATATTCTATACCATATGACATCAAGTGGAAGGAGTTTTGAATGGGGTTCATCAACCCCCTTTTGAAAGGGGTTCATCTCTCTTCTACTGCTTGGGGGGCTAGCTGGACATTGGTCGGGGGTGGTGAGCAATTGCTTGTGTGTCACTTGTTATATACATTGATACGTGCATACGTATTTGTTGTAAATATTACCTTTTTCTCTGTTGTGGCAAATATTTCTATGTCAACCCACACGTTCTAACACGTTGTTTTTCTTGATTCTCTCCCACATCCCACTGGGAAGAGGGAGAGTGAATGAACAACTGTGTGGTGCTCAGCTGCCTGCAGGGTTAAACCGCAACAAAGCCAAAGCTATAAAAACGTTTTTCAGCCACTTGTCTTTATTCAGCTGTGAAAGTCCTTATTTTGTCATTTTTCCGTATGCATTTCCTACACTGCCCCTTCTGAGAAGGTCTGTTCATCCAATTAATGTCAGCAGAAAGAAAAATTGCATCTAGCCTGCCCCAACACTTGACATCTAGATCTCAAAGTGCTGGCAAGCATGAAAATATACATCAGCGCAAGCATGTCATGAAATAAACCCCATAATTTCTGAATATACAGCTCATCTATAACTGGCATTACTGGGGAGTCCAGAAACGTATCCTGCTGTGCCACCTTGGACCCACGTTGTGGCTGGAAAAGGTTTTGGTTCGTGTTGCCTGTGATCTGCCATTAAATATTAGATGGGTGCACGTAATTCTGGGGGGCAATGGAGGGCTGGACTGGTGAGCTTGTAGTAGTTACAGGAAGAAGAAGGCAGGACACACATGGAATAGAAATATCCTTGAATGGATAATAGATTCAAATGAGAGGAAACAGAGTAGGGTACTGAGACTTTAATGAGCATGGAGAAGGAAGAGTTGTTTGGCTGGGAAATGATAAGATGATGGAAGTGCTCTGGCTCACAGATGTAACATAATTTCAATCGGGTATCTGCTCTGATTTTCAATACATTTGTAATTAATGACTGGCATTTGGAGAATGTCAGGTGGATAATATAGCAGTTAGAGGAGCTTTCAATACCTTCATCTTTTAACAACTTCTTCCACCCCCATCCCTCTAAACAGCATAGAACAGCATCAATGGAATGCATGGATATTTTACAAGGGGTCAGTAATAGAGGTGCCACTATTAGCGGAGAGGTCTATTGACTGTGCAGTACCTTTGGAGTCCATTAAAAGGGACCGACAGCAATGCGAGACCTTGTCACGAAGTTATCCAGATCTATCTATGTCCGTGACAGGGGGGCAGTAGACCCGTGGGCCCCCTGGCCCCCAAAAATGGGAAGGGAAATAGGAAAGGAGTGGGGAGATGGGAGCTGGGCTCAAGGAAACAAACAGAGCAGAGGCAACGATCTAAGGAGGAGAACTTATTTTACTAACTGTGATATCGGAATACAAGATAACACAATATAACACAATCTAATTGAAATTGAGGCTAATAAGTAAAATAAGAGAGAGGTTTCCAAAGACCGAGAAGCCTACTTTGAAATTGAAGGCACACGGCTTGGAAGCACACCCACACCCGCTGCCAGGCAGTGGGAGGGAGAGAGAGAGAGCATCACTTCCGTGACGTACTTTCCTCTTTGACCGTGAGGTCCTCTGGGACGTGTAGTTCTTCTCTGTGCTCCATATGATGTCATGATGTGGAATACCAATAGCAAAAATTACAAAACCATGACAGGCCTGAAGATTCACTTCTAAGCTTGTGCATCTGGATAATAGAGGTCTCTAGACAGAGAACAGTATCTCAGGCATTGCTCCCAAAGCCACATGGCACGAGGCTGCTCAAATGCCTCCTGCTCTGGCTCCACAGCGTCTTCAGAGGAGCAAACAGAAGATGACAATGACTTTCAAATCCAAAAATCACCCTTGATAACTCTTGTATTGCGTATTCTTGTGATCCAGTCACTTAGTCTTAACTGCTCTTAACATGCAGGATGACTACAGAGCTTCTGAACCGTATTTCACAACTGAAATGTTTGTCACTTTAGATATTTCTTGTTGATGTGCTCTTCACTGATGATAACGACCCAATAGCTTGCCAATTAAAAAATAGTTAAAATAATTTCACTAACAGCTGTCTAATCCAGAATTCTTTTCTCCTTTCCCTTCTTTTGTGGTTATATAATAAAATAGGTCATTATTTTCCTACATTCTGCCCTTTTCTGGAGGTAAGGAAGAAAAGAGGATAATGAGCTATAGCACTGAAGAGTTTGCGCACAAAATGCTGTCAAACAGCACAGTGCAATTACGAGTGAGAGGATTAAAAACAGAGACATGTATCTTTAATGTTAATGAGTTACAGCAAATGCAGGTCCTACCTGAAAACACTGCAGTTTTAAAAATCCACACTTTCGTTTAAGCAGTTCTAGTGAAACTGCCACTTAAAAAAGCTATTGCTGATTCTTTACCCAAAATTCAAGAAAGATTAAAATTCCTTTTCCTACATTTCATGTCCTCCAAAAACCTTAACTTAAAAAACACAATCTTTTGCAAGCAGGAACACCTACTGTCAAACAGAACCGTCTCCAAACACTCTGGAGCTGTAAACATAAAAAATGAATCAGATTGATCCTGGACAAAGGCCTAGGAAAGGTGAGTAGGGCTCAAATGCACTTGGAGTGAGACCCACCAGGAGCAGGAAAGCTGCAGAAGGCCAGAAATGCCACACCCTCTACCTTTTTTGCCACTTGATTTCTAAACAAACTTGGACATCTGGAAGCACATGATTACAGAGTAAATAACATTGATGCTTCCTTGTTCTGTTTGTTAAAGATCACGAAATGTTGACCAAAGATGCCCAGCTTATATCTCTTTGACTGATCCCATTCAATCATCATCATGCTTGGTACAGTCACGGGAAGAACAGCACAACATTTCTCGCCTTGCTTGTCAAAGAATCTCCAGGGGCTTGCTTAAGGGAGGACTCACGTATTAGGAAGTTCAAGTAATAGGGAGGCTTAAATGGTGAGGATGATTAGCCACCACTGCGGAAGCTGAGATTTTGCACCATTTAAAATCTTAAAGGCTAACTTTATAATTGGAGTATAATGGCTAGTATAGTATGATAATAGTACTAAACTGCTAGTACAAGCAAGCAATACTACACGGGTAAGGCATTTTTATTACCACCAAAAAAAAAAAAAAAAAAAAAAGAGAGAGAGAGAGGAACTTTTGCAGCTTAATATGACTGCTATGTTTTCAAGCAAATATTCATCTCTGCAGAGCAGCAAACTGCAATTTCTTCCCCATTTTGTGCTGATTCCTCAGTACTGCTTCCTGAGGTTTGGTCACCTAGAAGGGAGGAAGAAATTTGGCTTGCTGAACCTTCAACTGCTGGTAACTGTGCATGAAGATCGAGAGGAGCCCAGCTTGGTTCATGGAGCCCAGGTGGAATTTGCAGGAAGGATATCACATGGGATATCTGATCCACGAAACACTCTGGGGACTGACAGCAAAGGAGCAGCCTCTGAGTAAAGCTGAAATAGCAAATGCTGCAAACCCCAGACAACGGGCTGCACATGGGTCAATGCCCCAAACCACTGCAACTGCTTTCTGAGGGAAACTGCTTGAAAGGTACATTCATTAATGAGTCTTCAAAAAGTACTTTTAAAATATGCCCCATCCTTCACATGTATGTATGTGCCTAATGACATATTAGACTAGAAAGTCACACTAGAATTAGGCAGCGCAGCTGAAATATTGGCTTGACAAACTGAGATTTGAGGGAGGACTGCACTTCTCCATTCTAGGAGTGTACTGCAACAGGTAGCTGAAAGAAGAGATTTTATGCAAATGAAGTGCATTAAGAATGAGTTCTGTAATAACCTTTAGACAAATTAAATGCTTGCTCTTGAAAGCCTAATTGTATGCTTTATCTTCCAACTAGCAAGTGCTGCTTTTTTTAACACTGTTTTCATCAGTACTTTGCCTAGCCTTTTCTCCTCCCCTAGCTATGCTTTGAAGAGAACTTTGAAGCTTTTCAAAAGGTGCTACATTGACTGCTTTGTGTATCTGTACTTGGCAGAACCCACAGCAGTGCGATCTTCCCACTAACTCACCCAGTCCTGAACTGTGAAGACTGTCCAGAATTACCCTTAAGACCAGCATCAGTAGGGTGCTATCATTTCCTTCTTTTTCTGAGCTCCCAACGAGATTGTGTTGTTAAATAGCTGCTGCATGTCAGAGTGAGTGAAGCAACCCATCTGCATCTCCTTACTGCCAAGGAGTTTGCACAACACCTTGAAATTAAAGGCTTTATGGAAATATTCAACAAATAACCTGTGCCCATTCCTCTTAATTTAAAATCACAACTGATGTATTAATCCTAGAAATCATTACCAGTAGACCTAAAAATATCCACTGTTGTAATCAGCACCATTTGTAGTTTAATAGCAGTAATAAAGCTGCTTTTTCTGCATGCTCCTGTTGGAGTAAAATGGAGAACCAGATTAGAAACTAGTAAAACAAGGGGCATGATCATGATTTACTTCTTGAGAAACTTCTGTGAAAGGAACAGCTGGCAAGTGAGTATTTATGTGTCAGCTGAAGGATGATACCTTCCACCAAGGCAGCCTAATCCATAAAGAGAGCAGCAGGATATCAGAACTGGGTGCATAATGAATTGGAATCCTTGAGTGAGTCCGAATCCTTCTTAGAATGAAAGCACTGGTAGCACTTTTCCTTTTACAAATGAGAAATTATGACTATTAACTGAGACACACTGATGCACAGGACGCACTCCAAGGCAGCCACAGACAACTCATTTATTATTATTGTAGGTTGGAGAGAGGAAGAAGTATTCAGTGATCTAAACAAAGACTAATATCATATTATGCCACAAAACACACAAGAGTCAGAGATAAGCATTGGTAATCAATCAATATAACAGTGTTGAGATCTCTGAAAAGAATATTAACACTTCCTTTTCAGTGCTACCTCCTCTTTCTCTTTTCTGTCGAAAATACAGTGGGCATGGTATATCTTACTTAAACTGACGTATAATTTTATCCACGCATACCTAATGTTGACAGGTTTGTTCTCCTTGTTTCTGACATAGGCAATATATACTACATAATGAAACAGCACTGTCAGTCTGATCTCACCCCTGTGACTGTATTAGTGCCAAGGAGGTTATATATAGGTGTTTATCTATAGAATAGATAAACTTCAGCACCTCGAAAGTGTTAACAGATTCATCCCGCACTTTAGGGTCAGGATATCCGTTCTGCAGAAAGGGCAGACAGATGGAAAGCACCGTTCAAGGTCTTATAGGGTAGCTATGGAGGATCCCATCTTATTGCTCAGGTCCAGTCCAGGACATCAGCCTTATTTTCTTTACCTCCATATAATTCAATATGACTGCTTTCAATGCACGTCACATACCCAGACATAATTAAAACACATGTAAAGTACAATGTCATATAAGTCACCCCTTTGCTGGGATCCCTTAGTCAGACTTTCTGTTCCTTCAGTGATGCGCCTAAGCTCCCTACCCAGCTCCCAGCAGCATGCCCCAGATTACCCTTTGCAGTCTTTTATAATACAAAGGCAACCAACACAGCTCAGCTTCCGTGCACTCAGCTGTAGCTGAGCAAACTCAGCAAGCCCCAGTTTACTTTCAACCTCAAGTCCTTATTTTTGCCACAAATCACTAGAAAAAATACGCCACTAAGACTGGCAGTAGTAGGCAAATTATTTTTCTATATATTTTGTTCAGCTTATTTGCCTCTTACGGGTTAAACCATTTGCCCTAGAACTTATTAAACTATCATTTGCAAAAAAGTTTATCTAGGCAAAGAAGTATTTCCTTGTCTCTTACAATTATCCTTAAAATCAATGTTTATAGGTATATATACAGATTGATGTGTATTGCAAAGATTTAATTTACATTAATGATTGCTGGGTGTTTATGCAGGTCATGCTGAAGAAGAGCTAGTAAATTCATTAAGCCTCATGTATTCCTAGCACAAATGTCACTAAAGAAAGCTTGCAGATGTACTTCAGCAATGGTCTAAAACAATTTTATTCATATGGAAAATAGTATTCCTCTTTTTGAAAAGCCAGCTCCTTCCATATCACGAGTTCAATTATACAGGCCTCAAAAGGAAAACATATTTTGTATCAAGATGCTCTCTAAATCTCTTTAACTGACTTGAAAAGTTTATCTATAAATTAAATGTGCTGTATCATATTTCGGTGTTTGGCCTTCTCCCACAGCCAGCACTACGGCTTTCACAGAAGGATATTTTTGGCATCATGATAGCAAAAGGATTCTCTTTCTAACCTGAAGACATTGGACTTTGAGTCTGTCTCTGGTCCAGGACTGAATATTGCTTGTCCTGGGCTTCAGGCCAGTGTAATTTGGGGGAAGAAATTCCACATTTGGGAAAATCAAGAATCCGTTTTTTGGCAACTTCTTTTTCAAATGGTGGTTCTTTGATGCTATTCAGAAATTTAAAATCTTGGAAGTGCTTACTGAAGGAGCTGGATTTATTGGGTGTTGTGCAGGTGAGGTAGCCAAAGGTCATTTTGGTCTATCCCATGGTAACTGCAACTTATCTGCAACTTGATTCAGATGGTGAGGGAGGCACTGGCATGTGCTGGAGTGCTGGGAAGTGAGGTGGATTTGCATGGGATGGGACCCTGCATTTATTGTGGGACAGCAAGTATGGTTGGAAACCTTGTTAAGAGGGAAGTGAGTTAAGAGGGAAGTGCAGGAAGGTGGGAAAACATAGACAGAGGTACATTCCTGCCTGAGTGTTCTCTGGAGCTGCAAAGGAGGCACTTCAGCAACAAGACCAGGGAACACCCTGAACTAAAGCTTTTCTGTCACAAAAACACACTGATGTTCCCTTCTTATTTCACTCTATATGACATTATTTAGGAGAACCACTGCTCTTCAAATGCAGTTAGTCCTAAATGCTATTGTTCATGTTAAAATAATTGTTTGTGATTGATAGTAAAAGCCTACGCACCATAGTAAAAACAGCAATGTCAGACACACAGGCATTACAAAATCTATAAGCTGACCCTTTAAAACCTGACTTGAACCATCAGTCTCGACTTTTGAGACTACTTACAACAGTGCTTCATGCAAAAAGCATTAGGTTAACACCGGATCAGGCAATGTTGCCAAACACACCCTGGCATAATTAATCAAGAATATTTCAAAACCAGATCACCTCCAAGAGGTTATTGATTTCCTGTCACAACACGTTTTCCTTATGAGGTGCTACAATGCTATGTATCTGAGATGTGCTGGCATGTATTTTTCAGTGACTAAGGCTTGATCTATCTTCCTGGACTCCTGCCACCAGTGCACTGACATCTGCAACTACTCATGTTTGACAGTCTCATGTTTGAGCTATGTGGCTTCCAAGTTGGATGGGATTAGTATAGGAGACTTTCTGAATACTTCAAATGTAATTGAAAGCAGATAAATACAAGGGTCTCAAGAGGGTGGCACACTTTGTACAAATGGTATCGCATTAAATCACACATACACATGCTTAGAATGAGAAAGATTGCAGTGTTAACCAGCACAGCATACAAGAAAGTGTTTGACCCTGTTCTAAAATATGTATGAATCCTGATAATGTCCCATTTTTCAGAACTCCAAATATGCTGCATGGCTGAAGCGTGGTTTGGACAAGCATGCAGATGTACACATTTGTAGGAGAAGATAAATCCAAGTGGAGACTGGCAGGTGTTTTGCCTTTCCTTTATGATTGAACTAAGGCACTCAAGTCTTCTGTGAGCCATCCCTGCCATATGATGAGAGCTGAAGACAACCAAATATCACATCATCTCAAGATTATACTGTCATTGTGTAAAACATCAGTAAATAAGAAATATTTTCTGTTAAAGCAAAATTCAACTACATTTTTTACACAAAACATATTTTTATTCACCCATTTTTCTTGGTGAATGCGGAATATTTCTCATGAATATCCTCATCTCTAAAAGTATGTTTGTAGATACAGAATACTGTAAGATAGAGGACGTAAATAAAACCAATGTTAACACCACTGTACAGTTTATCTTTTACATTTCCTTTCTTTTTCAGATTTTGAACTCTGCTAAAACAAGCAATCTCACTTCAATGCAGATAATGCAGAGCTCGATAATCTCTTCTAATGGAAACAGACTGCTGTTTCCTGCTGTGAAATACTAACCCGAGGATCACAATGATCAGAAGCACAAAAGGACTGTTATATCGAACATATGTGATATCTAAGGGCTTTAAGACAATCAGGTTGCAGTGGACCTGTGGCACCCACAATATTAAAGCTATTAGTTTCTCTGTGTTGTCCTGTAAAATCTGGCCCGACTTCTTCTGTTCACTTTAACCTTGACATGCGTGGTTCTGCTTCCTTCCCTCACTGCCTCCACACAGGCTGCTCTCACTAAATGATCTGCATGCCTTTTCTATTTCAGATATGGAAAGGGAGGAGCTAGAGGTGAGATGCAGTTCTACCAGTTTATAGCATTCTTCCTAGCAAGAAGAGAAACAGAACTGGCACATGTGTAAAGGTCAGTGGTAGATGAGGGGAAGAGGCTGCATGTGGATGAGTGGTCCTGCTGAATGTGGTCTGAGAAGTTTTTCAGTTTGGTGACAACTGCAGTATTATGATGCATTTTTCCAGTATCAGAAATCTTACCCATATTCCCCTACTGCTACTTCAGAAATTTCTTTTGTTCAGACCCAAAGTATCTTCTAAGCACAACAGCCCTGTAATTATTACCATTTTGTAGCTCAGGACCAGAGAGATGATAGGAAGGCATCAGTTCTGCTTGCAGTTTCCTCATAATTAATGATCACGTTACACATGATTGTATGTTTGAGTTGGAAGATAATGAGAGATACCTTTCGGGTGGGAACAGACTGGCCAGTCACAAGATGTGTGTCATTTTACTAACTCTGTTTTGTTGCAGCTAAAATACAGTGTAAGAACTGCAGAGTAAAGCCTCACAAACATGAATGACTGCTACAGATATTTGTTGAAGAGACAGATCAATAAACTTGACATGCCAAATTGCTAATTACACAAGGGCCTTGCAAGGAAGAATAGCATCTGATGGGAAAGGGAAAACACATTTGATTAAGAGCACCCTAGCTTCACAGTAGCAATGTTTTTCATTTGGAGGGCAGTAAGATTGACCTTGCTGCTAATGGAAGGACAAGAGAACCCAACCGAGGTGCTGGCGTGGGAACCAGAGTGGCTGGTGGGATGGGCATGGAAGGTGAGGTAAGATGACCCGTTGAAAAAAACAGGTTAGTCAAGAAAGGCTGGTTAAGACCTCTATGTTCAGAAGAAGAGCAGCAGCCACAGCCACCTCAGCTGCACAAGCTGAAAGACATATCTGGATCTGCACCAAGCTAGAACAACAAAGCGTGAAGAGTACACACACTCTTGGAGAATCATAGAATCTCCACACTTGTGGAGAATCATAGAATCGCTCAGGTTGGAAAAGACCTTCAAGATCATCAAGTCCAACCACAACCTAACCAAACTACCCTAACTCTAACAACCCTCTGCTAAATCATGTCCCTGAGCACCACATCCAAACAGTTTTTAAACACATCCATGGATGGTGACCCAACCACCTCCATGGGGAGCCAAATGCAGTACTTAGCAACCCTTTCTGTAAAGAAGTGTGTCCTGATATCCAACCTAAACTTACCCTGGTGCAACTTGAGGCCATTTCCCCTCGCCCTGTCGCCTGTCACCAGTGAGAAGAGACCAACTCCGCTCTCGCTGTAAGCACCTTTCAGGTATTGTGAGAGAGTAATGAGGTCTCCCCTCAGCCTCTTTTCCCCAGACTAAACAGCCCTAGTTCCTTCAGTCTCTCCTCATAGGGTATATTCTTCAAGCCCTTCACAAACCTTGTTGCCCTTCTTTGGACCTGCTCCAGCACCTCAGTGTCCTTTCTGTACGGAGGTGCCCAAAACTGAACACAGTACTTGAGGTGAGGCCTCACCAATACCGAGTACAGGGGCAGGATTACTTCCCTAGTCTCAGCCAGGCCTGACAAGGAAGACTGAGTTAAGAGTATTAAAAAGGCATGCCTTGAAGAAAACACTTACCTAATGCTGTTGACTTATTATCACCAGCTTCCTGATGTTACATGTTTGTTTTTTAATCCTACCAGTAAGGATGCCGTTGCTTTAAACCCTGGGAGCCACTGCCTTCAAGTAGCTAAGCACTGCTTACTAGGGACATGCACATATGTAATTCACTTCTGCAAGTATCTGTGTGGGGTCTTGACCCAGTGTTATTTTCAGCAAGAGCAACAAAATGATTGAACCTGGCCCATTTTACTGGCAACAGCACTTGATAAATGGGTTACATGACGTAGGTTGATGCTAGACTGTGAACTTTGGTCCTTTTGTTCCTCCTCCTCTGCTGCAGCTACAACACATTCTTAGTGTGCTACTACACTTCACACTGCAAAAGTATCTGGCTGTTGACTGGTATTAGTATTTTAATTACTTGATCTGTTAGCCTACAAAACCGTGGGGTCTTTTTGTTTAGGAATCTTTTTAGCCCTAAACCAACTTCTTAAAGCTCTCCATCCTAGAATAAAATTAAAACATAAGATTGGCACGTGGATAAAATGTGTAAGACCTGCTGAACTACTACAAAAAGGCTCAAAGCTATACTATGGTACTTCAATAAATACTAAACTTTAGACAGGAAACTCCAGTATATGCGTAACACTGCCTTCTTATCTCAGGAATAAGAGTTACCATTTTACCATGTTGCCGCTTTACTACAAACAAAAAAGCAAAACAAAGCCAAAAAACTCAGACCTTTCAACAAACAGAGGCAAGGAGCATACTGAGAGCCTAGATAACCCCCAGCCACTATGTGATCAGCAGAGATTACCATAATATAATTCCTTATGATGGAGGTATGTTTCAGTTTTATTAACAATTAGAACTTTCGATTGTCACTATGCTCTATAAAAAATTCCATTTAACCTTTACCTCATTTCTGTAGTAAGGAAACAAAATATATGTAAAAACACTTTCTCAGAGAAGAAATGCACAAACAGAATCTTGCCTACACCAGAGGAAAAGAAAATCCATGATGGATTTTGTTCTGGAATGTGACTGGGCCCAGCCCACATCACCACACCTCTTGGATGTCAGGAGGTCAAACTGGTCCTGGTGTGAGGTCCACAGCTACACCAGGGCTTGAAGGTACTGACCTCATACATTCATGGCAGCAGAAGAAAACCACGTGGATAAAATCCAACAGTTTAAACACCCAATGAAAGCACATTATTTAAAATAGTTTTATCAAATATGAGTGCGTCTGTCTTTGTAAATGTCAATGTAGACATGCTAGAGGAAACACAAAAAAGCCAGAGGAATATCTGGGCTGTTGCCTGATAAATTTATTCTTGTACTGACCTCTCCCTGCTGTTGAAAGCAGAGAGCAGCTGGGAATTAAAACTAATGGATATCAGCTCCAGGGCAACTTTAGATGGGGCCATGAATGCAAGCCCAGGGTTTGCAGCATGCATCCCAGCAACTCGTGTGATTGGGATTCAAGGATTCATGGCATGCTTTCAGTTAGGCATATCTTTGGAAGCAGAAAGGATGTAACAGTAGGTTAGGGAGAGAGGCAGATCACTATGCTACTTGGGAAGGAGCTCCTGGAGTGTTTCCAACCTCCCCTTCCTAGGCAAAGTCACAACACATTTAGAAATAACCACAAGACTGAAAAAGCTAATAGAAACTAGCATTTTGGTATCCTTCTCCAGCAATACTGGTGGATGACCTCATGGTGGCTGTGGATGTAACACAAACCTTAGTGCCTTCTGCACAGCCATTCACTCCCACACAAGAGCAGGGAACCTGGTGAACAGCAGCCAGCCTCTAGTACTCCTGTAAGGCACGGAAACACTGACTGTGTTTTTAAAGAGAACTAAGTTATCAAAACTGTACGTGATTTGCACACATTACATAAGTGCCAGCACTAAGAATTGGCCCTTGATCCTTCAGGAAACCACCACTATCGATCACTCACCTTCACCAAGCTAGAAGAAAGCTGTCCAACTCTGCCCAGGGGAGAAATAGTGGGGAGTGAGGCAGAGCAGCTCTCTCAACTGAACCTCGTGCAAGGGCAGGTGCTGGTGGCCTGGGGGCCAGGTATTAAGGAACTCTCTAATGTATTTCCACCAGCGTATGTTACAGGTGATGAACTGTTTTGTTGTGTTTTTCTTTTTTTGCCAAAGAGTGGGGAGTTCGTCTCACTCTGCACCTGGGAGAGGCCAGCAGCTCCTCTAACCAGTAAATTCAAACCTGAGAGCTAATGCAAAAATCTGTTTTTGAGAAATGAAAGCAACGTGGATTTAGGTTTTCTTTAATCTTGGAAAAAAATATATATTTTCAAAAAAAAAAACAATTCCATTTTTTTCCTCTTAAAATAAAAACAAATAATTAAAGCATTTATTTGATTTCAACTGAAAAACCATTTTTCATTAAAAAGTAGCCTGAATTTAATATGTGACTGGTGCTGGTGGTAAAGTAATTGAACAATAATATTGAAAAAATGTCACAGTGTCTACTAGAATTCCTGCATCTAGCAGGACTGAAATACAGTTTAAATAGGAGAAAATATTTGGAAGACCTTGCTAAAAGTCATTTTTCATCAAAGACATTAGCACTCTATTTGTCAAGGCATTCAGAAAGCTCCTTAATTCTGCTGGATTCATTGCTAACACTGCTGCCTATGTTGGGACAGTAATAATCTCCTGTTCAATAAGAAGCCACATTCTTTCATTTTGGGTGAGGATTTGCAAATGGCAGTCAATTCATTCATTTATAGATTCCAGATGTATTTAATAGCCTTCAAGCTGCTTGGGGCTGAAAATGGGGAAACAAAAAATAGATTAACTAGAATATGGCAACAGTTTTCAGTACATTATACCATGCTTTCTGTCATCTAGGGAGTCTTAAATCACTTCAACCACCATTTTAGTCCCTTGGTGGTACTGAGAGTAGGGAAACCTCTAGCCCTGATTTCATTTGGGAAGAGCCATTATTACCTAAAGCATTCTTTCTCTTTCTAACTTTTACCTGTCTTTCCCCGACAAAAAGTGTCTCTTTACCTTTCTGCTTTCAGCCTCATATTGTCTGGGTGCTGATTTGCTCCTCTATTTGCACTTGTGCAGCATGGTGAAAGGACTGGTATTAACATGGGCTTTACCACTGGAAGGTTTCATCTGGCCTTTTGTAGGGACTACATTCCCTGGCTCATCCTTCTTAATGCTCTGCTCCAGAACCAGCTACAAGTAAAGCTGCCTCATCATTCACAGCCACAGCAAGAAGCAGAATTTCTAGACACAGGGTAGCTATTAAGTCCTCCTAGGAAGAAAGCTCATGAAAGCTGGAGAAGAAGCATTCTTGATTAAGGATGCTCAGGATTAAAACGAGCAGTGAGTGGAAATTAAATGAGCCACATCACTGGTATTTTTTGACACTGTGAAAGCCAGTATTTTCCCAGTCTTGGAAGGATGATTAGGAAAAGAAAAAAAAAAAAAAGAAACAGCGGGTGAAAAACAAAAAAAAAAACACTAAATCTACCAAGCACCCTAAGCTCAGGGAACATAAAAGCAGGGAGGCAAAGTGCAGAATCCATCTTAAGAGGCAGTTCTCACTATTAATATAGCACAAACTGTTTATGCTCCCTGATTACTTCTCAATGAGAGATGGGCAAGCTACCTTTCATCTCAAGCAGGCGTGAGTGAGGCAAAAGCATACAGATAGACAGAGCAGATGGAGAACATATGAGTCAAAGCGTGCTCTGTAAACAAAAGTTACAGAAGAGGATAGGTGGAATAAAACTACTTTTTATTAAGAGCTCCTTAGGAGCCTATTCCTTTAGTATTAGGAAACATTCCTTGTAAGGAACTCCAAAATATTTGTTTAACCGATTACTTACTGATATAAGGTTTGGGAATCCAAACTATAAGATGAAAGTTCAGCACTGATAATGATGTTTGTGTAGGATGTATCTTAGCCTGGAGGCTGACACAGCCTGAATATGTAACATATGAGCTGTGCATTTCCAAGTGAAGATAAACAGCTTTCCAGCATTTTCTCATTTCAATTTCAGCTTTTCATTCTCCCTCAATCTCTTCTTAAGGAAGAATGAAAGATGAGGAAAGTTCCTGGGTATCACTTTTTTTTTTTTTTTTTTTTTTTTTCTCTGTCAGTGATATGAAAAAGAGAAAATGGGAGAAAGAGAAAATGGGAGAAAGATAAAATGGGAGGAAGAAAACCTGTAATGGTAAAAGTCCGAAGCACTGAAGTTTAAGTTTTGATGAAAAACCAGAGATTCAAACAACAATTATGAAAAATAAAAGTTTCCTCCTGAAGACAGAGATTTTTTTTTGGTCAGAAATAACTTATAATTATTAAGTTTTAGAAACCTTTCAACTATAAAGTGCTATCAGTACAAATGTTTGAAATTCAAACAAGTTACATAATATACTTAAATTATAACGATCAAATGTAGACACATCAGTATATCTTATCTATATAAAACTCCTAGCATTTACAGCTAAGAATTCAGCAATCTTAAAATGTCAAGCATCTGCAAAATAACATACTTTGTTGTTTTCACCATAAGCACATATGTATAAGAACTATGTGGATTGTTTTAAAATCCTGATAAAGTATTTTGGTTTCTAGAACCACTCTCGCAGAAGGAAATCTGCTGTAAGTTTTTATTACAGCCTAGGTTTAACTACCCTGTAAGCGTACGTGTCTCCTGGCAGGTCAGCTATTCTCGAGGCTTCCACACAAAGATGAAGTCCTCCAAGATTCACTCTGCTTTCCTTCCTCTCTCCTCATGTTTGAATTCTGATGTTTGCTTGCTGACAGGATGAGTTAATTCCGAGTCAGTGTTGCTATATTTTACCTGCCTGAAGAACGGCCAGCAGAGAGGGCCTGTTTTATTTCCTTCAAAGCAATGTTGCCATACTATTATATTGCATTTGATAGCTGACTGACTCTCACAGTCCATATAAAACTGAAAACAAACAGCCACTCTATGGCTCAAATAATCTTTTTTTTTACAATGACTGGATTACCTAAACCACTTAGATAACCTTGGTGCAGTTTAGATATACAAGAGAATTTCGTATAACCACTGTTTTCTGCCAAATGTTATTTTTTAACACTTCCTCCTATGAATCCTAAATCACTTTTTGTTATTCATCTCACTAACCATTCATGGATGAATGGCAATTGCTGAATGTCTTAGAAATAACACCTTGAAAATGTCATTCAAATCAATTTTTTTAACAGCATGAGAGGCTAGGAGGTAATTTACACTTCTTTCATAATAATGTTCTATAAGAGGTTCTGTAGTCATCTGCCTTCCTCTGCCTCCTCCAAAAGTAAAGGATTATAAATTCATTCTCATTTAGTGCAGCCAAATGTAACAGGCTGAGAAAAACACTACAGATAGAATATACTATGAAGACTGGTAAGCTGTGAGAAAAACCACCTCCACCACTGCCCCTAAATTAACCTGTTCCCTTCACTCACCAAGTGCTGAAGGATTCTGTAATGCAAACCTGGAAAGTTTCCTTCCTTCTGTACAGTGCAATCTATACACAGCCAGCAGCTCCACAACCATTCAAACCCACACCTTGAATGCTGCCTCCTTCTAACAAGATCTCAGAGCCCTGCTTTAGTCTCCCCAGATGACACCTACATATGAACAAACCCAGCCAGGATCCTTCTTCCTGACAATTCCAGTGGTGTATACTTCTTCGGGGTTCAGTGAACCTCTCCTGAGTCTCAGATGCAAAGACAGTATTATTGCAGCTCTGCCCTGACTCTAAAACAAGTACAAATTCAAGGCCCAACACTGGGGCAAACAGATTAGAGATGCTATGGCTAAATGACTACTTTGTCATTTCAAGTGTCAACTGAGGAATGAGAAGATATCAGTTAAGAAGCTGATAATGTTAGATCAGTCCTGCATCTGACCTTTGAGATCAGTTTCTAGTGTTGGTACCATGTCCCCAAAGCATCCTAAATCAAAGCAAGAGAGAGGATTGAGTGAAGCAACCAAAGCCAAACCATCTCTTTTCAAAGTCTACTTAAACTACTGAGAACAGGTATAAAAAATACTACATCTTTCCTCTAATCAGACATGCAGACAGGGTGCCTTCCTGTAAGTCAGTTACTTTCAGGCAAAACCTCTGATAAATCTTACAGCTAAGGGTGGATCCACTTTTTAGCATGACATTTGAACCCAATCTCTTTGCTTCTTGTTACTTCATAGGAAGGATGCTGGCAGCACACAGCCAAGGACACTCAAACTCCTCTCAAGGTGGGTGCTGCACAATCTCTCTCTCACCTCACATACAAAACAGCTTGAACTTGCCATAAGCCTCAGCGTTGCAGGATTTCTGAGGAGTTGGCAAAAATTCTGCTGTATTTTGGTGCACCCCTAGCTCTCCTTGTTGGAAAAGTTCAGTGCTTTTTCAGTTTGAGGAAAGATTACTCTTCCCTTCCATCACGTCTGGAAGAAAAAAAGCTAAGTTGCAGGCCAAAAGCTCCAATTGAACCCCGCCAAATTCTGTTCTTCGGCATTGTCCGCAATGATTTTGATAGCCTCCAGTAAAGGCCTTGTGAGCCCACTTCATGCTCGCCTGGTAAGGCACCCTGTTACCCATAGCTCATCTGCCAGCACTGCTGAGCATAAGCATCACTGTGCAGCATCCCTCATGGAAGACATACCCTAGACAGAAAGGGAACTTCTCCTGTGCTGAGTTTCTTGGCCGCTGCAGGGACAGTTGTGACCCTTAGGTAGGTCAGGGAAGCTTCAGAGCTACCTGGGATGAAAGTAAAGCTTCCACTCTTTCCTGATGTATCAGGAATAATTTTTAAAGTGAACAGCTCATGATGTTCAAAGCTTTGGACCTACTCGTAAAAGCAGTAGAAAATTTAAACCTGCTGTGTTGCTGCCTAGCCACACTGAAGCTATTGAACTGTTCACGTGGTCTGTGCTTCTGTCCCATTGGAGAACATTTCCTGTTAAAAGTATTTTTGGCATGGCTGCTTCATTCTGGGCAGGAAGCAGAAAGTCAGTGCACACTTTAACAATCAATTTGCTAAAGAGCGCCCCACAAATCAGGTCTCATCTATCTGTTTGCCTTCACATTTCTGCTGGAGCCTCTATAATTAATTTAAACAGACATAAGCACTTCTTCTCCTCTCCTTTTTGATGCTAGTTATTCCAACACGCAGTGCTCTGAATCTGCAGCAATTTCAAAGGCTTCCGCTCCCTGCACAGAGCGGAGCAGCTGCAAGAACAGTTCTTTGAAGAGGAAATGGCACCCAATGGGACTGGCAAGCGGCTGTGAGCTGAGCTCACAACAGCCCCCAAAGTCCTCAGGAGCATCTGAGGACATCAAAAGAGGAAAGATCCTGGCTGGAAGAAGTCTGAAGAGCTAATTTAAAAGACTAACTCCATCCCTGGAGCTTTCTTCTTGTAAGCAGTGTGTCTGAGTGGAATTGTCTTCCTCATACTTGGCTCAGATGATCCCACTCACACTGGAAGTCTGGAAATACAAGGCTACACAAGAGGGGTGGTGGCATTCCTTGTATACTTATTAAATTACAAATATATGCAATACACATAAGTTTACATAAAAATGTATTCCTGCATATTATTAAAAACAATTTTATTTATATTAATTTAAATTAGTTAATATAAATAAGCAAACTACCACATTTCAAAGTGATCACTTGTGGTACCTCATACATGTCTAACTATCCAGACAGACTGATCTTAACAAAACTGTACTTTTTATGATAGTTGGCAAATACATTCCTGTTACTGACAACACAGCACATACTTTCCTCCTATCCTACTTAAGAAATTTACAGAAAAATTTTGTTACCTTTGTTTCATATACATAAGCTTGGGCAAATGTCCAAATGTCTTCTGTCTCCTGAAAGTGTGTAAAACCAGTGACTTAGGGATGAACTTAGTAACTGATGTAAATTTCAGGTGCTGATTTAACAGGCTTCAGACTGAATGACAGTGCATTCAGTGAAGCCCTTATGGCCCACGCCACGCCCGCAGGACTACCATAGCTGAAATATAGTTCGAAGAGCGGTCAGTTTTAGTGGCAGTCCCATAGACCAAAAGTATTTAACTAAATCCATGTTCTTTTCCAAAAGCTGCATGCTTCCTTTATTCCCTACACATAAATAGATGCCATTTTACTAGATTCTGCTACTGCATGTAATCAAAATGTTGTCCAGAAAAAGAACTGACACAACACATCCTGCAAATGCTTCGTCTTTGTCAGACTGCACTAATTATACACCCACTGCATCAAACTTCTCCATCTTCGTCCTCCTAACTGGCAAATTCTGTCGTTCCCCATCAATTTCACACCACTCTTCTCTCTTCAACTCTGAATTTTACTTTTTGATGAACTTAAGTTCACGTACGTACAAGTTTGAGTTAGGTGTTGCGCAGACATATTGTGTCTGCCTGTTTGTGCACACAGTTCTGCAAACTTATCGTCAAAGGTCTGGGGAGTCTTTTTTTCCGAGACCATGCTGCGTTTGGCAGGACAACGCTGCATCCTGTCAGGAACTGCCCTGAAATAATTTCACTCTACAAACAATTTTGCTTTGTGATTAACATTGTGCCATGTTGTTCTGATATTGCCCAATATAAGTGCACTATACTGTGTCTATTTCATTACACATTACCGCAAATTGACTAATTAACTTAGTTAAAAACACTTCATTTTTCCTAAGCATATAGTTTGCTTAACTGAGTTATTAGATGATATGAAAAAATAATACAGAGAACTAAGACAACAGTGGAATAATTTTCATTGGCACTTTTCCCTCAGAAGTGCTAGGTGCACTGATACCCCACAACATCTCACATCTTAGCTGTATTTTAGAAGTCTGATAGCATGAGGTACCGAGAGACAAAAGTTCTGTGGCTGTTTATACTTCTGACAGCAAAATTCAAATGCAGAGTGGGAAATAAAACTGAAATGGTCTTATATTTTAATGGAATATAAACATGCTGCTTAATTAGGTTACTACGCATATGGGGTTTTTTCACTTGGTTATTTTGTCTCTGACAATTCATCTTTGGGAGACAGAACTACCTCACTTCAGATAATGGTATTCCCATGGCAAATAACATGAAGTCAATAATTCTGTGTCTGGAAAAGTATACTTGTGAGTGTTATTTCAAGTATTTGAGAATGAAGAGAGCTGAAGTGTGAGAGCAAAACATGGTTCACTGGCTTCTCTGTCAGACTGGTGTCCACATAAAAATTTTGCTTAGGATAGCAGAGCTATTAGGGAGCTGGTTATGACTGAATTTCTGCCTGTCTAATTTACCTTCTTAGCTGATTCTAATGCAGAGAAGGGTGTAAGAGCTATCAATACCTAATTCATACATATGGAAAATCTTCCCATGCTGCAAGCTCAGGGGGACGAGCTGTTCTTCTGCCTACGCTCAATTCCTACATAATTTTTTATGGGCTGCAAGGGAGAAGCTTTGAAGTCTCGCACTGTGCCCTAAAAGTTTACCAGGGAATTAGAGAATAATTACAGCTTTTAAAGAACTCCATGCAGTTCATCTGAACAGAAGTGGCATCAGTAGCTTGGAGTGCCTGTCTGCGTTCCGAATGACCCTCTCCCTAAAGCTGTCTGGAATCAAATTGAGTTCCTGATTTTATTTCAATTGAACAAACTCCCATTAGTCCACTGTACCCTGAAGGCACGAAAGCTACCTCTCAGCTTCACTGTGTTGGCTAATCCTTTCTGCTGCAGCACAGGGGTCCTAGAAATCCCTGTATCAGCTGTGTACATGCTATCTAAAGCAGAGCTTTTATTTTAAGAGTAGAAGAAGGCCAATTACTAGGAAGAGTTGGCGAAGTACATTTGACTACTACGATTTGCAACTATTTGAGGCTCAGGATTCAGAGATCCCAAATTCTGGGAATCACAGGAACACGCACTGAAACTCTAAGCCCAACCCATCCATCCATGAGCTCCTTGAACTCTGGTACTTGGAGCCATGACCACTGCCCTGGGCAGCCTGTTCCATGCCCACTGCACTCTGGTGAAGAACCTTTCCCTAGCCCCCAACCTGCCCCTCCCCTGACAGCTCCATGCCATTCCCTTGGGCCCTGTCGCTGTCACAGAGAGCAGAGCTCAGTCCTGTCCTTCACTCCCTGTGAGGAACTGCAGCTGCCATGAGGCCTCCCCTCAGCTCCTCTGCTCTGGGCAGAACAAAACAAGATACCTCAGCCACTCATCATTCTTTTGGTCCTCCAGACCCATCACCATCTTTGTAGCCCTCCTATGGATGCTCTCTAATAGTTTTATGTCCCTCTCACATTGCACCCAGTGCTCAAGGTGAGGCCACACAGAGCAGAGCAGAACAGGACAACCGTACACTTACCTGGTGGCAGTGCTGGACCCAATGCATCCAGAGTACAGTTGGCCTTTTTGGATGCCAGGGTGTGCTCCTGGCTCACATTCCACTTGTCAGCAACTAGAACCCCCAGATCCCTTCCCGTGGGGCTGCTCTCCAGCTTCTCATTCCCTAGTCTGTACATACATCCAGAATTGCTTCTTGTCTCAAGTGCATTCAGATTTGCTTCTTGCAAATCCTGCACTTGCTCTATGTCCTCCACCTTCTTTCCAAGCTGTTTATTTTTTATCCTCCACACTCACTGGTCATCACCAAAGATCAGGTACGGATGCAAAAGAGGTAGGTTTACAACTTAAAGAGATACAGAACCAAACACTCCAAGTCAGAGCTCTGACATACCACAGTACCAGCAAAGCATAACATGATTTGAGTTCTGCATGGGAAGGGGTGTCTCTTATCCAAGGTTCACAAGGAAATCAGTCTAGCAAGTAGCTTGAATGTTGCTACTTCCTTTGTCAAAGGCAATGAACCTGACTGCCTGCAAACACATTACATCACTTGGATCTGCATGTTGCAGCAAACCTACAAATTATTTTTTTTAGAAAAACACGTTATTTTTAAATTCTATAGATGTATTTGATCACTGCTACTCTGAGATACTTTTAGGACAGCTGATTCTAGAGACAAAAAGGGAGGAAAAACAAATTGTTATCTCAGTGAACCTAGCCAAGGTGAGAGGAGTGAGAAAATGTGAGGAAACAGACCTGCAGACACCAAGATCAGTGCAGAAAGAGGGCAGGAGGTGCTCCAGGCACATAGCAGAAGTTCCCTGCAGCCCAGGAGAGCCTGTGGTGGTGCAAGCTGCCCCCCCCTGCAACCCATGGGCACCGTGTGGAGCAGATCTGTGGGATATCCACACAGGATCAGTTTAGGAAGGATGGCATCCTGTGCAATGGACACCACATGGAGCAAGGGAAGACGGTGACCATGGAGGAGCAGCAGAGACAAAGCATTATGGACTGACTGCAGCTCCCAATCCTCTGCTCCCATTCCCCTGCACCCTGGGCAGCCTGGTCTAGTATTAAACGTAGAGGTTGGTGGTCCTGCCTGTGGCAGGGGGTTGGAGTTTCATGATCCTTGAGGTCCCTTCCAACATGGGCCATTCAGTGATTCTGTGATTAAGCTGCAGACTTACTTAAACAGCGAAAAAACACTTTTTCAACACAGTCACCAACATTACCCATGCATTTTCACCAGCGAAGTACAAGAGCCTGCATGCCATGCTCATAAAAGTCTGCATTGACGCAGGTGACCTACTGTTTCACAGCTGCTGTGATGGCATACTTGTTAGGAAAATGTTGCTCACAGAGTCCAACTTTCACTGTGCTCGCCATCTACTGTTTGGTCTCCGTATTCTGCAAGAATTGATGAATGTTTATGGGTGCAATTTTTTTCTGCATGGAGGAATTCAGTGACACACCTTTGCTTCGTACTTCCACGTCAGATACCATTTTGCCAGACTACTTCTCTGCTGCCATCTACTCCATGGCAATGAAATGTAATGGAATACTGGCAGGAAGATTCAGCCTCTACTGCCATAGCACTAACATCTGCCTCTCATGTTGTGGGCCAATGTAATAACATAGGAGGCATTACTTTCAGAGCAGCCCTCAGAGCTCTCACTGCTCTAGTCTGCTATCAGTAAATTATATTAATCTCCCTATGCAGAGTCCGTTTACCCAATGACAATAATTGGTGAGTTATCACCCTAACCTTAACTCAACCTTTGAACCATTTTAAATTGTATTTCATCCCTGAGGACGAGGAGTGAGACAGTGATGTGGTGGACCACTCCACTTCAGGCAGCAGTACTCTCAGTCCTTCTGAGGGCATGGTACATGTGCAACATGGTCCTCACTAGAAGCCTGGGGAAGTGTCACCTCTTGAACCAGCTGCACAGTTGAAACAAGCCTGCATGGAGTAACAGAGGACATCAGAAGCTTGCAGTTTAAGTTCCTTGGTAGATACATGAAAGGTAAGCAACATGTCTTTTTGGCAAAATTCAACCCCTTAGTCTAAAGGATGAAGGTGTTAGGACACCTTTAATATCAAAAGATATATTTTCTCATAATCCAGTTTTGATAAATGGCTAACCTCTGATTTTTGAAGTTCTCTCTTGAAAAGATCAACAGGATGGTGATTCCTCACGGGATACACGTTTTTACTATAAGTATTTTTAAACATAATATTTATGTTTTCATAAAAAGATGCACCAAACTGCATTTCCCTTCCTTTGATTTTGCCAATTTTCCTTCTACACCCATGTACACATTACTTTTCTTGTCTGTTTCAAGAGCGGGGGCTGCTGGGAGCATGTATCCAGCATCCAAGGACACCTCAGATGGTGGATAAAAATCCCAACATTTTCCTTTTCTGTTCACATTACAGGCCCAAGCCACCACTGTGACTTAGGGAAGCCCTTCGGAGCTGGCTGCAGTACAAACAGCACAGCACGGGTGCTGTGGCAACAGCAGATCCTCCTCATCACTGCAGACCCCTCTTTTTATGGGCCTGAGTCAAAAGCAGGACAAGGTTTCAGAAACCTCCACTCCCTCCAGATCCCATTTCTGAACTCAGACTTTAAGGACAGGCATGTTTTTCACAAATAGCTTGTATTTTCTGGACAGTGCCTCAGCAGTTGTTCCCCCTCTATCAGACTCACGTCATCCCCTGAGATGAGTTCTCCTGATTTCCCAACGCAGATTACTTGCACCTGGATGGGAATGACAGGGTGTTGGCAGAGAATCTGAGCAGACAACAGAAGTGGGAAGAACCCTTGCCAGCCTTTGTGTGTGCAACTGCTGAGTCAGTTCAACAGCCTCAGATACCCCCACCCTACACACGCAGGTGCAGATGACCATATACAAGTAATCTTAATTTGGCTGCTGCCCAAACTCCACATTCCTCTTGGCTCCCCCAAACCAGCTCTCCCACATGACCTCACCTCCCATGCCCTTGTGGCAGATAGCCAGGCAGGCAAAGCACAGCTGATTTCCTAAACACCCAGGAGTTGTGGAAGTGGGAAGGAGATGAGAGTCCGACACAGGCAAGAGGAAGAACAAATAGTCATGCCTGGGTCCAGGCCTTTGACCCTCAGACTTCCCCCACGCCCATTCAAGTCTGGGAACCACATCCTCAGAGCTACTGTGTTGCCTTTGTGTCCTTCCAACCATAACACATGAATCACAGGAGCTCCCCCTGTGCAAAGGACTTGTTGGTGTCAAGCTGCTCTGCGCTCAAAGACTCGTGGTCCCTGCTCCGTCTCTGCTCAGGACAGGATTAGAGACTGCTCTGTACCAGGACATCCTTGTATCCTGAGTCAGCCCCTGCCACTCAGGGCAGGCCCCAGCCCCTCTCCACCTCGAGCTCTCGCTAGTTGAAGACTGAGGGCTAAGTTCTGCATCCATCTCAACACACACATTACTGCTCAGTATTAGCTGTATGGCACGCGGAGCTCACAGACAGCCAAACACAAACTCTGAGAACTAACAAAGGTAAACTTAACCTATACAACCCTTAACTATGCTCCTGACTACCATGAAAAGTTTTCCGACAGTAAAGTGTTTACAAAAGAAAAGCAAATCCTTTCCCTTAACATCAGCATAACAATAAGCTTGTCCACACGCTCATCATTTGCTAATAAGACTCACACAGCCAGAGCCGGTGACAATGAACAAAGGTTGTCTACCTACTACGTTTTCCTTTCCAAAATGAAGCCACTTTATCTGTGCAGCTAGTAAACTCTGTAACTTGCCTCACTTTGTTTTGGGGTATTTCTGCTTTTCCATCCTTCACTTCTTTTTCAAAAAGTGATTTATTTTTGTTTTTGGTTATGATGAAGGACAAATAGATCTTGAAGTACTTCAGGTAGCAGAAGTTTCAGGAATACAAACACTGTTTGAAATTGAGATGTTGACTGGAAACCACTTCACAACCTCAGCTGTAGAGTCCACTACTTCAACTGCTGCGATTAGCTGAAGGAAAATCAAAATCTGCAGCAGTCAGATGTGTATCACATTTCATGACACATTATTTAAGAACCATCCTTTCGCTCATCTTGTGTTTAGTGTATCCTGTGCATTAACACAAAACATAAATGAGCAGAAGCCACAAGAACGACAGCACCATCAGGAGCCTCTTGCTGTCAGAAGCTATATAGAGGGGAGACTATGACTATCAGTTTGGCCAAGCTTCAGATTTGCCCCAAGTATTGTGCAACTGGCTTACAGGAGCTGGGATGACAGAGTGAGAGAGCCTGCCACCAGAGAAAAAACATGAGCTCATGGCTACTTTCCTCTTTGCTGGGCTTACACACAAGACTGAGCAATAAAGGGAATGCCAATAAGCACCGCAAAGTGTTATGTACAGTGGATGCCAAGGTCAGGCTGCTAACACGCAGCAGGGGCTGTGACCCCATAGGACAGGTCACCACATGTAGTGGCACGCAGGTGTCTGCAACAGCACCACGTATCTCCTGATCGGATGGGAAACTTAGCTGTGAGAGGAATTCTGTTCTTTAGATATAGTAAGAGGGCACTTTGCATCTATTAAAATCTGAATTGTGGAAGCAGTGGAAGCAAAGATGGGAGGGTGGGCAAAATTAGGACTGCCCACTGAATTTCCTGGATTAGCAGGGATAAATTCTTATTTGGCATCTGAATATGCTATGGGAAGCACTCTTGACTTTGTGTCTATACCTTTGGTCTCCTTTAGGGCTATGACCATATGACAGACACCTTCTTCCCATGACAGCCTTGAAATTGCTTTGCAATCATCACTGACTCCTAGGGAGAAATACTGGGTGGGAAGCTTCACTCTTTCTGTCAGCCTGGACCGCAATCATTGCAACTTCCCATGGTTGCAAACTGCATCCAAAGATCCTACAGACAACTTCTTGCACATGGGCTCCAAGCTAGGCTTTAGTCTGAAATCATGCTGAGAGCTGGGTAAAAGAGACGTGAGTGGGAAGGAAAAAATGAGAACAGAAGGAAAGGGCACGGCAAGAGCCAACAACAGGATGGAGAAAAGGAGATAGATACATGAGAAAGCGGTCCTAACCAGAAACATAAAAAATGTTGACATGACACCCCATTTGAAACAGAGATACACAAAATACTGTTAGCAGCTTTGGAGGTGTGCATGATTAGACAGAATAACAAAGAAGAAAAACTGTCCTGAATCTGAATCACTATCTGTCCCTGTAACAGCTAATTAATTTTTGTTTTTAAGCGCTGGAAGAGATCACTGATCGTTTGAGCATGCTTCAGCATGATTAAAAACAAATAAGGGAAAACCTAGCTTATAAGTACCAGCAAGCCATGTTTGGGATGATTTGTGTCTATTAGATTTTTTTCATAAAGAGCATTTATAAAAATCCAAATATAGATTTGTTGCTCCTTATGTACGGTAAGCAGAACATGTGGTTGCACTGTGGTCATCTCAGTGGTATTAAACTGCAGTCTCATGATTCATTATTTATAATATCACTCTCTGTGAATACCAGGTCACAATCATCATAAAAAAACCAGCCATTTCACGTCAGTGCTGAAATTTTGATCAGTCTTGAAGAATGCACAAGGAGGAGAAATTAAGTTACCCAAATGGGCAGGATAATTAGATTCTGCGGACACACACAAGAGGACAAGCAGATCATGTCAACAGGAATTTTGGCTCTATTAGTTAAAGTATGGAAAGAAGCTTGTGTCACATTTGTCAGATGACCACACACAACAGCTCTGCCATGTAAGCAGATACCATAACCTTTTGTGGACCTGCAAACAGCAAATTAGCTCCAAAGGTGAACGTGCACTACTGATGTCAGCTAGTAAAACTGAACCCTTCTCCCACTCATTCAAGTTGTGGCAGTTCATACTCTCATTAGACAGCAAGAATTCAGGGTAAGGATCATCCTCCTCTCTGTGCTTGTACAGTGCCAAGCATGAGGGGGTGGAGGACTCTGGATGCCACACAATACAAATAACAGTGAATCACCTGATGCCTCGCTATTAGTTTGATTACCTGTCTTGATTCACCTGAAGTCTATAATGGCTTATGTGGGCTGTCATAAGCTTTATTGTATTATGCTGTTTCTATTGGTGAAAAACACAAAACACAACACACCTGCCTCCTCAGAGGATAGATCTGAGGCAGAACACAGCCTCTCCTGTTAATACTAGTGAGTGCAAGCTCTCCTGAGCTGCTCTTAGGTGAAGAGTAGGAATCCAAACTCCTTATGTGCAGCCAAGAGCAGCTTATCTCTAGCTCTGGTGAGAGTTATGTTTTGGGGAAAACAATGCCCCAAACTGCATTACTCCTTCTCACCCCTGCAAGGGACTGGAGGTTCCTCCTGCTCCCCAAGTGCGTGTGGGTGTGCTGCAGCAAGCAAGTCCCAGTGCCCTCACTGCAGTCTAAGCCAAGTCCTTGGCACACTTGCTGGTACAGCATACAGATATTTGATCATTTTAATAAAGCCCTGTCTCTGTTAATTCATCCTGTCCACATTCTCATCAAGATCGAGACTCTCTGGCTGTCTATTTGGAAAAACAGCAGAGCCTTGTTACTCCAGCCACACTTATCTATAATTTGTTTTTACAATAAACCGTGTCACTCATTTTGTTTCTTTATAAGCCCTTACTTTATGCCACAGTTTGATCAACTCACTTCTTATTCCTACATATGTTTGGTTTTAGGTTTGTGCTTTTACCTGAGCTGGATTAGAATTCAGTAATTTTGAGTTTATTCAGGGACAGTTCGGGTTTTTTTTTAATCTAGAGTTTAGCCATGTGGTTATCCAGCACGTACTCTCACCACTTTTATTCCCAAGAGCTGATGGTTGCTGTGATAACCAGCCTCCTTAATCTCAGCTTACAGTTTCTTTCTGTAGAAGGAACACAGCTGAGGAAAAAGTAAAAAGAAAAAAATATAAGAGAAAAAGACAAGTTTTAAAGTCTTTATGGCTGCCTTTTCTTAAATGCTAAATATCTTCTACTTATCCCTGTGCGTTTAAGTTTCGAAAATTTCTCTTTTAGTAAGCAGTCTGATTTTGCTGAACAGCTCCTTCACCACCAGACAGGATTCTCTTTATTTCCTACATCCTCCTCCAGTAGATGATCTTCTCTTCTTCACATCCTGGCATTGTCCTTTATCCATGCTTATAAGAAATGTTTATGGAAAACCAGCAACTCTCTTTGGCCTCCACTATTTCCTTTCCTTTCCTAGTTGATAAGAAAGTTTCTAAACTGTCCAAATAACCAAAGAGAAAGAGACACCTGACAAAATTAAATCTTGTAATCTATGCCAGTTATAGGCAGAAAAGTATCAACCTTGACTAATCATACAAACTGTTTCAAAAGCCTTTTCCCAGCCCCACAGCTAAAGCTGGTGAAAACCTTCCAAATTTAACTCTTGCAGCTATGTCACATCTCTTTCCCTTTTTGTGCATGCCTATAAGCAATCTAACCAGTGAAGTTCAGTCTATCACAGTTCAAACTGCACCTCCAAACACCTGCTAAACATTCACAAAGCAAGGCAGATGGGTTACACAGCACACTCTTTCTTGAAGAGTAAAGGATATAAATCTCTCTTGTGTTGCCAATGAGAAGCAATTCCCTGTCAGCAGACAGAGATGAGGAGATATGAAGATAACCTTTCCTCGTCTGCGTTGTGGCAGCCTCTGAAGGCTGTTAATCTCTGAAGGCAGCCATTACAATGATGGCTCTGCATGTTGTGCCTGAAGAATAGTGACGTTTCATCATCAGTTTGCTAGAGATGCCGAATCAATGGAGAATTACTTTACAATTTTCCAAAGGCAGACATGACCAGTAATGCATGCTGCTGCTACATCTGATAAGCTTTTGCACTGCTGCCTCACACATTATTAGTAATTCTTACATGTGCTCGGAACCTCTCTTAGATGTGTCAGCCTATAACCCTGCAAAACCTCTGCTCAAATATTGTTAGGTTTGCAAATGCACAGCTTGGCATCTTGTTTTTCTGGGCTTGCTACAATGGCTCATATTCAGGACTTTTCTACTTCTCCATATTGGTAAAGAGCAAAAAGGCAAATGACACCATTTTTGGTCACATGCGGTTAAGCAAAGGTCACCTTGAATCAGGACTGATGTTAGCTACTGCTTTGTTCTGCAGTCTCCTGAAAGATCCATTTCCCAAGTCACTGAGCATGGGACAGCTATCCATATACCCAGAGCCTAATTCCTCCATTAAGCGAAAGACAAACTTATAAGCCTAAGACCCATCTGTGTTTGAAAAGGTGACTTTGAAGTCAGAAAATGAGAAGATCAGTGAGGTGGGAAGCAATCTCTGGAGATCATCTAGTCTAAAACCACTACTCGCAAATGTTAACTACAGCAGGCTGCCCAGGGCAGCATCCAGCTGGGTTCTAAATATCTCCAAACACAGACATTCCACAGCTTCTCTGGGCAACATCCCTACAGAAGAAAAGATTTTCTTATGCAATCGTAGCTCCATACATCATTCAAATTTTTCTTTCTCTCTTCTCCAAATAACTAGAAAAGTTGTCTATTAATTAGGGGGGAATTCTCCCCAGTCAGCTAAAGTGGGAAGGGTGGGTTCCCTGCCATCATGCATCATCATAAAGTTCTTAAGATGGAAATTTACAGCATAGATTGCTAATACTGAACAGGGATGTTCATTATTGTGTCTGTATACTAGCAAAGTCAGCACATACTATGCAAACATCACAGAGTCAACTTTAAAGGATGCCTGTATCACTTTGTTCTCCCACTTTGCCAGTTCCTTGTTACCACTGCACACAAAATAGAAAGGTGGGAGATTTGGCAGACCTTTTTCTTTCATTGCAGTATAAGATAGTGATGATTATTTGCCCCATTTAGGTTTCACATTAACAACAGAAAAAGAAAAGGAAAAGGTGGGAAAGAATGGGAAAGAAATCTTCCTCTGAAGCTTGGAAGATTGTATACTCTCGGGTACACAGAGAACCGCTACTGAAGAGCGAACTGAGGTGACATACACACAAATAAGTTTGTTTAATACAAAATGCATTTTGTTGAAGTTGGATCAGCTACGCTGCCAGTATTTTCTATGACCTAAAAAATACCTGATTATAAAACGAAGGAAATGATGGGATGAGAAAAATACAATCAACTTCCAAGCAGTAATTAAGGTAATGCTATGAGATAGTCCATGGCCAGGCAGGGAATTATGGGTCTGTCTTTGGTAAAGCTGAGAAATGAATGTGTCAGATCAGCTACTGAGTACAATAAAAATAAGGCTGTTTCCAAAGTAAGTACAAAGTGTAACAAATGTACTGCGTCATTAACTGCAAAGGTTAAGAGACACCTAGGCCAAGACAGGATTCTTTCCTCTGAATTTTTATATGGAAATAAAATGTCAGCTGAAGTCAGCCTTGCCTGTACCAGTAAATTTTATTCTATTATTATGTATAAAGTAACTCAATATGAAAAGATTAGTGCAGACAAAGACCACTACATTTAAAGGACCTCGACGTTAACTGGAACAAAAGATGATGATATGAAGTTAAGGATGACAGTGCTACACGCCACGTCAAATTTAGCTCCCGTAAACTAACATGATAGTTAAACGATGCTCAAGTATAGCTTCCAGATGGAGGACAGGAAAGAAGTCAGAAAAAACTTGCTTAAGATGATTTCTGATGACTTTCTTACTGGGCAGACATAATCAGCCATTAAAGACTATGGTAAAAAGAACGCAGTCTTGCAGGAATTGTATCCCACCAAAGATCCATTCATCCATTGTTACATATGCAGAACTGTTGACAGACGATAGTGTGAAAGAACAAATGTAAATGTAGAAAGTTACCCATTTCTGCCACTTTCAAAAATTCTGAAAAAAAAAAAACCCAAAACTGACATGTGGACATAATTGAGATAAACTGCAAAACTCACCAGTTTCTCAGTTTGAAAAGCAATGGTTTATGACTTCATGTTCCCTTTTTATCTAGGATCGTCATATATTGTTTTCAGGCAGAGACTGCTATATTGCTATTGATGTATTGCTCAAGGGTGAAGAAGAGTTGCAGAGAGACTTTGACAAAAAATCCAAGCCCCTAGAGGTCTGGACAATCACCAAGCACACAACGTTTACAAGAGTAAATGTTGGATTTTGCACCTGGGATAAGAGGCAACACTGGTTATATGTAATGACTGCAGGATGAGAGGCTGCACAACAGCCTATTTTTAGTGTTCTTCATTAAAACCAAAACACCACATATGAAGACAACCAACCGTAAGATATTAAAGCTTGAGATAAAAAACTTCTGAATTAAATAGTGTTTAAGAAGATACATACTTGCATTATGGACAATTATATGTATGTCTGAGTCTTTAACTGGAACTTATTAGATCACTCCAGCAATTAACATGCAATAATACGACTGTCAGGTGCATTATAAATGCAAATACGGGTATGAGAAGCAGTCTAAGCTCCAGAACAAAGTAGAGAATTCACACCATAAGCAGGAAAAAGTGGTCTTAAAGAATTTAAAGCACTGGAAATGATTATTAGATAATTGTTTCTGTTTTGGAACTTGTGTATTAGTTTCTTTTGAATTGTAGTTTTCCACTGATAAATACAACCACTGTACCATCATCCTAATTACAAAACAGGAATAACAGGGGAACGCAAAACTTATGTAGGAAAGGAAAACAGAAAGACTGGATTAAATATCTATGATGCCCAATTTTCTCTCATCAGGTTCAGAGACATATTTTAAGGCTTCCTGTGAAGTGGCCAAGCAGCTGTTTTGAGGGACAGAACAAGAATGCTGTCCTGAAGTTAAAGGCCATTGCATTCAAGCTTTAGCCAGCATAAATGCAGAGCAAGAGCCAGTATGCTAACATATAAATCTCTGACTTTTGTGTTGCCTGGTCGTAACTAGAGCCACTAGTATTAGGATCTCAAAATGTAATGAAGACTAAGAGAAGTGTCTATCCACATATCAGATGTCTATACATATATGCTAAACCTCACTCTGCACAGGCAGTTTATGTTGGCAGACAGTTCCTCAACCAAAACACACTACATTGACAAAAATATTTTTTTAAGTATAACCCTAGTATAGCCACATCCACTTTGGTGTAGAAAGGAAGCAACAACAGACAACCTAAATCAACACTGCCATGGCAGAGAGTTTCAAAAACAATCAGCCTCTACATATGTTAGCTACTATGTAATCTCGATCAGTCTTAGATAGAAACAGATGATGGGGGCTGCTGAATGGCAGTTGCAGTGGAAGAAAAGGCTTTCTCTACTCTCTGTCATGAGATGGTGCCTTGCCGCAGGAGAAATTCTCCAACAGCCTTCTTCATGTTCAGCTTCTCCCACTATTTTGCCACAACAGCTTAAAAAGTGAAATTAGGCTGGAGAAGGCAACTTACACTCTCCTCTGAGTTTATTCTCCACAAGAATTAGCTTGAAAGGGAAAAAAAAGAAAAAAGGAACCATAAAATATAGAGTAGATTTTCTTAAAACTCTTCAGGAGAAAGGGCAAAGAAGAAGAGCACTGATTTTATGCTCATCTTCACATTCCTTTCCATACACATCCCCAAACAGGACAAAACAATGGAAACAGTGGGCTATGGTTTCCATGCCATATAGGGCTGCACCCTGTTGAACAAAACTGCACACACAGAGGACTTTTGAAGCCCTTAGATAATGTTAGCATTAGGTGAAGTTATAAAGCTAAGTACCTCGAAAACGTTTGTTCATTTTTTTACCCAGAAGATACAGAACCGGTATATTTTCATCTTTCCTGATCCTTAAATACGAATTTAATTCTCTTTCCCAGATTCTTACACATTCTCAAAGTCCATTAACAGTTTGTGTTAGGAAAAACTTGAATTGTGAACTTTTTATCAGTTACCAGGAGCACCTAGGAGTTACACAAAGTTGTCTTCTTTTTTTTTTTGTTCTTCTTGGGTTTTGGTTGTTTCTGTGCGATTTTGTTTTTAAACGCAATGGGAAGGAAATAATACATTTCTATAACTGACCAGAGTTTCTCTGTCAAATAAAAAAATATTTCTGAAGATGGATTAGAAAAAAAAGAGAAACTAAATGTTTAGTGGGTTCTTAAAAAAATTATTTATCTATCTATTTACATATTTATTTTTACCCTGGCAAAATTCCATGTATTTTTAATGAAAAAAAAAAAACTGCATTTGCCATGACTTTTAAAGAGCCTGATCACACACATCTACTAATATAAAGAGGGAGGGGGGGGGGGGGGGGGAAGATATGGGCAAACCTTTTTGTCCAATTCTCTGAAAATCTCAACCTTTGATAAAAAAGCATACCCAAACTATAGTAGTAACAATGTGGTTAATGTTAACTTGAACGGTTCAGACGCTTGAGTTTTATGGGATTCCATGCTTCCTGAATATGGATAATTTGGTTTCTGGACTAATAGCAATTTGGATGGTTATTTCATTATTTCATCTCAACTGGGTTTTTGAGGAAATGTTTGCTGATTTGTGGGTATGTTGTTTTTATTTACCAATGAAATATTATACTGAAATACAATAAAGGCTTTTTCCCATTTCTGCTAAATATAAAATAATAGCAATTCAACCGTACCCCTGGAGGATTTCGTAGTGACAAAATCCTTCCAAGGGTTATTTTATCTTCTGTTTTAGTTTGTTGTTGTTCATGCTTTCATTTTGTCAGCAATTGAATCAATAATTAACTTGGACTGTCATGTTTTCTGTAATATAAATAGTACATTTAAAATAACAGCCTTGAAAAGCCCTATTTTCCTTAGGTTACACAACATCCCAAAAAAAGGAGACTGAAAACCACCACACAATAATTTCCATGTTTTGAGTTCCAAAGGAAAGCCATCTGCGGGGCTTCTGTTCCTGTTCTTTAGAGGCTCAGGATAAACTTAAAATGATCACTCTTCACATGTTTTCTAAACAACGTGTATGACAGTGCTTTTTGGTTTTCCACTACCTACGAATGTGGCATCTATCCTTAAAAACAACTCTGATGGATGGGTTAGGACCTACCAAAGAGCCTCCTTTCTTAGCGGCTCACAAAAGATGATAGAAGACAAGTACACATTGCTTTCTAGGCAATGGTCATCCTGAACTCTAATTGATATGACTGATACTGTCTATTAATATAAAGAAAAGAAAAATCCCTCCCTTGTATCTACTCTCTTCAAAGCTTTGTAGCTGTATTGGCTGTGTCATTCTGTTTCTTAGAGAGATTATTATTTTAATGAGATGGGAAAAACAGTGACATGACATCAATGGATAGAAATGCAGTTGCAACTAATATTGTAAAAAATTTCTTGCCTTATGAAAACAGTTTTGCCCAGATTCAGAAGGGTTTTAGTATTATTCCTCATTATTCATGATATTATGAGGACAAAAAAAAAAAAAAAAAAAAAAAAGCACTGAGAACAATACATGCAAATAAAAACCATGGAGTCTGCCAGAAATACCAAATGCAGCATACTACACTTAAGCATGTGCGATCTTATTTCTGGAGATACATGTACTATTTGGTCCAAAATCAATGTACTGCTGTTAAAAAAAGCCAATGGAATGTAATTACCGTGGAGGCTCTTTTGAAAAGGATCATAGGAAGACAACATAAAAGCAGAAAATTCCTATTACTAGGCTTAGAGTTTTGTCGCTATGGACTTTTCTGTGATGAAGACAACTTACTACAATTGTTTTCCCTTCACGATTTCTCAAAAAAACAAGGGCTGAAATAATGCTAAACTTGAGATTTCCAGATTGAGATGAACACCACGCCACACTTCAAAACTATATTCTGACTCTCATGGTTTAATAGTCCTTTCCCCATGAGGAAACTAACACTGAAAAAGTACTCAAAAGAGAACTCAAAAGAGATAGGGCTGCAGATTTTGGTGTTCATTTTGAACATGGGGCAACAGTTTAGAGGAACAGCCTTTTTTATGAAGGAGCTGTTTAATGACAGCAGAGAATGCTCTCTACCAAAACGGCCTGCGCAAATACATGCTTCAGACTTCATGTGCGCATTATGTTGTCCTCACGACTGGGCACCTGGCTGTCCTCTCCACTCCCGCTTCTTACAAAGCAGTTAAGCAGCTCAGCGATTTGATGAAGCGCTTTCTCATGACATTCTGGAAAATGATTCAACTAATGGCTTGGAGGGCAGGTCCAATTTTTTGCCTCACTGTCTGTGTTCTGACTCCAACTCTGTATAATATTTTGGAGAAAGTTCGCCTTTTCTGTGCTGTGCCGAGTAAATATTTTGTCAGTTGTTAAGGATGAGCTACAGAGTAAGACCTGTCGACATATCCAAATTCAGCAGCAAGACTTAGAAGTGCGTTAGAACTTTTTCCAGATTGTGATTTGTAATGTACTTCAGAAGCCAGCAGAAAACCAACCACTCGAACTATTACAGAAAGGCTGAATGAACCCTTTTCAGAGCAGTGAAAATGTTTTTTCCGCACAGTTGGAAAAAAAATCATTAACACTAGCAGAAAGAGCTGGGTGACAAACAGGGAAGTTCATTTCCCGGCGGGTGCATGGTGCAGCACCTTCTCCAACCAAGAACAAGACCTGAGCTGCACTGAGGACAGAAACCTGACTGGAATGAGGCAAAAATACTGCAAGGGTCAGTATTAATATAAAGTTTTGAAAGCAAACCGCACATCTCACAGACATATCTACACTCACAGTTTGGGAGGAATGAGCAAAGAAAATGCAAATAAAGGCTGCCTTGCTTCCTGTCGCCAAAGAGAAGCTATAGGGAAGGCACAATGAAGACTAAACAAAGACTCATTTCAGGAACCTAATTATTTGATCTCTGCTGCAGCCAGGCAATTACTAGAAGTGATGATCACTAAAACTGAATTCCGCTGCTTAAGCTTGAAAAACATTCAGCTTATAAAGTACTAAATAAAGAGAATGAAAAGTGAGCACAACTACGCAACTCAATGGAAATCTGTAACAGTGTCATGGTAACTGCTTGTTTGTACTTTTATGTTATGTCTAATGTAAAATCCCCGCAGTAATAATCTGTGGAAAAGAAGATACAGATAGATCCATATGTTTGGTGCTGTTGTGTGGACCACTGAAGAAATAAAATATAAAATCACTTTTCTTTCCAGTGAGAGAGTCCTTCCTTGTTTAGTTTTGCGAGTAGCTGTACTAAAATATTTGGTACCTTGAGGATAATGTGTCAGAGCTATTGTCTTTCTTCTACTGTTATACTGGTGTTGAAAAATAATTATTCCACTTTGCAATTGCGAGGTAAAAAAAATAAATCTTAAATCATTGGTAAGAACACAAAGGATGAAAAGGAGCAGCAGGAAAACCAAGACCATGAAGAAAGACAAACTGAAAAAATAATGTTTCTGTTCTCAGTAGAAAATATACCTGAAGAAACTTCTGTCATTACCAAACCTATGCAACACATAAATGGCAAGCAGTTTCACTTCCTTCCTTCCATCCATCTATCAACTCTTCCTTACTTCCTACCTTTCCTTCATCCCTCTTTTTCTCCTTTTTCTCTTTCCCTTCCACTTTTCCACCACTTAGTTTTCTTCCCTTTTTCCTTCCTCTCTTTATTTCTCCTATTTCATTTTTTTAAATATTATTCAGGGCATACAGACTTTAGATGGGAGATACTGACAGGCTTTTTCTAGCCATGGACAGAGTACCTCTTTCTCAATCAGGACATTTTTTAGAAAGCACTTACAATTGAGCCTGGGTAATTGCTCTAATCACCAATCCACTTTCACTCACGGCATGCTTAGAGCAAAGAAAACCAGCCCTTGAGTGAAGAGGATACTGGAAAGCTAGTAGAAGGCCAGAAGGATTCCATTTTTGTTGCAGCTATAGTTTGCTATTGGCAACAAGATCCAAAATGTCTTGCTGACTTGCAACACACTGAGGCAGAAGTTGATAAAATCTACAAATTTCAACTTGGAAGAATAATGATTCTTGTCAAAACTTAAAATTTGCACTGTGAAAAACATTTCCAGCACTGTTTCTAAAGCATGTTCTTAAACTTACCTTCTTGCCTTCAGCCACAAGGACATCACATTAGACAAATAAAAGCACAGTCCTGAATTTTTTTGTCCAGACCAACACTTCGTAAGTACTGGTTTGCCCTAGAAGTGTGCTACCCTCCTGTCCCATCCAATTTCAGGAGCTTCTGGCTATGCCCATAGGCCAAGGGCTCCTACCTACCACCATCCTCCTTCCCCTCTCCATCTGCTGTGTTATCCATGCCATACTCCAAGCTCTGAGTGCCCCTCCATGGCTCATCACAGCCCTCCCTTCATCTTTCTCCTCCCTCCCTGCCTGGGGCTTCATGTGCTTTTTTTTCCCCCAGTCTTGTTCCTCTTCCTGCCATCCACAAATCAATCTTTTCTGATTCATCAGGACTGAAGCAGAAATGACACAACCAGCTAAGGAGGCCATAGGCAAGGAGCATGTGTTGTCCTGTCATCTTGCAGCAGCTCACACAGCAGCACCCGCCTGCAGCCACAGCACTGCAGCATGGCCAGGATGCAAACTGCGAGATAGAGCACCTCAGAGCCCTGTGCCAGATTTGCAAATGTTCTGCTTATTGATTTACATGTGCTGTTAAAAAAAACAATTGCTAGAGGAATATAAAACTTGTGGGGAAAGCCTAGAGGAGAAGGGCTGGTTTGTGACGCAATACCGTTCTCAGTTTTGAGACAGGATTTTTGACAAAAAAAGATGCTGAATAGATATTCACAATTCATGACAGAATAGCATACTTACATGCATTTATTTGCATATAAAACCAAGAAAGGACTATTCTTAAAAAGCACATACACTTCAAATAAAAGTCATTGCTTCAACAAAAAGTAAAAGGGATTGCTTTCTTTAGTAGTCTGTCTCAATAAGGTGTGTTCATAACACTTACGTAAGTTACTTATCAATCATAAAACTTGACTGAGGTTAAGTGAATGTTGTGAGAGAGTCAGCAACTAAGTAAGGAGATAGCACACAACAGAATCAGGAAATTAGGTATATGCCAGCAGAGGATTACCTATACAGACACAGTCCTCTGATCTGCTCTATTTGGCATCTGGCTCGGAAGAATCTTCAGAGCATGTACACTCACTACCTATGTCTGGTTTCAGCAATGCACACACACTGCCTATCTCCCAGTTCCACCATGTTCATGAAAACATCCTGCAGTCATCCATTTTTTTTTCCTGCATGCGCATATTTAAGGTACATGCTTGGAAGACATGCATCATTTCTGGGATATCTGTCAATTCAGATGGCAGTACTTACCTCTTCAGGCCCAGTTTCTGCAATTTTTGTTTACTGCCGAGCACAAGATGACATATTATGATGACAGAACTTAATAAGGCAGGCGAATATCAAACAGCAATTCAACAGAACTTGAAAAAAAAATTAAGCTTTCCTTAGAAAAGTTTAGTTATACATATTTTAAAATCTGTTAATGTGCTTCTTAAAAATCAAAACCTTGGATAATTCCTTGCTGCAGTGACAGAAATGACCAAAGATTGCATTGTTTATGTCCAAGAAGTAACAACACCAAATGACAAAATTGAATAGGAATATGTTTTGTACTATTGGCAGAATATATGCACAGCATTGAAAGGACAAAGACAGAAAACTAACTAATTTTTCAGAGGCAAGAACTAGACTTGTGTAAGTTTTCTAGGCTTTTCCTTATTACATGTATTATCTAGCATTTTGAATGACATGTCTGATCTCCCTGAGGAAAAAAACTTAGTATAACTTTATTTCAAAAACAATCCAGGAGAACTAACAAAGTAATCTTAACTTTGCCAAAAGTGAGACAATATAGAAATGTTCTTCTTTTTTTACATGCTTTCACACAACGCGAAAAAGAATACAGTGGTGAAAAGCCGGAAACAACTGACGAAAGATTCCTATAGCAGAAAGTCCGTAATGACAGCTGAATCGTTATCTTCACGTGTGATGTATACAACAGTAGAGTTTAATCTAACAGCACAACTGGAACTACACACCACACTCATCCCAGTGGATAGCCCATTTAAATTGCTATAATTTCAGCAGTATAAACCACTGCAAAAGTCTTTCCAGCCTATGGTGTAGAAAAGATGCAGGAGGTCCTCAGGAGAGCCTACTGCCTCCGTTGCTCCTTTGTTCCTTGGACACAAGTATTGAACCTTTTAGAGGTTCCATGTAGAACACTGCACATAGCCCCAGCATCTGTAAAATAAATATGTCTTCACACTCAATTTATAGTTATCTTTTTCATACTGTCATCCAACCTTCCATCCAAAGACCTACTCAGGACTCCTTTTTGTTAGTAATCTGGAAGGACAAGACTGTTGTGATTCAAGCTTTGGAAACATCTTTCATTTTCATTTTTATCTAGATAAACTATTGATTTTGTCAGAAGATTGCATTTGAGAGGGATGAGAAAACAAACTTAACTGAATAGTGGGGTGAACTAAAAATAATTTACATCCATGGCTATTCTCTAGCCTTAATCTTGAGAACTGTAATGAACCACAAGTCTACAGAAGAGAACTTGTCAAATTCTTAACCAAATTTTTCCTTTGTAAGTATAACTTATTATCATTTCCAAAATTATCTTCCACAGACTACTGCAACAACAAACACAAGTCCATGCTGATCAGAACACCATCTCACTAGCTGATCTAATCTCACCGAGAGAAAGGGAGGCTTATAAAAAAACGCTGAAAGACTAAACATTGCAACTAATGCCAAGTTTCGCTTGAGTCATGCTATATGAAAGCTGAGGCCCAAATAGCTGATGTTCTTGTCTGCCAGAGGCTCATGTTCTCAAGTATAAAAACATTTTATATTTGCCAGTTATATTTCCAGGAATCACCAAGTTCTATTAAAGAAGACATGTAGTAGCTCATGTGACACCATATACTATATTCAATTTTCTCTTTCAAATGCATTAAGAAATGTTTTGTCAAATACATATTCTTCACAAACAGAACATAATCTGGATGGCTGTGAGTACACAGATGTTAATGTGTGACAGAGATTTTGGAAAGTATAGGCTCTAATTCATGTTTTCTGAAGGGTTCTGTATTTTACAAGGTCAGACCAGGAACTTTCAACTTAAAGTAAAAACAAGAACTATGACTGAATGTACAGAGGTGAGGAACAACCATTATGCTGCAGTTCATACTGCAATTCAAAAGCAACACAGTCAAAAGCATGCAGATAACTTTTCCATTTTGGTGGGATTTTAAGTAACCAGGAACTTTTCAAATTAAGGAAAAAAAAAATAACAACAAAATATGAAAACTCAGCATATTCCAGTGCTATTCTCCCTGACTACATGCCAGAAAGAAGACAGAAACTTTTGGCATTTCTGATCTTTCTTCTAGAGGGAAGCAGAGAGTCAGTCTTCCTCATCCCAAACTGTGCAAATGTATGCTGGTGTTCTGAGACATAGCAAGGACATATCAGAAGCCAGACCACCCCTTCCCAGAGGTTGTACCAGCCATAGCTGATCCATGGGAAGGAGCAGGGAGGAAGTGGTGAGGGGTGACGTGATGCGGCCTGGGCAGACACCCGGCTGCGGGTGCCTGGGTTCAGAGACAGAGCAGGACAGCATGGGTCCGCCCGACCTCATCGAGAAGGAATCCTGGAAAATGTAATCCCAGGATCTGCTGGGATTTGCAGGCCTCATAGAAAGGCATATTTGGAAGGGGTGCAAGACAGAAGCAGCCTTCTTTCTAACAATTGAGAGATCTGAAATAAACTAGGTCTGATGCTGGTCTCTGCGGTGAGCAGGGACAAAACTCCACTTGCTGGGCTGTCCCTGTCAGGGCCTGGGAAGCAGCCAGCAAACACCACAGCACTTGGGGTAGTATTATGCTCTGCGTACAGGCCTTTTTTAAAACAAACAAACAAACAAAAAAAGACTGACTAGAAGTGGTTTTAGTTACTTGTTTGTTTATACTTCACCTGCTCTGGGGAAACAACTCTCTTCAGGGCAAAGATGTACTGTTTGTTTCTAAAACAACCTGACAGGCAAAGCCTGCAGGGAGGACTGGTCTGTAACATGCAGGAAAATCACACACAGTGGTAATGGATTCAAAGGTTAATGCAGAGTAAATGAGGAAATTAATTAGGTTAATGAATGCCCTCAGCCAGCCACCCACCACCCCTTCATCCAAATATAATGGTACCACCGCAATCCAAATCTGGCTGCATCTCCCAGAGGAGTAAGAGGAATCAAGAGACCACAGAGCCCTGCCGCGTACAACACATGCAAGCTCTGAGTGCATAACTCCAGAACAGTGTAGGCCACAATAACTCATGGATCAACTGACTTCAGGCTGGGAAAGCCACACTGATTGCTGTCTGACTTCCCATGGTTTACAGAATTTCATGCTGCAACTGAAGAAAGCTATTCTTTTAAAATATGTTTGCATCACTGAGTATGATCAATTTTACTTACTGGCCATCATGCAGGTGGAAGGCTCACCTACTTCCCAACCCATCTTTATAGAACTGGACTCTCATACCAGCTCCTGAAAAGCCCATGAGTAGGTAAGTTAACATCCTAGCACAGCTTCTGTTCCAGCAACATTTCAGATTTCAGGCTGCTTTACCAGCACCAGGCAGCCCTGCTTGCACAGGGGTGGGACAAGGTGACCTCCAGAGATCTTCTGACCTCACTCAGTCTGTGATTCTGCTGTGCACTGAACTTTCTGGCTGGGCCATGGTTTTCATAATGTGGTTACTCCTCATTTCCAACCAGCCATGTAGGAGAAATACAAGTTCAGCCACAGAAATACAATAGGAAAATGCAGTTCAGTTTTGAACTAGCTCAGAATTAATTATTTTGTGGCATCCAGATTTAAGATGTTTGAAATACGTATAAAAATAAAACATATTGGTACAAAATAAGTAAATTTTTAAAAATCAGAACATTATTTTTTTTGTTTCTATTAAAGATAGGGTAAATACAATCTACAGATATATTAATAAGAGGCAAATAATGGCTGCGCAGGTTACTGTATGTCCATGTAATAGCGATGGTTTTGGATCTGTCGGATGGGAAGCCCTGAAAAGCCAGGTGCTAGGGCATCTGTGCTGTATTTATGGCATTACAGTGTATCTTTGCTAAGCTCAATCATTACATTAAAAAAAAAAAAGAGAGAGAGAGAGAAAGAGAGATTTCCATGTCTTCTGGCATATTTGGGCCATGGAGGAAAAAGAGGAATAATTAGTGCAAACTCCCAGGAAGGTAAACAGCTGTAAAATCTGCTGCCCCTGTTGGGGAAAACCTTTTTTCAGTGCAAGAATAATAAGGGATTGGGAAAGATTTAAAATGAATCCAAGGCCAGGGAGCCACAGCTTTAAATTCAGCAGCATTAACAAGTTCACATCTGTCTCTAATAGCACCAGCAGTAGTTGAAGTGTTACACCTAGTCAGCTAGGTCAACTATGTGCAAATTACTTATTGTATACAACATATTTTCCCTGTCAGGCTAAAAAAAGCAGTACCGCACTCCATGAAAGGCAGATGGTGATTGCCTCATGTTGTGTGTGTATGAGTGTGCTAGGGATTATCACAATGAACTGCAAGGGATGCTGGACCCATGGATCTGCTCACAGCTCAGGTGTCCACCGTTAAGTGAGGGTGCTGGAGCAGGGAAACAGATCTAATAATGTCAGTGTGAGACTGCGGATCTCTTGTTAGACTCCTATGGGTCTTAGCCTGATTAGCTTATCCAAAAGAATGTACACACAGGACCTCTTCCTGCATGGAAAACAGTGTTACAAAACAAAAAATAAAGGGGCTCTTCAGCGCAGCAGTGGAAAGCGCAACAAGCTGAAGACAGACCAGTCATAAATTTGGAAAAGAATTAGCAGTGACAATGAGTAATGACAGGAGCAAGCTGCTAAGGAAAACAGAAGATTGTTTATCTCTTCAGTTCATGACCAAATGCCTTTCTGGAAGATAAACTTCAGTGAAACAAAAATTACTGGGCTCGCTACAGGTGCAAGTGAAATGCTATGGCCTGTGTTAAACAGAAGGTCAGACAAAATGATCTAATACTCTTTTCTGGCCTTAAATGCCATGAATGTCTGGGTTTGTCTGAGTGGTATTTAGTCAGTAGGTGAGAACTTGCTCTGTTTCTGAATCTGGATGCATCCAAGCCAATGAGGAATCTGGAGCTGTGTAGCTGTGGTTAGCACGGTGCACAATCCAACCTCATCAAATTGTTCCTGGCTTGGAGCTGGCTGATGCCCGTCCAGCTCTGAGCACAGAGTAAAGTTGCACAGACACACCTACCCCAACCCAAAAAAGCAGCCGCCCTCATATTTTCCCAGATAAGGAGACAAAAGGCATGTCTGTGCCACATCCTGGAACGTGGTGTGGAGATCTCTGTGATGGCACTCGCTGCACCAGCTGCATGGACCGTGGCAGTTCCGCCACTGCCAGCAGGGCCTGGCTGAGAGACCAGCTTGTCCCCTTTGTTCCAGCATGTGCTAACCTGGCTACGCTACTGCAGAACTGAGCCCTTTTAGTGGTGCATGTGCTCTCCTACATGGTGCCTGAAGACAACCTGTCAGAATAAGGTAGATAGGCACAAAGACTCCTTGCTTCTCGTGCTACTCCAAGGTAAATATATACATGGGATTCATTTTTTTTCTGGAGGAAGAATAGGGGCTCAAAACATGCTCACTGGTCATGGCTGAAGCTTAGCTGCTCCAAAAGGACAACCTGCATTCCCCCCCCCATCAAACTTAGCGCCTGCTCTGTGATCTCTTTTTCTCAGCATGAACCAAACCAAAGCAATTCTGACTACAAAAGGAGTGATACTGTCACATTTGTTCTGTGCTCAGCATCTCAAGAGTAAAACAATAAATGACATGGTAAGAATGTGTGTCAGATGGGCAAAGAGGGCCAAACAAAGTGCACATAGTCTAATATCATCACCTGGTCTACTTCTAATGAAAATGGAGTGAAGAAGACATTGAAAATCTCCATTTCTCAGCTCAAAGCTCTGCATAAACTGGAACAGTGCAGCTTGAGAAGACAGAATGTGGTCCTGAGGGAAGACTGTTTTCCAAAAGGGCTTATGGCATTGGACTGAATTCATGAGGTGAAGAATTCAAGTAAAATTACAAACCAAAAGTGAAAATCAGACATTTACTCCCATTTGGACCATCTAGCCCTAAATGGTAAGCACTGGGAAGAAATATGGAACAACGGATTAAACACTTGTAGCTATTTTGAAAATATCTTAAGATTTGTAAGAAGTACCAGGAGTTTAGTGTATGTGGAACTATATTTAAAAAAATTGAAAGACAAATGTAGAAAACAATAAATATAAGCTAATCTTTCAAGCAAAACTCCTTTGTAAGAGACTGTAATTACTGTGAGACATGGTCTCTTCCAGGGATGAGAGACTCTTCATCGTGTAAATTTTAAATCATTTGGCTGCAGATTTAAAGAAACAATGCAGCTCTTCCAAGGACTAATAAGCAGCAACTCTATTCAATCTGTAGTAGCCATGATTCAATCAGAAGTACTGATGTAATAAACGTGAAAGATGAAGCTGAATAAAACTCACCAATACTTAGCACATAGCACTGAAAGTTAAGCCTTTCTTTCAGTGGTAGTGAAGTAGGTGACATTCTACGCTCACAGCACTGTCAAGTATTTCATGACATCTGAATTTTTTTCTTAAGGCATCAGGTCTTCAATTTACATTATTAGCTGTTAATCTCAAGTTTTATTCAATAAAAAAGATTTTCCAATTCTTCACGACGTGAAGAGAAGCTTAAAACAGAGACCTTAAGAATTAAACGACCAAGGCAAAGTTTCAAAACTTGCATATTTCTCAGCCTCTGCTCCTTCTAATCCTGGCCATTCATATGTTAATGCTTGCAGGCTTACCTTCCAAACCACTGACACCTGGTAAAAAGCCCAAAAATACTGGCACCATCACAGGATGCTCAGGGTTGATCCGCATGTTTCACACTGAGACTATGTAAAGAAATACTCAATGAGAAGGACTGGTGCGCGAGCAGTGCTAGCACATACGACTTACTCCACAGGATAGCTCCTGAAAGCATCCTGTGTCGTTATGTGGGTGGACAGTTCCTTGAAAGAATAATACCCAGCTGAATGAGCAGAGCATTTGGGAAAGAGGCACGGGGGGTGAAAGGAGTTAAGCAGTGTTTCAGCTAGTGCACAAAAACTATAACACATACTAAATGGTTTAAAAATACATGTTAATCACAAAACAGAAATATCCAGGATGATAACCTCAAAAAGTGAATTTTTTTTACAACCACAGGATCTTAAAAGTTGAAAACTCTCCTTCCTCTATCTTTTTTGTGCACCAGTATGATCCTCAAGAAAACACCACTTCTGTTGCTGTGCTAGGAACAAAAACAGGATGGATAACAGACACTGGAAACTCTCCATTTGCCTTTACCACGAGGGTATTTTTTTCCCATGGATCATAAGCAGGGCAGTCGGGCATTCCCTTGAGGCAAACAGAGATGTTTTCAGAACATCATGCAACAGGAATACTCCCTGACAACATGTCTATAATAATATGTTCTAAGCACAATTTTCTGTGCTGCATCTCAGGCATATTTTTATGCCCATTCATTTGCCTTGAACCCGCGTAGAGACCAATACAACTACACAACAACCTTTTAAAAGCAGGGAGTCTCATTTAGTCACACAGATGCTCTTAACCAGTCAACAGGTCCATAAAATTTTCTGAGAAAGGATCTGTGTATCATCATTATCCAGTTTCTCAATCAGCAAGGTGGAAAAGGTTATGATGAAAGAAATGTACTTAGTCACAGAGTATCTGGCGAGAGGAAGGATTCCAACCCACTCCTTGTCCGAGCATCTGGTTTCCTTACGCAGTCTCTGCGGCCAGACTTCGATAAAGAAGAGAAAAGTGAGACAGTGCCAAATACCATCCAAGGCTTCACTGTGGACAGACTTGATTAAAAAAAGGAAGACTGTAAGTTTGTTTCAGTCCCTTGAAGCCTGAACCAGCACACAGCTAATGTAAGAACCACTCCAGGTGGCATTTCCCCAAGCAGGAACAACAGGTCAGCATCAATCCCATGCTTGAGGGCTTTGCTGGACATCCTGGCTTGGTTCTCTGTGTAGTAAACAGAAGCTCACCAGCTCCTTTCCTGCACATCTGGTAGGAAGTGGAAGCACTGGTGGTGCATCAGGCAGTACCACGTGCACACAGAGAGGCGTGCAGCACTGTCTGAACAGGCTGCCCAGGGATGTGGTGGTTACACCATCACTGATGGTGTTCAGGAAACACATGGAGGGCACGGTGGGGATGGGTGGATGGTTGGACGAGATGGTGGTCTTTTCCAACCTTAATGATTCTAAAACACTATGGTTCTATAGGTTTGGTAGATGCCTTGCTATAAACATAGCAAGAGGAAGATTTCTAACTCTCACATGCTCTCACAACAGCTGCTTTCTCTTCGCACTTTAGCTGCAGTAGTACTGCTCACTGAGAAAATATCACTTCTCTGTGCTGCTGATGGCCCTTTCCTTTTCACATCTGGAGACTGTTAACTGTTTCCCATGTGGTCTGAGTATTAGCAGCAAAAACACTCCAACAAATTCTAGTAAAATTGATTTATTTTTATTAACTGGACACTGGAAACTAAAATAATGCTGTATGAGGGACTTTATTTTCCCTTCCTCTTCACACTGACATTTCACCTTGACCTGTCCTATGAAATAAATAATAAGGGAACCTCATGTTTTACTGACTGGAAATTCAGAATGGAAGAGGTCAAAAGCTGAAAATAATTTAAGCGTGACATCTCTTCTGTTTAGGCAAGCTTGAGTATATATGAGCAGCAGAAGTTCCAGCTAAAACTCAAACTCCATTCTGTGAGGCTGTGACTGCCCTGTGGTTACCAACAGCTTGCAGCAACTCCTGGTTTTTGCAAAGTCATAACTTGCTGCCACGGGAAGAATAGTAGCAGAAACTGAGCACACTGCTTCGAGGAGTGAACTACTGTATGAGCAAAAAAAAGTACATATATGCATATGCACATTTTGCAACTGCATGCTTGCTTTCTCAGTTTAGTTTTTGAGGCCATTGTACCAGTTATTCTATATTTTTATTTACTTACTTCGTAATTACAGATCCAGTTGCCTGTGAATCAAAGGCACTTGCTATGTGTCAGGCCATGTCTGTACCAGAAAGCTCAGCTACAGAAGACCTAATAAGCCCTGGGCTGTAGCTTGAGGCTTTCTGCAGCTGCTGCTGCCATGGCAGGAAACGTGTTCCCGCTGTGATGGTGCTGGGATGGATACCTCATTTTGGGATTTATGTCATGGAGAAAGGTGATACAGTGAAGGACACAGAAAGGCTGTGCTTGGCTGGCTCATATCAAATTTATAAATGGGTGTATACAGGCTGCAGAATGCACAAGCTGTAACATGGTGCAGCAAGTCTAAGCAACAGCTCCTGCCTCAAGCAAGCACTGGCTTCTGGGGAAGGGGTTTATTGCTCCGCATTCATCACCAGATACTCAGGAAAATGAAACAGAATGGCTTTTATTTCTACTACAAATCATGCACAGCACCAAAAATCTTTGTTGCAGCCAGGAGAAAAGCAAAAGTTTTCCTGTGATCGCTGAAAAAGCAATACCTTTTTTAATTTATTTATTTTTTTACCAATTGCTTTGAAATTATGGAAGAGAATGCAATTTTTGAAGTCTTGCATATCATTCCCACTTAGGAAAAGGAGGAAATAAATCAGAAAATCCTAGGATAATGAAGAAAGTCCTGCAGTGTAAGAAATTATTTTTTAACATTTTGAAAACTGTGCGACAGAACCTTGCAGCCCATAGGCCAATGGAAGCCCACTGAAGCAAAGCTCGGGCAGGGAGGGGGCGCCTGCCAAATTCCTACTGACTGATAACGAGGACAGCTGACGATAGTGACCTCTGAAAGAATAAGAGACATGGAAACTGTGGGCTAACTTCTTCAGAAACACCACCCCTTCTGAGAGAGCAGTAGGTGTACGTGCATGAATAGATATAGGCTAATGCCTATAAATAACCCCAAGCTGGCGGCACTACGGCAGTAACAGAAGCCAGACTGTGGCAACAGCCGGCTTCACTGCAGAAATTTCCATCTTAATGCCATCTTCCTCCTTGCCTTGGGAGACGCACTGAAAACAGGTCTGGATAGTATATTAAAACTCTATCATGCTTTCAACAAGGTTTCACAAGGTTACACTTGTAATTTTTCAACATCATTTTAGAAAACTACATCACATGTTCTTTGGTTCAATCTCCATGCAATAACCTATAATACTCCCAGATTTCATTGTTTATATGAAAATGCCACGGAAAGAGACCTTTAAACACAGTTTATGTTTTAATCCACAAAGTTTTCTTTACAACAGCAATGAAGAACTTTATACAAAAGAGTTTAGACAAATTAACAAGATTAAAAAGTAGATATCCTTCATTCCTTTAGCTGTTATTCTAAGCTGATATATGTGATGTATTCCTTCAGAATGAATGTCACACCTTCTCAGTATATACAAAAAAAAAAAAAAAAAAAAAAAAAAAAAAAAAAAAGCCTAAGTAAACCGTCTGCCATACTCTTGTAAACTTCAATCCATTTGTTTGCAGAGTGATCATAGATATCGGAAAGATTAAGTATTATTTTCTTTTCTTAGCAAAGGTTAGAATATGGTTGGCAGTTCTGCTGCAGTAATGCTAAAGGGACTGGTTTCTATAAATATAGTGAAAACGCTAAATTATCACATGCATCACATCTGCACTGCATGCACAGCAACAAAGACAAAAGGAAGACGAAGAGAGAGGCAGGAAGCCCTACCACTTTTCTGCCCTTCTGACAGTGCAGGGTTGCTGGGCTCCCATTTCCTTCAAGAGTAAATGAGAATCATTTGCTGCTCTAACTTGTACTGACAGTAACGGCCTTGTCTATGTCATCTGTGAGGGGACTGAGCAGGGACTAGTTCTACTTAAATGCTCTGTGGTAAAAATATTTCCAAAGACTTTTTGAATGCAAAAAAAATTACATATTTCTATTTATATTTTAAAATGACAGTCACGATGTCATTTGCGTGTTCAGACTCATCTTTCTTTGCCTGACAGTGTATAGGTGGGATTTCCCAGGTACAAACCAATTTGATACAATTTGCTTTCAGGTTCACTGCAAAATGTTCTTCTTAATGCTATAAAACTTACCAAGAGGCTGTACAGTATTATATTACATGCTAATGGTATTTCCAGAAAAAAAAAAAAAAAAAAAAGAATTGCACATGAATAAGGCAATGAAAATATGTAGGTAACCATGGCTACTGTTGTGAACTAAATAACATTTTTTATACAGCTGTGAATATTTGTATTATTGCCAGTTAAGCTGTAGAGTTCAAATGGAGACAGGGCTAGTAAACACTGAATTCTTGCCTGAAGAAAGGTACTTCCCTAAGTGGATGCAAACCTCTACCTCATGTCACTACACATATAGTGCGATTTTTGTCCAGTAAACACTCCTTCTCGTTCAAAATAATCAAAATACATCACTTCATAGCCACTAGTTATATTATACTGTCAGTGATACTCTTTTGTACAAGCTACCTTTTTTGTTTTAAAGATATTTTTATTTCTGATTCCCCTGCCATGTACCTGCAATTGCATAAAGGCTTTTGAAATAGCCTTGGCTCCAATAAGAGGCTTTTGGAAGATCTTAAAGAAATTTAAAAGCAAAACTCTTCAATTTTCTTTATTTTTACTAATAGTAACATCCCTCTGGAGAGCAACAGAAAACTCAAATCCAAACAACAGGGCAGACAAGGAGGGCCTTTTCTCCTTTGACATTTTTTTGAATTTCCAAGTTCATCCCTCTTAAATCATTCTTTTGTTTACATGTCGGAGCCTTTCTTCTCAAATCAACAGAGAAGGAATGGAAAACTAAGGGATCTGTCACCTGATAAAAAGGTATGCCCAAGTAAATTATTTGGAACAAGTTGGCAGCAGTTGCTATACTAAAAAAAAACACACCACATAAACCCCAAAACAGTTTGTGAATGAACCTATGTTTCCCATGATACAAACAAACAGCAAATAATAAAACTCCTATTGTAACTAAGTGAAGTGAGACTCAGAGAACATCTCTCTGGTCAAAGAGCGAATCACTTCTTCTTTTCAATAGAGCTTAAAGCCCAAGAAAGTGCTCATCCACTCACTATGAATTTGTCTTCCCTGCGTTGTTTGGAGGGAAGGTGCCAGTCCTTAATAAAAGCACTAGGTAATGAAGTAAATTCAGATTTACATTGTGGTCCCACCTCTAGCAATTCTATATCCTCAGGAAAACAACAAACGCTGTTTTTTTGGCTTCTCTAGAACACAGCTCATTTCTCCCAGTCTTTACCTGTCTTGTTCATTTAAGACTGCAAGAAATTCGAGGAAAAAACACCTCTTATTTCTATCAGCAATGCCCACCTTGAAGATAATTGTGACGTTCCTTAAAGTGGTACAGTTGTTACTATTACACTCATAGAAGCCTACTAGATTAACACCCTGCTATCCTACTAAACTGGTGGCATGGAGAATACCGCTGTCGGGGGCACGGCAGCAGAGTGCAGGGCAAGCAGCTGGGAGAGCCAGGATCTGAGGATAGGAGACACAGTGAGGGTACAGAGCCCTGTGTACACAAGAAAATGGAACAAAGAAAATTGCTCTGCAAACAGTGATACTGCACAGCGGTCACTGATAACCAAACAAAGCCAAATTTCTACATGTTGTTATAGAATAAATGATGGGTCACATTTTCAATATATGCCAGGTACTTTAAACTTCTCTTTCAAGCTTTTTCTCAGTGATGTACAATACACACAGTTATCACCTCCATGTTCTATGGCTCTCTCCAGCTGACTGCTGAATATTATCATTACCTCTTTATTCTAATATTTGGTTTCCTCTATTTTGCTCACTTTCTGTCTTTTCCTCTTAACAACTTTAAGATAATCACTTTTACTCTTAGCTTCTGAGACATGCATTTTTTTCTCCTTCTAATTCGCTCTTGTTTTTCATCTTTCATTCCTCTGCCTCAGGAGCAAAGATCAAAATGCCATCCATCTTAGTCTCTGATCTAAGAATGCACATATTCACCTTTTAAAATGATTTGCAGCCATATGTATTTTTTAACAACTTGCAGCCAATGCACATTTGTTTGTTAAGGGGAACATCAGTAAGTCTGTGTACTAGTTAAAACACATTTTAAATAGATGTTTCCTTTTAGAAAATGAAATTGCTCCTTCCCACTTCTTCATTTTAAAAAGCGCCTTAAAGTACAAAGTTCAGTAGACCAACATACATATTTCATCTCTCCCAAAAATAGCTCATAACATTTATCTACATTACAAATACATTACTGTATCTGCAAAAGAAGCCACAAAAATGTGCATGGTAGTGACTCAGCAGATTGGAACTCTGCATATAGGGTTTATAGAAAGCTGATAAAGCTCAAAATAACAGAATAAAAAGCTAAAAGCCCCAGGATGCAAATAAAATTTCTTCCTGTGGGAAACAAACTTAAGGATGTGATTTGAATACTAGAGCCATTTTTGATAAGGAAGAATTTCCTTTCCAGGCATATTTGAACTTGCTATACCACGCACCATGTCAGCCTACAGTATTTTATGAGACAGCAGTAGCACAAAATTTGGTATAAAACCTTAGGTAATGTTGCTATTTGAAGCAGGGGTCACTTCTCTTCTACAACAACACCAGCTTCTAGCTCTAGCTGAGTAAACTTGAGGAACTTCATTCTTACCCATGAATCCCAAAGTAACCTGTACAAAGGCCATTCACTTCTTCACTGCAACTGAATTAACTGGATGCTGAGGTATGCAAAATGGAAATACCCGCAGGCCTCCAGAAGAGTGAAGAGCAAGCATGGTAATTCTGGGCTGGCACAGCAACTGCCCTCCTTGGGACACTTTGTGACCGCAATCAGCACAGTGTTATAAATGCCCTAACAGCCAGCACTGGTTGCTAACTATTATTATGGAGCCCCACAAAATGCAGACTTTAGCTACTTAAGACACATAAAAGCTGCTTTTGATCAAACACTACCTAATTTCTATGAGATTATTCAGTGAAATAGTGGCAGAACTAAGAATAAAACTGAAATTTAAAAATGGAGTTTAAACAGCACTTCAAATATGCAGTGTTAACTGCTTTGAAGAGCAAGAAAACTCTGAAGAGTTAAAGGATACCATTTAATATTGCAGCAAAGATTCAAGAGGACAGGTTGGCCGCTGATCGGCCTTTTACCACTGAAGCACCTCCACAGGCAGTGCACCTTCTCCACACCCTGAGTTTTTTTTGCTGAGTAAATTACGGTGTCAGAAGGACGAACAGAGTCACCTTCCTAATCCTTATGGTCACCCTGAGAAATGACACCTATGAAAGGCAATTATTTTTGCTGGGTGGGGCACCAGACTTGGGCTTCTGTGACTCAAGCAAATGTCCAAAGATAAAATGGATAATTGTAGACTTTTGTCACTAAAGGCAGTGGCTTACACATCTGTCAAAAACACCCTCATGCTACATCTAGAATTTGAATCTCTTGTATTTGGAGAGTTACTAAAAATGCAGAGTTTACTTGTCTGCATCTATGCAGGAAAGTAAAAATATGGAGATGGGACTGCACAGCAGGGCAGACTTCAGGTTATATCCTATGCTCACAGCCCACCACAAGAAAAAGGAATTCCCAAGGTCATGCCAAAATCCTTGACTTCTGCAGACCAACATGCATAAAACATTACTGCTGTGGCACTGCTTCAACATATTAATCATCTGAATATGAAATTCTTTCTGCAGAAATGCTATCTCTTTCCAAATACAAATACATGTTAAAAAAAAAAAAAAAAAGCAATTAACAAAGAAACATTACTTATAAGAAGTAATTTCTTACAAAAACGTATTTCCTCACATTAGCATTCCTATAGTGCTAGTGGTCTCGGGATGGAGGGAGAAGTAACATCTTTTATTTCACCAACTTCAAAGGCTGGAAAAAGCATATAAGCTATTGGGCTCGGACTCCTTTCACCAGGTCTGCTGATTCTTCTGGTATTGTGTCCATGTGAAATAACCCACTTTCCAACAATGATAAATAGGTAAAAATCTGGTCTCTGAGTTAGTGCATATGTCTTCAATTGAAGGAAATGCTGTCTGCCAAGCTTCAACCAAGTAGATCATAGGTCTGTGAAAAAAAGAATCTAAAAGGATGGAATCCAGTTGCTATAGCGGCAAATTAAACAAATAAATGAGATACCATGGAATGCTGCAAAATATTTGCGGTCTGATTAAGTCATATTTGCCACATGTGTGAATACTAACAGCACAGTTCAGAAAAGTGGGTACAACATAGTACAAAAACACTTTTATCATATCAACATATTAATTCTTATCTGCGTAAGTGCTAACAAATGTTAACAAGCATGTCCAAAGATACAAAACACTGCATTTTACTGTAATCATAAGGCAGAGTACAGTCCTCTTAAATGTATAAAGATAGAAAATAAGTGTATATTAAGATATTTTATCTTTGAAATGATATTTGCAATCCTTTCCCATGGTTGCACGGCATTCTAAAGAGACAAAGGCTTTTTCGTAGTGATCACATCTAAGATGACTTGCCTACGGGCTACTTTAGAACGCACAACCTATAGCAGGCAGCTGACATACTAAACTTTCCTCAACATGAGCATTCCCCCCCCACAAATATATATATTTTTTCAGTGAAATGTTCTCTTTTCTCCATAAAATATGCTATTTGAATATACCTATTATTAATCTTAACCCTATATCACTTACAGTTTGATCTTATTATTTGCCTATGTTCCCTGGGAAAAAAAGCACAGGGAAAAAAAACAGAAGACTATTATGTTATAAAACAAGCACCTGATTTTAATTGAGAGGAGGGCACAGAGACTGTTATCAAAATGTTTATCAATTACTGACATTTTTTTGCACCAGTGTAAAAGTTGAACATTATTTTGCTTTTATAATCTGTAAATCACATATCTAAGATATAGTGTAGCAACATCAGAAAAACTATCTTAAGCACTGCAAAAAAATGGTGCATGGCTCCGGCAGTGATTAGAGTGAGCAATATAAACTGCACTGAATGTTAAAACAAAACCAGCATTTCTAATATTGGCAAAATTATGGGAATGAAGTGAATGAGTTTCTGTCCCACATTGGTGCTGGTTCAACAAACAAACAAACTCAGTGCTCCAGGGCCAAACCCTGGTTCTAGGAAAACACTGCTCAGTGTGTTCTCCACAGCCAGAAAGACAGAAAGTCTAAGACTCCCTTTGAACATCCTGTTGAGGCCTTTCGTTGGTCATTCGTTTTGTGCCCATAGTAATCCGCAAACATTTGTATGAGCAACCTCATCTGAAAATCCATTTTAAGTTTTCATTATTATTACTATTATCATTTGTATTAATTTCAGAGTTACCTGTGGCTCTGTCAATTGAAGCAGGAAGGTTTGAAATACAGATGGTGCTTATCACTGATGCCTCAAATATGTGACCTTCCAGTATGCCTGCAACCCTCAGTGAGCGGCTCATTTGGCTGCTCTAGCATGCAATGCAACTCACACTTTACTGCTGATAAGGAAAAATAATGCACACTCTGAATAGGCCTGCTTTCAGTAGCAGAGCTGAAGTTTTTGGGGTCAGATGGACAGAAGAGATAATGTTCTGCATTGCCAGATAAAAATATAGGCAGGGACACCTCCACCATTCTACAAATAGCACATGGGTACAATTTATATGAACACAAGCCTTATACTAACAGGTTGTACATCACTTTATCCCTAAATATTTTAAAGGATTTGAAGCTCCTGGCATGTCACCATGCAAATATTACTTTGTCTACCCTATAGACCTATGCCTAACAGCAACAAAAGCAAGTGCACCCCTGCTGCTTTTTTTAGGGACCAGTTTTAGCAGCATCACCTGTCTTTTTCTCCCATCCAACCATCTTTCCTCTATTTTCACTCTTTCTCCTTTGCCACTACTTTGACAGCCACATTCCTTGTTTCAGTGGACACAACAGGCTTTCAGCTGTGCTAACAGGCTGAGTTACATCACCTTACCAACAAAAGAAGATAAACCTCAAAAAAACAAAATTTGGCTCCCAGGTCCTTCATTTGTAATACTCGCATCTGAAACAAGGTGCATGTGTTTAACTCAAAGACATTTTATGAAAGGTTCCTCATTACCAATTGCTGGGTGCTTCTGCATGTGGAAGAGGCTCTGTGTTTGCCTTCTGTAGATTACTAGAAACAAGAAATAATCAGAAACATTCAGCACCTGTCTTTGGTTAGAACGCTCTCTTCAACTTACTGTACAGCAGAGCCTCCTCTGGAAGCTGCGCAGTGTTATTAGGGACAGCTTCCCACTCCACAAAAACACTGTGCCATTACTGAATAAGGTGGAAGGCTTTTCCTATTGGTCCCAAGAAGATGACACTCATGTAATTGTCTTCTTATTCTAGAAGCCCCTCTCAATTTCCAGGTGCTAGCGATCACAAATTTTGACCTACAATCAATTTTCAAGCCTGTTATACAAGTAACAGAAAATTTAAAAAAATCTTATATGCTACTGCTGTTTTTCTCCCCAAACGGAGAGAATAATCGGTACAACTGTATTCATGCTTCAGTGGTGGAGCTGGCAGATAACGAGGAGAGATACCAGACAAAGCAATATAACCACAGCACGAACATGAAAAAAGTGTATGGATCCAGCAATGGCACTTTCACTCTTTTTTATAAGTACTCTGGGTTCCCAAGTGACCAGCATCAACTACTGTTCTTTTCATTACACGGATGTTTAAATCATAGCCATCCAGAATTGAGTGTCCAGGGGAAAATTAAGTTACAATCAAATTACAAATTTTCATCAGAAATTTTTATCAGAAAACTTTGCGAGTTCTCTTACAAGAGGAAACTACTTCCTGGAACACCGAAGTTCTTATTCACACCTAACCTATGAAAATATTATAGATAAATCAAGAAAAACACTTTAGTTGGAATATCCTTCCAAATCTTAAACTGGATTTAGAAGCAAATGTAGGAAAAGGGTAGATTTCTAGATTTAAGTGTGAGACATTGCCAAGGTGAAGTATATTGTGTAAAAATAGCCTACACAGGGGATGCTGCTGTATTAGGAAAGCATCCTCAAGAAGTATAATACCAGATCTAAGGCAAGGCCGCCAGGAAGAGCATCAATTGGTTATGTGGCAGGAGAAACTCTGTACCACTCTCCAGTAGGCTATGGTTTTCAGCTCAGCAGCCAGTGAGAAAGAGAGAGAACTTGTGAATGAAGCAGGGATGTGTCAACTGGACACATCTTCCTCTCCACAGCTTGTGTCTACTATTTGTCCCAGTTTTTTCTGCATCCTCTTGAACGCATTTCCAAAAAGCAGAACAAAAAAACACAACAACAAAACAGATATTACCTAACAGGAGGAGTTTGTATAGACTGTAATGGCACATAACCAATACAATAATCAAATTTCCAGACCTACAAAGCCAGGCTGTATTCCGCTTTCTCAGCCTCTCTGCTCTAGAGGTTTCATATGAAGACAATTCTTTGTTTCTGACCTCCAAAGCCATTAAACTCTATCCTTGTATTTTACTTTCCTTGCCACAAGCAAAAGATGATTCATGTCTTTAAAAGGAATTTGGGACAGTGTCTATGAAAAACAAAGGACTCTTCACTGAAGTACGCTAATTTGGACAAATGCAGCATGCAGACCTGCTGTGTAACCTGGCTCAAAACCAGCAGTGCTCAAACTTAGATTAATTCAGACTATAGACTTGTTCATGCGGGCACCAATTAGGACAGGGACAACCATTAGTTTGGTAGTCTGTATTAATAATAAAGAGAATGTAACTTTTGCAAACAGATGCTCTCTATTTACCTTCCTATCCAGTTTCAACACAAAATGGTAAAACGAACTGATAAGAATCCTGTTACTATGACACACCAGATCCCAACACTGAAGGTTGGCCTTTAATTAGAAATGCCTAATACTGACACAGATCACATTGACAGACATCAGAAAAAGGGGAAGAATATTTCTCATGGAAAATATGTCTATGGAAAGAAGGATTTAGGCGGATCCAAAGTGTAGGACGGTCTCAAGAACATGAACATCTTTGATGGAAAAGTTCAGTAATTTGACAACTACAACAGTAGCCAGCAAAGATAATTCTGTACAATAATTAATAAAAACAGAAAGTAAAGCCAAAACTTCAGAATCAGACCTAGCCTTAGACAGATAGCTGTGCTTAGAGAAGTAGTTATTTCTACTGATAGAAACTTAGCACTAGCTAACAGATGTGGTCCTTCACATAATAAAAACAGACAAATCCCCACTCTGCTAAAATTAACAGCAGCCCTGCCACTGACCCCTCTGGTAATTTCTCAAGTTGTAGAGATACCATTGGTTATGAATGAATCAACTGACTGAGATGATGAAATATATGAGTTTTATGGCACAGTACAACTCTATTAGTCACGTCTTTCACAAGTGTACAAAGCTGTATGTATGAGGTACCATCTAGTACCACAAAGACCTACTGACTACACAGAGTTTTTGTAGACAAGAATTATACTTTTAACTATATAATATATATGAATATATAAATTAGAAATACAGCTCTTGACACTACAGGCAATTCTATAGTTTGGTAACCAGTTTATGGTTTTACCTTTGTCTATGCTGATGAGCCCTTCTGTTTCTATGAATTGGTAATAGAATTGCATAGCTCTCAGGTTCATTTCCCTCATGTTTTCCATTTCCAGATAATAAATATTTTTAAATTAGCAATATTTCAAATGTTGAACAAAATATTTCTGTGAAAGAGTGATACGAGCGTTAGTATAACTATGAATTTGAGAAAATCGTGATGTACATTTTTTTATTATAGATAACGTTGTAATGCTGGAAAAGGGATGCAAAGGTGGGAAAATAAAGAGTGAAGAGAACTAATTACTAATTACTAACAAACCAGCAGACACAGTGCTGCACAGACCACTTCTGCTGGGGTTGATGGATCAGGCCAGCCCTTCAGTTTCTTCATACAGCGCTCAAGATAGTCACCTTAAAAAGTTTTTTGAAGCATGAGTGCTTTATAGTATTTTGATATACCCAAATAAATAATGAGAACATGATGGCTATTTTTTTAGCCACAGATTTTACAACTTATCTTCCCTCTTTCCCTTGTGGATTTTGCAGGCTGCCATGTTAACAGTTGAGCAACCTCTTACAGTGTCAGCAAACTTTGAAAATAAGACTTTTCAGTTCAAGTAGGAAATCTTACTGTGGAAGATTCTTCTTACAAATTTTGTTCAATTTTTCCACACTGTTGTGTCTTTCTTGGCCTAGTAATTACATGCTTAGGGACAATACCACGGAAAACCTGGACAGTGCTTATAGGGGGAAACTGCGTTTGAGTTCAGATCATTAGGACCTGCAGCAGACATTGCAGGGAAAGCTCACAGAAAACAGGAATTGTACTATGAGGTAGTAACAAAAGGACCCAACTCTTCCTGACAGATTTAATTCTGCTAAGGGTAATGAATCTCTTCTGTGAGTTTTGCTGTACAAGGTTAGGCTCCAGCACACTCACTATTGTGTTCAGAAAAATGAGCACAACTGCTGTCAAAATATGCAAGAAAAGAAGAGAGTAAATAAAATATAGCCATGGACTTTGATTTTTCTAAAACTGTATTGCTAGAGGTTCTACCCTTTTGGCAACTGGGCCTCTATCATATTTTCTAAAATCTACCACATTGAAGTTTTAACTAATACACAAAGTATTAGCATTTCTAAGGTAGTTAAAGAAGAAAAGATTTCTCCCCAGACCTTCCCTCCTTATCCCTCAAACTCTGTCATATTATGATGGGTAATGCATCAGAATTAATCATTATGAAAGCCGGTGAAGATGAAATGATGGGTAAAATATCAAAAAGAATTAGACTGAAAGGTGGTGAAAAGCCCAACAGCCATAAGCCTTCCCTGTGACTGGGCTGAAGGAACACTTGGATAAATGGAGACTGACACAGCAAACAATTCCTTTACCAAAGGCTTTCAAACAAGCCTATAATATTTCAAGCTGAACATATAGATGTCTAAGATGCCTGCATGCAATTTATTTCAGTACAGGCTACTATGTCCAAAACTTTCAAACAAAAGCCCTCTTCAAGTACTTCAGCAAGTATACATTTCTAACAAAGCAACAGGAATTTAAATTGCCTTTTAGTTATGACACAGCATAGAAGAGACTTCTGAATACATAGCACTGCTTGTTGTCAACTGCTTCACAATACACTTATATGAAAAATGTTATAGGTTAGGCACTTTCAGTATGTGGAATGTCACCTGGAAGAAATGTTATCAGAGTTGGCACTGATGTGATGTTGAAAAAAGCATCAACATCATGTATGGCTTGGCATGTGTTCAGTTTGTGACCTCAAAATTTAAGGGAGGACAGTCTCAATGAACACAGTAAGTGTCACCAGACTCTTTGCTCTGCTTCACATGCACACAAGACCACACTGCTCTTTTCAAAACGTTATAAAACAGTACATTATCTAACAGAAGCTGATGCAGTAACTCTCACACTACTCCTTTAACATACAACTTAGGGAATAAACAAACATCAACACCATTGGCCTCACTCAACAAAAAAGCACTTTATCAAACTCAACAGTGGAGGACAAAACTTGATCTGCTGTGGATCTGCTGAAGGATATCTGTTTTCAGCTGCTGATGAACAACAGAGCCAAGTGGTCTGCCTTGTTTTGATATGGAAAACAAAGTAATAAAGAAATGTTTTGCACAGACGCAACTTGAGAAGCAAACATTATGCCTTTCCGCTCCAAATACATAAACTGTATGAAGCACATCTTGGAAAAATGTGGTCTTATCATTCCCTTACCATTAAAGTATATGGCTGAAAGAAAGGATATCCTACTTGAAGTACCAGAGAGGGATGAAGAGGTCAGATTTCTTCTCAAGAAACCGCTTCCATAAGTATAGAAGTAGTAATTTTAAAACCACTACACTTTTGCATTGCTGAATAATTCCACTTTTTAAAAAATACTCTGATACAGGTTCTGTTATACAGGTTTGATGTACTTGAGAAATGAATAATTATTTGTATTATTTTAAAAGCACTCAAGACCAAAAACACAATGAGATTTTCATAACAAGTGTTTTTACAAAAAAATATTTCATAACAAATAATACTTCGTAGAGTTGTAAAAAATCATGTAATTAAGCTTTTCTGTTATTTCACAGCAAGATTTTACCTCAGTCAGAACTTTCATTTTGTGTGAGAGTGTTTTTGAGTAAGCTTTCACATGGTGAGGATGACATTGTTCTGGGAAAGATACCCCATGACAGAAAACAGCTCATCCCTAAAACTAGTCTGGGATTTAGGAGGCATGAGTTCTAATCTCCACACTATTTCAAGTGAATGAGGGCTCAAATATGACTCAAGGAAGGAAATGTTATTCTTGCTTGCAAGCAACATTTGTTAATCACTTCTGAGAAGATTAGTGCTATGTGTCTACAGAATCACGCACAGGGAAATCCACGTCTCACATTTTTATTTATTCAAGGAAGTGTTTGCATCACTTTACTCACCATTCCATGATTTAGCCATGCTGGTATGAAATTATCAAGCAGCTTTGGGTAAACCAGTTCCCTGTCATAGATATAGATGCTCCAAAACATCGTCACAACAAACTAGGAAGAAGAAAAAAAGAACAGACAATTTAAATAAACGCTTCTAATCTATTAGCTACATATTTGAGATAGCAAAGTGGGGCATTTAGCAAATGATCTATGGACAGATACAGATAAAACTGCTCGTCAACAGAACCCTGCCTCAATCAACAGTATGATCATTATTTGCATTCACTGTTCTATTTTTTCTTTTTTCTATTTTACTTTTGTCCTGGAAAAAAATCTCTGCTTTTGACTTACATGCCTGTGGCCAAATTACAACTGAGTACTATATTTTAGTAGCAGATGTGGCACATGAATAACGTTTCACCACTAACAGGACAGAAAACTAATGGAAAAGCAGGCAAAATATTACTTGGAATTCATAGGACATATAAATATGAAGCACTCACCCCTAAATAGAAGAGTATAAATTCATTTTAGCACTTTTGTCAATCACTGAAATAGAACCATTAAAAAAAACATTAACCCTTCAGACAGTTTACAATTCATGGCCTAGGATCCACAGAACAGCTCCTGCTCATTTGTCAATACAAAATTTGCTTTCGCTCTTGCCAGAAACAATTCACTTCTAAACTAAGGGCAGGACAGATGGCTCAGGTAATGTTTGCATTAGGCTCAACTTTTGCCAAAATGTCACTAATTTATTGAAGATAACCTGATGTCTGAAAAACAGTATAAAACCACAAAAAATTACAGAAATAATAGTGGTAGCTAACCTTAGCTTAGGGAAAAAAACAGTCTGTAGTCTTCTAATTAAAATGCAATTTCTTTTTTTTTACCTTGATTTAGAGCTCATAGCTTTATAGTAATAAAAGTCTTACTGTTTACAGCAGGAGAAAATCACTCCTGGGCCAGGACCTTTTCAATGACAATTCTGAGGGTATCTGAGATACAACTGGCATGACTTTCAATGAAATCAGCGGGGAAGAATTCACTTTGATCTGAACCGATGTTGCCACAATCTTACTTGGAGGGGTTAGGATTAATCTTGGGTGGGAAGTTGAAAGTGCAAGAAATACATGGTGAAGAGAGTACGTGAGTTACAAGGATGTGTGATGGTATAAGCTATTTCATATGCTTCTGACTCTGGGAAGTTAAAACTGAGGTCATGGTTTATCAATGGCACCTTGTTCTAACCTCAGGCATGTCTCAATCACAGTTATGTGAATGATCTGAAGCAGTGTGGTGTTCCCTCCGTGTGCATACAGTACACAGCTTCTTGTTTTCCAGCACACTTGTCCATCTGTTAGGATAGCAATTGGTGCCTGCTCGGAATAAGCTTGGACCATTTGACTTGTGCATAGAGGCCAGGAAAAAAAAGGATATTATGGGCAACCTGAAAAATACTGCAAGTGTAAAGTACCCCACAAGATGCGTTTCTTCTGGCATCAGCACAACCCAGCTCTTCACACATCTGCTGACACATGAGTACCAAGATATGAATAGCTGAACAACAGGAAAAATGGAAGGAAAGCATCCTCCTATCTATAGGCTTCCTAGAAGCCATGTTAATACATGTGGGTCTCTTAATTACAGTGGGCCTCTGAGAACCTGCTAAGACCAACTGGGACATAAAGCCATATAGAGATTCAGTAGCATGAAGATTGAGATTGATAATGCTTTTTTTCCAAGGAAGTCTTACAGCAAGGAAAAACACCCAGAACTTTGTTGAACTGCATTACGCTGAATGCAACAAAGCTGGCGGGTGTGTTTTGATCTGTGATTTCTGTGTGGAGCAGAACAGAACAATTGACTTTGCCATGGAGGTAAAGATAGGAAAAGAGGGGACATGCCATCTGTTTCTTAACCAAAGTCAGCCAAGGGATGGAACAAGATCAACCTAGCTGGTTGCAACCATCTGGAGTTACAGACGGCAAAGGCTGCTTAGCAAAGCATTATTGCAAGGCAGACATAAGGTAAAGGAAGTGCGCAAAAACAAAATGTTACAGAACCAACCTGCCCAGACATGAGACTAACACAACGCCCTGGGGAAGATCCCTCCCAGTGTCTGAACGGTCCGCCTTACCTCTCTTTATCATGTGTTTATTTGGATAGAATGAACCATAAAAATGAACAATTTGGATTAAAAAAAAAGCTACAAGAATTTCCTACTTAGCTTCCTTGGTTTCTTCTGAATTTGTTTACTTTGGTTAACAAGTAACTCTTGGTCTGGTAATTTAGACCAATGTGGTACTGGTAGAACACTACTTAGGTTGGGCTTTGCCAAGGACACACATTACCTTGCAGTACAAAACAATGACACAAGAAGCTGTTTCCTTACACTGCCTATGGTGAGGCTCATAACCTCATCTACCTTGTGGCACAGTTCATTACTATTACAGCCAGACTCATGGTACTACCCTCAAATGCCAAGCTGAACAGGTTGCTCGGAGTCAGCAGACAGAATGATTATTTCAGGTAGTCCAGTACTTTTATTTTCTTTTGTTTCCAAGCCAAAATGGCACAAATGTCACTCTTCCACCTCCTTTTTAGACAAACTTACAGCCTGGAAGTCCAGAAAGAAAACAGACACCAACAATTGCTTTTATACTTCTTTGCACAGAAGCATCCTAAGACAGCCAGTTTTCTGAAGATGCTGATTCCTTGGTTAAACGATATAAAAGCACAAGAGTTCCTCATTTGCTACTTCTCCTTTCTATGGCCATTACAGACCAAAGGGAACCTCAAACTTTCAAGCAGACCTTGGAAGCTCACTTACGACAGGCATCCAGAATATCACTAAATACATACACAGCAGAGAAAATAAAACGAGGCTGAAAGCAAAACTCTATTTTCCCACTAAAGGAGATACTCCTTGAGCTTTTGTCTTCTGCCTCTGAAGCTTCAGAGAAAGGCATGAGAAACACATGTGGCATGGCCATGGAAGAAATTTCAAAGGATAAGGTGAGGAATGGCTAGTGATTCAAAAGGCTGTGAATCAAAATAATGTGAATGAAAGTAAGGAGCAACTAAGAGAGGAAAGCCAGAGAAAAGAATTGCACAATTTGCTGTTTTACATGAGCCCAACCAAGAAATGTTATGCAAAAGAAGAATGAACGCAGTGGAACTTTATTTTCCTGCAATATGTATTTTTGGTTTTGGCTAGGCTGTACAGTTAAGTTCACTCATTTCCTGGATGGCTTCATGACAAAGTAAAAGAAAACCTCTGACCTTGACAAAAATTTTTTTAAGTACACTGTTGTGTAGTTAAGGTAAGTTTTCTAGCTGTCTCCCAAGATAGCTGTGGTTAAGTGAAGTATAAATATGTTGCTTGGGAGTGTGGGTTAAAGGCATTACATACAGGAGTGAATTGTTATTAAAGGCAGACTGCGCTAAGAGCAAATCAGCATGGTACTGGCTTTATGTGGGATCTAGTGCTAGCAAAGAATCACATCAAGTGAATTTGAACAGGGCCAAGGAAGGAAATCACAACGAGCAGGAGCTGAAAATCAGGGAAGACTTTCCTTGGGGAAAAGAGTTCAGTAGTCATATGTACTGCTTGCACATGCCTCATCACCAGTTGTTATTTCACCACAAATGAGGGCAGAATATGGAATAGAGAGATTTTGGCATGATCAAGTCAATTATAGAAATAAAAATGCTCTATAGTTTAGTCAAATGACAAGGCAAGTAGGGGACTGCAGCAGATGCCTGCACATCTTTACTAGATAAGATTTCTGATGAGTACTATTGATTTTCAGCAGAAGAACGGTGATCAACTTTCCTTTTGACTGTGCCTTCTTAAAGCACCACAGAGAAGTAAAAGATATGGAAACACATCTGGCTTCCTCTCTTTAGAATCACAGGCTTTTAAAAATACAAAAGTATAATTTAAGAATACAAGACCATTCTTGCCAATTTAGACTCAGGCTCAAACTGGGTTATTGAAGCCACATAATATATCAGCTGTACACTCTGTGATTTTGTAGACAGCAATCTCTTCTAATATGCAACAATATCCATTTTCCTTCTTTGTCCCATATCTAGTACACATGGTCTTAAAAACCAAGAAATGCCTGTTCTATCTCTTCTCCCACTTGTATGGTACAAATTACAATAAACATATTGACAAAACCATATATAGTTTACACAAAACACTAATTAGCCACAGAAACTTGGCAAGTCCCTGATCTACGTCAAATGATCAGAAAAGAGTAGTGATATTTTAAAACACTAGCATGGGCTCTGCCTTTAAAAACTGCCTTACATTTCTTCAGCAGTGTAAGCTATTCCCAACACAAATCTCCTTTACATTGATAAAGGACTGGCAAATGCACTCAGGATAGAGCACGGCTGGAGTGAACTCCTAAGAAGTTTTTTTTCAGTGGATGCTTCCTGATTTATTAGGTATTTGAATAGCAACCCAAGCTTGTAATAACCTTAAAAAGGGCTGGGAAGTGTTGCCCAGGGACTTTTCATGGAATAACACATTACTGCAAAGAATACTGGCCTACTGATTTCAGATTTCATTCATTAAAATTCATACTGAATGAAGAACAACAGACAAACAGTAGTCATTAGGTCCTTCAAAGAGGTTCATGTTTATTACTCCATGCTCCTAAAACTAATAGCAGGCTGGCAACTGACAATTTTATCGAAGCCCCTGGATATACACAATGCATAGCACAACACTAGAAAGATTTGATTTACTGTGAAGATTCTGCAAGATTTGATTTGTTGCAAAGCCACCCAAGGAGACTGTTTGCCCTTGGGCTGGTTCTTTCCCTTCCTTTGGAAGGTGGGAGAAGAGGTTGGTGGTCAGACTTCCCAGGTGGATTGCATGTAGTACTTTTTAAGGAAGTACAAAAAATGAAATGCTTTAGTTTGTTGCATGTTTTTTTCACACATCGTTGTTTGACTTGGGAGTGGAAGCCCCTTTTCTCATCTAAATTTCAGAACAAGATGTCTCAAGGGCTTCAGTAAGCAGGAAATAAAGAAAAAAATGTGTTGAATAGCTCTTGAAAAACTGCAGTTAGTGGGCTTTAAAATGTTCCCCTAGTATTTGCATTATTCCCTAAACATGCCCTGTCTAAAACACTAAGCAATAAAAACAGTTTGCATGTTACTGTTTACAGGTTACTGATAAGTGTTTAGCAAGACCACTGCTGTTACATCAGAAACTCAACAAGGATTTTATTTTTGCTTTGTGAAGATTCCCTTGTGTCACTACTGGAAACCACTGAGAAGCTCCGGAGAGAGTTAAGAGGGTGAGTCTTAAAAAAAAACAACCTGCAAGAACAACTTACACTGTTCTTTTTGGAGTGAGGAAGCTGTTAAAAGAATATGGGAAATGAGGGACCTTTAACTATTTTCCTGCAGACACTGTTTTTTATTAACTTCCTCCTAACAAGCATATCACAATTTCATCAGATATTTTCTTACACATAAATAGCTCCTTAAAAAAACAAAAGCCAGCATTAGACATTTGCTACTTTAAGGCCCTGAACTCCTCCTACCCATAACTGCACCAAAGGAAAGCAGAGCCAGCCTGCGGCAGATGCTGCTGTCCCACAGGCTAATGCTTGGGCATGTGGTAGCTGCAGTGTGGTGGGGGCTGTTAGAGAGGTTCAGGTTTTGGGAGAGAGCCGCCTTGGTATGGACTAGACATGTAAGCCTAAGGCAGGTCACTGAGGCCAATGTCACCTTCTGAAGCCCTGCTGCTTGTCTCCCAGTAGCCAGAAGTAGAAGCTACAATAAAAACAACCTTTATAGGATTTCTTCATAAAAAATAAATTTAAAGAATACGTAGTTAATAACTGTTGACCCTCTCCACTGCTAGGTCTCCTTTAGGAATAGAGAACATCCCTTCAATGAGCATGGCAATTCCTTGCTATTTTCTGGATTTTTCTGGTCTAGGAATTTGTTTCTGTTTGAAATCACTGGGAAATAAGCTAGCTCCAGGTATTCAGAATGTCTCTTGAGAAGCGTGTAAAAGTTGCAATTATAAGTCTGGAGCAGAGGATGACTAGCAGGGATTCCCTGTTTACTCGTGGCAAGAGAAATAGTGCAGAAAAGAAACATGACAAACACACAGCTGAAGATTACTTTCAGAATTGCCAAGAAAGAATGAAGCTGAAATTCTCCAAGATTCTGAAACGTTTCAAGGTCAGAAACAGTGTAAGGGTAGAGCAGTACACCAGTATCACTTTGGAGTTAAAACATGCAAGAAAGAATCCCTGAAGAGTACATTTTGATGCATGTAAGGGCTTACACTTGCATATTGAAAAAGGCAGTTAAGATCTTTAAATAAAGACAAATAATGTAATGTTGCTTTCATTCTTCACTTCTAGTATTGATGTAGTAGGAAAAGCAGCTGATGCCAATCACAATCACAACTACTTCGTAATTCCCAAATTCCCTGAAAACACAAATGTAACATTTATATATCTGCACACATAAACATATACTTGCAAGCTTGATTCTTTCAAAAAAATATATTAGTTAACATTGATTCCTCTACTATGCTCACATCTCTGAAGCTTTAGGCAGAAGTTGGGTGAGCAAAATCCCGCCCCCTCCCCGTAAAAGCAGAGCAAGTCAGAGACTGCCTCGTGAGACTGAATGTGTGCAAATCTATGGGGCTGGACAACATGCATCCCAGGGTCCTGAAGGAGTGTGCTGATGTAGTTGCCAAGCTAGTCAATCATATTCAAAAAGTTGTGTCTGTCAGGTGCAGTCCCAGGTGACTGGAAGAAGGGAAACATTTTCAAGAAAGGGAGAAAGGGGAATCCAGGGAACTACAGGCTGGTAAGCCTCACTTCTGTGCCTGGAAAAATCATGGAGCAGATCCTTCTGAAAGCTATGTCAAGTGATCTTCAACATCTTTATCAATGACATTGACAGTGGGATTGAGTGTGCCCTCAGCGAGTGTGGTGACAATATCAAGCTGAGTGGTGTGATTGATACAACAGAAGGAAGGGATACCATCCAGAGGGACCTGGATAGGCTTGAAGAGTGAGCCTATGGAAACTAATGAGATTAAACAAGGCCAAGTGCAAGGTGTTGCACTTGGGTCCAGGCAATCCCAGATACTTGTAAAGACTTCCAACTCAAGACACTCTGTGAATCTGTGGCTGAAGAACTGCATTTGTTACCCAGAACAAAATGCAGCATCAAGAGGTGGGCCAGCAAATCCAATAAGTGGAGGCAACCAAGTAAGTTTTATGAAGTGTTTCAGATATTCTTTGCATTTCCTAATTTTGCAAAAACATTCTGTATTTCCTCATATATTTTTTAATCCTACATAAATAGCAAAATCACATTTTAATAAAGCATCTCTGAATACATCAAATTATAAATGATCTATCAATATACTAGGCTAAGTGCTCTTAAATGACAATGACTGGTCAGCTTTTGTGAAACAGCACAACTTTTGAGACTTCATACAGTTTTCTAGTAGTCCTACAAAGAAAATAAATACTGAATGTATTTCAAACTACTGAACACTGAAATTAAAAATCAGAAATCAAGTTTCATCCCAAATGACAATAAATGTAATATTTTAAGGTAGCCTAAATTTAGAAATAATCTGTGAGAGTCACACTTTTATGTCAAAGCGTAGGAAATTCTGGATTTTCAGTTGCTTCAGTGAGTGGTAGAGATACCTCCTGACACTGAGCACCTTTTGCTACTGAAAGTGACGTGCAATGTCCCAGTGGAACAGAAAGAGATCCAAAGAGTAATTTTTTCTTTTGAAAAAGACAGTAAAAAACATTTTACTCTGTACCCCGTGTGTTTTTTTTTTTTTTAACATTACTAACTCCTTTTTTTCCTATCCAATTTCTTCTGTAAACTCTGAATCCCCCCTAGGTTTAACAAGGATCAACCTGGATTTTAGCTTCTCTGCATCTCCATGACAGAACAGCACTGAGCTCCAGTCAAGTAGTTACGCAATAAAACATGTCAGCACCTTCCTTACTACTACTGCACACACTGCAGAAAAATCCCAGTCTCACACTTAAGATCCTGTTGGTAAAATTCACATCTGAAATGACTTCTATTGTCTAGTTTCTACTTTAAAGTACATTTTTTTAATGAACAAAATTAATTTCAGCAATATTGGTGATATCTTATAGCAGTGACACATACAGAGTTGTATAATCATCTTTATCACATTTCTCTTTGTCCACAGTCTCGCATGAAGAGGTGCAAAAGCGCTCCAGCTAGAAGAAAATCAGCAACTATCCAGACTGTGAAGATGCATGCGATTAACACTACACTTACCACACCAATGGGGAAAGCCAGAACAGCCATCATCCAGTCACGGAGGGAAATGAGTTTTTTCAGCTGCCTTTCTTGCTCTTGACTGTCATTTCCTTTAGTAAGAAGACTGGAAAGGTCAGTCAATACGCAGATCCCAAAGAAGACAGCCTGGATAACCTGCAAGAAAAAAAGAACCCATTCTTGAGCAGTGGAAACACCAGACTTCAGCAGAGAGAAGGATCAATGCAAATGCAAGTGAGGAATATTGCCTCAGAACCAAGGTGGGGAGCAGTGATTCAGGATGAGTAGAATTTGTTCACATAAAACATAAAACCAGCTTGAGATTCCAGACTGGAAGTTATCTGGGTAGGTACTCTATTCACTTAAGCTATTTTTCTGTTTGTCCAAAAGATTAATGTCCTGAGAGCACTGAAATAAATGCTATGAAGAAGATGACAGTGAGGGGAAAACACATGAATTAGAGAGTTAGTAAGATAAAAAGAAATTTGATTTGCGGGTGTTGAGTTTAAAGCCCATTACCTCAGCCAGAAGACCCTGTGTTTGCTCTATGTATACCTTACTTTTCATGTGTCCAGTTCTGGGCTCCCCAGTTCAAGAAAATGAGGGAACTACTGGAGGGAGTTTAGTGGAGGGCTACAAAGATGACTAGAGGCCTGGAGCATCTCTATTATGAGGAAAGGCTGAGATACCTAGGACTGTTCAAGCTTGCGTAAGTGAAGACTGAGAGGGGATCTTATCCACACTTATAAATATCTAAAAGGCAGGTGTCAAGTGGATGGGGCCAGGCTCTTTTCAGTAATGCCCAACGACAGAACAAGGGGCAATGGGCACAGACTAGAACACAGGAAGTTTCAGATCAACATGAGAAAAAACTTCTTTACTTTGAGGGTGACAGAGACCTGGAACAAGCTGCCCAGAAAGGCCATGGAGTCTCCTCCGCAGATATTCAAAACCTGCCTGGACGCTTTCCTGTCCAACCTGCTATAGTAAACTTTAGCAGAAGAGCTGGACTAAATGATCTCCAGAGGTCCCTTCCAAGCCCTAGGGTTCATTGATTCTGTTTCTGGGGAAACCCGTGCAAATGCAAGGACTGTTTCAGTGGTGACATTCGCACTTGTAACTCAGACATGTGCCACCTGCAAGGCGACTGAACTACAACCACAACCACTACATTACTCCATAAAACTAGGCCTCAAAGTCATGGCGTTCATCTCAGAGGTGGAAAATGCAAGAAACATTCCCTGTGAAAACAAATAAAATAAAAAGAAGAGTGATTCTCCCACACCAGGACCATATCTGGGACCCTCCCTGCCTCAGATGGAAAAGGCCTCCTGAGAGACTTAGCCCCCACCACAGGTGCTGGCAAATCCTTCAGCTAACAAGTGACAGAACAGGCAAGTTGCAGGAGTTATTCAAGCTCTCTTTTCTTGATGGCAGACTGCCATTTTACCTGTCCTTCTCCTTTTTGAGTGTTTACGCATTTGTGTGCAATATTATAAGATAAACCCTAATCATTAAACCATCATAAAAATCTATTAAAATTAATCATTTGAACTCACAAATTTGGTACAAACTTAGCTTTGTCTTAGCTTGATCACTATGTTTTTCTTCCCCACTTAACTTAGTAAAACGGTAATAAGTTAGCCTAGGAATGCTCCTGCCTGAGGACAGACCAACTTGCTCATCTTTTTTAGTACAGTTCAGAAAAAGTGCACAAAGATTGTTTGCTCCCTGGGCTTGGAGCCCAGGTCACAAACACCCATGAACTGGGCAATCTCAGGTAAAAAAAAAAATACAAAACATGGGCTCGGTTCCCAAACTGCAATGTGATTCATCAAAAAACATATACATATGCTTAAAATACATACTAGGTGTTTTTCAAAACAAGCCTGGAGTACCAGTTTGAAAGTCTCGTTTTAAACTTAAATGTTCATCTAATTGGGAGCCTCATACTAAGAAGCAGGCCATCAGTAAGAAATACAAATAGCACATGGGGGGTTGGACTCGATGATCTCTGGAGGTCCCTTCCAACCCCTACAATTCTGTGATTCTGTGATGTCCAGATTTTGAAAAATAAAATTTATTAGTTGCAGGTATCTGCAGAATTTAGACTACAGTAAGTACTGTAAGAAAACACCTCAGGACAGAGGACACTAATTTGGAACAGGGGAGGAAAGAAGGAGAGAGGAAGGAAGGAAATACCAAACAGATGTTGGCTACTAGAAAGAAATCCACAGAAGTGTAATGGTTGGATGGATTAAAGTACATTCCCTTCCTCAACGATCCTCATATAACCCAAACACTTGTAAATTCTGGCTGTAAAGCTGTGAACGACAGACATTCAAATAGCCCCTAAATATCCTGTCATCAGCATAATAAAGGAGCTGCTTGTAATTCTGCTGCCATTGCCCTCCCTTCTCCCTGCTGTAGCTCCATATAATTTGCTTGATAAATAGCACAGAGCATAGACCAGCAACATTACAAAACATTCCCTGAAGCCATGAAACGTGACAGACTACTAATGCTGGACCTGAATATTCAGCTAGAAAAAGATACTACTTCAGATGTTTGGAAAAGTAACCAACTTCTACATAATTCCTGAAAAACACTGTAAATAAAAGTTGAGGCTCCCTAGAGCTACATAATGCACTTATGCACTTTTTCATATTATTTACTTGAAAGAAGCACTTAGTAGAAAAAAATCTTCCTATATTCAGCCCTGTTTACTTCCAGACAGATGGCCTATTTGCAGAGAAGGAATAGAAGCACTAATTATGTATTCGCTTGAATAAGAGTAGAGATTATACCATCTACTATTTGATAAAGAGCATGAAAGACAAAGAAGGAAAAAGATTTGGGACAGGACTGGAAAAAAAAAAAGTATACCTAACAATAATGAGATCAATCTGGGTGTAAAGCACTTTAGGCTAAGTACCAGGAAATAATTCCTAACAGGGAGTTCTACCAGACCATGAAATAGTTTCTCAGAGGAAGTGGTGGAAGCCTCATTGCTTGAGTCATTCAAACTGATATTGGACAAAACATTCAATAACGTACTGCAGGGAACAGTATTACGCTGGCAGGGCTTGGATGAGTGACTAATAGATTGTTTGCAGCTCTAACTATGATTCCCCGAAATGGTCTCTCTCCAAAGTAACACAGACTCAAACAACCTCACACCCACTTTCTGAGGGAATTGAAATCGTACATCCACTAATCAATCATAAACCGAACAGCTTCTCTCCCCATTATCCTGTTATGAACACACTGTTTCAAGGGAAAATATAATGATATCATAGAGAATGACTGAAAATTCCTAAAGGGAAAGACAGTACCCAAACACTTCAGAAAGTAGTTACAAAATAAACTGTTCTACAAAAAGACTACAAAAAAAAAAAAAAAAAAAAAATCCATACAGGAAAGAGAAAACTATAAATGTATTGAGAACTGTGCATCCAGAGCCTCTAGTGTTCAGGGAGGAACATTTCCCACCTATTAGCACAAACTGCATATGTACAAGCACTGCAACACTTTTTTCTCCCTTTCTAGAATGTACGAGAAAATTTGTCTGACAATATGAACATTCAGGATTAGACTGAGGATGGCCAGAGCTGCATGAGTCTCAGGAGCATAAACAGAACAGCCATATTCAGTAACAAGTTACATCCTTTGTGGGTCTGCCATAAGGATGGCAGCTATTGGTGCTTTATAGTATGAAACAAATTTTTAAAGTCCACGTTCCTCAGTCTGAATGCTGCAAAACAGATATGAAAAGTTCACAGCCAGGCAGAAGAAACTGTCTCCAAGCAATATTCTCCAAATTACCCTGACGTTACCTCAGATTTAGGATCATATTTTCAAAACAAGGGCCTTCTTTTGAAAATCCACAGGTGGTGAATCTATACATGGAACAGTTCCAAACATTAAGCAAACAAGTGACATTTTTTTTTTTTTTCTTGGAAATGTAAGCAATAACAGCACTTTGGAGGAAATATATTCCAATTTTTACCTCTAGCTACAGGTTGAAGGAAAACAGTCATTAGACAATGACAAATACAGATTTGACGGGAAACAGCCACGCCTTCCTTACACCATGTAACAGTGATAGAGGCAGAAACTTGTAAACAGAGTATGGTAAAACAAGCAAATCATTGAAAAATGTACAAAATACTAACTTCCTCCCTATTCCATTTTTTTTTTTTCCACTGAAATCTGAGGGGGCAAATGCTAATCTACTTGATACTACATTACCTTTAAGCTTTGATACACAATGGCAAGTAGTAAAAATGACCATCTATGGTTATTATAGTAATACAAAACCCTAAAGAGAGAAAAAAAATTGCTAAGATATTGCAGGAGAAAACAGCTAGGAATTGAAGATGAAACCAAGCAACCAAAAAACCTTCTCAAACAGTGCGATCTGTTCAGATTATGTATCGGAAAAGACTGATTTTATTGCACCTTATGAACAATTAGAAGCAAGCAAACTAATCATACGTGTCTGTCTCCTTGAAGAAAACAAAGGTTTGCTTCAGTAGGACAGTTTTTCCACAAGACATTCACCGAAGGACAGCAGACAACAACCTCCCCATACTCCCCCGACTTCCTGGAGGCAGCCTCTGAGGCTGAATGTCAGAAAATACATATCCTCACAAACCTTTCTTCGGGCCATGCAGGCTCCTTTCTCCCCATGCTGTTGAACTCCACAGCGCAGATACTATCTGCACAACCAAGGTCAATGGAGATTCTGTCACCATTCTTAACAAGGCAGAAAACAGCTATTAACTTCACTGAATCTAGGATTTCATTGCCCATGGACTGATCCTCTTTCACGCTAATTCTCACAACCAGAAGCGTTCCTTAGACCTCATGGTAGGAGAACTGGAAAAGACTGTGGAATTACAGACGATTCATGGTTATTTTTTGCTCTACCTGCTTTTGACAATGAAGAATTCACTGTCCTCCAACATATCATTTTAAAGATCACTAGCACTTACAAAATGTTTTGTGTTTTTCTGTGAAAAAAAGGATCTGAGTAGGCTGTGAAACAGCCAGGGCTGCCAGAATAAAACCTGTGAGTAACACTCAAAAAAACCAGCAACAAGCAAAAAAGTATGGAAAAAATGCCCATGTTTGTGCATAAAGTGCACATGAGCATGTGTGTGTTCATGCATACACTAGAGACCAGTACCTCTCTTACCCTATTAGCTTCCCCTGGTAAGATAAAAGTGTAATTAAGAAAGACCTCAAGAGTTTGCACATATAACCCATTTATAAGAAAACTGACTCATTACAGGCTGACACCTCAGGGCCAGGTGCAGCAGGGACAGCAGGGGGCAGCTCCAGCCCCACGCACTGGGCACCTCCCTGGGGACAGAGACAGGACTAGGACAGGTGGGAAGGTCAGCCCACGGTGGCATCAAACAGAGCCTGACAAGACAACCTTTAGCTCTACCAGTACCCAGAACCACATTGCAGGATGTTGCGATTCTCTCCAGTTTTGCATATATAAAACATGGTCTAACTTCCTTTTTGAACAACATGACTATCATTTACACCCTCAAAGCATCTCCTTGTCACCTTGTGCTACTTTTGCTTTCCTTCCTCCAGCCTCTAGGCATTATTACTTGACTTGCAAATGTATTATGATTCAGCAATCAGGATGACTTTGTTTCAAGAAACTGAAGTAACTTAAGTCAAATTTTAACTCTATGTTCTCTGTAAGCACAGCTGACTGGACTCTTGTTTTGGGACCATGCTTGGTGAGGACTGTAGAGTGTCAGACCGTACACTAGCACACGAGACATTCCTGCATTCTATGAAAGCAGCTCAATGATCTGAAGTTGAGACACACCGAGCAAGTCCAGGTAAATCAATAGCAACAGGGTACCTTTGGGAGAAAACACACCACTTGCGGGACAAAGCCACAGGCTGGAGCTATTTGTTACATCTGTTACTGCTCTTGACTGCATGAAGCTATAGATACTCTTCTCTGCCACCAACCCACTGTTGCACACAGTCCCACTCCTTTTACCCTTGGCATTCCTCTTCCCCTCTCTATACCTTTGTTAGTATTGATAGCAAGCGGATGATGATGGACAGTATGTAGTCAAGAGCTAAATCTTTGTGTCAGAGAAGCCACTGACTTTAGATCAGTAAAAGAAAATGACTGTGTTTGCAAACAGATTAAAGAAATGAATGAAATGAAATACAGACAGGAGAGAAGCAACAGCATTTGAGTTATTAAAATACAGTGTAAGATTTCTAATTACTAAATTTGCAACCAGTTAAACTGATGTGCAAACACCTTGGAAACGCATTAGGTTTTATGCACAATCATTACTTCTTTGCAAGGAATGGGGAAAAGAACTTGCATTTTAGAGGCCAGAGACAGGAGAACAGCATCACTCCAGAAGTTCACTGACTGATGACAGCTGGGGCAGACAGTCAGCCCTCCTATCATTTGGGAAGCAACCTTCTACACTGATGCCAGCACCATGGTTGTGTTGGTTTCGTTTGTCAGAGCAAATTTCAACAGTGTCAAGGCCCACAGACAGGGAATGTAGCCTCTGCCCATCAAAAACCAGCCTGACAAACCAAATGCACAACATACAGACAAAAAGGAAGGGACAAGGGAAGAAAAACAGAGTCAGACAACAGAATACTAAATGCAAATGCCATCTACATTATTCTGAGTTGCTTCATGGTTAGGAATCTTGAAATACGTTTTTCTCCTTTCTCTTTTATTTACATAAATTAGAACTTTAACTCGACCAGTAAAACACTATACTTACTCCTATCAGAGGAGCCATTAGAAATTTGCTAAGTGCACATATTTTACACTGATGGACAACATTATGAATATCTAGCATTGCCCTCATCCAAAACAATGACTCATGTCTCCCTTTACAGCCTTCAGTTGGGGGTGGGCTCCTGTCACCAGAAGAAGTCTAGTCCTTACTCGGAAATGTAACTTCATTGTCATGATTTAATCATATGGGGTGAACCAGAGCTTATAAAACACACCCAATCCCTTACCATATGATACACGCTCAGGGACTGTTTTAAATATCCTTTACTTTCCACATAATCCCCTGTAGTGTTTTCCTCTGAAGCCCACCAGGATTGTTCAAGGACAGTTTTAAAACCAATGAGATTTTATAGGTACACAAAAGAAATGCAATCATTATGCATGGAAAAGAAACCTGTTTAACTTCTGGGTCCAGTTTTTATAGGTACTACATCATTTAAGCCCAAGTACTTAAATAACTACTGTGGAACAGGGGACACAGCTAAGTTAAAGAGACCTCATGTTTCTAACAAGGCACACTGCAAAATTCTACCTGTGGAACACAGGATGTATTTTTATCTGTACAGACAGAAAACCAACTTCTTCTGTAAACTAGAGCAACTTAAGTAAGAAATTAGAAAACCAAAACAGATGTGGGCCCCTAAAATGTAATTTTTATAGCATTGCCTTTCAGCCTCTATTAGAATTCACAACTGCCAGCACTGAAATAAAAACAAAATTGAAATATAATACAGTCATACTGCATGCACCACTTCCTTTCTCTCTCCACCTACCCAGAGAAAAAGCCCTTAACTGTGTAACACTTATTAGAGAGGTTATGTCTCAGATCATTCTGTCTTAATGTGATTCTTGACTTCCTTGCAATAGTTTTCAAACACATGGAGCACAGTTCTTGCAAAGGTAATACAGTTGTGCTAATGCAGTTTCACAAGTAGACTCCTTAATATCATTTCTATTTCTATAAAGACATTTATAATTCCTTACTACAACAGAACAAGCAGAAATATGGTAAGTACCAGAACTGTTTGGTAAGGCTTTAATTTTTAAAGGCAAATATATATACATATATACTTTTTACAGTGCTCCCAACAACAACAGAAGTTGCTCAAGTGGATGACAACTGAGAAAACCTTGTTAAAGTACTACTGTATCTCAGCTGTGTTGCATAGATGACATTTCCAGCATGATCTCAGCATGAGGAACTATACGCCATCTGCTCAGAAGTGCTAACAGTGTGGAATCCGCTACCACTATCAGGTGAAGAGATGAAATGGCCAAACACATAAAGTAGTATTGAAAATTTCGTGTCATTCCTTTCTAAATTCATGTCTTCCTTCTTCCTCTAAAAACTATAGGCATTTTTCTGGATGCTTTTGAGTTATAGATGCTTGCATATCTTATTATGATTTTAACTAATACACTCAAAGAAGTAAGTTCATTGTAGCAGCATTGAAGAAATTATTGTTCTATTTTTATCCTTTTGATTTTAAATTGTTTTGACTAAACTCATTTTCTAATCATCCCCATTTTGTTCCTTACTTTCTTGCATTGTGTATAGAAAAGCTGCCATTACTACTTATTGTATCCTGCTTATAAGACAGTATAATTTTATTAAACTTATGTAATCAATTCAGCAAACATGTCTAATACAGTTTATTCAGAATAGATTATGATTCTATTAGGTTGTATCTTTTATGTTTCTCTTTGCTAAAGCTTAATCTTATTAGGATTATACTGCTCAGAAGTCTCTGTCATTATTTTGGCTTAAATGCTAGTTTTACACATTTCAGCATGATGGGTACAGTCTCTGCAGCAGTGGCCTTGCACTCAACCAGCAGGAATGGCAGCTCTCTAGACAATGTTTGGGATAGCTAGCTGAGACGCTAAGACTTGTTCTGCAGCTGTCTGTGCTAAACTGAGCTTTAGGATAAGGTTACTGATGGCTGGAAAGTCCCTAGAACTTTATGGGTTAGCTACTCCCAAAAGAAATTAAATTTTATTAAGTACAGAAGTTTCCCAAAGAAATGTCTTGCTTAAAAGTTCATAAACTTCAGCATTGTACCAACTTTTTCATGTTTAGAAATACTGTTTGAAAGCCACTAGAGGGAAGCAATTTTGACAGACAAAATTTGAAAAAAATATATAGAATCTTTAAAGCATGACAGCGGCTGCTTTTTATATTTTTCCTTTTTTAATGAGTAAGGTAATTGCTGAACCTAGAAAAGGCAATAACTGATACATCTCAGCAACCTGGTTTCAGAGCTGGGAATGTAAATGGAAAAGGCATTACAGTCTTCTGAGACACTGCAGCCTCAGCACTCTCGTAGCACGTCTGCAGGAAATAAAGGACTTCAATCCCTTTGCCTTCTGAGCACTGCAAAAGCAGTAACAAATGACACCTCATGCCAGTCCAGCAAGGTGGGCTATTAAGTGATACTGTCTCAGCCAAACCATTCTCCCTCTCCTTAGGGAAGGCATGGGAAGGAAACATCATGCCACCTCTTCATACATCCAAACTATCAGCAACACACAAACTAAGTCAGTCATCATGAAAAACAGCTTAGACTGCAGTAAAGGCTGCTGTTACTCAAGTTCCACTTGGAAAAAAAGAAAAGAAAGAAAGAAAGAAAGAAAGGCCATAATTTAGTACATTAATTATGAAGCACATGGTTAAATGAAAGGTTATCTAACATACTGTATTGTCCTCATAACCGAGACTATTCTTTACAAAACATTTCAAGTGAGACAATATGTGTTTTAAAGAGCTGCACTTCATGGGAAAAAAAAGGAAGTGTTCATTATCTTACATCTCAAATGAAAACATGGGAAAAACCCTGACATAAACTAAATGTATTTAAATTAAATATTATGAGGGAAGTTGAGTGTTCACGAGGTGTGTGGCATTTCGACTCTGAATAATGGTACTTCCCCACTCACATTGTCTATCACAAGAATAAATCTTGAAGAAAATCAAGGATTTGTTTCCCTACGGTCCATTGGTGAAAGCTAGGCACGGAGCTGCTCAGGGTCACGCAGCAAGCCAGCAGGGAGCAGGAAGTGAACTTGGAGCCCTGATCTCCAGGCAGCTCTCTGACATTGGATCACGCTTTTTTCTGCGCACCTGCACTCCCACTTACATTACAGTCAGAGTTATTTCATTGCACACGAGGAAAGTACTCCTGGCTTCCTCAGAGAAGTAGCATGGGCAGTTTCTATCCCTCCAAACAAAGCCACACAACTGCTGTATAAATTCAGTTTTCCTCTTACACAGATCATACTATCACAACTAAGACCTTTTTTGCCTTGCTGTATCTTTCAAAGCTTTCTAATGGATAAATAATCCAATCCTTGTGCCAACCAACAAGTCACAAAGTTCAAAAATAAAACAGTTTTGGAGAGCTTGCTCAAACAGTGATTTTGAGCAAAATTAGCACTGAAGAAACCTTTCGTATTTTTTCTTTTACTTGTTCTACTCTGTGGGAGTTTGAGTGGCTGCAAACTGAGTGCAGCACACAGTATTTGTGCAGGATAGAGTGCTGGACAGAAGAAGTACAGCCAGCCCATCGAGAGCCAACTCATCTGCTTCAGACTGTCTTTGGAGGAAGGTCCTGAAAAGCAGATGGCATGGAGCCCTATCCTGCCTTACACGCTGGTGAAGGCAAACACCTCCCCCCAACTTTCTAACTAATCCCCATTTGTCAGTTTCAAACTAATCTTTCAGACATTACTGTTTACTATTTCTATTTTGCTTGTTACTTTTTATTTCACTTTCAAAAGGAAAATAAGGGATTAACTGGAGAAAAGTCTAAAAGTACATCTCCCTGCATATTTTAGTTAGCTGCTTTACATCAATTACTTGACATCACACTAGGTTCCAAATTTATCCAGTTCAGATGCTGTCCACCCTGTCATTGTACATATACTGATAATCAGTAGATACACTTTTCTTTCTCAGTAAATGCCACAATTTTAACAATAAGCTGTCCCTTATCCTTCCCTGAGAAGCAAGAGGCCCAAATGACATCTCCTGTGTTAGTAGAGAAAGCAGCTGATTACTACAGAAAAGAAACCTCTGCTTGGTCAGTGACCACATTTTGGGTTCCTCCTGGTGGAAGAGGCACAAAGCAGCACTTTGCAAAGCACCAGCCTGTAGTACTGGGAGCACAGCACAGAAAGAAAGGCATTTATCTGTGCCTATGGAGGCACACAACCAAATGGTCAGCTGGGATGAACCCATCAGGAAATACACAAGTGTCACGTATCTTCCACTGAACTTCTCGGCACTCTATGACTGATGACTCCACACAGCAAATAGGTGTGGTGCCCTCTGAACTGCAGCTGTAATCACAGTGCAGCCGGGGATAAGGGCTGCGCTGCACACACTCCATGCTGAGTCACCCGAAGAACTCCCTGGGCAGTCCCGGGAACTCCCCAGACAATTTCTGCAAGAGGAGATAACAAACAGAGCCCACACTGTCCCCACCAGAGGTCAAGGGATCGATGGAGCCCGAGTCCAGCATGTCTGACAGATGAGGGATGACGTGACAGGGCTGGGGAGCCAGGGAGCTGCAGCAGTGCTGGAACAGCCCAGGCGGCCCCAGCTCTGTGCTCATGCAGGAACTGATGGGCAGGCAGGCACTACTCATGTGTTTGTTCAAGTTCGACACTGGATGGGGCAATTCCTGCATGCGGCAGAGATGATTTTAACTAGCCAATAGAAATTCATCATGCATGCACTGGAGCGGTGACGTGGGAGCACAGCCAGCTGGGTAATAAGCATTCATCAAACCCAGTGAAAAAGCCATTACAGGGACACATGCAGTGGAGACTCTTGTCACCACTGGGACAACAATTGGCCACACTGTCCCAACAGTGACAGCATTTACACAGGAGTGTTATCTCATGCAAAGTACCCACTTAAATCAGTTCTTTTACACATGCGCCAGTGTTTGTGTAGCATGGACCAGAAGAACCGCTGAAAATGAAACCCACCACCACACAAGCTGTCAGAAATTAAGTCACAATCAGATTTAAAGCGTTACGCCAAAGTATAAGGACATTTGTCCAAATACATCTGACATCACTGTTAGACTTTCTGTAAGGTACCCATAATTTTGACTTACAGAATACAATATTCCCAAAATATCCACTAGATAAGCACATTCCAAGATCCTGCCCCCTCCTCACAACACAAAATTGCTGGTTACACAGATAATGTTCATATACATTGGTGGCATGGACTAAACACTTTCTGTGTTCCCACCACCAGTAAACATGAAAACACAAAACTTGCACACAAGAGTCCCTAATCAAAGCAACTGACCTGACACGTTCAGATCTGACTAAGAGCAAGACTAGGTCGTGTTCATCCTCTAGCTGTTGATCAGCTGATCAGCCTGGAATCCTGGCTCTGAGACACATTATAAATTTGACACGATATGGTCTGAGCATGGATCCCAACCCCTAAGCCCTCCTGCCATAAAAGCAGGGCCAAGTGCTGTACACTGAGCCAAGATGAGTCCCCCCTGAACGCTGCCTGAGAACTATTCTGTGGACCTCCTCCTCCTGCATTTAGAAAGACTTAGAGTGGACTAAGCCTGTATCCAAAAGGTGTGATGCAGCACAGGGTGTTCTGACACCTGGGTCCTGACTGTGGAACTTATATGACAGTTAGGTGCACAAAATTCTATTTTCAAAAAGCAGTCCTGTAACAGTGGATAGAAAAGACAAATCATAGAATCGCAGAACATCCTGAGCTGGCAAAGACCCACAAGGATCATCACGTCCAACCCTCAGCTCCACACAAGACCACCCAAAATCCAAACCATATGCCTGAGAGCACTGCCCAAATGCTCCTTGAAGTCCATCAGCTTTGGGGCTGTGCCCACAGCCCTGGGCAGCCTGTTCCATGCCCATCACCCTCTGGTGAAGAACCTTTTTGTAACATCCAACCTGACCCTCCCCTGACACAGCTCCATTCCATTCCCTTGGGTCCTGTTGCTGTCACCAGAGAGCAGAGCTCAGTGCTGCCAGTCTGCTCCTTCCGGCCACCAAGAGGCCTCCGCTCAGCATCCTCTGCTCTGTGCTGAACAAACCAAGGGAACTCAGCTGCTCACATAATCACAGAATCACAGAATTATCGAGGTTGGAAAAGACCTAGAAGATCATCCAGTCCAACCATTACCAATACTTCCCAGCTAAATCATACCCCTCAACACAACATCCAAACGTTTCTTGAACACTCCCATGGTCGGTGACTCCACCACCTCCCTGGGCAGTGCATTCCAATGCCTGACTACCCTTTCCGAGTAGTAATACTTCCTAATGTCCAGCCTGAACCTCCCCTGGTGCAGCTTGAAACCATTCCCTCTAGTTCTATCACTGATTACACGAGAGAAGAGGCCGACCCCCAGCTCACCACAACCTCCCTTCAGGAAGTTATAGAGAGCTATAAGGTCTCCCCTGAGCCTCCTCTTCTCCAGGCTGAACAATCCCAGCATTCCCATGAACAATCCCAACATCCTCTTCTCCAGGCTGAACAATCCCAACAATCCCATGCTCCTCATACACCTTGCACTCCAGACCCTTCACTGTCTTCATATCTGTCCTTTACACTCTCTGATAGTTCTATGTCCTTTGTATATTGTTGTGCCCCAAACCTGCACCCAAGCTGAACAGCGCAGAGCAGAGTGGGACTATCCCTCCCCTCAACTGCCTGGCAATGCTAACTTCCAGCCAGATTCCACTGCTGCTGATATAAATTTTTATGCAACTCTAAAAGTACATTATGTCCTAAGAGATGCTTCTTTTACACCTATTTCAACCCAAAATGAATTTAAATTATAATCCTAATTCAAGAAGATATTCATTAGTGACCATGCCAGATTCTAGAAAGTCCATCCTATCTGCTAAAGTGTGCCAGTGTAAGACAGAGTCCACAGATGTCTTTGTGGCTTATGCTGGGGTCCCAGACCTTAGTTCACATTCCACATGGGAAACATAATTGCTAAAAAACTTTTAACATCAGCTGAAGTAAGAAACAGAAACCAGAAATCAGGGCTGCTTCCTTCTGTCATATCCACCTTTTTCACAGAACATGTGAACTGAACAGAGACACTCTTCTAGTATAGTTCTCTGAGAATATTCAGTCTATCATTCTGCTTTTAAAATACTTTGCCTAGGGGAAAACTTCTTGATCTCACTGCAGAACTTGTATTTCACACTTCCTAAGGTATTCCTGAAACCACAAGCAACACACATATCAGAGATGTCTTCAAGTTTCACTTGACTCAATCAATTTACCTTGTTCTTCCCATTCCCCTTAAGGGAGGAGGCATGGCTGAGCTCTGGCCATGTCCAAAGCTCTGCATTATTCTGCTGTCAAGACCAGACTCTTTGAAATCTCCACTTCTAATTATAAACATAGTTCGGTACTGCAAGAGTCAGCCTACTTAACCATGAAGACTGTCAAAACAGATAACATCTCAGTGCATTACAAACTGGCTGGGTGCTTAGCCTTTTGACTTCAAAGGTTCCCTCCATCATAGCTCAAGCAATGTCTTCTATCTACTTCACAAAAGTTTTGACAACAGATAAAACTGTGATATGACTCTATGGATTATAGAAATTAGTTCTGGTAATTGTTCTGTCTGTTAACCACACTTAGTTACTAGATGTGATGCCAACTTTGCAAAAGCAATACTTTACCAGTTATACAGGAACCAGTTGCATAAGAAATTGTTTTCTTCATGTAGGGAGCATGTGCGTTCGCAGGGGGATCAAAATTAGTATTACATTTCAAGGAGCAAAGTACTTAGTGTAGTAACAGTTACAGCACAGTAACTGTTTTTATGAGGCCCGTGAAATTTTATTTACCTCAGTGAAAGCATTGCTTATATCTGCTTCCACGACATCCAAGTTAGAAAACCAACGGCATTTAAGTGGGTTAATATGAGTTAATAAGCCCATTAAGAAAACTGTAATAAAATCTACAACAAATATAGCAAATCTAATAAAGGTTGGAAAGCATTGTCTTTTGAGAGGAGAACACTAAAACAAAACAATAACCCAGAAAATATACATTGACTCCACATTAAAATTCCTGAGTTTGTTTTCATATAAAATTATATTACTTTATCTTTTGGAGGGAAATATAAATTAAATACTGCTTTGATTTATAAAAGACTTGACATCCAACTGTTAACATGCACACATGTGCTGAATAAAGTGAAAGCACATTCTGTTGCTGCAGGAAAGGATTTCTTTTACACAGGCAGCTTTGATCCAGGTATGGATTTTGATAAAACATCTATTTAATTTAAAAGCAAAATATGATGTAGTATAATAATGCAGTATGATTATCATTAACATAAAACTATAAACCAGGTGTTTCATCTCTATAGTTATAGCATTTGTATTCACGCAAAGGTAAGGTGAGCACATTGCTACATAGTCCGTTTGAAGAGCAAGAACAAAAAAGCTACAGCAGAAAGGAAAGCCACATATTTTAGCCATGTTTTTTCAATCAATCACGTAAGCTAAAAGACTAAAGACTAAAAACCATCACATAATGATTTCCATATTGTGTCTTTAGTTTAAAAAAGAAAAACAATCAGTTTGTGTATCACGGTGTTACTACAGCATAAAAAGATCTCTCTACTGACATTCTCCTCATTCGTGGGGGTTTTTAAGAGTTCATATTTCCCACGTTTTCAGACTTCAGATGGAGAGAGTGTAAAAGGGGCTTTTGACTTGAGATGTGAAACCAGATCTTAAGAAATCAGAGCAAGAATCAGAACATGCGCTTCATTGTAGCTTTGCCCTCAATTCACAGAACTTAGCCAATTTGTATTTATTTTCCTTGTAGACCTAAGGATGGTCAGCTGCAGATGGGTATCTTCTCTTTGGTATTATCCTACCTTTACCACCTCTTCTGTTAGAGAAACTGGAATTTGCTAGGGGATCAAAGAAATGACCTACTTTCTAATCTCTGCCTTATATATATGATTCTAAATGTTGCACAAGAAGAGGAAACTATGTGGAACTGTCATAAACCAGCCTAGTTAATGGTTTCAGTGTACATGACCAGGAAATATAAATTAATTGTATACTGTAAAACATCTATCAAGCTAGAGATTTTTAAAAGCACAACAGAAAATCATAAATCAGGGACCAAGTGCTGGCTACATTTAAAAAAAAAGAAAACAACAACAAACTGGTTCAGTCCTCAGAAACTATAAAATGTGCTTCTATACTCTTAATTTCTTCATTCTTCTTAATAGCACTCTTTCCCAAAGCACTATTATTAGAGATTTTCCTACATTTCCTACACATTTATTCAGTTCAGAGAGAGGTGTGAGATTCGAGACTAAGAAATCCCCTATTGGTGGTCATTTTATAACAAAGCTGGAATAGTATATCTGTTAACTTCAGTGTCTGCATAATAGCACAGGAGGAGCAAAAAAATCAGCTAAGTTGAGGCAAACCTAAGGCCATTTACTCCTTTGTAATTCAAACCAGCAGGTTAAATTATTCTGAAAAGAAAAAAAAAAGAACAAACACCAAACCTACAGGAAAAGCTACTGTATCTGGACAAAACAAAAACAAAAGGTAATTTCTTTGTGGCAAGAAGTACTTGGGATGCAGACTGCTACATTCCGCACAACTTCCCATTCCCTGGATAAATTCCCTTCTGAAGAGCACTGCAGAGAAATAAGGCATGAGGCATTGCTGCCACTTAGGCATTACAAAAAAAACCAAACCCAACCACACTCAGTGCGGCCTCCTGGTCAACCTCAGACAGAAAAAAGGACTGTAATATTGCAGACTTGTAAAGGCCAAAACCAAGTGACAGAATGGCAAACACTTCCCTCTAAAGAAATCACAGCATAGTTTTGCTATACTCCTTGTTTTTTATTACTCTAGAAAATGGTGAATAAAACCATGCATTTATTTTAGTTCTAATAAATACTAGCACGACTGGTGATAGGCTGAATTTGGATGGAAACTGGAATACATGAAAATTGATCCAAGCTGACTTTTGAACTGTTTTAACTAAATCAATGAACTCTAAATGTGAATTTAACATACTCAACAAATTAATTGTTTTCTGTAGTAAATAAAACCAGACTCATTGTCTCTTTTCATCATGGCCTAAAAGATTTTAGAATTAGATCTTCCCACACCTCATTGTTACTTGCAGATGAAGAGAAGGAAAATCAGCTTTCCTACCTTTAAACTCCCAGTTTTTCTTTATTTTGTGCAAATGAATTAGTTATTGCACTAAACTAAACTAATCTCTATATCTACAGAGAAGTCTACCATTGACAAAGAAAATAAAAAATAAAAAGCCATATCTAGCTGTGGTGCCTGAGCATTATTTACAGTACCCCTGTGGTGTGGCTCCCCTTAAAACCCTCAGTAGCACAAACACTAGCTAGATATTGCAAGAACTACTGAGAAGCTCGGATGTGTCGTTCATGCACGTAAATGAATCAAAAAATACACTATCAGGACAGATGACAGATCATAAGCACGCATGCCACATGATCACCTGACCAGGAAACAGGATTATTGACACTGATATTTTTAACAGATAACACAGTTGAGCAGTTCTAAAACACAACAGAAGGAGTTGGATGTGTAATTGTAGAAGAGCATGAACATATTGAAGAATGGAGGTTTTCAACCTGTTAGTCAGCATCCAGTTTGTCAACACTTCAGGAAATCTGGGTCAGTGTCAAATACGACCTGAACAAGGAGCTGGGCTAGACGACCTCGGTTCCCCTCCAACCAGAACGATGCAATGATGGCATCAAATCAGGATACTCATCAGGGAAAGTCTTTAGTCTTGTCAAAGAGTGCAAAATTTCTTCTCTATTAGAAAAACATAAATGTATGTCTTGAATGACCATATCTGATCATGGCATCTTTAACAATTCTGAAGTTTCCGTATTATTTACTGACTTCCTGAAGTCATTATTGGTTTAAACTTCATATGAGGACACAGGTGCAGACACTACAGCAAGAGTACTTGGTCTTACTCAAGTGTCTGCCTGCTGGTGAAGAACATTAAACATTACTCTATCTGGGGGGGGAAAAACTATGGGACTCACATCAACTGAGGATCTGAGCTAAAATTTGTATAATGGATTATTACTAACATGTACCAGGTAGCATCTGATTGCCATGTTGTATATTTATACAGAAACAATAATAACAAAACTCGAGATCATTCTGTGACAACAATGGCAGTAAAGACTAGCTAGGCTTGATTCACCCATCAAATTAAAGACAAGCCATTTTGTATGTTTCAGCATGTTTCTGTCACTGACACTCGGAGCAAAGACAAGCAGCTGGCTGCTCCATCGCCATTTACTGTCAAACAGGTCAGTATGCTTTCTGACTGCCCACACAGTTACATACCAGTACTGCCTTTTAAAGTTGCTGTTTCATTTTTTCAAATATAATCACAAGTTGATCTCTCACTTCTCTACTGCCTGCCTAAAGCCTGCTTCTATCTCCATGAAACCAAAAGACATTTAAACCAATCGTTTTGTCTTTTGCATGTAATTTTACACCCCACTATTTTCCAGTCTCGTAAGGAATTCTTCTATCCTGCGTCCAACTTCTGGTTCGCATAAAGGTGCACTCTTTGCTGAGGTCTTCATCTTGGTATGTGGTTCTGGATCTTTCTAATCCCTGATGCCAGCAGCAAACTGATATCAATTCAACTTTTACCAAGATCAAACATTTGTTGATTAAGAAAAGTCACTTACCTATAGGAAATTTGTCACTTAATTATCTGTAAGACAATTCAGAATCACAGAATAACAGAACCATAGGGGCTGGAAGAGACCTCTAAAGATCATCAAGTCCAGCCCCTCTGCAGCAGGCAGATTTGCAGATGAAATGCAGCACTTACGTATTTTCTAGAAAATACGTACTGAAGTCCTACAGCCAGCCTTCCCAAGAGTTAATGGCATAACGCAAATTATCAACCTACAGAATGTACTAAGGACTTGAATTTTCATAGGTCTTTGGCATCTGTGTACAGTCTAGACAAGATGCTAACAAACTAGGACAGAAATGTTTTCTTTTCACTTAGTGGAGTCATTTGTCGATGAAAATGCAAGAGACAAGAAAGGGACATGTACAAGAGTGTGCAGTCAAGCAGTTTGTTTAGTTGCTGGTAATGGCTGAAATCAAAGCTTCACTTTGTCTTGGGATATTAGTCACCTTAGAGATGTACACTTTAAAAACTGACAAGTCTCAAAAGAAGTCTGTCATTCTTCATTGTTGTTCATTAAAACTAAATAGCAGAGAAAGGATCCTGAATATTAACGCCAGTTACAGCACCCTAACCACATATGTCATGGTCTCCGGAGATACATTCAAGCAGAAGAGAGAACAAGAGCACAGAGACTGTAGTAGGGGAGACTGTTCTACTATCTCTTCCCTGATACAAAATTATGACCTACATATCCTAACACACATTCTATTTCAAAACAACATTTATCCACATTCTCAATTTACGTTCTGTTACATTTCCTCCTCTCCGGCTTTGCAGCACACTCTGAGTGGGATCTCACAAACATGCAGTCTTTCTCAAGCTATCTGCTCCACTGATGCCAGTGGGAGCCTAACTTTAATTGCAGTAAAGCTTTTGAAATATCCCACTTTTTCTAATCATATCTGTTATTATTAAATGAATATGCAAAGCCTATATGAGGTATTTTCAGATAAGTCATTCTGAAGGTCCACAACCAAGTCTTATATGCCCTGTCACGTGTAATTTAGTTTGTTGTTCTTATTTTTTCACTGACATTCAGAACATTTGATAAAATATATGCATACTGGTTCCATATCCTACAAATTAAGATAAAAATATATTTAGGACAGTTATACAGTATTGTATTTCTGGTTTATTGGAAGAAACTGTGAAACAAATTTACAGATGGTTAAGTGTTACTGCAAAGTACAGATCCCTTTAACATTTACAATTTAGACTTCAAAAGAAATTGAAAATGAAACCCACCACACATCATAATACAAGGTACAAAGCACTGGAAAATTACAGTTTGTTATACTTGATGACATTTTCCAATGAAGCAACAGTAGCTAATTTTATTGTCATATTTTACAGATAAACTGAGCACGCAGTTTGCGAATTGTGATGAGACTTGAAGACACAGGAGATTCGGGAACAAGAAGACAATCAAAACTCCTGACTGCATTAGACTCGTTGAATAATCCTTTTGACCTTGATAGAAGACAGTTGGCAGAGATTTTTCAAGATCTGAATACCTGCCTCCTTTAAAGACATCTTTGAAAGGCCATACTTAAATATACACAGTCCCAAACAAGCACCGTTTGCTTTTTCCTCCTGCTGATAAAGGTATGCCAACATGGTAAGAATACCACAGAAAAAATTAATTGTCAGGAGGCAACACAGCACAGTTACAGACCCAGGCAACAACTGCAAAGGCTGTACTATAAATCTAAAGAGTCTGCTTCATGTTTCAACTTGTCTATTTAAAAGATTAAACAGGTATTTCTAATCGGTGTCTGCTTCATGTAAGGAAGAGCATTCATCCACCTCAGCCTAATGTTCTATTCCCTTGAATGTTCAAACTTACCTACATCTACATACTAAATGAAGACACTAGCAACACCAAATGATAACAATGTGCATTCATTTTACTAAGATGTGAATGATAACATGAACGCAATCCAGAGGCCTGAAAATGGGATGAAGAATGCACTAACAAAGCTAAATTCTCTACTTATTTATAAGAGAAAAGAACAATAAACCTAGTGTAGTTTTCAAAGTAAAATTGCCAGAAGAAAATCTGGGCTATGATTAATCTAGAATATAAACACCTAAAATTATTTTGCTGCCATGATTGTTTACTACTAATTAGGCAGATAATTTTTTCACACTCCATTTGCAGCAACATTTTCTGTTTGAAGTGTTGTAAAGATGCTGTGTTTGTCCAATACAGAAACAAACACTTGTAAATTTTCTTTTTTGATGGTTCTACACTTTGATTAATTCAAAGTGAATATTCTGACCTTTATGACTTCAGAAAAACTGGCTTTTATATTTTTATGCAATTTTCTACTCTTGAGCACACGAAGAAATGGTCATATGAAGCATTTGATGACAACCAACTTTGGCTCCTGACATCATTGACCTGTGTCACATCTGAGACAAGATAAAATAAAACTGTGGACAAGTCATGTTAAGTACGAATATTGATACTGCTTCCTTTTGCTGCTGAGGCTCTTTAGAAAATGCACTGATTAAGTTGGTGAGTGGAAAAGGTCTGAAGCATGCTTGGTTTACAGATCTGCCAGAAAAGAGGGAAGGAAGGGTGTTTATCATGGAACTGGGTCTGATGAAGCTTAAAGCTCAAATCGGATAAATCATTTAGGATGTAGATTTTCAAATGATAAAAATTTGAAAGCTGCTGTCATATGATTAGATGTTAAAACAGCAGCTACTCCCAAAATTAAGTGTATCTGGAAGCTATCTACTATGCTTAACTGCAGTCCTGCGGAAGCGGATAAACGACCTTATCCTGGTGCCAAGTGCAAGTCAGTCTTCAATGCTGGGGACGCAGTATGAGCCATGCTCTACAGCAGAGTGAAGCAAATGACACCAAACCTTGCCCCGTAATTCTAAAACTTGTTACCAGGGTTCACTTGATCCTTTTTGATATTCTAGTATATTCTAGCACATGATTTTGCATCTCTCTTTTAAGACCGATTTTCTTTAATTAAGTCAAAGACCTTTTCAGGCCACACAGCTGAAGGAGATACTTGGAAATTATTCAGAAAAGATTAATTTCATGCTCTCGGATGGGAATGCGAAAAATGTAGTCATTATAAAATATGCTTGGAAAAAATCCTTTTAAGAAAGAGTAAGCCATAAATCCTTACTGTCCCCAAAGAAAGGTGTTAATTAATGAGATGATCAAAAATTGTAAACAGAAAACATAAATCTAAAAAAACCTATAAAACCCTAAAGAGTTTGTGAATTAATTTGACACATGTTCCACTTCAGCATGCCAGCATACTACTTTTTATTGGACCTTTGTCCTCCTTTCTTCCTTATATAATCACAAGAACAGTTAGAAGTATTCTGTCTTTGTCTCTCAAAACCTTTCAGCTATGGCTGGCACTGCTTTTGCGATCCCCTCACCAGCTGTGAAAGCACGGTCCCCCTTCCTGGAATCCCTTGGAGGCTGCAGTGGTGGCTGTGTTCACGAGCAGGGACAGGAGTGCACCTAGCCCAACCCTGCTCTCCTCCTGCATGAGCGCGGACACCTGGGAACCAATTGGCAGACTGCGTAGGCAGTGCATGGCTGGAAGGCCTCCCTGGTCTGCCCACGACTGCTCTCCTTATCCCCGAAGTGAGCTGGCAAGCTTCACTGTGCGGCCCCTCAGCCTACATGCCAGCAGCACTGCCATGGAGCCGCAGCAACAGTGCAGCAGGGCCCCTGTGCACAAATGCATGTCGCATAGAGGCTCAAGCATTACATAGCTGCAGACCACAAAACACACTGATAAAAATGGGCACGTACAAAATCAAAAAGACAACCAGAAAAATACGTTCCTCTGTGCAGAATGCATACTACAGTCTTAGCCCTGCTTTCAAGAAGAAACCTTCACATGCAAGGGCCTGGTACAGGAAAACAGGGCCATTATTAGTGAGGCCTCGGGACAGAAGAAATACTGGCAACACATTTTTTGCAATGTCCTCCACTGCAACTCCCTGACCCTTTACAAATTTTTGAATAATAATATTAGGGAAAAGATTGTCCAGCACGAGTAAAGCAATAAACCATGGCCATGAAATGCATTCCTCATTTCTCCCTCCATTCAGATCCGCAGCTCCATGAAGACAGTAACACAGTAAACAAGCCTCCTCCTCCTCAACACACTTCAAGTCATTCTTCCCACACACAGCTGCCACAATCATGCATATTTCAAAGCCTCCATCTGGGCTTGACAACTGTACCTTCCTCTCTTCCAGCCAAAAGAAATACACGTCCTACTCAAACATGCATGGACGGTATCACGCTGTTTACTTCAGAAGAGAAGCTGCCGCTGGTGCTCCACAAAGTAGGTCAGGTGGGCGGAAGCCCCCATGTAAACCTTCATGCTAACTGCCTCGGTTAGACCCACCGTGCATTCATTTTTCTCCCCTTCCAGCTAGAAGTTGTCTCCAGGCAGAATGTGAGGATTTGTGATGTTGTCCAGGCTGCCTGAATGTCTGATGCTTCTGAATAAACACCTACTGCTCACACAGGGATTAACCTCACAGTATATACTCAGCAGATTCAACATCACCTAGAATTTCTTGATTTATGCTGCATGTGCCACACTGTGCACAATACCGCTTTCTGCCCAGAAATATGGCAGTGACCCCCATGGCTGCTGCTGACTTTGAGGATGCCCTGAACTTGGCATATGCAGAGGCCAGTTCTCAGGCCTGGGGCCTCCTCTTCTCCTGAAGGTCAGCTGCAGCTATCCCTGATGCTCTCTGCAGTAACCACCCACTCTGTGCCTCCATTCTGACATTTAAATACTTGCTTCTCTTCACTTCTTCCTCTTCAGCAGCCTGGCCAGAGCATACTACTTCCTACACTGTCAAATATACTACCTTGGCTCCACCATGCAACCAAGCACTCTTCCTCTGCATCAAGTTGAGGACTGCACCTTCTGCAACATTGAGGAGGGAGAAGGCAAAGGCAGGATTTGGGTCTTATCTCAGAAAGCAGAGAAGCTGAGGGCAAAACAGGAATCAGAGTAGAGTCAGGTTGCTCCTGCTCTGCCAACAGGTAGTGGCTGCCTCTAAGAAGAGTGAAGTTCTTCACTCATACCTAATAGCAGCCACCTTGTCCCCCATGAATCCCCCCACCTGGAATGCTGCGTCCAGGCCTGGGGCCCCCAGTACAGGAAGGACATGGAGGTTTTGGAGCGGGTCCAGAGGAGGGCCACTAAGATGATCAGAGGGCTGGACCACCTCTACTGTGAAGAAAGGTTGAGGGAACTGGGATTGTTTAGCTTAGAGAAGGCTACAGGGAGACCTCATTATGGCCTTCCAGTACTTGAAGGGAGCATATAAACAGGAGGGGGAACGGTTGTTTACGTGGGTGGATAGTGACAGACAAAGGGGAATGGTTTTAAACTGAGACAGGGGAGGTTTAACTTAGACATTAGGAGGAAGTTTTTCACACAGAGGGTGGTGACACACTGGAACAGGTTGCCCAAGGAGGTTGTGGATGCCCCATCTCTGGAAGCATTCAAGGCCAGACTGGATGTGGCTCTAGGCAGTGTGGTCTGGTGGTTGGCGACCCTGTACATAGCAGGAGGGGTTGAAACTAGGTTATCATTGTGGTCCTTTTCAACCCAGGCCATTCCATGATTCTATGAAAAAACAAACAAACAAACAAACTTCCCATCCATGATCAGCAGGAGTAGCAGTGAGTCAATGGGTGTGACAGGACTGACGGGAGGTGAGGTGTGATCGTCTGGACAGTGCTGCCTGAACAGCCAGTTTTAAATGCAGACCCAACCCATCCTGCAAAAAACCCCCAAGACCAAAAGGAATAATCACCACAGAGCACCTCCTGAACCACGTGACATTAGAGACATTTTAAAATTCAGTTTATACAACTAAGATAACACCACAAGGATTTTAATGACTATTTATTCAGCCAATTTGATGCCTCTTTGCACTTCCTGAGAGCTTTGAGATACAAAATGGCACCACAAAGCAACTCTCAGCAGTACACTTCGTAGCAGGGTTTATTCGTTTTGTCCTGAAGAGAAACCAGAATATCTCTATCTGCATGTGCATACCTTCTTTGACCCTGAAGAGATAAAGGCTTTGTATGGAAATAAATATATAATATATAAAGTGAATGAACAAAGCTAATTATTTGGAATAGGCACTTTTCACCTGTTTGTATTATCCACCTATGCTTTCTTTTTGGAATATCACTAAAAAAAGAACACTGCAAAACAAACTCCAACAGAAAGATACTTTCTGTGCAGTACACTTGCTTGTTGCAGGTGCCACGGAAGAGCTGCGGCCTAGCTCTTCTGCCACTCTGCAGCCACTCTCTGTCTCTCTATTATAACAGCGTTTCCAACAAGCTGAGATACGGCTTGAATTTCTATAACTTGATCATTCAGGTTTTAAAATTTTTCTTTGATGCTTCTTACAGTGCTTTGGAGGTCACCCAGGCATTTTATGCAGACTTCTGGTACACTTAATCATTTCAGTGGCTTCCTGCAGTAAATCAAGAGACATTATATTAATAAAAGATGGGGCTGTTCCAGGTCTGATTCATAATGCTGAATCTACCTGGCTGAAAAGAGTCCTTTTAAAAGGTCAGTTTACTCTAAGGAATTCTGAATAGCAAGGATGTATCTTCTTTGTCACAAGACTCCTGCAGAAATCATACACCCGAGGCCAGCAGTCTGAAGGGTGCAGACACTGGGGTGGTTCAGAACTAGGGCTCAAAGATGTCTGGACCACAACCCAGACTAGGAGACCTCCTCTGAAAAAACACTTAGATAGCAGCAGGGTATAGATGCTGAGCATCACTTCCCAGACAAACTAAGGAGAAGAAATGTAGATAATACAGAGAGAATACCTTCTGATTAGCCGCCAGAAGTCATGCCAAAATACCTATTACAAGATCAGATGTTTTGTGACATTTTTTCACTAGGCTGTCATGAGCATTGGTTCCAATGGCATGCCCTGTGGTGGGGCAAAAGACTCTCAGCAATGAGTGGCATCAAGACAAAACTGTTCCCATCACAACAACGCTCTCTGCCTGCAGCCCATCCCTGTGCTGGTCATAGAAAAGAGGCCAGGCAGGCAGGCTACAGACCCTCTGGGGCTACTTTTTCCAGTCAACACTTGACTATTTGGCTGATGTATCCTGAAAGGCATTCTTCAATCTAAATCACTTGCTCCAGTCAGAATTTTATTTTTGTTAACACAGACTTTAGAGACCTGATTTTACATTTACAAGACATTATACTGAGATCCCTATGGACTTTACTGAGCATGGCATAAGAGCACAAATCTGCCATAAGTAACCACTTTGCTGATAAAGTCAAACATATAGGTCATCTATGAGTAACAGGAATTGTTTCAGTCAGTTCAGACACTTTCCAGGGAAATGTCATGCTCCTGAGAATCACCAGGTTATGTAATAAAAGGTGTATATTCACACACACAAAGGCACAGAGGGAAACCAGTGTGAGGAACCAGTCAGACCCAGGGACACAGGGGCCTCTGCAGTACCAGCATCTGGAGCAAGTGAAAGTCTTATGTGAGAGTCAGTGCCTGACCCTTCGTGAACGCCAAGCCAGACTGGCAGGTGAGTAGGGAAGAGGCTTGGGAGACACGTACTGAAGCAACTATGAGTCTCAGTTGGATAACAGAGTGAGGAGAGGGTCTGCAAAGCAACTCCAAACCCACTACTGGGGAGGCTGTGGGATCTGGGGGTTTACAGAGACACCAACGTGTGCAGATGTGTCTGTGCATGAGGTACCTGGAGACAAGAGCATCTCATGTCAGCTCCTGGGAAATCTGCAGTGTGCACCTGCATGTATTGGTGAATGTGCAAGTTGGGCTGTGCACCAACAACTGGAGTTAGGCTGCCAAACTTGTGGGTTTCAATGTACAGGTAACAGCAGCTGGAGAACCTGAGCAGGCAGGGCCAGCCACTAGGTCAGCTGAATGAACAGTCAGACACTGCAGGCATTCACATTGGATATATTTTCCACCAGTGGACCTTCATCCTGATCAACAGAAAATGCAAATGGCATTAGGCAGTTGGTGCTTGCATATGAGCCAAGTGCTGAGTGTGTGTTAATCTCAGTGGCAGGTCATGCATACATACATATATGTATCATGTATGTGAGCTTTCGTGTGTATCCAACAGGCACTTATCTGGCCTTGCTACTGACTTGACTGGATGAAGGGCATGGAGCTATGGCAGGCTCATCTCTATCAGACTGCCTGGTTCAGCAGCCCCTAACAAGTATTAGTATTCTTCTATGTAGGTTTGAATGGTGTGTTAACACTGTGAAATGCAGATTTCCCTCTTTCCCCATGTCTATATTCTAAATCACAACAGGTGTGTCTGTATGCATTTCCAATACACTCAAATCAACAAAGAATAAGCACTTAAATATGTTCACATGAAAAAAGTTTTCTTTATTAACAGTAGTAATGGCTGATAAACTAAGCAATGTTTGAAAATATTTTTGTTCATCTCACTGAATGCGGCAGTTTTCACATCTCATCATTACCATTATGAGTTTACTTACAAGGAAATATGAAATACAATTAAAAGAACTTCAACAGTTCATTTAAAACATATAAACTGGAAAAAAAAAAAAAAAAGAAAAGAAAAGATGTAAAATGCCTGAATAAATAATGATTGCCAATTCCCTATATCATTTTGATTATTCTACTGAAACATTAATGATTATCAAGGACAGGTTTCTGAACTGAAATTTATCATAAAAGCTTGCATGGCAGACTACCAAAAAGTCACAAAATTTTAACACCATAATAAACATTAGGCTCTTGATCCATTATGCTTAACACTTATGGGTGTTTTTTTTCCTTTAACAAGGATGCTTAAAAACTTGTTCAAAAACAAAAAGCAAAGCTAAAATTCTTATGTAACAACACGATTCCAAACGTGGCTTCTTCAAGGCTATTACTAGACTGAAATTAAGGTTATGTGGCAAAAGATGACTGATTCTTCATTGTTATGGACCTATACAGGGTGCTTAAAAAGGACATGAGAATGACACTGAGTAGGTCAGGTATTTGGGATGGAGAAGGTGAGAATACAATGGAAAGTGTAAGGCAGTGAATGTACAGGGGAAAAGGTGTGTGTGAATGTTGGGAAAAGATTATAATAATATATCTCAGAGATATGATTTAGCAGAGGGTTGTTAGAGTTAGGGTACTATGTTTAGGCTGCAGTTGAACCTGATGATCTGTAAGGTCCCTTCCAACATGAGTGATTCTATGATTCTATGATAATGAGTACTGTGGCAATAAGAACAGAAGCACTAAGCATGGAAATACAGGCTGCTGGAAGACATCTGGTTGTGCAACTGGAACTAGAATACAGAACTGAAAGATCGAGGATGCTGTGGTAGGTAGGTAAGAACAGAAGGAACAGGGAAAGGGCTATTCCTTCCTAAAAGGAAAAAAAAAAAAAAAAGAGCAGAAAATACAGAGATATTCAACAGCAAAGTGAAACTGAGGAGCCTGTCTGGGTGATAAGGAACACAAATGAAAAAGGAAAAAGCGGGAGCGCTTTTGTTCACAAAGCCAGCAGCGGATGAACAAAATCATCCCTTGTACACCCTCAAAGACATTCACGTTTTGTTTGTATGCTGTTGGTTGAATTTTGGAGTCAGGAAGCTTGGATTCCAATGTCTCAAATCCCCAAAGTAACAAGAGGTCCCCCTAACCTTTTCTAAAAGACACCTCATAATTTTAACACAACCTCATACTTCCTGGGGTACAAGACAGCTTTTAATGAATTTGGCAATACCATTTCAGTAGCTCCTGCCTCAAACCATGAGAAAAAGGAAACAAAATCTAGCTTGAAATGCCATATGAGTTAATAGTGCTGAATATTATCCCTGGAAATTTAGAGGTGTTTAACTTCTGAAATTATACTGGTATTGAGTCAATGAGATTTGAATACTAATCTCCTATAATCATATGTTGGAATTAGAAACAATCATTAGCTTCTTAAGAAATACAGAAATATCCCTTTCTAGCCCTGGTAGGTCAGGACACCTGAAAGATGTCTGCCCTGCCTTGTTAGCTAGAGCTTTTTGACACTCAAAAACTTAACAGTACCTGGTGCCTCAAACCATTCAAGCCATTCTATGGATGGTTCATCAACTGCTTGTCTACGCTGCGTTCAGTAATAACAGTTTACTCTCAGATGCGCACAGCACACTGACACAGCAGACCACACTGTAGCTTTTACAAACACAAATTAATATTTTCATATTAGGTACCACATGAGTATGTTTATGTTTAACAATTATGTTCAACATACACACCAGAGCATATCTATCACCAAGTACCCCAAATTCCTTTCAGCCTCCTGAATGTCCATTTCACAAGTATAGTGCTGTACCCCAGGTCCACATGGTTTCCTTGATGACTCACACATTCTTAGGGCTCACCTCCCAGGATGTACAGGAATGCAACTAATTGTGTCTGGTGCACATGCAAATTCTCAGCTCTTGGAACAAAGCTAGAACAAGTAAACTAAGGTCACAAAAGTCGTCATAGCACGGATCGTCAATTTGTAAGCTTAAGTGAACAGCAAATGAGGACCTCTGCATCTGTCAGTGCATATGGCTTCTGGCTAAGGGCAAAGTTTTGCAGGCACCCGCTGCTGTGCAGAAGAATGCTAAGCCCAACAAATTCTGCACGGGAAGTGGTACTGTGTTGCCAGTGAGGGGGCTGTGTGCACTGGTGGGTATGGGTGTGTGGGAAGAAGGAACAGGGTGAGGACAAGGAAAGGAGGAAGTCTGAAGGAGCTAACACATGCTGGTTTTGCTGAGAAATACCAGCCACTTTGCATCTCCACATCTCATCTTCCCTCATTTTATCCTCATACAGGCAGTCAAATACCTAAATACCAGTTTGTCGCAACACTAGGCTTGTCAGATGGTACACTCTTGCCTGTTCACCCCAGTGCAAAATGTTGTTATCTTCCTTTTCTCTTCCACTTTTCCTACTTGCAGCCTTCACAGAGCTGAACCTGCACAGTCAGTTGGGCCTAAAAACGTGCATCTTTTCAACAGAAAAGGGTCCTACTGCAGCATCTCAGGATGCTAGCCTGAACATCAGCTGTATGAATGCTTCCATCACTTCAAACACAAGCTTGTTTAGCATTTCACAGAGAAAACACTCTTCTTGCATTCACGCATCTTATAAATTTATACAGCAGTATTAAAAGCAGCCTCTTCTTCTTCCTCTTGCATCTGAAACAAGTACATTTAGGAGCATATGCCACCTGCGCTCTGCATGTGGAACACCCACAACTACTTGAATTCTAATAATACTAGCAAAAATAATAAATAACAGTTTGTTACTTATATGCTGCCAGAGCCAGAAGCCTTCAAGACACCTGAAAAAAATATATGCAAATAAAGCATAAAGAACTAGGTTTTAAAAATACATACAGATACAGACAGCACTGCTCAAAACCAAGAATAAGACAAGGGCTTCTTAACAGAGTAAAACTAAAATTCCTTGCTAAGTCCTTACCCAACCAAATCAAACAGTCTGAAGTGTCTAGCAGCTCTTGTGGAGGTAAGCTTCAGTCCTCTTAACTGCTTCAGTTTAACTAACTCATTGTGCTTTGCTTCTTAAGACAAGCTAGCAAGGAATTAGCAAGGGATTTAACATTCTGCTCTCCTGCACATTCTGTTCTATTTTACCAGGACACCTAATATTCAGCTAGTAAAAAAGCAGCAGTACTAGCTTTGTATTAAAATACCTTGTAAGCAGTCCTAAAACACCCTGAAACAACCAACCTGACAGACACCTGTAGCAAAAATACCTGAGCTATGTCAATCGCATGCAGATTTGACTGGAAATTATGATATAACTGCAACTTCTGGCAAGTATTTGTTTGAAAAATCCTACTGTAAACACACTGCTTAGAAGAATGGTAGCAAGACAAGATGTTCAGAGCATGCAGCACGAGACATTCAAATGTTTCTTTCAAACCTGAGAGGGAAAATAGCATGGACTTACCTAAGGTGCCAGAAAGAAGGAGCCTTCATACAAATGACAAACAGGTTTCCATTTTCTCCCAGCACTTCACTTTTGTTTGACCTGTTTCCAGCCAATGGAATCCTTAAATTTTGCAGTATGTTGGAAAAAGCAAGCAAACACAAAACAACAAACAATGCCAAGTGTATGCCAAGAGAGTGTAAAATACCCTGAGATAACTGGGAAACTGCTGATGGAAACTCTCAAAGCACGTAACTCCCGTTCATAGTGGAAGAGGGACTTGTTTTTAAGTCATACCGAAACGCTTTTAGTTATTTTATTTTACTTTAGTTTATTCCTCTCTGAAATAGCTGCAAGTTTTACTTCCTCTTCCTTTTATTTTCTCTTTCAGGCCACTGTTAACTTTTCTACCCACTAAAGCTGAACATGCCTTTTTCACTGGTAGTAAATTTCACTATACTGAGTTGAAAAAATGGGGCATCTTACATGATAAGAACGTGAAGCTATGAAGACTAATAACAAATCCAAAGCTTTTGAAAATACAACATGGAGAAGATGTAATTTTTCAAATAAACACAGGTCAATAAGGCAGAAGTTGAAAAAGCTTTCATAAGAAGAAAGCTTTCCATATTCACATCTAGTATCATGTGAACTTATTACACAGCAATATTTCTTTCACGTTTCAGCTCTACAGAAAGAATACAAGCCTGTCACTGGCATTGGTCTTTTTTCATATTTTCTGAATGTAAATGGCACTAGCAATTAGAACTTGAAGTGACATGGATTCTCTGCATGCGCTGAGCTCCTCCCAACATCAGATTTTATATTAAATTAGCACAATCAGAAAAAAAGTTTTATAAATATCACATTAGGATAGGCAGGCACTGACAACTTCAATTATTAAATATGGAAAGCTGAAGCACCGAAATTACTGCACATAATGAAAGGAATCTGAGATATTTCTATTTTATTGCTTTGTTCGCACTCTTCGCAATCTCTTGTAATAAATCTACATTATGTCATCTTTCATACATTGCAAAATCGCCTACTTTTTCAACTAGGTTTTACTATATTGTCACTTTACTTGGTTCAAATCTGCAAACAATTTTATATTGTTTTGTTGCATGGTGGCATACTGACACATTAGAATTTTCCACTACACCAACGATAAAAGATTTTTACCATGTGAGCATTTCCCTACTTGTAGACACAGTGATCAATTTCATATATTTTCTGCAGCCTAAGGACATAACAAACAACTACCTGCACCAACTTCCACCATGCAGTTCTTTGTACAACCTCTCAGACCTAACTGCAAAGATTCAGGAAGAATTTGATTTTATTTACAACATTTCTAACTCAAATCAAAAGGTTTGCTATTTTCGATATTAAACTATTATTTAATAGGTTATATAGGCCTTCAGTATGACTTAAGAAGGTCAGTCTCTCAAATTTATTTCTTGTATAAGCTTCATTGGCCTCAGAAGTATAACATGAATATAATATCAAAAAATGCATATATTATTTAAATATCTGATTTGAGATTCGTGTTCACAAGAAATTAGTACAGCTCAGAACCCCAACTTAGGCTTCAGCTTATGAATTCCACGATATACACTAGAGGTACTGTCACTGTTTAAAATTATTGTTTAAAATACTAAATAACATCATCATACGGAGACATGCAAGAGTAACTGAGTTATCATTACTCCTAATAAAATTATAAAGAAAAACTTCCATCTGCATGTAATGTATATAGGATTTTTTTCAAAGGGAAACAGAAAATCTACTAAACCAACTGCTTGAAGTTGTCATCATTTGAACTGTTCTGGCAAAACCATACACTTTTCACTGCTTTATAGTACTGTTAACATAGTACTGTTACCTATCACTTACGGACTCCAAGTCATAAAATAATATTACTGTCGTTAGTTAAATCTATCACCATAGTAAGTGATCCCAATCTGTCCTCTCTTCCACTCTGCTCCCTTCCCCTGCCAACCCTGCTGCCAACATAAATATTTCAAGACACACATAACATTCCTAAGAATTCCCTAACTGAATGTCAAACATACTTCTGTCCAACTGTAAAATAAAGACATACTAATGTAATGTGAAAACTGAACTGTTTGATACATTGCTTCAATTCCATTCAATTTGAAGTAGTGCTACCAAGAGCAAATGGAAAACATGGTCTATGAATAAGAAAAGGTGATCTTACTACATTTTTATTACTGCATTAATGGCACTCACTACACATCACTGTTTCTCTGACTTGTTTACAGCCTGAGAGGGAAAAATAAGGCTTTAAAACACACACTTATTAAAAGTTTCCCTTATGCATACCATCATCTTTTCTCTCAAAAACATTCAAGGACCATTAAGAAGTCTCACCTGGTTATTTTTTAAAAAACAATCCTTTAGTTTCTTTCTCCGTGAATTGATAAATACAGGTGATTGTATTCTGTGCCATAGTAAAAACACTGAGATATTCAGACATGGTGATGAATTGCCTCTGGGAGTAATACATAATAGCACTCTACATTTCTGTAATCTTTTCATGCAGAAGGCATAAAACACTTGACACAGGTGGGTGACTACCAGACTAACTTTACAGATGATGAAAGAGAATAGCAGAAGGTGAAATTCATTTCGGTAAAGGAAATCCTGGAAGAGTCATATAATTATATTCCCTAGACTGTGGAACATGTTTTTGTTTCTGTCCTCTATCTTACAGCAAGTTTAACCCATACAGTCAGTGAAGAAACTGGCTCAACATCCGACAAAAGCCAGCCAAGCAGTCAAGAACACAAATTGCCTTTTGATCTCCAGATATCAACTAGAAATTGTAGCAGCTCAAGAAGTGCAAGAGTTTACAGCATTAAATCAAGTGGGACTCACAATATCTAACAGATGTGGTGAATACATGCAGGATAATACCACACAGAGTACAAAGGACAACAGTATGAAATGTGTAAAGTATTTGATTATATGGGTAATGAATGACAAAGAAAACCAGTGTTACTTTCTAAACTCTGCTTTACCTCCAGTGCCATTACCCAGAGGTGGGCTAATCAACCTTACCCTTCCTAAGTTGTGAGATTCCATTTCAGAAAGGATTTCAGGCCATCTACAGTCGGGACTTCCAAGCTTAGCACCAGAGAAGCACAAACCCATACGTTTGTATTTTATTAATATTAGTGGTAAGGGTCTATGTACTGTAATAGCGCATTACTAACACGAAGGCATTGTGATTTCATAAGGTAAGTAATACACCTACTGCTAATACAAATTTGTCTAATTTTACATTGGGCAATGCTATCCAGCCTGTTTGCAATCAAGCTGACTTCTGATTTTTATGTAGGGAAAAGACTGACTTCTGAATCCTCTGGCCACTGAGGTTTACTGATCATCTAATTTCCTATTAATATAACTACATTCAGGGAGGGCACACATCATCTGTAATTTTAGCCATGCTTTGTTTAGCAGTTATCTATTTTATCTAATAACTTTACCTCACATAATTTAATAACTAATACACTAAGAAGTAAAAGGTAAATGGCAAATCTGGAAATTCTAGTTTCTAGTGCTATTGGTGATACCATGACCTCATAAAATTTTCTAAAGGCAAGAAACAGACTAAGTTCCGATGACTTAATGAACTTAATGAAACTACAGTTACTACAGAAAAATGCAACATGTACCACCAAAAAACGATCCAACAGCAAAGCTTATACTGGTTGTTTCACAGAAACTCAATCTGTCAGGCAATGTATAAAAGTAGGCATGTAGACATCTTGCTATTTCTTTCAAAGGAAGAGTAACAGTATATGACCAGACACAAGCAAAATGAATTCCTGTCCAGCTTTGTCTACCCTGAATCGAGAGGTATGAATGCCCACATTAACTTACTGTTATTCAAAACAGGGACATTAATCATAACACATAACACTTGGGTCTGCTTCCAAAAATCTCCTCTTGCCTTTTGTCTCTTTATCATGGTTCAATCTGTCACAGGGCCCTCATAATTAAAGACCCCACACAGGATTTTGTTAATGCAATCCTATGGATGTGCAGTAATGTCTTCGTTTATTGTCACTTACTTGAGGAATAAAGTTTCCACAGAAATCACACAATAAAAATTAGAAGTTATTTATACCAGGAACCCTTTATTAATAAAGAGATACATATTTATGCTAACTCTAAGCTAGTTTTCTGCTAATTATCACACAAATTCAAACACAAAGTTAAAGTAGTGGTCTTCTTTTGGTACCCAAAGTCTCCACTTCAATCCAGAATAGAAAATCTGTTTATTTCTTGTTTCCTCTCATAACAAAAACAAAAGAACCCAGAGCAACAAAACTTAATTCTCACAACAGTAAGGGTCCTGACATTTTAGAAAAGTTGATACAAAGGAACCCCCCCCCCCCCTCCCCAACAAGTGTGTATTTATAAATGCAGGTGTGTGGTTGCAGTGCAAGCAGAATGACCCAATAATCTTTAATTTAGCTACTTCAAGCACTTACAGAACTGAAGGAATACTGCTACAAGTAGGGAAAATTCCTGCAAGACTTAATGAGCTGACAAATCCATTACAAAAAATCACTTTGGACCGGCACCTTTTTCACCTCAAATTCCACTATGAGGCTCAGCACCAAACCTATGGATAACAGTGCAGGGAACAGGGAAGCAATCTTCTGCTGCGGCACCAAATATCGAGCCTGAGTCTAACAAAGGCAGCTGTGTAAGAGATTTTAGACAGCTGTCTTGGAATATCACACCTGAATCCAATTCCTTGCTGGGTTAGTTCACTGGAACTAACTTTGGAACCTGGTTTGTACAGTGAGGCAAAATGAAAGCAATGTGTAATTTTGAAGCAGCCTAAATGTTCACTTCAATAATTTAACCTGCTGGGCCCACTAACTGATCCCTTGGCAGTAGTTCTTTGGCTCTTCATACCCGTGTCCTGTTTTATAAATGACAAAAGGGGTTCTGGTCTCTTTTCAGAAGTTATGGAATCTGCTGGTACCAAGCAAACATCCTGACCATTTTTTGAATAAGCAAGGTAAGCATTTACCACCTTCTTATGCTAGGGAAGTCTGAGGTGGAAGAATGATCACTATGAGCAAGAGAGAGCAGCATCACCAGTGTACTCACAAAACATACTTTCAATACATTCTTCACTCCAGTACATTGCTTCACTAGTCAGAAGAATATTGAAACAGGCAGGGATATTTAAGGGAATGTTGTGACTACAAAGAAAATGAGTCAGTTACTAGAACTACAGCAGTTAAAAGAAGCCATCGGCAGCACTGACCTTCTTTTGTAATCCAAGAACAGGAAAGATTAAGCAGGAATATCAGCATCCAAGAAAATATTATTTAGGTATAAACATCCAAAATATTATGGATAGACAGAGACAGGCTTTAGCTTTGTATCAGACAATTTCCTCTTAATGCTCGACTTCTATAAACAGTATGAGTGCCATTCAGATTAATGCATAAATTTGGAGCATTTTACTCTATCTTATGTTTTAGACTCCAAACTACTAGTTTTTCATAATTAGATTCAAAAGCATATTACAGAGAAACGTAAATCATTTCACACAGAACCTCTACAAAGCCAGCTATGTAAATATCTGAGATTCTGCTGGTGCTGAGACTCGAGTGGAATGTCCCATTACAAACGGACAGGTAAAAAAAATCCACATAATTTTTTACATACAGTTGAAAAACTCACTTTTCTCAAAAAAAGTGTAAACCGTTTCTGGAAACAGAAAGAATTTCTACGTGTTTCTATGATGTCAAATATGAAATCTGCTTGCAAAGGTACAATCTGTAGCAGGAACATGTCTGCCAAGACTCTCGCATGGCTGATATTTTGTCAAGACAGCCTTCAAATATGACTGACACAGGAACACTGCACATGGTCAAGGAAACTGAAACTTATGGAAGAACTTTTCAAGCCTTAGCCAACACAAAGCATTTTGAAAGTATGCCTAACATCCTCCAACCACTCCTCCTGGTATCCTCCTCAGGAATCAAACAAAATACTGTTTCTTCATGTCTCCCCACTACCCTCTTATTCAGAAGAAGCAAAGCCAGTAAGGAACTCGTAAGCTCTTCTCACCCTTAAGACTTTGTAACTATGAGAAACATATGACAACTATTAGCTAAGGGACAAAAACGACTAGAGGTGACTAACTGTAGTTGAAATCTGTTCTAGAAATTTCAGAATGCACCATATATTCACCTTGACCTTTTGAGCCACATCAGAAGTAGCCTGAACCTGAACAACGTGTATGCTCTGACAGAAAAGTCCACATGAACTTGCGCAGAGAGCAGGACACAATTTTGCAGAAATAACTAATATAAGCGTACCATCAAACATTATTTTTACAAGATGATAGCCGTAATACACTTAATCCTCAAGCAACTGTCAGGGCTAGAAGAACAGAGAATAAGAGGAAGGAGATTCAAACCAAAATCACGGGCTTTGAGCTTTAGTTGGTTCATGTTCAACTCAAGAGCCAATGAAGACAAAAGTCCACCCTAACTTACAGGGGTTTGACATCAATTTCTATCAACTGATATCACTGATGGCACTGTTCAGCAGCCCAAAAGGATAAAAAAAAAAGTCAAATTTAGACATTAGTTTGCCTTTCAGGAAAAAAATCAAGTCTTAATACACCCTTTTTAAGCAGTGCTTTTGCTGCTGTTTTGAGATGCAGATCCCAAGGATCCAGCCAATGTTTCACACCCAACACAGAATTATCCTGGGTAAATACAAAACACGGTAGCTGCTTCTCTCTGAATGAAATACAGACCTCAAGGAATCTGAGCTTAACCCTGATGCAAGATTTCCACATTCCACCTGCTAGCTTAATAGTGTTTGATTTGGGTTGCCCAACTCACCAGCTCAGCCTAAGGACTGGCTGTGAAGTGCACAGGTGTTAACGCAGGAGTAGCAACACCTGTGACTACAGAATGAAGTTCTAAGAGAGGCTTTGTTCTACAGGAGACATTGTGAGACTTTTCTGCAGTTACAGAACCGTAATGTTTTTCGCCTGATTACTCTATAGACTCACAGAAAAGAACACGGTTTGACTGAGCTCCTAAGCACAAGCAGCTTCTGAACCAAGGACGGAGCGTCTCCTCCCATCTGCGTGCTTCCCCCGCCCCCGCTCCTCCCATTTCCACTACGGCAACAGCGCTACGAGGCCACACAGGCGCGGACATGGGGAGCAAAAATAACCCCGGCAGCAGGCGCAGCTCCCACTGCCGTTTGCCATACGCGTGCGGCCCGGATCCTTATGAGCAAGCGCAACGAAACGCCTCTTGTTCCATAGGCGCACTGTGCGTTTGGGACCCAGGCTGAGCGGACTGCCGAGCTGAGGGGCCCACCGCTGTATCGCTCTCGCACACACACCTGCCGGGGAAGGGCCAAAGGGAACGTGATGTGTTCTCTTCTGACAGCACCTCGGAGCAGAACACAGGGACCAGCAGCTGTGCTGCCGGCCACCACCAAAGGCCGAACCACCAGCAGCACGTCCAGGCGCACCTTCCCCGCGGGGCAGCCCCTCAGCTTTATCGGTGTCGCTCACAGGCGGCCCCGCAGCCCCAGTACGTCCCCGCTGTAAGGTCACCACCTGGCGATGCCGTCGGGCCGGGCCGCCTCCGGGGGCCGCGACTCACCGGGCCGGGCCGCTCCGCGCGGGCAGCCTAAGGAGGGGGCAGGGCCACGGGCTGCAGGGGCACTTACCAGGTCTATGAAGGTCAGAAATTTCCAGCTGCCTCCATAGGTCTGATGCGCGGGCATGTCAATGGCCTTGTAATTGCACAGGATGGAGCAATAGGACAGGAGGATGGCGGCGCGCAGCACCTGGCAGGGCACCAGCGCCATGTTGCACGCTGCAGGGGCGGCCTCGGCGGCGGCGGCGAACTCACAGCCAGTGCGCTGCACTTCCGCGAGTGCCGGCGTGCCCGGCTGTCCGCGGGCCGGGCCGGGCGGGACGGCCTCCCAGCGCCGGGCCGGGGCGGAGCGCAGCGCGGCGCGGCGGCTGCGGGTGCCCGTTGGGGCCGGGCCGGGCGGCGGCGGCGCGGGCGGCGGGGTGGGCGCGCTCCCGAGCTCCGTGCCCGGCCGTGTGGGACGGGGCCGCGCTGCTCCCGAGGGGCGGTGGAAGCGCGGGGCTGCCTTAGGTGGGCTGCGCGGGTGTCACCGCGCCGGGCGGGAAGGCCTGCCGGCCTGACGGGGGTACTGCTCTGGAGAGGTCGTAGCGTGGGAACAGTTGGAGGTGAGCTCTTAATGAGTGCCGTGGTGCCCGGGTTTGTGGCTTCGGCTCTGACCCTGGCTTCCTGCCCGCTGAGAAGGCAGGGGATGCTAGCAGGGCAGGCTCAGGGCTCCGTACTGGGTCTAAGGAGGCCCCGAGACCAAATGCCTAGCTTTAGTCCAGGAGAAAATAAAACAGTAGAACAGGACTCTGGAAAAATAACTTCATGGGAGTTAGATCAAGTGAAACGTGACACCTGGGGATGTGAGCAGAGGTGTAGTGTGAGGGATCAACATGCCAGTCTTTGTGTAAACAACTGAATGGCAGTTTCAGATGGGGTACTAGGAAAAACTTCTCGGAAAGAGCAGTGAGGCATTGGCACAGGCTGCCCAGGGAGGTGGTACAGTCACCGCCCCTGGAGGTGCTCAAGAACCGTGTGGGTGTAGCACTGAGGGACAGTGGGTGTGGTGGGATGGGCTGGTGGTTGGGCTGGATGGTCTTAGAGGTCCTTCCAACCATAATGGTTCTATGATTCTATCAGCTGAGGTTTGATCTCCAAGGCATCCTTGATGATAGGAGCAACAAAGGCGATCTTGTGCTTGAGCTAATACACCCCAAAAAAGAGAGGGTTTTAGTGCTTGATTGCAGGGGAGGCACTGAATTGTTCCATCGTGTGGAAGAGTTGTACAGAGAATGCCTGAGCTTGGACAGACGAACGACTTCTATAAATGTCATCTCTGAAATAGATATTAGAAAAATAAGGCGTTTGTCATAGTTATGCTGCTGGAAGACAGAAAGAATCAATGACTGTGCAGTGTGTTCCCTACTTAAATTCATTGCATAATGAGTAAAATCTTAATCTAGCATGACTTTCCTGGTATCTCTATGCTCAAGTTCTGCAAGATGAAGGGTTGCGTAGAACACATGCTAGCAGTTACCCTAGATGGAATTAGGACGGTTTAAGGCCCCTGCTTTTGCAAAGGAATTGTATTTTTGGACGTGGTCAAAGGATCCATGAATTTCCCACTAGGTCTCTTTGGTTTCTCAGTTTCAAGCCAATAGAAAGTGCAAAATGCAACCAGACTCTCTGTGGTCTGTGGCATGTATTTTAGACTTACAGGCTAATCCTTACATGGATTCCAACTGGGGATATTGTATGATTCTATGAAATTTTAAGGTTCAGCGTAAGTGGTACTGTGAGGAATTGTCAATAGGAGACCACTACTAATGTTGGTAGTGTGCTGCAGTACAAGTGGAGCAGCACCACTGCTGCTGCTGAGGACCTGGTGCTTGTGCTGCATGTATTGCAGGAGGCTTCACTGCAGGCAGGCTTTTGTCTGGACCTGTGGACTGGATATTCACTGGTGGATGGAGTACCTTAAAAGCACACCCGAAGCACATCTGGTTTGCTTTTATTCAGAGGGAATCCAGCTTGCTTTCTGATGGATGTCAAGTTATAGACCAAGGTGCAGTGTAAGTCTAGATGTTCTCTAGATTTACTACCAAAATTTCTTGAGCTGAACTGTAGTGCTACTGTAGAGGTACTCTCAGCATGTCAGCCTCTCTGAGCTTGAATTCTGTAAGCTGCCAGAGGCTGCAGAGCTCAACAGCATGGCGGATCACAGTCACACACACCTATGAGATCTGCCTCTGACACGAAGAGTTTGAGTCTGGTTGAAGCCTTAGGCAGTCTCTGCTCTACTTCTCTAATTGCACCTCACCCTACTATGTACAGGAACTTACTCCTTGGGTCACCTCCATGTCACTAGTAGTGCTCCACAGGTATGAATGCTCACTGCACACAACATGATAACCACCATTCCTGATCTGCCATACTTTTAATCATCCTGTCTTTCCAAAGGAGAAAAACTACTCAGGCTTTTTGGAGCCCTGTTTTGAATGCTTTTCAATTCTACTCTCCAGTCTTCCTGAGAAACCCCAGCAAATCCTAACCTCGCACAAAGAGAAACTTCACTCAGCCTTGTAATCCAAGGTGAAAGTCTAAATGAAATGGAATGTATAAACACTTTTGTTCCCCGTGTTTTTTACTTCAGTCACAAAGATCTTGGAGCAGGCTAACAAACATGCCAGGCTCAGCCAGGCTTCTTCCTGGTCAGTCTCTTCTTTCTTAAGCACTTCCAAGCCCCTTTGGAAGGAAACTTAACTCCTTTGTGGATGGGTTCTTTGTGCCTGTGTCCTTTTCAGAAGGGTATCTGTTGAATCTCTGGACAGTATTATAATAAGGGCTAATTAGATTGAAGGCTGCCATTAATCTCTATGTGCTACTGCAGAGTTTATGCTCCCTGTCTGTTGAGAGATGAGTGGCAAAATCTTTTGTGACTGGCTGAAATGGGTTTGCAGTGGATTTTAGTCTCCTGTGAGATCTGGACTTTATTTTTTTTCATCAAAGTAAAAATGAGTAATCTATTAATGTACTCCTTATATTGCTGTACGAATGCAACTGAACAGTATTTTGTAAATACTTAACATTTCAGGATTTTTGTTAAATACCTAAATCATAGTAAAATAGGCTATAAACATGTAAAATGTGGTATTCAGTGCCAGTCTGTCTTTATCAGGTCCTGATGTTGAAATATTTGTTTGTATGTAAATACCAAAATGCCTCAGCTGAATTTCTGAAAGTCACATATGATAAGTTAGTTTGAAAGTGAGAGTTTGAGATGGATCATACTTGTCCTTCAGCAGAAAGAAAAGAATAGAAGCACCAGTGTATCTGGGATGGGAGATGTTAAGAAACGCTATGTGCTATGGGGGGCAGAAAGCAAGACGCCTGCAAAATGTGCCACAGAACTGAGTGGAAAAATGACTGAAAAGATGGGTTTTCTATCCAGTTGCTAGCGTGAAATGCATAATGTGATATTTTTGCTATTTGTCACTTTGACAGAATTAAGTGTAACGTTGGAGTCCAAGTTCTAATCTTTTCTGCACAGGCTAGCATGTGAGAATGCTTACGCTGTGGGCTTTTGTTTGTTTTCATTTCTTTTTCTTTTATTCTTCTATTTTTTCCTTTCTTTTTAAAAGGAACAATGTTTGAATTTCTGAACAGCATTGTATTTTTGTGAATATCAAAGAAAAAGAGGGGTGAATGATCTCAGATGTTTTGAGACCTCTGAGTCTCCTTTGCCTTTTCATAAGCAATTGCTTTAGATGGAAATAAGTTGTTTACAAGGAATTATGCCACAAGCGGTTGCCTCCAAAGAATAACACGTAGTACTGCATGCTTGAACTAACAGGAAATTGGTAAGTGCTGCCTCATCACAGTGTGTTCTTGGCGATGCACCTGATACTGCAGTTCCTAATATTTGAGGCAGCGTACAAACTGTGCCAAGGTAAGCTCACTTGGGTGTGTGGGGGTGTGACACCCACAGAAGCAAAAATGTAAAAACTAAGCTTCATTGCAGTGGATATAAGTGAAATTATTGGCGGCATTGAAGTTAAAAATCAACAGTCAGTTTTTGGGAAATAAAATGTTTACTGTTTTTCTAAGACAGAAGAGGTTCTTTTTAATGTTCTCAAATTTTCTTTTTGTATTTAATCTGTAGTTCCTCATTTTTCTGCTATCACTAAGGTGATGACCGCACTTATTAGAGGAGGATTCAACTCGAAATCCTTGGTAAACACAGTTATCTGCTGTAACTGAGCCCATTGTTAATACCAGTAATAAAATTTAGGCAAGTTTTTATTTCTTCATTCCCTATCCATTTCCTTAAAATAGGGAAATCTACTTTGCACAGATATAAATGATAAAAATTGAAGGATGGATTAAAAAAAAGAATAAAACTGAGAAAGTTACATCAGTGTGAGGTCCAAAGAACAGTGTGTTAATAATACTTCTGGAGCTACTTGTTTTTGTGATGACTGAAATATTATTGCTAATTTAATCTTAAGTTTAGGTTTAGGATTGACAGTGAAGTTACTAATTGAACATATTTTGTACAGAGTGTTCTACAATATATAATTATCTGTACATAACAGTGCGAAATAGAGAAGGAGCAGAGATAGTCAGGTGATGTGGAACAGAGCTTGAGGGGAGCTGGAAACTCATTCATCCTCTCAGAAGAATAAACTTTGTTTTATCCTGTGAGACCACAAACTTTCTTGCTGTGAAGGAGAAATGAGTAAGTAGGATTTGCTGCATTCATCTTCTCTGTTAAGTTAGAATTTTTTTGAAGTGACAACTTTTGTAAAGAAGATGTTTTAATGGACAAACCAGGAGTTCTGAATGTGTAAGTAAAGCAGAGATTTGTGTGAGCAGATTAACTTTTGGCAGGAGAACTCCCCCATACTGCAATGACTTACTGTTATACGTGGATCCACAGGGTGGTTTTTCTGGATAATGACGTTTTGATTTTTTCCCCTCTACATATCATCAATGTTTGTTTGAATCTGATTCATATCCTGAACAAGGAGAAATCTTCGGGCTAAGTTTCTTTACATCTCTGGGGTGCCTTTTTTCCCCCACCTTCACCCTTCTTTAGTTCGGTCTATGGCTGTGCTTGATGGATTAAGCCACTTCCTTCACTCTTTCTGCTGCCTTTCAGATCTTGCTCTTAGACGCACAAAGCCACTGTGGATACGGTAGACAGAGGAATATTCTTTAATTTCCTCATTTACTAATCTGTCATATATCTGTATTTCTGCAGGTAAAAGCCTCTTTTAAAATACGCTTGCAAAAACAAGCAAACAGCCCCCCCCCCCCCCCCCACGAATCCCTGAAATGTAAATGAAAAAGAAGACAAACACACATATTGGTGTGGTACCAAAACTGAATTACAAACTGGACCTCGGGAAATTACTTTCTCCACTCTTTGTTCAGCTTTGTGTATTTTTCTCTGTGTATTTATTTTTTCTGGTCATTTAATTGAGATTAACTGCAGAGGATAAAAGGATAATATGCTGTAAAGCAAAAATTAAGGGAGAAACCAGAGATCTAGACCACCTTCAGAAGGAAAGAAACCAGCTGTATGGTACTGCATAGTTGATCTCTTAGATAAATCACCACAAACACTGCTGAATAAATGAACACACAGAAATGACTTTGAACTCTCTCACAACCACCTTTTCCTGCATCATGATTCTAGCTACTCTACCTGGAACAAAAATAAAATATTTCAAGACAGCTGCATCACAAGAATTTCTCTACAAGTGAATGAAATAACCGTAATCCTTGTTTTTTCTGGATGACTCTTGCACAATGCACTTAAGACACTGCAGAAGACACGATGGAATGAGAGGTGTACAATGAGCGTTTGCAAAGAAAAACTGGTACTTCATATCCTTGAGAAAAATGTGGCTGCCACAGCTCCTGACTGAAATCTTAAATTCACTAACTATGGATGAGCTGCAAGCTCCTTTGCCATCACTTTCTGTTTACAGAAGGAACACATTTGTATATACTTCACAGATTCATCTTGAAGCGCAAGCAGTTTAAGTAGATGTGAAGGAGCGTTACGACAAGGCTTAGCAGTATGATTGCCAGTGGATAAAGTGTCATCAAATAAAACAAGAAGAGGGTGAATTGGGATGTCACTTCTGGAAGTAATCTCAGAGATAAATGTACCTTTGGAAGTCTTTAGATGCCTTTTTGGAGTATATGATGTAATAAATTGGACTAGTCAGAAATTAAAAATAAACAAGATTTCTTCTCACCCTCCCCTTTCCCCCCCCCCAAAAGTTATGTGAATGTCCAGAAATTCTGGTTCTGGGCAGTGTGCAAAAAACAGCTTATTTTCCAGCATCTTCAAGCCTTGCATGCATTTATGTAGCCACTGACCTAACATCTTTATCATATATGAGCGCTCCAAGTGGTACATTGGAATTCAGAACCAAATCTGAACCCTTGAAAGACTCAATTAAATTTTGGGTGGTTTAGATTAATCACAAAACTGTCCTTTCTCCTTAAGTTTTCTGAACCTGCTCGATCTAAAGTTTGAGAGTGTTTTTATTTTAGATTGACTTTTTATTCCTTATTTAATCTGTATTTATCTTAATTGGAGTGATATCCTTCTATCAGAGTAAATGATGGTGAACATTTACAGCAACAATTTGAGACAGGGATTTTTAAAATTTCAGGCATCCCTGAGGGAAGCTGGAGGACTTTCATATTTTTCACCTAGTCACTGAAAACATCCAAGTGTATCTCTTGTCCTGTTAAAGGATTCATTATGCAACAACAGCATGCTGCCTGTTGTAGGACTGAATAAGGTATGTTGGATTCAGAAGGAAGAAGTCCACACCCTTCCTTCTTCCTGGGCCAACATAGCTAGTTAAAACGTCATTAACTGTAGTATAAGGATGTGTCTTCTCCTGGGAGTTACTTGTTCGTGACAATGATGGGGTGTATTTCAGAGGAATGCTAACAACTGACATTTAGTATTAGTGTAAATTTTAAATGGCTACCTAAATCTCTGTGAACTGAATCATCTTTATGTAGAAGTCATCTTTTTAGGATACTTGTTATAGTGGGAATGCTGAAGTACTGTGTCTTTTCCGCTTATCCAGTATAGTTCTTCTGTCCTTCATGAATAAATTAGCATGCCTAAGTAACCCTGTACTTTTATTATGATTAGCCTATAAACATTTTTCTGATTCAACTAACCATCCAAATATAACAATCTAATAACAAAAATAAAACATCCAGTATAACACCTTCAGAGGTGAAAATTGAACTCTTCTTAATTTAATGTCTTAGCTTCCATGATAATGATACATGATTAAACCATTGCTTGTGTAACTTATCTATTCAAGGCCAGTGTTCTTGCGTCATTAAAATACTAAAGCCAATGCATAGTGTGTAGTATCTGTGCCACAACTGGTACACAGTATGTTTTGGGTAACGTCATTCTTCTCTTAGTGTGAGCAGATATTCTTAGTATTCGTTAATGTCCCGGCAAGTCAAAAGGGAAAGAAATAAATGAGCAGAATATAAAAGCAGAACAAAATGTAGCTGAGAATAAAAGTGTGCATGCAGATGAAAGTATGTGATGGTGGCAGGAAGTAACTGCATCATAAGTCCTCTACCTTTTTTCCTGGTTTTGCAGTATACTCCAAACTCTGAAATCATAGCAGTGGATAAGACAATCTTCATTAAAAATCAACACAACAACAAAGAGCTGTAACAGCCCACTGTTATTAGGCTGCATAGATATACCGTGTACAGCTTGTTACTATTTGCTGATTTTCAATTAATTCATTAAGATCAGCTCTCATTTTTTAATTTTCAGTAATCAGTGTCACTCTTATGAAAGCACCTCTGCAGTCTAGACAGTACATACTCATTTATGTGATAAATAATGAATAAACACTGAGTGTGCCATTAGCCGTTAATGCAGTAGATTGATTCCCTGCAGCACATACTCTCTATCCTTGTTTTAGCACTTATGCCACCTGTCTCTTGCACTTACTGCATGATGCTTCAATAACGCGAGTGGGGTTCCCTGATCATTCTTAATTTAGCTTGTTTTTATTACCTCATAAATAGGTCGGCACTGATATGACAGATGTGCAAATCAGAGGGTGTCTCACTACTACCTTCATGATTGCTATTACTACTCATCCCATGGTTTAACACGATACAGATTACTTGTGGATGGACGGATAGAATCAGTCAACCTTTTTTCACATATTTCTCTTTCAGCATATCTCTACTGCTTTGGCCAAGCGGCTAGGACAAAAGCAATTTAATTGAAATCTCTGTTCCCTTTTCCTTCAGATATAGGAACAAGGTTTCAAAGTGAATTAAAACAAACAAAAAGATGAGCTATCAGTAAGTCACCAGGACAGATTGGCATTCAACCAAGATTTTGGAGGCACTCGAATGTGAAATGGAAGAATTGCTGGCCAAGGTGCCTCACAAATTATAGAAAGAGCTTCTGTGCCCGATTGCCAGTGTAACTTCTTCCTGCCAAAAGCACTCTTAAAGAGGTCTGGGGAACAGCAGACCAGGGGCTGACTCTATTACTGATAAGATAGTGGAGCACATCTTACAGAATAAGATGCCTGATCACACAGATAAACATCATCTGTTGGGAAGAAGTCAGCATGGCTTCCGTAAAAGCAAAGGCCAATTGAAGAACCTACCGAAGTCCTATGAGGGGAGTCAATAAGCACAAGAATAAAGAATATTTGGGAAATAAAATATATTGGATTTTCAAATGTTCTTTGATTCCACACCAGTGATTATTAAAAAAATGTAATTTCCCATGGAGATGTTCCTTTATGGGCTGAAAGCTGGTTAAAGGGTTATGCAGATGAATGGGTGTGGTGGTCAGTACTAAAGGTGGGATCAGTTATTGGAATTCAGCTAGGGAGAACAGCTGACTCACGAGAGAGTGAAAAACCAAGGAATTTTCACTTAGGAAAGAAGGTTGAGGGATATATGACCTAATTCTTAAAGGCAATACAACACTAAAATAGACATTCAATAAAACTAATAAAGCTCTTCCCAGTAGCAGAAAAGACTAGAATCTGTAGCTCCAACTCCTTATTCTCTCCAACGCGCTAGAGGATATGCTAGAGGGGAAGCCTGCTTTTAATTATTTTTGGTGTCTGTATATTTTGTATAAATAATAAAACACTTATTGTGGTGGTTAGCATACAGGTTTCATTTCTGAAGCAGAACTGAAGGTTTCTTGTGACCTTGGCTGCTGACTTGGCTGCTGTTTTATGCAAAGGAAAAAAAATACAAGTGGTAGAAAGTTCTGTTGTTCCATAGCTTAGCTATTAAGGCTGTCATGCGCAGACAGAGGGAGAGTAGTCTGAACCGACTCTGTGCCTCATTTATGTATGACCATGACTTTGTAGCCTTGTGTTTGGGTTGCTCTCTTGGGTAAAGAACTGGTGTTGCTCATATCTTGGGTAGAAGTTCTAATCCTTAAGTTACTAGCTAAAAAAAGAGGGACAAAAGAGCAGGGGAAAACATTATTATTTTTGTAATCCTCACTGCTTCCCAAAAGCAACTTTCAGTCAAAAGTATTCAAGCATTTGAACAAATATTGACAAATAAATTCAAGACCATTGACGTGCGTTTTCCTGAATTCTTTATTCCTTGACACATATAACTGATTTTCTCCCTGAATGGACACATGCAATGTTCCTGAGCATGTGAAAGGTGGTTAGCAGAGAAAATATCCTTTGAAAAATAGCTCTAGAGAGAACACAGTAGAAGTTTGTGTTCCAGTACACCAGAGCCAAGAGTAGTGCAGGATGGACAGAGATTTCAAGAGGTCTCCAGCACTTACAGACATAGTTCAGTTTTCACAGGAGCTAAGGCTGTGAACCAATCAGGTTACTGTAAAATATAACAGAGCAATATAGATCCAGCGTGATATATCTTTTGAGTTCCACTTACGCGGAAGCAGCTCTTCCAGATTCAATTCCTCACAGAGAAAATTGCCACTATAAGGTATTCATTCAGGAAGAAGGGTTACATCTTCCCATGACCATTCATCTTTGCTATGGCCACAATGGAAAATTACGTTTTTTTCTAAGGCTTTTAGTCAGAGAACTGACTCTTTCTTCTTTTTGCCAGCACTTGCATTTTGCAGAACTTTTAATATAAGACTATTAGAAATTTAAACTGAAGTTAATGAGGAAGATTTCAAAGTGATACCACTGGAACTAAACAAAAAAAAAAAGTGGTTTTTTTGTGTTTTTTTTTTTAATTGTAAATTAAATCATTATTGCTTGCCAGAAGCATGTTATTCTTCAGCAGTACCAGAAAATTCCCAGTGCTTATGGCTAAAATTTGGTAGGCAGAGTTTAATCAAAAACCCCAGTATGAAATCAGATACCTTCCTAGTGGAAAAGAAGTGCCTTTTCTTTCAGATATCTCTTTTTTTTTCCCTTCTATTGCAAAACCAAAGACTGCTTTTGTTGAAGGTTGAGAGGAGTCCTCAGAGATGGCTGCAGAACTGATTCTCAACACTGTCTCCTCCTTTGGTAACATGAGCCTCCTTGTTCATAGAAAGAACTTCCCTTCTTATGAAGACGAAGACTGGACGAACTGGACAGTGTACCCGACTGGGTTTTTTTCAAGTACTGGCAGCAAAATCTCCACCTGTTTGGAGAGGCCAGAAGGTCCCTGCCCCAGCATCGCCATGACTGATGGATGTCTCCGTGGGACAGGCTCCTGGCAGTTGCTATGACCGGGTCCAGGTGGATCTGGCAATTCATGGGGCTCCGAGTGCCGTGAGCATGGCTGACAGACAGACAGTCTCTATGAAGGCACGAGTGGGTTTGGCTGTAGTAAAACCACCACAGGAAAGGTTGGAATGCTGGTGTGTTTGGTTTAAGAAACAATAACCCTTTCATCAAAGGACTGTCAGAAAAAGGGTTTGCTTTTATTTAATCTATTCTTTTTGTGGGTGAAAGCTACATCTTTTATCCTCAAAATAAATGCATTTAGCCATGCATAAAGAAAGAAAAGTGAGACTGGGAGATGCCCTGAGATTTAAAATTCAGTATATTTTGCTTCTGGCTCCATTAGATCCTTTCTTTCTCAAAATGAGCAACTGAGTCATTCTACATAGGAAAATTGCAGAAAGCAATCTCACTTTCGGAAGAATTATTATTATTGCTGAACCTTGGAAAAAGCAGTAAGAGGCCAACATAAAGTACTGGGCACGTCTTAATGCCAGAATGCCAGTCTCGTGTCACTGAGCTATGTTCAGCCTACTTTTGTCAGTACATTTTCATATTGCATTCAGGAAAGCAAAGTTATTTCAGTGGAACAACAGCAAGAACCGCTCATGTCCTTCACACAACACATCCTGTGTATCTGTACTGTCAACTAATCTGATTCTTGCATGGAAGTTATTGTCCTGTCAGTTCACCAGAAAGGACCTGATCATATATACTCTTAATTCAAAGGAAAATCATGACAGCCTTAAGAAACAGGCACTGAGTACCAAGTGGTGGATACCAAAAAAATAAGAGCACTTGGCAAATGACAGCAGTGCAGTCTGTCTCTTCCCGTGCCAGCCTGCTGCTTCTACTTAGTTTATCTGGTGGGCTCTGGATCTCCTGGGGCTCTGGGTGTGTGATCTGGCTCCTTGCCTGTGATCTTGTCTGTGGGTAAGATATCAGGCTAGGACTGGGGACCAGGTCCACTTGGCACTGATTCTGCCACATTCTTCTCCAGTGCCTTGAGGAAAGCCTGGGACAGCCATAGAAATTTCTCCTCTCTGGTAAACAAGCAGCATATGCCATCTTTGCTACTGTGAAAGCCCAGCTGTACTGCCTCAGGAAGAGCACTGGGAAAGAATTGTTTGTATATCTGTACATATATACCACCTCCATTTATGGGAGGCAGTTGCTGACAATGAGAGACTGCTTGCTTTTGACATCTGACTCTTGATGAATAGAATCAAGTCCTTGACCCCGCTTGCTATTCTATATACAAAACCTATCAAAACCTGTGTGGTGGAAGTGAACCAAAAGGGAAGAAATTGCAGCCGCTTCATATGAAAGGTCACAGAAAGAAGCAGGGAGGTCTGCTCCTCCTCATTTTTGTGCCTGCCAGCACAAAGTGAAGTCATAATCTTTTAACTTCAGTTTCCCATCTGTAGAAAGGGACTGTTTCCCTGCTCTTACATAAGGCCTGGGAGAATAAAAAATTAATCTTTTTTGAAGCAGTCACACTACAGCAACAGTAGCCACAATAAAGAGACAGCTTCCACTGGCAAAATCTTCAGGGTTTGTCTTCCTGGAGTTGACTTTTAGCCGAATCCTACACTTCAGCATGCACTGCGCGTGGATATACGCCCTACTTGGCACATGTAGCACTGATGAGAAATAACAGGCTTTTTGAATAGTTGAATCAGTTAACTGGTACAACATTCATATCTGTGTCCTTAGAAAGATAAAAATAGATGTTACAATTACATAGTTAATAACCACTACCTTTATTCTTAAAATTTTCCCTGGTGTATCTCCAACTTCACTCCGTCCCTTCTGAATACCTGGTGTCTCTGAGTCACAGCTCAAGGTCCAGCCAGCCCTAGTGGTGCTCTGACCTGGTGGGATCAGTGAGATACCCTTAGCAGCCCAGCTTCTGCTGCTTCAAATATCGTAGGTTTGGCCTTCGTTGCTGTTTTCTTTAACCTAAGTCTGGCATAATCTGAAGGCAAAAATACGTGGTTAAGTTTCATAGCGACCAAGGATTATCTGACTGATTGAGCTGATGGAAAATATCTTTTAGCTTCTGAAGAGGAAAGGAAGAAAACATCAATCATGTAACCTATAAAAACATTCTAAATATTCTTTCATAAATTGTTTAGCTGTTTTGCATGTTATGAAAGATAATTTATCAGAGTTATAAATAATGGCACAGTAGCAGTCAGATTAATGTATAGCAATACCCAATGTATTCCATCAAGCCATTCATGTAGATAGCTAGATAATCAGTCTATTACTAACCTGATTGGATTCTCAGGATACTTATAATGAGTTTAATTTAGTAATAATAAAGTATTGCTTATGCTAACGGTGCTATCCAGATTAATAGGTTTTAAATGGTTGTTGCTATTTTGTTGTCTCTCCCTGAGTAATGAACTATGTCTATATATGCACTGTACATCAAATGATGAGGACTAATAATTCAAACAGTGTCATTATAGTGGTATGAATATGGGACATATGAGAGGTATTTTTATTATGCATTAAAGGGCCAGGTTGAAGTTTGGGGGGAAAAGTGCTTTTAGTGTTTAATGTGTGCAACAGAAACTGTAAATAGCTGACGGAACACTAGGAAATTGGTAGCGTCTGAATGCCTCTCTCAAACCATCTGTCACACACTTCTTTGGGAAAAAGAATCGAAATGTTTGTTCTGAAAATGCAAATTATTATTTTTTATTTATTTCCAGTCACGTAGCTGGATCTGTTTCTTACACCATGTCTGCGCAGAGATATGATGCTTACTTAACTGCTTCAGAAAAAGGTTGTGGAGGCTCAGAAATTTAGCAGTCCTCCATCAAGACAAGCTTGAAATCTCTGTTTCAAGTTGCTAAAGGAAAAGGGTAGATGAGGACACACACAGCACAAGCTGACAAGTGCCTAAAAGTCCTGTCCAGGTCTGCTGCTACATCCATTGCTGGATGTGTTGCTTCCATGCTAATGACTTTGGAAAAAAGGTTTTGCCCTAGTCTCTCCTGCTTGCGCTGTGCAGGCCCCACTGCCAGTGCTGGGAGCAGCTGGCCCCACTGTCAGAATGGTTTGCCTGCCCAGTACCAGCACCTGTAGAGAAGGTGGTGGGACAGCACAGAGGGGCAGCCAGAGGAGGGGTGTCAGCACTCAGAAGCATCATGGATTGACATCACTCTGAGCAGCTTGCACAACTTTGCTGCAGAGCCTCAGCTCAGCAAACTGCTCAAATATATGCCTGATCGGAGGTGCACAGAGTATCGATATGAACTTACTGAATCACATGCTTTAACTTAAAGCATGTTATTAAGTGCTTCCTGAATTGAAATTATTTCCTTCTCAGTATTTCTTCTCTGTTTTTTCAACCCCTGTCACTACATACTTCATTTCCCTCAGCATATTTCAGCCATCTTCTAACTCTGTCTGCCCATCCTGTCCTTCTCTGAGGCCGCCTCCACCTGACCATGCAGAGCTGGAGCGCAGCATCAGCTCTCTGCCCACAGTAAGTGGCTGCTTGGCAGTCAGCGTATTTGCAGGCATGGAATCAGGTGTCCATATCAGCCTGTTTGGAGACCTACGTGATGAAGGAACATCCACTTGTGCACTGCTTCTGGCTACTGCTCTGCTCCTGTGGCCCTGAGGAAGCAGAGAGGAAGCAAAGGGTTTCCAAGTCTACTCAAAAGGAGATTGAAGCAAGGTTGGTGTTGGCCTCTTCTCCCATGTAGCAGCAATAGGATGAGAGGTAATGGCCTTAAGTTGTGCCAGAGGAAGTTCGGGTTGGATATTAGGAAAATCTTGTTCCCAGAGGGAGGGTTGTGAGGCACTGGCACAGGCTGCCCAGGGAGGTGGTAGAGTCAGTGTCCCTGGAGGTGTTCAAGAACTGTGTGGATGTGGCATTGAGAGATGTGGTTAGTGGGCATGGCAGGGGTGGGTTGATGGTTGGAGTCAATGATCTTAGAGGTCTTTTCCAACCTTAATGATTCTCTAATTCTATGAAGTCTTGCATTGTGTGAGTGAGGCCTTCTGAGTTTAGGTCACATCTCCCCAGTTTGTTGGCTGAACTGTTTCAGGAATCAGGTTTTGTTCTTGATTGTTCTGACAACAGTTCCCTGAAGCCACACTTGAAGCCTTCTGTTTTCTTAGGACTTGGGTATTTGTTGTGCTGTCCACAAATGTTCCTCTTCAGCTGAAGTGGTGCAGTGTATGCAGATAATAACTTGTTATACTAAGTGAAAGGGGTAATGCCTGGATAGTCTTCGAAGTCCTACTGGGGTGGTGATGGAGGACAAACACCGACAAAGGCTGGCAAATCTATCAGGCTGATGTACTGTCAAAATAGCCTGTTATCTCCCCTCTTAAAAGTATTCTGCTTTTACTTTATTTCATCAGCCTGAAGCCGCATCTGGTCGAGGAAATCCATGATTTTTTTTCCCATGATGACTTCCACTATCTTACTAAATCTGCCTGCTAGAATTTATTTATTTATTTATCTGTTTGTTTGTTTGTTTATTTTTCTGACATCTGCATTAATTTACAATTCAGGAACATGAAATGCCTTTAGACATATTGGGATTTTTTTGGCATCTTCTTTTTTGCAAAGATGCAATTTTGATACTTTGAAAGAAAAGCATTTCACCTCTGCTACATAACAGACCTTATAGATGCCTAGGGCAGAGACTATAAGACAAAAAGGTGGTTTGTAAGTTGTTGTATGGGTGTGAATGAGTTTTCCCTGCCCACTGCTTACAGCTGCTGTTAACTCCTCCGCAGCTTCAAACATTTATGGAGTACTGAAATATAATTATAGTTCAAATGAAGATGTCATGGAACTTTTAATTTGCTCTTTTAGTAATCTCTTGATTACTAAAACAGTCTGTGAGCCAGGAACGCTGATGGTGATGCTGTAGGTCCGGGAGTCGATTTCCATTTCTATGTGTTGGTATCTACCAATTGCCTTTCCCCAGCTGTTCCGTAACAAAATATCTTTGTTATATTGCCAATGACAATTCTTAGCTTTAGGGTAAAAATGTTTTTTAAGCAGTCAGTCAATGTCCTTAATGACCAAAAAAGACAATATGACTACTTTATTTATTTATTTATTTCCCCATCTCCGTTTTTTTTTTTCATAATTATCCTGAGACCGCAATTAAAATTGTTACTCAGCAACAGTAAATGAATACGATCTTTTTAATTTAGTAGTGCCTACTCACATGAAAAATCCAATGATTCTCAAAAACATAGAAAACCATGTACACTCATATCGGTAGTTGGAGAAAGGAAACCTTTTATTAAGTGTTTTGCTTTGGGCTCAATTGCACTTCTCCCAGAGGTGCGTAAGAGATGTCAGTGTCGATGAGAAAGGATGGAGGGCAGAAGATTGTAAAGTCCATAACACTTAAGCATTTGTTTAACCTCAAGCCCAAGAGAGCATCACCAAAATCACTCGCTTTGTTCCTGCACTTAGCAATAAGAATACCTTTACATCACAGCTTTGCTTCATGCTTTACCGTACAATACCAGCTATGCAATTTTACCCAGCTCCCATTGATGTAGGAATCATTATGCCGTCTTTAGTGGGTCTTAAGTAAGATTAAGTATTCCATTAGAGAAATGTTGTTTCCATTACACTTTACAACAATTTTAACATTTAAAGACTATCATTAAAATACGTAGCTCTATAACATGCTTTATTTGTATAAGTAGCATATTGCTACTTACTGGCAACTGGTCGTGTATTAATTTTTCAGAAACATGTTTCCTGAATATGACTAATGACTCATATTCTTTTCATATCTCTTTATTACAGATGAGTGCTATATGGATTCTAAAATGCAAAACATTTGCTGACCAGCTAATTGGAGTGACAATGTCTGAAAAAATATTATAAGTTCAAAAAATACAAACTTCATACAAAGTTTCGCATCTTGATATTTCGCATTTATAAACTTGTAGTATTCAGAAAATAGAGCTTATATTGATCTCTTTGCTATTAGGATTGGCTACATCATGACAAATCAGTATCTTGCTAGAGGTCTTTCAATACATTTGGGTTTTTAAAGTAGAAAATGTAATGTATTTTTTGCCTCTTCCAAATCTGCTACCTGGTCCTTTTTTTTGCAGCAGGGCAGGGCGCCCTGCTGGTTGTCAGGCTGAGTGTCAGTGCATGCTCAGTTCTGGCTCACGCTCTCCTCATGACTAATGATAATTGATTAGATGCCACCAAAGGATAGCCACTGTTTTGTGATCCTGAAAAACGCCATTAGAGGCACACCTTGGGAGCTCAAGGTAGGCATAGGCACAGTGCTCTCCTTGCTTCCCATCTGCACCTTCCTTCCGGTCTGGGGATGGTTTTGTTTGCTTAGTCCAGTTGGGAAGCCACTCTAGGTTGTCCTTCTCACTCTGCTCTAATTCCACCACAGCCTTTCTTTGTAAAAAATGTGTGCCATTATGGCTTCATGCAGTGCTGCAGCTTTTATATCCTTCTCCTTTCTGTCTCCTAATAACTGATCTGTCCTCTTGGCCACTGCTGAACACTGCACCGAAATTCTTGCAGTACTGCCCACAGTGACTCCTAGACCATTTTTTGGTCACTGATAGCTAGTATAGATACTCTGACTGCAGTGGCATATTTAGAGTTAGATTTAGTGAAGCACTGGCGCAGGTTGCCCAGAGAGGTGGTGGGTGCCCTGTTCCTGGAGACATTCAAGGTCAGGCTGGAGGGGTGTAAGCAATCTAATCTACCTGTGGGTGTTTCTGTTCATCACAGGGGAGCTGAATTATTGACCTCTAGAAGGATCCCTTCCAACTCAATTCTGTGATTTCTCCTTCATCTGTGGTTGCTGACAATGAGCTTTACTTCCCTTGTATCTCACACCTGTGTGGTACCTTGAGAAGCATTCTTTCAGGTATCGCAGAGATTTTAATATGCCAAATGAAGGGGTAGTTGAGACCTTATGTGACAGAACTGATAGAAACACTTCAAACTGTTACATGTGCATTCATTAAGATTTTAATTTTAAAACATTTTATTTCATTTTTTACTTTCCAACTGAAGTTTTAATGATTTTTTTTTCATGGGAATTTTTGAGACAGAGATTTCTTAGGAATGAACGAGCCCAATACAGATGTGTGATAAGCTTCAAAGACATGCATTAACTGTTAATTTCAGTGAATCGGGGTTTTAGATATTTTGATCATGTACTGCAACATACATGAGAAGAATTTAAATCAGACTGGAAAATGAAAGGCTCTCATGACCAGTTTTTCAGTTTCGAGTCCCTAAGATTTAAAATATTAATTTATGATCTGCCACTACAACACGGAAACAACACTGACCAATGTTTCAACCTTTTTTTGACACTTCAGTTATGCTCTGAACGCAGTGCATTAACCTGCATGAAGAACTGAGTGACAAGAGCCAGTTAACTAGAGGACACCATCTAGGTGTGTCGAACAAGTCATGGCAACAACTCTTAAAATTGTTTTTGAGCTTGTTCAACCAAATGATTGACAGGAGAGAGTGCTACCAAAGGGAGCTGCTGTCTGACTGGATGAAGCTGTTTGCTCATTTGTTGAAGCCTCACTAATACCTACACAGCAAGGGCCATGGTGTCAGTACAACAACATGTCCACTTGTTGTACAGATTAGCCCCAAAGTCTAAGCTATCCTAGAGGTAAGAAGGCAAAAGTGGTGATGTTGGAGTAATGCTTATATGTGCTTCCAGACTGAGGATTTATTCTGATCTCAAATTGCCTTGCTTACACATCAATTTGATGGAACTAGCCTGGATTATGTTTCCTCGTGTGCATCTTCATAGCATTCCAACTGCTGATTAATTCCTTGTGATTAGCTGTGGAGTTTCCCTCTCTGGAGATATTCAGGACCCACCTGGATGCTTTCCCATGCAACCTACTGTAGGAAACCTGCTTTAGCAGGAGAGGTTGGACTTGATGATCTCTAGAGGTCCCTTCCAACCCGTACGATTCTGTCGTTCTGTGATTCTGTGTAATTCCTTATTAAAATCCTAGTGCGAAGGCCTGCAAAGTTGAGGAAAGGGAAAGAAACCACAGGAAGCCCAAGCCAGCAGGAGGTGGCTGAGTCCTTCAGCAGGTGGCACACTTGGCTCTGGATTGGCTGTGAGCAAAGGTACTGTGGGGTGCTGGGGCCTGTGGGGAGTGTCCTGTGACACAGAGCAGAGTGCCTCTCTGTCCCTCCCCAGCCCACAGAGAAATTCTCCATACATGAGAGCACCTGTGCTTTCTTTGGGTTGAGAGAAGATGCAAAACTGAAAGTCACCTATTTGAGGAGCATGCTAAATGAAAGGCTATTGGATCTAATGGGAATACAAAGAGGTAAGCCTTTAGAAAATAAAGGCACTTAATTATTCAGCTATATATAACTCAAAAGTTGCTAAATCATGCTGTGCCTTTGGCAGGTTCTTACTTCAGCTGTTCCTAGAAAAAGTGGGGCAGCAGGAAGGGTGGGGTGAACACACCACTGAGTGCAGTACACAGAGTAGGTGGGAGCTATTACTTTTCCCCCAAGGAGAAATAACCAGCAGTATAAAGTGCTGAGATTGCTGCTTATTAGCAAGGCAAAATATTTTCCACAAATGTCTAGAAGTGAGGGTCTCTCAGAACCCTAATTGGGTTGTGATATTAACGAGAATGATCAAGGGGAGTCTGGCTGTAGCACTTACAGGGTTTGTTTATCTCACATTAGAAGTGCACACAGTTACTTGGCTGAGTTTCTGGTCAACACTGTATGTTTTCTTACTCGGCTTGCTAAGTAGCTGTGAAAAATGGAAGTGGTTAAAAATCATCATGTTTTATTTAAGAATCCTTTCCCAGAATTCATGAGCTTTAAAAAATATTCCCACAAAGGGAAGTAATTTCAGACAATTTGGTCTTTTTAGTTCTTTCCCTGTTCCGGGGTCAGGTGATGACATGTTATTATCAGGCTGCTGATGATCACACACAGCGTGCTCCTTCTGCATCTGGAAATGCTTTTGGTGCAGAAAACCACTGTTTTGAGGGGGGGGGGAGGATGTTCAATATAGCAGAAAAAAAAAATATATATATATATATTTCCTTTAGGAAATAGATCCATTTGTTCACTACCAGGCAAATAATACTCTCCTTCCTTCTGGCCTTTGGCCAGAGGTATCTGCACAGTGACTGACTTGAACCAACCACCCCGGCCCTGGGCTCCCTCCCACCATTTGGTGCTGTGGAAGCTCGAAGCTGTTGCAGATAAATGCTTCACGGGAACTCCTCTGTGCTCTGTGGAAGAGTCCCAGGCACACTCCCTGTGAGGAAAGATTGCTCCTGTTTGCACAGGAGGGCAGATAAACAAGATGTGGCAGCCCTGCGTCATGCAACACCCATGGAGGTGCTGGGAGGGTGACCCAGCAGCGCCTTTTCTCAGAGGGTGGGAGGGCAATTGAGCAACATGAAAGCAATATGCTCAAGTGGGAAGGTGGAGCGCTGTGGCTGGAAATGTGCTTTATGGTATTGAATGACTGATATGTGAAACTCATGGCTGCTGGTTATCTGTCCCAGAGGGGTCAGCAGAAGGTAAATGCCTCTGAAAATAAAAGTCCCCGCAGTTAGTGGGAGAAATGCTGCTGTGCAGATTGACTTTCTGATGCATTCGGAATCCAGAGCAAAGCAGGAGACAGTGCAGCCCTATGGGAACTTTCCGAGACTCCTGACCCGGCTGGGTCTGCCTCCCACCTCCCCCAGCCCAGGGAGCGGTGCCGCAGCCCCTGTGGAGGGGACAGGGGGCGTTCCTCCAATCAGCCCCTCCTGACAGCTTCCCGATGGATGGCACCAACCCCCCCTAGGTGAGGGAAGTGTCCTCTGGAAGGGCTGCATCGGTAAAAACTGTGTGAAGAAATGGATAAGAGCTTTGCAGGTCCCGGCATAGGGACCAAGTGATTTTTTTTTTTCTTTTTTTTTCCCAAGGAAAGACAGGATGAATTCCTTTCAAATTGTTGGCTATTTTAGGAGTGGTAATTTGACATTTCAACTCAACTAGGAAAAGTTGAATGTTATAGGAAAGTTATGTAATGTTTTCTATTATCTGCTCAGGGAGTAGCACCATTTACAAAACTGATGGATTCTGTATGTTCTGAGATCAGACCAAGTTTTCAGAATAATTTATAGTGTTTAATAAACTGCGAACATCGCTGCTGAATATTGTGGTTCTTTATTGCATTTGCTACCAGCAGCGGCTGTGGCGGCCAAGGCGCTTTCCCAGCAGCGAGGATGACTTTTTCTGATAAATCTACAAAATCCGTCCTTAAATAACAGCTGTAAATCTCACACCTGAAAACTCCCTTAGTTCTCGTGGTAGAGCGATAGGTTTATTGGATGCAAATGTAAAAAAAGAGGCAACCAATAAACTAGGAGGAAGCATAGACGGGATGATACAAAGACATCCTTATTAAGTTACGTTGTTGCCACATCCAGGCGCGAGAAAGTGATTCGGACAGCTGCTGCCTCTTCGCCGAGCTGCTGGCAGGGGCTGAGGAAGGCTGTCCCACCTGCTGCGGGTCGCGGCCAACGCTGTCTCTGCAGCTTTGGCCTCTGCCCCAAGAGCAGCGCCCGCAGCGGTCGTGGTGGAGTGGTGGGGATAGAAGAGGCTCCGGCTTGGATGCTGCCGTGCTGAGGAAGAACGTAGCAGAGGGCACGGAGGGAATCGTGCGGAGGTTAACTAACGTAATGGGGAAAAGGCCCTTATTTTGAAAAGCTCTCGCTGAGAGAGCATTTTCTACTTTGCTTTCAGAATAGTGGCTGATAAACGCTTCCTTTAATGTGACTCTGGACGCTGAGCGTTGCTGTGTGTGGGCCGGTCGCGTCTTGCAAGAGAGCCGCACGGGAGAACCAAACGGCGCTGGCGTATGGCACAGGGTGAAATGAGCGGCTCAAGGGCTCGCAGCCGCCCGGTAGGGCGGGAGAGCCTCCATTCAGAGCAGCCCCCAGCACTACTGCCTGCCCCTGATTTCACCCGACACCGCATCGAATAGACTGCGAGCCCAAGGTCAGACAGAGTAGCTGTCGGGCAGTGCTCGGTGTCAGCAATAGCAGCGTCACACGAGAAACCAAGAGAACGCAGGCGGGCGCGCTGACAGGCTTCGGGTTCGTCCCCTCACCACCGAGGCGCCCGCGGGTGCGAGCCCTGCACCTAACAGCCACCAGCCGTTGTAAAGGAGGACCTTGCCCTGTGGCAGCGCGGCCCGGCAGTGCCCAGCCCCGCACGGAGCGCGGCGGCGCCCCGGGACCCCCAGGTGGAGGGCCCGCAGCCCCCAAGGGCTGGGAGCCGCGTAGTGACATTTGGTCGCGTCCGTGCTGTGAGGAGCCCCGCGGCCCCGCACCGCCCGGCCCCGCCGGCCTCGGCACGGCACTGCGGCCCCGCCTCGCCCCGCCGGTGGGGATTCCCCTGCGGCCGCTCCGCTCCCGGCGCCGGCGGAGGGGGGGGATTGCGGCGGGAGCGCGGCCCCGGCTCGCCCCGCCCCGCGGCGGCCGCCCGACGTTGCGGGCGTTCATTGGCTGCGGGCGGCCCCGTGAGAAGCGGCGGCATGTAGGGGGGCGGCGGTGGGGGCGCGAGCTCCGGCGGCCGTTAGCCGGGCTGAGGCGGCGGCCCCCCATACTGCGAGGGCAGCCGCTGGGCGGCGGCCGTTAGGAAGGGCCCGGGGCTCTCGGGCCGCGGCCGGGGCAGCGCCGTGCCCCCGCGCGTCGGGGGCGAGTGAGGGTCGGCCGCGGGGCACCGCCGGCCCCGGCGCTGCGTTCCGCTTCCTGACAGATAACGTGATCCCGAGCAGGCGAGAGCCCGGGGGGCGGTGCGCAGGGAGGGAGGTAGAGCGGTGGAAGGAGACTCCCACGTCCTCCGAGGAAATTCTCAGGCCGGAGGACGCGCAGCCCCGTGCATGGCAAGCCGGGACCGGCTCTCCTGGGAGTTCCCTCTGCGGGGAGGGGGCGGGGGAGCGGCGCTCTCCTCCGGAGGGGAGCGGCCCAGGCCCGGCCCCCTGCCCCCCCCACGCCCTCCCGGCGCACCTCTCCCTCTCCCTCTCCCTCTCCCCGCGCCGCCTCCCGCCGCCTCGCGCACACACACACGCACACGCGCGCGGGCGGCGCCCATCACCCCGCGGCCGGGCGCTGCCGCTCGCGCCCCGCTCGCTCCCCGCCGGCGCGCGGGGGGACCCGGTGACGTCACGCGCGGCGCGCTCCCCGCGCTCGCCGCCCTGCAACTTGTGCGCTGGGAAGCGCTGCCAGGAATAGCCCGGCCGAGCGGCTGCGGAGCGCGGCTCCCTGCCTCCCTCCCTCTCTCTCTCTCTCTCTCTCTCTCTCTCTCTCTCTCTCTCTCCCTTCCGCCCGCCGCCTCGCCGATGCCGGTCTCCGCCGAGCGGAGGGAGAGCGATGATCTGCCTTAAGATAAATACGTGAAACAGACGCCCCTTTGGCTGCTGGAATACCGCTGTCTGTCTTTATATAAAGCAACGCCGCCGGCCACCTCACTCCGGCGCGGAGCGACGAGAGCGCCCGGCGGGAGCGGCGGCAGCAAAAGGGCACCGGGAGGGCTCTCCGCGGCCACTCGCCAGGTGAGCGGCAGCGCTGCCGCAGCCGCCCCCCGCCCGGCTGACAGCGGGGGCGGCGCGGGGCCGGGGCTCGGCAGCGGGGCCGGGGCCGGCGGGGTGCCGCCACGGTGCGGCGGCGGCGGAGGCGCCGCGGGCGGGGGCCGGGGGGCGCGGGTGTCACGCCGCGAGCGGCGCGGGGAATACCCGGCGACCGTATGCAGATGAGGGCAGCGCCTTGCGTAATGCCCTCCCGCGGCGGGGAAGGGGCATGGTCACCGGCGGGCGGCGGGGGGGCCGCGCTTTCCTCACGGGGGCTCCCGGGGCCACCCGGCGCGGCGGCGGCGGCCGCAGGGGGGTCCGGGCGGGGGTGCGGGGACGCCGGGCCGCGTGTGCGCGCGCTGCGCCTCGGCGGCCGTTCCCCGAAGTGGGTGGGACGTTGGCCCGTTCCGGGAATGTTCCATGACGTGTGAACGCCACAGGAAGGGGGTTAACGAGGGGCTCGGCCGCGGCCGCCGCCGGGGCCCGCCCGCGGGGCTCCCTCTGGGGAGCGGCGGCGGGAAGCGGCCGGCGGCGCGGGGGCTGCCGGGGGCGCGAGCCCTTATGTAACCGGAGCGGCCGGCGGCGGTTATGTAAGCGGCACGTCCGCGCCCGGCGCGGCCACCTCGCGCCGCGCTCCCGGGAGGCGGTGGCGGGCCCCGGAGGGGCGGGGCGGCGGAGGCCGGGGAACCCCGGGCCGGGCCGTGCGGGGGGAGCCCGTCTTGTCACCCCGCGATAACGACGCTCCGCGTTCTGTTTCCCAGAAACGGAACTCTGTTTTTCGTATTAGTCGGCGGTGATGGGCAAACGTTGTTTTGATACGTGTGGGTTTTGGTTTTTTTTTTCCCCTTCAGTGTGAAAATGGCAGAAATTAAACTTCTGTTCACATATTAAAGGGCTTCCATTATTATTATTATTACTGCAGTAATTCTTAGGCGGCTTTTAAAATCGATCTGATAGCAGTAGCGTTAGTGGAAATGTGTAGCCGGGTAATTTCCCTTCTCTCCTATTGAAATGGAGCAAACTTTGCTGTAACCCTGACCTTGCTTGTACGTTACGAGCACGGAGCACGCCGCATGCCCTCTTAGCTGAGGGTACCGTTCTATTTGCTCCTTAATTTGTTCGCTTCTCCCCCACCCGCGCTGCGGACCTCTGTGGCTGGGTGCCGGCTGCCGGGCTCCGGGAGCCGAAGGAGCTGCTGGCTCCAGGCCGCCCCGGGCTGGGGTGCCGGCGCGGAGCCCGCTGTGCTTTGGCCGTGAAGGTGATAGCGGCCAGGCTCGGGCAGCGCGTCTGTCCCTACCGATAGGAGCGCCGAGTTTGCAGCCTGTGGACGTGCTGGCGTGGGCGAACGGTAACCGGGAGATTGTATTCATTAACAGTTGAATCTTGCCTTACCCTTCCAGTCAACAGATGTTTCTGAAACTTTAGTTATGGATTATGTGAGATTTCCTTTTTTGCTTTGCCTCATCTTTCAAAAAGCGTTTGCTGTGTAGGTAAGGCTGGGAGGCTTTTTCCCACGTGAGCCTTTCAAAGTCACTACCATCTCCGCTATGTGCGTTTAAGGCTGCCGTGGTTTTCAGCCGTGCAAAGGACAGCAGCAGGGCAGCGTGGGACAAGCCAACGTGCTGCCATCACTTTTGTTGATGGAGCAATCCAGTGTTGAAGGTTTGCAGCATACAGCACTGCCCCGGGTCCGCATCCCGCTGCAGTGGTGTCAGCATCGCTGCTGTGCTGGGAGAAGAAGGAGCAGCTCCTGCCCCGAGGCACCCGTGCAGGAGACCTTTAATTGTGCACCCAAACGCGATGGCAGTGCAGATCTGCGCTTTGCAGGCAGATTTTTAGATTCTCAAGTGACTGATTGCCTCATATGTGAGATCTGTTTACAAACCTTCTTGTTACTATGAAGACAAAACAGAGAGCCATATGCATTCATGTGGTCCTTGCTGAATAATGGTACATGTGTCTGCCTGAGCCCTTGGCAAGCGCATCATGTTTGGTTTGTGTGGTGGCACCCCACAAGGCCATTCTTCTGGCTTTTAACTGTTTGTGATACAGCTGGCCATTGGTTATGGGGGCAAACTTTATGATAGAGCTGGAAGTTTTTTAAGCCTGGAATGTCAGCGTTTATTCAGGTTGCTGTTTTTCTGAACTAGGTTTGCACAAAAATGAAAGTAATGAGTACCATTTTGCATGGCCTTCTTCTCATGGTTTTCAAGCCATCAGCAAGTGAATTACTGCTAGGTAAGGGGAGTCGGGAGCTGTGTGCTGTGCACAGGGGATTTACTTAGCTAATACTGCAACGTGTCCCATCCAGGAGGGCTATGCTTGCTCTTTGCGTATTGCTGTAGGTGGGAAGGTCTGTTATGTGGCTTGTCAGGTGTTATGAAATACCAGTAAGCTATCTTTACATTTTAGTGTGGTGTGGTTTTGTTGCATGCTGTGGTTGGCTGCACTGATAATGCTGCATCCAGCTCTGCAGGTGGGTTCAACAAACAGTACCTCTAGATCATTCCCACTTGATTTTGTGTGTCACAATTCCAGGTACTACCATCGGAGTGGAGCTCTGGCTTTCTCCAGCGGTCTTTGCTCCTACTTTAAGCTGGGTCCAGCAAGGGCTGGTTCCTTGTATTGTGACGAGGGGACAGTGCTTTACTTGCCTCGCCTCGGTCAATGGAGAAGAGATGTTTGAACCTGAGAGCACCTGGTAATAAACCATTGGTCCTCCCAGCAGGAGGGGTGATGGGTTCCAGTCCTAGGAAGTGTTAATTGCTGATCCTCCTGGGAGTCCAACAAGTATGCTGTATGCACAGGCTGCGTACCTTTACTATTTGAAAAGTCCAATAAGTTATGGGGAAACTGCTTTAAAAATTATTTTATTTAAAGAGACAGCTTGCTTTCTCTTAAAAGATTTCGTAAGCAGCGTCTTTGAAAGCAGTGTGCTATGGATTAAAACAGCTATTTTTGAAAGTACTCGATTTTCTACTGTAATGTAACTCCCCTTTTGTCAGTAGGAGGAACTGTCTGGCAGATCCTGAAGAAGCAAAGAAACTGTGAGGAGGGGATGCAAGCTAGATAGAAAATGGAGAACAGTGTTTTTCACTGGTATAATTCTATCAGTAACTTTGGATGCTGCTTTTAATTAAAGTAGCACAGAATTATCATATAAGAATGTCAGTTTCAAGCTGTCTGTGCCATTTTATTAGGAAATAGCAGCTTTGTATGGTTTTGTTTCTCTTTGTAGGAAGACTTTGCAACAGCAGTTCTGTTTCAGCAGGAAGTATTAAAAAGCAATTCATCGGGGCTGTATTTTTCTTAAGTGAAATTAGTGCTTGTCTGACATCCTGAAGACAGAAATCCTTTGTAGGTGGAAGGGTTGGAAGTGTTTCCGTTGTAATCAACTGGCAAGACTCTCCTTGGACTTTGAGAAGTCGTCAGTCATTGTGAAGGCTGTGTGAACCTCTGGGAACATCCACTCTTTGGGTTCTTTGCTCAAGTGGCAAACGAGAGGCACCACATACTTCTGGTTTTGGAATAATGAACTTCGCTTGTAAGTGAAACAATTGACATTAACTAACCACTCATTAGCGGTGGGATGCCCCCAGTAATACTTGTCCCCAGAATCTTTCTCACCAAGCTATGGATGTGGAAGAGAGACGAGAGGGCTTGGGCTGCAGGAACAGTCTGATGCGCTGTTTCCAAATCCCTGATGTGAAATAATCAGAGGACATACAAGTGTCATGTGTAACCTTGCCTGTCAAATTAAAAGTCTCTTTGCTTGTTTCTTGTTTTCCTGTGATTAATTTCTCACCATCATTAATGCAGTCTGAATAGGAGTTACCTCATGTTGTGAGGAAGTGTTGTGCTTTCTGGGTGCTTATTTTCATTTGCCTGTTGGGCACATTTGTGCACCTGCAAAACAGTACACCAGAGTAATAACAGTTGAATGTGGACCACGACTGTTGATGCTCACAGCATTGCCCGTGTTTCTGTATTTCCTCCTCCTGACCGGGGCATCCCTCTTTTACTGCTTTCTTGAAATTGAATGTTGCCTTTGTCACCGATTGCTGTGATTGTCAGCAAAGGTGTTTGCCTGAGTAAGCCAAAACCTGTACATGCCGGGTTTTTTTTCCCCTCTTTCTTTGGATAGGAATCTCAGGGCTTGTGCTCCAGAAAATGTGATAGTAGTCTTAAAGTTCTACACTGCAACAATGTGGTCGTAATTATCTGATAGAAATTCCCCCAGCGTTTGGTTGTGCTGCTATGATGAGTTTGTGTGGCGATTTTTATCCTTTTTTCTGAGTTTTATGCACACTGTTCTGCCTGTATCAGAGTAGTTGATATCTCAACAGGAAAACTGTAAAACTTCTAAAACTGATGTGAAAACTAAATATTGTGCAAAAGTAGTTGGTGAGGTGTTTATGGCCACTTCACGCACACATGGGTTTGATTTGTTGCGCCTCAATTTGTGTAACGGAAAACAATTTTATTGTGGGTTTTGGTTTTTATTTCATTTTTACTTGTGTTTGATGGTTCTCTTCTAATACACTTATCAAGTCTGAAAATTGCCACTGTAATATGAAAGAAATTTCTGCCTGCAGGAAAAAAAACACCAAAACATATTAAGAATATAAGTTCGCTTTGTTGCAACTTCAGTAAGCTGTAATAAACTCCTGCAACTCTGGCTGAAATCTCTCATTTATGGAAGCTGTGAAGAGGTTTAAAAAAAAAAAAAAAAAAAAAGGAAAAAAAGGATGTATGGTAATTATTAAAAGTTATGCTTTAATGGCTCTTGTGTTATAAAAGAGGAACTCCGTGTTTGGTTGCTACAGAAAGTTTTATTTTTAAATAGTGGTTTATAGTAAATTCTGTACGAAGGAGAGCAGATAGATTATTTGCATGTGTAGTTCAGTTCAGGAGAAAAGTAAAAACCAGAGGAGCCGAGGGGAATTGAAATTGGAAAGTCAGACAGCATTTAAAGGTAATGCAGTAAAATACTTTGATCCTCTTTGTAAGAAAACATCACAAAATACCAAAGCAGAAAAAATAAACAAGAACAACAGCTGACTATTTTCTGCAATTTGTAGTGCATGTTAGACCTTTATTTGGCTTCAGAGGGTTGATGTTGCTCCTGGGCTGACCAGGCTAACCTCGTCCTCCCTGGACTCTGGTGGCGTGCCTGGAACTTCCCAGTGCTGGGTTTGGTGGTGAGCTGCTGCTGGAGCCTGGCTGTGCGTTCCTTCTTGAGTGGTTTATGAAGAAGCAATAATATGGGATGTTTTCTAATAAGCAATTTAAAAGGCTGAAAGAAATATCCAATTACGTGTCGTAGAACATGATATCATCTCGGAGAATGTAATAGAGCAGAATGTTTAATTTTGTTGAAATAAGATTATTTAATGAACAGTTTTTCCATAAAGCACTGTCTGTGCTTAGGCAGAAAGCAGCTTTATGTTTTTTAAAAAAGCTAACAGGACAGATCAGGGTTATTAGAATTAGACTTGCTAGACAGTGTGTATTGTTCTTTTCTGTTAAATTCGAGAAATGGCCCATTCTCTGTATTGATATATTTTCAATTTGTGGTTTGCACTAAAACAAAACACGTGTAGTGTGTCAAGAAATAATAGTACGAAATAATTACTGGAGCTACCCATCCTTGACAACAAGGCATGACACTATTTAGTTTAGAGCAAGAAGTATTTAGTTTATAGCAAAAACTATTTAGTTTAGACCAAAGTCAGTATTCAACAGAGACTGAGCTGCTGGCATCTATTAACAGTGTTCGTCATTGTGTGCATGGCATTTGAGTGCGGTCTGTTCAGAAGGGTCCTCAAAGTATGTGGAGTTTCATGTCCCGTGTCTTTCAGAAATGGCTAAAATAGTTCAGTTACCTGGAAAATGTATCACTGCATGCTCTAACTATTGCCAGTTTAGGTGGTGTTTGGGAGTGATTTTATATCATTCCGTACACGCATCAGCAATGGTAAAGAAGCAATGTAGAGATTAGTGTAAGCCCGTCTGTAGCTGACATCCGTGCATGATGACAGTGCCTAGCTGCATCCTCTGTGACAACTGTGAATACAGATTCATCATGAGATTTGAGTTTCTAAAACTCTACTGTTAACGTTACAGAAGAGAGGGTCCAGTTCACAGTCTTCTGTAACAACAGAGAGAGAGAATTTTTTACTTTTTCCCATTTTACATCAGCTATGTTTAGGAAGACAGTTTTTGTAGCTGGAAGTAGTTCTCTATTGAGAGAGTTGCTTATATTTGGCCAGATGTTGATAGACTCCTGCAATTAAATCACAGTGCTCTTTTAGTCAATAAAAGTTTCTACACTGGTAAAGATACGACTCAACTATGAACTTTCAGACCATAATGTCAGACTTCTTGATGCTGTGTGATATGATAGTCTGTTTTGGTTACCAGGGAAGGTCACGACACTAGGCTCAGAGTAAAGTAGCTTTGTTTTGACATCTCTGCAAAGCTGTGCTAAAAGAATTGCTTTCAAAATTCTTAGTAAATTGTGTCAAACAGAACTTGTAGCCCATTCTATTATTTTGTATGTGATCTTACAGTAGCAGCGAGGTTATTTCAGAAGTTAGAGAATATGTTGACTGCTCTGCTTGGCTAGAATTTTTGTTTCCTTAAAGCTCAAATAATGGGTAAGCTACATGTATTTAATTGTGATGTGCAGTTGCGGTTAAGTGTAAGGATAGGAGTCATTTATAGTACAATTATTGGTAGAAAATTACTGTGCGTTAATAAAACTACTGCATAAGATGGTGTAACTAATAGTACATGTTTGTACAGCTACGCTTTTGGAAAGAAGTAAGATTATAAGTTAGTACCAGTAGATATTAGTATGAAAGTTTCCATAGTACCTTTCTATTATTTAGTTTGTTATTGCCAGGACTTTGTCCACAAAATGTCAGGAGACAAAAGGATGACAAAGAACATTAACATTCTCTGCTTTGTTTTTAGATCAGCTCATTAAAAGTTGAAAACTGTTGTCAGATAGAATAATAGAATCATAGAATGGCTTAGGTTGGAAGGGACCTTAAAGATCATCTAGTTCCAAACTCCCAGCCATGGGCAGGGTTGCCACCCTGATTCTATTAAGTTGGTTAATGGTCTCTTTGTAGGCAAATATTCATCACTCTCTGTAGTGCTCTTATGAACAAGCTCAGCAGAGAGGTGTGAGAGTAATAGGGAAGGAAATGAGTCCTCCAAAGCCTCTCTTTTGGAGCAAAGTTAACATACAGCATCATGTTAATGTTTGTTTTGCTTCTGGGTTGTACGTATTTCAGTTTCCTTAGTCTTCCATGCTGGAAAGTTAGTCTGGACACATTCGCATGTAGAAGGCAAGTGTGTAAGGAGAGGAACTTCTGCTTTAGTTTTGATCTGTGTCCTCTGTGTGATGCTGTAAAGCGGTGCATCTTGGGTCTTGCTTGTTCTTTCATAGTAATGGTGAAGTTGCTTTCTGTAGGCATGTCCTGATTTTTCCTTCCCTTGCTCTCCAGATCACCCTCTATATGGCAGGCAAGAGAAAGACGTGGGACTGTGGAGTTCCTTTACACACGCCTCTCCAAAACTTCAGTGCAGCATATTTTCTGCAGATGGAGTGAAACCTCATAATTTACTTTCTTTCTCACACACTGCCATAGAATTAGAGAAGAAAGTGAGGAGGGTACTAAATAGACATTTCTGGATGTACAGTGAATGAAAGCCTGGAAGGGAAGCTTAATAATGTTAAGGGGAGGTTTGAGTATGACTGGCAGTGGATTATAATTGTCTTCAAGAAGTTATTTTTGTCAGATCAAGTCTCCGTCTAACATTAAGTCCTCAACCTAAAAAATACTAATATTTCACCTTTAAAGTTCCTGTCAAATTGTAAACTATATGTGCTTGTTTTGATGAGTAACTAAGATTCATTAAAAATCACCATCATGGCTTTGGTGGTAGCATCCTCTGATTTGCATTGATTCCTCCACAGAAGAATTACCCTCAGAATACAATGAGGAACACCTTTTATCTTGTTTAATGCTTGCAGATAAATTTCTTTACATTTGCTTATGCACTGTTTTGATTTATTTCAGTTGCAGTATCATTTGATCCCGCTCAGTAGTTCAGCCCACTTAACTAGCAAGCAAGGGAATAAATTAAGCCAATTTTGGACAGACTCTTTCTCTGTCAAGTGGGCTGTCTGGCAAACCATGAGTATAATAAATAGATTTTGTGGCTATTTACAGACTTATGTACTAGAAAACAGCTATGCTTCCCAGTTTCATTACATAACTTGAGTGGTGGGGTTATACCCATGTTTCTCTTGGCCAAGGTAATGCAGTTCTGTACTGTACCCTACCTACCTTGTATACTTGCTTGGTCAGTGAAACCTTATCACGTGGTTCTGGAACTGCCTGTGAAGATTTGAGAAATCTATTTCATCTCAGTTTGTGTGTGCTGCCTTTTTTTTTTTTTAATGTGGTCTCATACCTTCTTTTTTGAAATGGCGTTATTGCTGAGGCTTTTTTGTTTGTATTTTCTTGGGTTTTTTTTTTTTTCTTTTTTTCCTGCTTGTATTTTTCAGCATTCAAAAAAAAAAAAAAAAAAAAAAAAAAAACGTGAGAAAACAGTGTTTATAATAGGATTGTGGTATAACCGATCTGTCCTATGGATTTTGTCTTCCATGTTAAACAGTTGCACAGCAATGCTGAGCTGCATTTGCTTAACACTGATCTTTGGGGTTTGTTTTTTTTTTTTTTTTTTGCACTTTCACGCTTTTAAATGCAGTTTTAAAAGAGCCTTGTACCTGTAGGGTTGATTAAAGGGGAGGTGAACTTTTTTTTTATGTTATTTTTTATGGAAATAAAAAATAAATAGGAAAAAGCGTATATCAACCAAAGCTTATGGCATGACTTTAAAACGTATAACCTTGGGCAAAAGGGGCCAGTTATTGGAGTAGTTCTTGAGTAACCTAATTGTTTGATAAGGATCCTTGCCTGTTTAAGTTGTTGTTGGTTGTTGGAAGCATTCCATTTCTAAATTTGTGCCTTACTGCATACCCTGAGGTATGTGTACAACCCACTGTAATTGCAGAGTTTACTATTTTATTAATTAGAGCTATGATAATATGTTGGCTCATGAATTCCCTCTAATCCAGGTATGGTCTCCTAATTGCCCAGGGTTCTGTAATTCCATTGTTTGTTATGTGGAGGTGATGGAGAGTGAAAGCATGGTCTGAGGAACTCAAACCGTGCCCTGAAGCCTGCAGTTGGTGTGCTGTTGCAACCAATGGCTAGAAAGGTAGGGTATCTTTTTAACATGCACGATGAATAATAATAGAATATGTAGAAGTAAACGTACTGTGTAATCCCAAGTACCTGAGACTTTGCCAGCTGGAAGGAAAGGGATGCATACTTTAATTGGCCTCTCTAACCACGACAGTGCACCCCTTACTACTTCTTTGATCTGGGTCTCTCCTGACTGCCTCTTTGCCTGAGTGGCTGGAAAACTTATATGTGATTTGCTGTAAGGCACACAACTGTGAGCTGGTGTGTAGCAGCAGCTCCTGTTTTTAATGAGCCTTTGGAGTAGTAGGCATATGAGGATGTCCGGTCCTGTGTTCTTTAAACTACATCTGGGTCGAGATAGTAGACTTCATAGTAAAAGAGCAAGAGGAAGCATCAGCAGAGGGACAATCTGTGGGGGAGTTACGTAAATTCAGTATTCAATGCCTGTAGCTCTGGAGGGGAATCATACCTCCCTGTGAAACAGGCATAGCAAAACCCCATGACCTCAAGTAACTAACGCTTGTTCGCAGTGCTGGTGTCTGCCTTGCTGATGCATCATCATCAGGCTCCAGCCCTAGGCTCCCACAGTGCGAGCTGCCCTCCCAGAATGTGGTGGGAGGGCTGGTAAGGTCCCACACAGCACCTCGTGGTCTACCTCCTACTTGCAATGGCTAGTATGGCTTTCCACAGCCCCCCAAACTGCTCAGTACAGCTTTTGGCTCCTCTACAAGGGCTTTTCATAGCTGTAGCTCCTGTGGCTTTCTGCAGCATAGTGTTTTTTTGGGTCGTTTGTTTGTTTGTTTTTTGGAACAGATGGTGTCTTACATAGAAAATTACTGTATTTTTGTATGACTGGTTTTTATTTATTTATTTCCTTCTCTCCCATCCCCCCCCCCCCCCTTTTTTTTTTTTTTGAAGTAGGCTTAATTTTGAAATCAGTGTTGGATTTATGTTTGATATTTTGATGTTAGTGTTTGCATACACGTGCAGTGTTTTGCAGTGCAGTGGTTGTGTTCTCAAGTGTTAGTGGACACATTTTTGTCAAAAGTGAAATTAGTTCCAAATTTTAAGGGAAAATAACCAGTGAAAGAAGGTCTTTGAAAAGAGAAGTAAATGTCCTCTTAAACGAGTATTGTACTCGTTGGAGTACGGTTTTGTTTTAAAGTCAGTAGATGGGTTTTCTGTATCTAATCTTTGTGTTGTGTTTTTTAATTGATATCATCTGGTCAATTTGAGGAAAAATGCTATTCCCATAAGGAAAATATTTATTCTAAATATTATTGTTGCCTAGGATCTTGTTGAATTCATGAGATACAGCAGCGGTCAAGTTGATTTAATATTTTTAACATTTTTATAGTGTTTTCTCATTGTTTCCATGAAAGCAATTTCAATAAATATTTTTGCAATTGTTTTTGGTTTCTTGAAATTAGGTTACCTATTGTTAAAAACTGCAGGTTCTCCACCATGGGTTTCAGATCTGTTTTGTCGTGACTGGACATTTGAAATAAAATATAAATACTTGTGCAAGCCTCAAAAAGATTGCTTGTCTTTTCCCTGCTTAGCTTCCAAAATGTAGTTTGTTCTGTCTAGTGAGTCTCCTTAATTTGATCCTTATATGTAAAGATAGCTACATTCACAGGGGTTTGGTTCCATTCAGCCGAATCACTTTCTTTCATTCATGTGTATGTGTGTATATGTACATGAGTGTGTGTGTGGACATGGAAAACACATATACAAACCATCTGCCTGTAGACAGTAGTGCATGCCTTAAGTGAATGGGATCATCCCATACGGAAGACAAGGTTTATGTTTTCATCCTAAACCCAAACCTTGTCTCACAGCAGTACTTTTTTTCTTTGTAGTGCATCATTTTTTTTTTCCAGTAGCTTGTGAACATGTGGCCTTCTATGTAGAAGTGTTCTGAGGTACATGGGAAGAGAGACTGGGGGACATTTGAGTGCTTCCTGATGGCCCTGGCTTTACATGTGGTTGAACTGTGTCCTTTCACAGGGGCAGTCACTCATGATGCCACATCTAGACAGGGTTCCAAACATGGTGATAAAAAGCTCCACATTTCTGTGTTCTCTATCATGTGTGTTTTAAGGTAAATGTTTCCCTGCTGATGTTGTTGGATCTTGTCATCTTCATTTGCCTTGTTTTCTTCATAAAAGCAGCACAAGTTATTTGAATGATCTGTTTATAGGACTGCTTGAGAGAATTCCCTTAATAATGAGACAGTTCAACAAAAAATCTCAAGATAATGGCTTTTCCATTTGCACCTCTCAGACACTGTTTCAAGTGAAAGCAAAAGAATTATTAAAACCCTTATAAGTAGTTTAAATTCCCTTGTGATACACTATAGTGGTTTTGTTCTAAGTATTACACAGATGGATTGTAAAGGGTAAAAGTATAATTGAAGTTGTGTGGATCTGCGAAGGTGTTAAATATTTTGTAGGTAGCCAACTTTAAGAGTTGTTTTCCATATATGTTTGGATTAAGCACAACCAATTTCTGTTGTGAAAAAGCACACATTTTCATCAGTGTGAAAGGGCACCAACAGTGACACCAGTTCGGTTTGCATGTGTCTGTTTGCTTTATGTTTTGAAGTTTAAATAAAAAAACACAATAGATAGGGCTCTTCTAAAAATATTTTGGTCATAATTTGGTAGAAAGTGTATTGTCTCGATGAGGTGGAACTTTCTCATGTCAAACCGTGGTAAAGATGGCATATACCTTTCTTCAACTAACGGAGCAGGAAGATATGATTACCTGAAGACTAGCTTTTGGCATGTGGATGAGTGTATAAAAACACTGCTGTTGCTTTCTGTATTCTGTTGTTTAACAGACAGTATATGGCATATATAGGTGCTCACATGTGTATAATAATGTCACATTGACAAATTTCAGGATTAAGTCTCTAGTTAACATAAGAACAAGCAGCAGTAGAAGTTTCTTTACACTATCTGGGCAGTGAATCTTCAAGATTCCACAGTCAAGCTGTCTCTGAACAACTTGACTCTGAAGCAGAGGACAGAAAATATAGCAGCTCATATCCTTGTAGAAGGACATGTTTTTAAAAGCATTTCCAAAATGTTTAGTTGAAAAGTTTGGTTGTAAAAAGGTTATCTTTGACTTTATTTTAGTAAAATGAGTAGCTAGTAATCCAGTGGCGTTGTATGTGTTCAGCAACAGGTATGATTTAATATAACTCTGAGATACAGGCTGGTGGTTCCCTAGTTTCGACTTCAGTACTGTGTTTCACTGAGGCTGAAAGGCTGACTTCAGTTGCTGGTGTGGCCATAGGGTGGTTACTGCACAAACAGCAAAAAACCTCTTCAGCTAGGGATGGTAGTGAGGATCGGGATGAGTGTTTTCCAAACTCCGTATGATGTCGAGGTACATTGAATTATGTGCTGCTATTTGAAAATTAGCTTGTGTCAACTGGAGCACTGCTGCCCAGTCTGTCACAGCATGCAGAGGGAAGGTCTGATGTACCAGTGCCTAGCGGATGCTGCTGGGACATTCTCACTGTGAGTGAATGGTTTTATCACTATATTTTGATGTGTTGTTGAAACACTAAGAAAAATAGTTCTAGAGCATGTGCTGCTGGTAAGAGTGTGCTGTGGGTGCATCCATCCCCCTGCCCGAAGTGAGAACAAGCTGCAGCCACGCTGCTTCCTATGGCTGCTCTGAATGGCTGTCCAGCAGTGGACACAGAGACCTCCCAGTCCTCTCATATGAATCCCAAATGATGCCTTCCATCTAAAAGGCTTTGCTGTGTTTTGTTTAAGAGGGCGGTAGCAGTAGGTAGGGCTGAAAGCTGGCTTCTCCCTCTACCTGCCTGATAAGGGTGCTAATGATTTAGTTAAGGTCAGAGGAGGGGTTACCGAATGCTCAGTGGCCATGTGCTATGGTGCAGCTTCTGTGTCTTCACAGACTTACATTGTGCTCTTATTTGCTTCAGAAAGGCAGGATGGAAATTAAATAGAAGCATCTGCATTCACTTTGCTGGGTTGTCAGCCATCTCCAACAAGGGGATCCTGTAGTTTTGCACTCCAGTTTTTCCCTAAATGCATACAGAAAACATGTTTTACTCCGTGGGATCCAAAAATGTGTAAGGCTTCATTTCCTGATGCTAGCAGAAGTATGGGCTGCAGCAAGAGCTGAGTGCATCCCCACACTGCAGTAATATTCCTTACACAAGCTGAACAAGAAAAACAGAGCAGCATGGCTCCTGAGCAAATATTGTTTCTAGTCACATAGGATGCTTTGCAGCTGAGCCTGGTAACACGCTGCTCATCTGTTTTGCTGTGCAAGCGCAGAGGAGCTGCTGCTGGTTTCTCCAAAATCTCCCTCCTCGCCGCACGTTGGAAACGTCTGAACTTTGGCCCTCAATCTGCTGACACCCTGAGGGAGTGTGAGTGCAATGACGTCTTTGCTTGTTTCAGCTGCACAACAGGAAACACTCATGGCCTCCCCGTCTTCCTGCACTGAGCAGCGCTGCCTTTTCTCCCTCCCTTCCCCCGTGGTGCGGCGGGCTCAGACTCACTTCCAGGTCGCACAGCTGTGTGCCATGCCCGCCCTGTGCTGGGGCTGCCAGCTGCTCACTGTCACCTTTGCACTGGTGCCAGGTGTGGGGCAGCTTGTGTAGTGATTTTTCCCCCTGGAGAAGAGAATCCAGTCGTCTTGCAGTGGCTCGCTGCACAGAGCTTGTCACTGGATGCACCTCGGCTGGAAGGAGCAGAATGATCAGGTGATGAGTTGCCGTGGGGGGGCACATCACTTGCATAATATAGAGGACAAGCTCCCAGATGGGTGTGCAGGGATCCTGGAATGTGGCCCCAATATTGCTGAGTAATGTTGAGCATGAACGGCTGAAGAGACTGCTCGTGCCCTGGTGGAGCAGGGAGGCTTGCTTCTTGCAGAGCATCAGCAGGAAGCCTGCTTAACCCTCTTTAGCTGTGGCTTTATGCTTGTAACCAAACCAGGGATATGAGTAAGAAGGGTTGTTGAGAAACACGAGCCTTTTGCAGCTGGCTAAGGGCAGAGCATTTTGTCTCATCAAAGGCAGCCCAAAAAAATTAAAGCACTGCAGAGTTTGTACAAGAGAATTAATTGGTTCAATATTCAGCTGTTATCCTCTAATGAATGGGGTGCTGGGGGGTCACTTGTAAAACCGAAGTGCATGTATGCCAGTGAGTTTGCATATTGTGGTGTGAGACAAGATGCTGATTAGTCTAAAATACAGCATTCTGCATTTGCAAGATTGAATTAACTTTGAATGTAACCAGTTCTGGTGTGGTTGCTTATTTATTTGGTTAATGTTGCAGAGGCATATTATTAGAGAGCAGCTTTAGTCTGCACTCGGTAATAAGCAAGTTCTGAATTTACCTCGTTAATCTATCGCACTACCTAGTAAAATAATGGTTGTTTTTAACAAGCCGGAGTTATGTAACATGAATCATGCATGGCAAGATGCTTGCAAGCAGGGGAAAGCAAGATGTGCTAAGAAATAACAGCATTCAGCCTTCTGCAGGATAGGATATGACTGAGTTTGGAAATTAAATACTGTGTTGTTACTGTCAGCCTTACAGACAAGTTCCAGCTATTCATTATGAGAATGCGTCTTGAAACAAAGTCTTGAGATGGGAATGTTTAACAGACAGAAGGGTGAATTTGCTCAGCCGTGTGCAGTCCTTGGAGGATTTTGTATCCGTGCCTGCCAAATTCTGCCCCCCTCCCTGTTGTTTTTCCTCTGGGAAAGCAGTGTAGGATAATAAATGTGAAAAGTCTCATAAATTAGACTGATTTCATATGTAAAAGAAAATAACTTGACGAGCTGTGATAGCCCCTATAAATTGTTATATAAACCTCCTTTCTTCTTTTAAATATGCCCCCATAGGGTCTTTAGACATGCATTCAGTAGTCCTCTGTCTCAAGGGATTTTACAACCAGTTTATGGAAAAGGGGAAGCAAGTGGATCTATGAATGCATTAAAATCGAAGCAATTGATTTTAAGTCAGATCTCTCTTTCATATTTTTTCCTTGACAATTTTCTCCGCTGTCACTCAGTTTTGATCTTAAAAGCTGTACTGAGATGCAAAGCCTGGGATAACCTTTTCCTTTGGTGACATAGATACAAAAATCAAACAACAGTATTGGTAAATAAAGCACTGAGAGTAGTAGCCCTTTAGGAAGGGAATGGGAAGGATGGTGGTTTGGAAGAGGAATGATTTAATGTTCATGAATTTCTTTTCAAATTGTCCTTCTCATTTTGAGCAAGATGTTTCTGTATTTTTTCATACATGGATAAAATTACTGTAAAGTGTAGAGAAGCACTGCATTTTGAGATTTTACTAATATTAGTAACAAATAAGCAAAAGTGCGTGCTGATATTTATGGTTTTCATTTCTCTGCTACCATACATGCTTATGAACGTGGTGGTTGATTATGTGTCAGTGCAGATAGCAGCAGGGATGTTACAAGAAGAAACAGTTACATCTGCAAGTTGCTCGTGTAACTAACGCCATTGCTAGTGCTCTGAACTTGGAGAACGAGGGATGAGCAAGCTTGGATTTTCTCAACGCAGATTTTCTCACAAAGAAGGCCACTCAGATCATAGACAAAGATGTTGAAAAAGAACTATAAGGAAGGGGATTGTGTTGCTCTCATTATGTCCTTATCCTAAGCAAATGCTGTGCAGCACCCCTCAGACGAAACTTGGTTTTTAGGAAAACTGAAGAGAAGTTTCAGTCTTAGAATAATTTTGATTTATCTTATTGAATTGACTTAGTTTTGTGTAGTAGTGCATTACAAGGAGACTAATAGAGCCAAGTGTGGAAGTAGTGCCACGGAAGGGCACCAACATCTGGCAGGTGGAGAAGGACCCTTTCAGGAATTTGCATGATTGTTAACCAAATATAAAGTTTACCAAATGATTTCTAGTTGTTTTGACTCCAGTACGTTTTTATTCCATAATATTTTTTGGGGGGGAGATTTCCTTAATGCAGGTGAATATTATGTAGAGGCATCAAATAAAATTATTGGCTTTTTTTTTTTTTTTGCACAGTGTCAATAGTAGCGAGGTCAATTTAGGAGGATTGAAGTGTCCTTCGTGGGACATTCCCTTGCTCTTTGATGGGAAGTGAGGGCTGCTTTGTGGCCATGGTGTGAGGTGTGGGCAGCACAGGAGGGGCTGCCCTTGGTTTCTGCTGGAATTTCTATTGAGATTGGGGCAACCTGAATGAGCAAAGCAGGGCAAACAGGTGGCTGCTGTGTGAAAGAAAATACTGTGAGTAATGCTGCTGTGTATGAGTGTGGTGGGGTGTGTGTGTGTGCACAGAGATTGGCTTGTTGAGGAGCAGCTCTCACATCCTGGGGTCCTTGAAATGATCGTCAGAGGTTAATAGTCTGGGTCAGAATGCTCTGCAGAGAGATTTCTTGCCCTGGGAATTGTTGTGCACAATTGTCTCATTTTCCTTGCCTCTCTTAAAAGCCAGTGTTATCTTGTCCATTCAACCCCGTAAAGTATCCCCAGGTTATCAAGTTGTTCTCATATTACAGCAAAATTTGAAATAATTACCAATTCAGCCTCACTATTTCTGTCAGCTTAAAAAAAAAAAAAAAAAAGTGAAATTTAATTTACACTGATTACTCAGAACTTGAGATGCTCAGCATGTAAATGGCTAGGTGCAAAATAGGATTAAATATGTAAAGGAGAAAAATACATCGTGTGTTGCATTTTTCCTATTTAATGCTCTGTTTGTATGTGATTACTGAGCCATCTGCAGAAAGAATTCTCCTAGCGGACTGAAGCAGTTCTTCTAGGAAAAACAAACAAACAAAAAAACAGTTAGGCTGATAAATTAAAAACAAAGATTTGGTCTGAACAGATTAAGGTGGGAGAGTTGTACTGAAATGTCATTATTGAAGGCTTACTTTCTCTTAATTGTGGTACTCTGTGGTCCCTGGTATGATCTGAGGAGCCAAGCAATGGACATGCTTTCTCCGGGTTTCGTTGCTGAAACACGAACGCTTTGCATCCCCAAAACTTGTGTGTGTGTATGTATGTGTTAGGGGGAAAGGGAAATCATCCTCTAGGTAACACTGAAGGTTGTATAACATAACATCAGAGGTGCAGGGACTGAGCTGTTCATTGAAGCAATGAGTTTTAGAATGGATTTCACTGGGGAGCATTAGTGTTTTTCCTATAATTGTTCTCAACCCTACCGCTCGTCCTGTGTGAACGTGTAACAGTGTGGCACAGTCGGATCACAGTTCATAATGCTTCTGCTCTTTGGGGAGTGAGAAATAAAAGCTTTTGTGCAGCCCCAGATGAGAGTGGCCACAGAGGTGGGCTGGATGCACCGTCACTCCTGCTGAGGTGAGTGCAATGCTGCACTGTGATTGCCATGATACGCATTGCTTTGGAAGCACCAGCACAACATGTGTTTGTGTTCCAGAGAGCTCGTTTCACCATCCAGAAATGTGTATGTCCTCTTTCTTCACCTCAGCTGACCCTGGCTTTGAACCCTCCCAAACCTTGGAGATGTTTATAGCTGGGCTTTGTTTTGTGAATGGAATTTGTTTTTCTAAGTGCAGCATGAAGATTTGGTTTATCTGCATGGAGCATGCTTGCTTGAGCAGTTGCTTTCCACGGTGCTGCACTTGTAGATTAAAATCTTTTCTGCCGTGGTGGTGCCAGTTCAGTTCGTTCTGCAGCTAGTCGATTTTGCTAGCATGTTACAGTAAGATGCCTGGCTGCTGCAGTGAGAAAGGGAATTTTTTCATTTCCGCTGAGGTGTAGATTTGAAATGAAACTATTTTTTTTTTAAGGTAATTTGAAAACTAGAATGGCACTCCATGCTTCAATGCATGTTTCGTTTCACCTGTAGAACTACTTTTAATTCTCATGTTTGCACTTGGAACTTGAATGCTTTACACTGACATTAGAAACGACAGCCCTGTGCATATTTTGGTATATTTTACCATCCATCAGGTGTTGATCAGAGAACTCAGCAGTATACAGCTGCTGTGATGTGGTTACTGTATGTAAAACTCCACCTAAGGAAACACGGTCTAATGACTAGCTGGATGGGAGGGGCTTGATGCCCACAGATTCAGTTCCTGGTTCTGCTACACAGCTCATGGGTTTGGGGTAAGGTTCACACCACCATACACTGATTTTCATGTGAGTTAAATTCATAAATAAATTTTGTGCACAAAAATACCCTCATTGCACAATATTCTCTTTATGTCGGTTACTCTTCCTCACCTGACTGAGATGTCACGTAGGCAGATGCTGTATTCTGCTTTTGATCCATACAGAGCCAGTAGGTGCTCTGTACTAACACCAATTGCAAGAACCTTTTGTGGGTTTTTTGGTGTGCTTTTAAGTGGCCGTTCTCTCAGCAATCAATAATTGCACTACTTACTATGAGTACGTTGCTGTTAAAGACCATGCAGCTTCAGGGCCCAGTTCTGTCTCCTTTGCTTGGGAGTGAAAACAGCCAGGCTAAAGCAGAATCAGAGACTACAGTGCTAAGAAGGGCAACTTGTGTAGCTCTGGGTCCAAATGTTAATTGCCCTTTTCAGAAGAAGAAGGGATATGTTTTTTCCTCCCAAACAAACTGGTAAAATTCAAGGTGGACGTTTGAAATTTAAGATATTGTATTGAGTGTCAGAGTAAACAGCGGCATTGAAGGATGCAGAGAAAAGATATTTCTGCTGTGGTAAGAATTAATACGGGCAATGCAGAATACCCAGGTTTTACCCTGGCTTTTTTTAACTTTGTGAAATATGCATTTTGAAGTATCCAGGCAATTTGGAGAGTAACTGAACTGAGCAAAGTCTGGTATAAGATAGCAAGTGGGAACCCTAGAAAATGTTTGTGGATCTGTAGGGCACAGCAGTGCTTCCTGCAGGAGGAAGGCCCTAAGGACTCTCATAGACCTTGCCTGGAAGACTGTGTAGCATCTGTGGCACATGTGGGTCAGCAAGACATCACAGGCAGCCCCAGAGCCATGTCAGTTCATAACAGATGATGGTACGGTCCTGAGCAGCCATCAAGATGCAGGGAATGGGAGCAGGTGACCTCCAGAGGTCCCCTCCAGCCTCAGCATTGTGACTTATCCCTCTGTGCCCAAGGACAGCGCAGTTACCTTGGCTTCTGACCAGGTTGGTATGTTGTAGCCGAGCTCAACGAATACCAGTTTGGGAATCAGAGCTGGCTGTGGTGAGGAGTGCTTCAAAGTTAGCCTCTGCTAAATTCCTTCATCAGCAGCACGTGCACCTCACTGACAGACCTGTCTGGGAAATGCTGCTCATCCCTGCTTCATACCCAGACCTTGCAGCTTTTCATAGCCCTGCCCCCAGCTGCTGTGAGTGGGTGATGCCACAGAATTGGGGCTGTGAAGGCAGCAGGGAGGGCTGTGCTAATTTAGATAATTTAAATAATTAAACTTGGTGCTCTTGATACTGCCCACTTCCTTCTGTTTTGCCAGTGACCCTTCTGGCATATTCAGGAGGATGTGCTGCCCATTGGCAGTTTTTTCTGCTCATCTCATCTCCTGCCTAGCAGTTCTTATTGCTGGGATGCCTCCTGCTTGCCACCGCACCCATCCTTCCCTGACACCTCCTTGAGAGCTACCTAGCAAATGCAGAGAATCCTGTGATGGGTGGAAAACTTGGCATACAGACCCAGTGAAAAGGGAGCCCACCCTGGGCCAGGTATCTGCCAGGTGTACCTCGTGTTTGCTTCATAAAACCTTCAAGTGCAACTTTAATTCCAGGCAGATTCCTAAGTTGTAGCGAAATCCCTGGGTCCTGCACATGCTCTTTAATATAGGTGTACATTGTGAATAGAAACAGCTTAATGAGCTGGAGCCAGGGTGGGGAATTTTGGGACTCCTGCTGTTCTGCTTACAGTGTTTTGCTGGAGAATTTAAGGCTGAGGAATGACACCAACTGGATCCACAGAACAATCTGCTCCTGTTCTCATGAATTCCAAATTATTTTCCTTCTCACATGCGAAGTTGTACCAAGAGTTGCATTTAAAAACCCATCTGTTGTCCATAGTATATCAATAGAAGAAGTCTAAAATTTTTCTAAAATATTCCGGTTACTCACTCCATACTGCTGTCATCTGTCTTTCAACTACAAGCCATTTCTTGTAGTTGCACTTACTTCTAGCCACTAAGAATCTTCCCTCCACCAACAGATGAAACTCTTAGTTGCTAAAAGTGCAGAACTGGGAACAGGATGCTAGAAACTAGCAGTGAGTGCTTTTCAAACTTGTTTTTGATAGTATAAAATAGATAAATCGATGCAATAGTTTATCAAGTCTGGAAAATAGTAATAAATGACTTTAAATGTTTTCTCGTATTTTTTTTTTTTCATTATGCTGACAATATTTTGAAATCTCAACAATGTCTATAAATCTCTTAATATAATTTTACACACAAATATGTAGTGTGCGAAATGTATGATAAGCTCCAGGTGTAGGGTGTTTGTAGGAAATAAACTGGTGCCTGCAGCAGCAGTTTGTTGTGGCTGTGCTGGAATAACAGATTCAAAGGATCTTATTTGTCAGTGCCTCACCTTGGGGGACCCAGTGGGAGGTGTCGGGGCTGTGTGGTTATGAAGCAGCTGCTGTTGAGGTAGCAGCAGATGTGCCTGGTGAAGACCCAACTAGAGCACTGCGATCCACTGCCATGGGTGAGCTGTTGAGCTGTAAGTTGCAGTGCCCAGACCTGCTTCCTTTCCACCTTTCTTTAAGGGTGGTTAGGTGTGGACTTCAGCTTTTAGCAGTGTTGCATCTCCACATGCCTATTTTCTCTAGGGATTCTGTGGTGTTTTACCAGTTAATGCTGCTGTTTTACCCTTGAGGATGCTAATGGGCCCTCCCTTGTCTGTTCAAGCACAAATTGGGATTGGAAGGAACTTCTGTCAACTTGATACCTTTAAGCTTGCTACATCTGTTAAATCTCTTTGGAGAAATTAGTAGGGAAGAGTCAGGTACAGGCATGCCATTACACACAGTGTGGTTGCAGATGTTTTTTACTGAGGAAACAAGGCTACAAAAGATATCTTGTGAGGAAGACAGAATGTATTCCTTTGAGAATACTTGCTGAATAAGAAGCTCTGTAAAAATGGTAAATGTTGGAACTGTGAGATACAAATGATTTATTATTTTCTCCACGATAATATCTGAAGTTTTCTGTGAAGATGTAGGCTTCCTAGACTTGCATCTTAAGGCATGCCCTATTTACAAACCTATGACAAGATTAGGAGCGGTAGGAAACATTATCATGGGAATCAAAGACAGGTGGTAAGATGCCTTCCAGTGTCAGATCTAAAACTCAAGGCAGCTGAGAGCTGAGTCTGTTCCTCCATCCGCATAAGGTAGCACTCCCAGCACCAGATGTTACGTAGAGGTCAGCCTTGTGATGCTGTGCGAGCTATAAGTCCAGTCCTCGACCTTCAGCAAACCTTGCTCCAGTGAAGGTTTTGACATATTTAGAGTTTCTTATATGTATCCTTCTGTTGTGATTCAGGCTTAAATTTGTTTCATTCTGAAGTTTAAAGGCCCCTTCTGACATAAAGCACGTGGAATTTTATTTATTAATTTATTTAAGTTCTATGGAATAATGTTAGACGCTCCTATTTTAAAAAATGTTGCCTTGCAAAAGTGAATTTCATGTTTCTTTGTCTAATAATGTATTCAGAGCACTTGGAAGGAAGTTTTGGAGTATGGAGATTTCTGCCCTGGGGAGGTAGTATCCTGTGCTTTAGTTAGGTCATGTCAGGCCATTGTTTTGCTTTTCATATCATAACGATCTCGTGTCTTTATTCGCACTCAGCTGTGGACTTGAGTTTCCTGCAGAGAGTGAAATAATTAAGAATTAACACTATGAAATCATATGTCCTCCATTTGTAGCTGGGTTTAGTTGAAGGCGATTCTTGAATATATAGTAATAAGTAATGTATTTAAGTAACAAGTAACATTTGTATTTGTGGTACTCAGAATAGCTGAAAAGCAGCATGATTGTTTTCTATATAAGAAAACAGAGAGATTCTGTGATTCGTAGAACTTGGGTCTCTGTCTCCTGCCTAATTTTGCCCCTGCCTGCCAGCTGCTGCTCTCCGCTTTGCCTCTGCTGGTAGATCACCAGGACAGGGATGGAGTTGGGCACAATAGATTTATTGGTCCAGATGTGGCAGGGGAGTTGGCTGGGTATGCAGGAGTAAGCCAGTAAAGCAGGCTTATGCATGGGGTGCCAAAGAAGGGTGTGCAGAACGCAGAGCTTACTCCTAAAACCTGCTTGTGGCTATGCACAGTCGTGCAACCTAAATATGGATCTGGTGAGGAAGGGCACTCCTAGCTTATATTGAGAGCTTACATTACTGTGCAGTTGCAGCATGTAGTAGAGCAGCAACTCCCTAGGGATTGCTGTTAATGGGATGGGCAAAGCTTCTCTGTCTTGTCTGGTGATGAGTCTGGCTTGGTGCTAATTCCAGGGCTGGGGCATGAACCTGAGTGATGTAAGTAGTAGCATCCACAGTCACAGCCTGGGATGAGCATGTGCCTGCTTTGCACATCAGCTAGATTTCCATCAGGATTTCTAGCACTGACTGCAAGGCACTTTTCACCAGAACTAAGTTCATCATCAAACAGAAGGAGGCATGCAAAGGGGAGTCTTATTAAGTTTCACATGCATGAAGCTTTTGCTTTGGAATGTGTTCTTCCATTTCCTCCAAGTCTTCCACAGGGAAACACCTGATTTGGGTTTGTCCTGACTCTCCAGTTGTCACATTCTATCTCAAGATTGCAGCCACAGCTTCTGCCTGCACCATCCTCTCCCTGACTCCCTGCTGGTGCCAGGTGGAGCACAGTGGGGTGCCAGCAGAAAACAACCCTGGCTGCCTAGCCAAGGGTGCAGACAGAAAGAAATAGCGTCTGCTGCACTGCATAGCTGGGACAGGTCTAGATGGGAGGAGCTAGCAGAGGTTGTGCTGAGGCTGTCTTCATGGATGGGGCAACATCAGAAAGAGGTGCAACGCACATCTGTAAGAATAAATGCACAGAATTGGTGCTTCTGGCTCCTCTTATTGCAGACCATCCTTTGCTGTGCAGAGTGATGTGCCCGTCGCGAGCTCCAAGCCGCCCTCAGCAGACGCTCTGTTACACTGTAGGTGCACATCTGTGATCTCATCTTGAAAAATACGACTTTACCTTCCACTTACCCTTCTGGAGACGGCTTGTCAGAGCAACATGGTACCGCAAACTTATCCTGCTTAATGTCTGCTAATTAAATTCATTTTTGAATATAGTATAGTACTAAGCCAATTTAATTCTGTCTCTTAGAGCCTGCAGAGACGGTTGCGACTCTTGGAGGAGTTCTGTCTCTGATTAGTGATCAGATCTCTTTGTGCCACTTCAGACTGTCTCTGTCTGTCTTTGTGTCTTTCACTGGTCCTTGTGTTGTTAGGGGGCTGGGTATTTTCCCCCTACTTTCACAGCCCCAACACATGCTGTCATGTCTAACAGCATACTCCTTTTAATGACATTTGTTCTCTGATATGGAAGTTTTGTGGCTGTTGCTGGAAGGGATATAGGATTTCTTGTGAAATGCTCTGGATGTTAGATCTTGATTTATGAGGCTGTTTTTCGGAAGTGCTGATGTCTGCAAGGACAGGGATGTGGGTGACCTTCTTGTGCCATGCTGGTGTCCCAGCCTCCGGATGATCACTGCATCGCAGCCCGAGCATGACAGCCCCCAGTAATGGTCACTGCCTGTCGTTCTCAATGTATCTTCTGATCTCTAACGTTCATGAAAATGAAACACAGAATTTAAAAAAGGAATTAGTGAAAAAAAGTGAAGGGTCAAAGCAAGTCATAATGAGAAAGAGAACAAAGCACTTAATTGGGTAGTGCTGATGGAATATATCATGCCAGAGATGATCTGGTGGATATTTTTTTATTCTAAATGCCCTCTGCACGAGTTATTAAAGAAGGTCCAAGGAAAAAGTGCTGCTTGTCTGTGGGTTTTCATCCAGTATTTTTTTTACTGCTCTCTTTGCGCAGCTTTGCACTGGGCAGCACGTCAGATCTCATTTTGAACCCCCTCAGTGCTGTCTGGTGGAGGGTACGTGTACACTTCAGTGGAGATTTCTGGTGCAGTGCATCTTGTGTTTGTAGCTGCGTTTTCCTGCTCTTACTGATTGAGTATTACTGTTAGGACATCACAAGTGCAGAGCTGAGTTGCTGTTCTCAGCCACGTAACTCTTGGTAACTGAGAAACTGCTGCTCCTCTTCATTCCAGGATGTAATCAAGGAGTGTTTGGAAACACTGCTCGAGAAGCAGCTTGCATTGCTGCTTCACTGCACTTGTTCTGCACAGAGGAGACCTTCATTGAGTGTGGATGTCAGTCTGGTATATTTTACAGGCAACTGAGTCATCCATGTTTTCTGTTGCCCTGTAAAGTACACACATGCTGTGGTGTCTGCAGTGTAGCTTTGGATGTCACAGGAGAACTAAGATAGGAGTTTTCTCACCTTTACTGACAGAATGCTTAATTTCTGACATGGGCAGATGCCAGGAAAGTAAGACTTGGGACTGCAGTTCCTTTCTCAATTCCTTCCATTTCTTGTGAGGAAAGGAGAAGAAAGGTTTATTTCTTCAAGCAAGATAATGTGTTAACAGATCATAAGTTACTTCTTAATTTTCATTTTAAAATATATTTTTCTGAAAGGCTATTCATAGGTATGTACTTCTTTTGTAATTAGAAGCTGTAGTTTTTTTTCAAGAATTTATAATAATATACGTATATCTGGAGAATTCGTGAGGCTTACTACTTAGACCTGATTGTCGTAAACAATTTGATGCCTGTACCTAGTCAGTCTAACCATGTTGGTTTAGGTATTTTGTCCATTTTGTGAGTTCTCATTCATTTTTCAAGTCAGCAAACAGTATTTATTGGAAGTGGAGAAAGAATTGCTGAAACCTTGCCAAGTCCAAAAGCGCAGCAATGCTTTATAGGCATATTCTAAACACCCATGTCTGTAAGTTATCTTCATCTTTATTGGTGTGAATATGCAGTGTGTGTTAATGTGAACATTTATGGTGCAAAAGATTACATATTTCCTTCTTCAGGGTCATACTTTGTTATAAGAAAATAATAATTTGGGGTGAAAGAGTAACCAATCTGTAGTTCATTATGTGTAAGTATAGTTTTAGGATTGTTTTCTGACCAATAGACTCAGTTTTGAGAAGCAATTGTCTGCTAATGTGAGAGAGTGAGCTGACAGCAAACAAAGCATTTCAGCTTCCGTTAATTTTTTCTAACTGTGCCTAATGTTTGCATTTCGTTAAAAGTATGAGCATACTGCGCATGAAAATGAAGGTCTTAATTGATGGCACTGGGGATTACTGTCTAGCCAAGTAAATATACAGTTTGGACAAGAACTGTGTGTATTTTCTTACAATTCTCTCTTTATGTAGAAACTGTATTGATTTGTGTCTTTAGTTCCCAATCCATTCCCTACCAAGATTTTAAGGGCTGGCTCTCTAGTGTATTGCTGTCTGCACTAGCTATTTCCGTCATTGTCAGAGCCATGTACTTAAATATCTCTTATATAATTTACATTTTCAGATTTCACAAAGGCCTTTAGGCTTCTAATTCACCTGGAAAGGCTTTGCCTTTGCTTTGAAGAGGTTCTTCTAGGACTTGCAATTTCTGTCCAAGTGTATTTTCAGAACTTTGGTACTCTAGTCTTACCAAAGGAAAGACATTAGGAAGTCTCTACTCAAAAAAATCTTTGTGAAAGATCTTGAAAGTTGTCATGTTCACAAAGTAGTTAGGTCTCCTCTTAACAGCTGCTCCCTAGTGCCTCCTGCTCTAGAAGAAGAGGTTTTTATTTTGAAGAATTCTGGCATTCTCCTGTGTGGTTCCCAAGATCCCTCCATCTCAACTGTGAGCAAAAAGGTGATATGTGTTGAATGTGGAATGTGCCTTGTGGACTTCAAAATCTAGACCGTGGCCTTGACCTTGCTGAATAAGAGGATTAAGAATCTGTGAAGGAATCTCAGCAAAAGGGCCCAGAGACAATAAGACAGAGAACTCCAAACTTATTCCATGCAGGGCATCAGGCAGTAGGGAGACTGTAGCTTTTGAATGCTACCAATCTGTAGCAGGCAAAACCTTAGTTCTGAACTAATTTATTACACATGCGTTTCATTTGGTTCCTTGTGTTATTATTTATTTGTGTTCAAGGTGTAGCTACTTTGTGATCATTCTTTTCTATTCGTGTGGTGATCTTTTTTTTCCAAAAAAAAAAAAAAAAAAAGCTTTTGTTTCAAAACATTCATTTTCCAGGAGTACATTAAACAAAATGTTTAAATAAATGATGCACCTGGAAAATTCTGGTAGTTTTTTTTAAATGTAAATGAGGTGATGTAAGTTAAATGATTAGGTGCAATCATTAGGGAAAGACTGATTAAATTACTCCAAATAAATCTCCAAAAGAGTGAGTTGTGCGATGCTTTGTTTTCCTGTTGAAGACAGCCAGCCATTTTTAGCAGCATCCTTTTATGGTAAAGGTGCTACAGATAATTTCATTGGGAGGGAAGGGTTTTTTGTTTTTTGTTTTTTTTCTTTTCTTTCTTCAAGCCTGCAATGATTGTGAAATGGAATTGGGAAGCAAAATTTGAGCAGGTCGATAGAACGATTCTAACACTGAAAAATGTCTGTTTTAAGGAAGCTCCTTTGTAATGGTCTGGATGTGAGAAGTTGGTGGTTATCTACTCCTTAAAAGTTTTAAGTGTACTTTTAAAGCTGTCCACCAAATTCAGATAATGCTTTCTAATTCTTTTATACTTATGTCTTTCTGGGAATGCAGATATGTACTAGAATTCCAGCACTAATATTCACAGTAGTTCATACTAATAACAGACCGGTGAGTCCTCTGTGTATGCCTTCTAGCAGAATTCCCCAGGCAGACTTGTTCCGAAGCCCATATTGGTTAGGGCAGAAGTGCTGTAAGTCGTTCTGTGTGTGTTTGGCTGTATTGGAAGAGATCACAGGCAGTCAGTGCTGTTCAAACCATGCTCCTGTCTGTCTGTGCCAGGATGTGTATTCTTCACCTGCTGTCCTTCAGCCAGTGACTGCACTTGTTTTCAGCAGCCCCCAGCTGAATTCACATAGGTCCATAAGCTACAGAAAGCCTGGAGTGGGGCTTGTGGAGCACCTATGAGTACACCTAAATATACATTCTCTACTCATGGCTGGTTCTGTTTGCTGACTTGTATTTACACTGCTTCTGAGCAGGCAAACATGAGATATGACATATTACCATTATGCCACTGGAAGTATACCCTTTGCAAGTATGTATTTTTTTGTTGTTTTCGACCATGGAGTTTGCTCTTCCGACCTTAAGTTTGTTATTAAATACCAAATGCAGAGTGTAGGAGACACTGACTTGCTTAGTTGGCAGAAAATGCAGAAGTATTTGGTGCTGGAGTGCTGTGTGATGTTGTGGCTGGCCAATGAAGCGTAATAAATGCAAAAGCCAAGCCACTTTGGAGGTATGAAGAGTCAGAGAAGCATTAGAGTAATTTAAAAAATGTAAACTGTGGGTAAAATCTAGCAACATCATTTCTTTAAAGTTCTTTGTTATTTACCAGACTTCCCTCCTGAAAACCTCCTACCCTAGAATGAGATGCAGCTTGCAGAGCAGGAGGAAGGTTGGTTTCTGGCTGGGGACACTCGGTTTAAAAAGATAGAATTCCAATTTTGTCTCTGCAACTTCAGACCACTGTGGTTGTGTCTATATGAGCGTGCTTCTGGGTGTATTCTTGGGTATCCTGTAAGTCGTTTTATTCACACTTTCAAAATGAAGGGACCCCGGTTAACCTGCCTTATATTATCAAAGCTGGTTTTATAGCTTTACATATATCCTTGTGCACTGTAGGGCTAGTCAATAAAATTTAAAAATGAATTTCTTAATCTTGCCTTAATTTCACTTAAGGAGGTACATGGTCCAAGGAATTTTTCATTTATTTAGTGCTGTAGATTTTAAGGTTTCCTGAACCTATTTGTTTTCATCAGTTTATGGTTTTGCCATTAGTGTTAGTAGGAAAAAGCTTTTCTAGCTCTTAAACTGGAAAGTTGGTTTGTTTTGTGCCGTATACCTTTTTGTAGGAAACAGTGCTGCCAGTACAATCTCATTATCCATATCTGAATTTCTCAAAATATTGAACAACAGGCCCACCTATCAAGTGAGTTTACATAATTAAATTATTATAAATAATATGACTGTAGTCACCGATAGGAAAGTAATTCTTTATAAGATCCTTTGATGTCAAGAAAATAGTTTATGCAGGGGCTCTAATGCTGCACCTTTTAAGCTGGAGATTTTCAATTAGAAAAAGAAAAAGAAAAAAAAAAAGGTTGAGCTAAGCTGCTAATGCACTGGTAAAAGTTGTCACTGCCGTGATTGTCTTGATAGTGTGCCGGAAATCTGACCTGGAGCAGTGGCCAGAACAGTTTGGAGACAGCAGGAATATTTTCCTTGCCATTGTGAGTAGAAGAATGACTTCTACGAGCCTGGGAAGAGCATGGACTACGTCAAAGTGCACACGTGTTAGTAAAGCTTGAAGTAAACTTCTGAGTACGATGAACAATATCTGGATTTGTTATGTTTTCAGGTGGGACCCTCTCCTGATATGTGACCTACAGCAAGCTACCCTGAATCGTACGATGGCAATGTTATCACTACCACATCTCTGGAAACCAGTTATTCATAAATATATGGTATGTGAACTTCTGTGTTTTACATTAACCACTGCTAGTTGGAGCAACACAGTAAGAATAACATGAAGGCGCTAAAAGCCATTGAAGTAAATGTTAAGCCACATGTATAATAAATTACAGTGAGCCATTCCAGCAGATGTTTATCTGCTAGGCCTGGTCCATATGCAGAACGGTGAACTGCTTTAACTGCAAATACGATCTTGAAAATGCATTCATTTACAGATGTTGTTAGAAACCTTCTACTGATGTTTGGTTGGTTTTTTTTTTTTTTTGGATGGAGTTATACTGGTATAACGATGATGTGCGGATATGCAGCCTGCTGTTCTCTTGCTCGAGCAGAAAGCGGTGGTGGTATTGGCATGAAGGGTTCTGTACCTTAACTGTATTGCTGCATTTAAAGCACTACTATTTTTGTGTTCAGGAAAGGTCTTTAATTGCTTTTCTCCTTCATTCCATTTTCAGTTTCTGGTCAATCTAAATTAGATTAATTTCACACACAGTGACTCCTTAAAGAAGTGCAAATTAACTCAATTTTACCAAATTCAGCCAGATGATGGCAGTTATTCCCTTGCTGTTTAGCTTTACGTTATACAGTCTTTGAATAAGATTTCTATAGGAATTAAATCCATATATTGTAGCTTTTTTCCTTACCCTGTAAGACTAAGACCCTCATCTTGTGAAAGGAGATTATTTAGTTTCTAGCCTACTAGGCAAAACATTTAAAGTCACTGCTACATGGCATATCTTTCTTTCTTATGCTTCTGATTCAGGTACTGTAAAACCACGAGCAAACTGGCTTTATGAGAATTGCTACATGATTGCTTTATATTCTGGGGTAGTTAGTAGCATACCACATAACCATTAGCATGGAGCATCTTCTGATTTATGGTTCCAATTCAACTCCCACTGAAGCTGGTAGGAGAGTGTTTCTTCATGCTGATGGGAGTTGAATTGCATTGCATGTGCCATCTGAGACTTTTCAGTAATGTTCCCTGTGGGATTTTTTTTTTTTTAACTGATAGCCACTTTTTTGAGATAGAGTGTTAAAGATATAAGCATAGAACAAAATTACAAGGATTGTTGAAATAACATAGGAGAGGGCTCGATGGAAGTCAATGTGCAGATTCAAGAGTTTTAAATGGATGAGAAGAGATGACTGTTTGCCCCAAAGGCATTTATCTGGATATCTGTGCTATTTTACATATTCAGTGCGTATATTTTACATATAATTTTGAAGATGTTTGTCAGATGTGTGGCTGATTTACTGTTACCGTCGATGATGTAAGAGATGGAAAGTGAGACAGAAGTCTTACAGGGAGTGGAGAGGGGAAATTCATGCTTCATTAAATAATTTGATGTGTTTTGGGAGAGCCATTCACAACTCAGATAATTTCTGAATTTCTGAATGTTCTGATTAATGAAGAAGTGACCAGATCTGGCTCACTCTGGTTCTGCTCGAAGGGAAGATCCTGGAGATTAGGTGAGGAAGCATTGATCCTGCTTACACTGAAAGGGCTGCTAGTGTATCTGCATGGCCACCCATGCATGCCGAGTACAATTAACGCCATAGTTTACAGATTTTTTTTTTTTTTTCTCTGCACATTTGTTCTGGCATCTCCTGTATCAGCCGTATCTAAGAACCTTTTCAAGATGAGCACAGGAATAATGATTTCTATTTCTCTTGTTTCTTCTGAGTTGGTTCATTTTTTAGTACTCAGAATTGCCAGTGAATATATATATATTTGTAAAGAAGTAATTTTTGTGTTTGTGGGCATGTTTGTAAGTAAAACTAGTTTGAAGAAATAGAGTTTTGCATTCTGTATGGGCAGAGATCTGGAGAGGAGCTGGTAGGTCAACCAGACTAGCTTTCTGTTGCCACAAGTACCTTTTCCAGAGTAGAATGGATGTGTTTTGGTTGATATTTTCAGGTTCTTTTAGGTGGAGGGTGGCATATCACTGGAAGAAGGGCTCTCTGAGGGGAAGGCCAGCAGGGAGGTGTGGTTGCCAAAGTGGTGACTGCTTGCAGAACTGTGTGTTTGCTGGGGACAGAGAGGAAGCAGACACTTTGCTGCTCTGCTTCTGACGAGCTGAGAGCCAAGGGGTGCTGCGTCTCACACCTCAAGAGAACCTCTACCCAAATAAAAATGAAATTTCCTTTGTTGAATGTAGGAATCAGAATGAAGTGATTTTTTTGTTTGTTTGTTTTTCCTTTTGTGTGTTTTGGTTTTCATCTTTGGCTAGTTCTCATACAGCACTGCAACAGGAAACTAATCTTCACGAGCACAGCCCATAAAAGATAGGCCTTCTGAGGGACTGGACTCTGCTTATTGCAGAGGCCTTCCAAGACAGGTACACTGTAAAAGATTACAGACCTTCACAGGAAATTAAATTGGATGTGATGTAGTAAAAGAGTGAGAAAATGGAAAGGACATACGTAGCACGTTTATGATGATTAAGTGGTAAGAAAATGAAAACATATGATGCAGTGAAGTGTATGTAATTTAGAAATTGATACACACTGCCTAGTATTTTAAATAATCTGCCCCTCCTCTTCCCTTTGCTCTCTCTGTCACTATCTCAGTGTGAAAAATCATTGATGTCTTGTAAAATCATGTTGATTTGGTGCATATTAGGTTATAAAGTGTTCTAAAACAAGTCTCAGTAGTAATGTGGAGTGCACTCCATTGCATCATCCAGTGGAAGGTGTGTGGGGAGCCAAACTGGGAGTGCTGGGCAGCAAGAGCTGCACTCTTGGCTGGTGGCTCTCCATGTGCTGGTGCGGTGCTGGTAGGACAAAACTCCCAGTTTGTTTCCTCCTTGGTGTCAGCTCAGCTGTGTGGGTGAGCTGGGCTCATTCCTGGCCAGGTGCCTGTGGGCAGAATGCAGGTTTCCCTATCAGGGAATTCTTTCAAAGGGGACAGTAATAACTTCCAACATTTTAATAACTTTTCTTATAAGATCTGGTTACCTGAAATTGGAAAGGATAAGCAGAACTGTGAGAGATTTAACTTTATTAACCATCATAAATCCTTTCCCTTTTGACCCTAATCAGTCCCCAGAGTCTTTTTAATGCTCTTGACATTGCACCAGCCTTTCATCATTGTACAATATACGTTTTCCTGTAACAAGGAAACCGGTGGTGAGAGCCCGACTTAAACCAGAGGTGAAGTCGGCAACAGTGGGATGGGCAGAAACTCATTACCAGCAAAGGGAGGGAAGGAGCTGCACTTTGGCAGTACTCCTCAGCATGTTCCTTCCATCTGTGGAGAGGAGTGGAGGGGACGCAAGGGTGCTGGAGAAACCTCTCCCTGCAGTTTGTGAGAGCACTACAGACAACACAACAGTGCTTTTGTGCCGTGTGCTGGCACGGGGGCTAAACCTGCCTCAGAAAGCCTCCTTATGATTAGGCACAGCCCCATGTCCCTGGGGGGTAGCAAGCAGCAGGAAGCACTCGCTGCAGGCCGGCCAGCTCAGCCCCAGGAGCTGTGGACAAGAAAGAGGTGGCTTATGGCACCGGGATGTGGGGACTGCCGGGTGGAGGTGTGGTGAATGGGGCCCTTCTTCGCTGGGAAGGAGCCTCACCAGGTGGTCGAGAGATGAGGAATGAGAAACAAAGGCTTTCTTCATAAAGCAGCTACCTGGGTTTCTGCCTTCTTGTCCAAGACGCACACAAATCCTCCGGAAAGCGAAGGGGGAATTCCCGGGCTGGTAGTCTGTCCTTCCTTGTGCTGTCCAGGAATTCATGTGATGGGGAAGGCATCCAAAGAATCTGTCCCTATGTGTAGGGAAGCTAAATTCCCTCTTTTTCTTCCCTATGTGCGAGTCAGCAAGTTTCTTCTGCAAATGCTTTAATTTTAAGCTTAATGCTATGCAAATATTTAACTTCGGAGGTAAAAGCTTCAGGCTGGCTTCAGCTCATGGACTGGCTTCCAGCTGTTTCTACAGGTACTGATCCAATGTTTATATACACAAATTGCTATTTATTTATTTATTGTGGTAACCTTTTGAAAGAAACTTGGATATTTACCTACCCTGTTTTTGCTTCATACTTGAAAACTGATGTATTTGCAATGTGCGTGCAGCCATTTTCAGAAGCTTTGGCACAACCCGCAGATCTGCTGAAGATAATCGTTGTAGGCTGAATCCTTAGATAGCACAGAGTTGTACTGACTTACTTTTCCTGTAAAGAAGCACCCAACACTTTGCTCACCCTTGGAAGCCCACCAATGTCAGTTAGGAAACAAAGATGTAGGAAGAGCTGGTGCCTGCTGCAGGAGCTTTGTGCTATAATTTGGTTGTCTGGACAAGCAGTCACAGGGGGCAAGAGAACATTCAGAATGGGTGTCAAGAGCATTAGCAATACATATGTTAACTAGGTTTCCAAAATCTACTAAAATGCTACCATGATATAGAGCCCAGTGTTTTATCCACATGTATTTCACTTTCTCCAGCTCTTGTCTCAGCTGCTGCTTGCCTGCAAACAGCCTCTTATTAAAAGGGGAAAGTCCATCGCCTTGTGGACCTTCTGCAATGTGCTCAGCATGTGAGCTATTTACTTCATAAAGACGAGAATAGCTATTGCAAATGTGTTTCATTTGCATGTGGCGAGATAGAAAAAGCAAACTCTGTGTGAAGATGAGCAGATGAGAAAGGCACTGAATGCCTTAAATGCTAAGGGAGTTAATGCTATGCAGTGATTTTTGCTTCTGTTATAGGAAGTGTAAGAACAGTACGCTTCCTGGCATACATCACCATCTAAACTGCAAAGATTTCAGTTCCATGGCAACACGAGGAGCCCAACGGTGCTTAAGGTGTACGTATTAATGCATTCAGAGTTAGGGGCTGTTACTGAGATGGTAAGAATAAAACATGTTGAATATCTCCCATTTACTTATTGAAGGCTTTATTTACAGAAAATCATCCGCCTCCCTGTATTGTCTCCAGTCCTTTCTATGTGTTTTTTTCTCAGACAAAAAGCAAATGTAGCGATTGTTAATTGGTGGTATTTTTTTCATAAGACTGTTAAGTGCAGCAGCACTTGAAAGTTGCAAGAAAATGCTATTAATTTTTGGTACTGTTGTGCATCCCTGAAGAGGAGGACTTGGTTGCAGGGGGGATTCTTTTTTTCCCAACATGTACTGCTTTATAGACCAGAATGAAGTAGTGTTTGGGGTTTTTTTAATCGTTATTTTCCTTGCTCTTTTTGATCAGCCCTCTTTCTGCCTCTCTCAACATCCACCTCCAGTTTCTCCAGTCTGAGGAGCAGGAAACATGTCTGAGCTCTGTTTCCTGGCATCCAAAGAAATATACAAGTACAAGGAAACAGAGTATTTTTTTTTTTCTGCCAGTTGCTTGGGTTTGCAGCCTGTCCCCAGTAATGCACCTGGACAGAGCCTGAGTCTGCCTTTATATCAAGTGGTTGAGGGGCCAGGGAAGAACCCAGATGAGCAGCAGGGCTAAGCTGGCATGGGAAGGCTGACAGAAATGGGCAAGTTGGACTGGTTTTACAGCTGTTTTACATTGCTGAAACAGGCAAAGCAGCCAGAATTATCGGTCGGTCTGGCCTGTAGATTTCATCAAGATTTCTCTGTGTGACTGCAGAGAGAACACAACGTTGCAGTTGGAGGCTGGTTGGCTGTTTCCTGTTGCTGTGCCAGGAGGAATAAATTCATCTCTCTGTTATCTCTATCTGTATCTCTCTTTTTCTTTTTTATTTGCTCACAACAGGAAAATTTTTTATTAAAAACAAGACTTTCTTTCACTGAAGGGGGAAGCTTGCCTTCAGGAGTGCAGCACAACCCGAGTAAATCCTTTCCGAGGACATAAGGTGGAATGAAATGATTAAGTGGCACTGCACTGGCAGTCTGCACAGGGCTGATTTCCGCCCTTGGGCAGCAGAACCATAGAGCAAGGAGGCATTGCGTGTACACAGCAGCTCCCAGCTCAGCGCTGGGAGCCCCGGCCACGTGCTGGTGTTGTTTGTCCTTGTAGCTCTTGCTTAAAAAAAAAAACAAAACAGGTGTAGCTCATTGAATATGTGGCTGTACAATTAATGCATGCTTTTCAAATTACATGGGACCCCAAATGACGAGTAGTGTTCATTCTAGCAGACAGTAGTATGGGCATCTGTGTGTCAGTGTCCAACCCGGCGCAGCCTCTGAGTAGGCCAGATGCTTTGGGGAGCACCTCGGTCAGTGTGGCAGGAAGGACGGAGAGAAAGCACCGAGAAACTTCAAAGAAAGAAAAAAGGGAGGAGAGAAATCAAGGGCAGGAAGAGAGATGAGTGAGGAAACAGCAAAGGCGAAAGGGCCAGCGGAGAACAACAGGGGGCTGGGAAGAACACAGGGCAGGAAGGAGAGAATGCTTTGGTGTGCTTGAGAAAAAAGTTATTTTCAGTGGAAACACAGACAAAATGGAGCAAGAAAATTATAGTATGTGAAGTGGGAAAGGATATCAGAGTTGTAAAGGAGGAGGATTCAAGCTGACGCAAACAGAAAATATGTATAAAATGTATGGATTGATTTGATGTATTGGCCCAGCCAATTTTAAGTAGCGACTGCCAAGTTTGTAGCAGGACAGGGCTGTGCCATTCTTCATGAGGAAGCTTTGATAGGGAGAAGCAGGGCCACATGGGGAGGCTGCTGCAGGTCCCATGGCTGGAGCTGGAGGCATATCACTCCATCTGCAATGTTTGCTTCTTTCTGTCTCTCTCTGCAGGGCCTGGACTGCTGCTACCTCCCTCCTTGGAGAGCAGGGTAGTGGAGCACCTGCCACCAAGCAGAAAAACTGCCTACCCTGCCTTCAAAGGCTGGTGGCCAGAAAGATGTCTGGTTGTCTTCTCAGTTATCTGAGATGCTGTTTGGCAGGCAGGTATAAGGTCTCTGTCTGTGTCCCTCTTCTTTCACTTGTGCAAGCTATCTAGGCTACCAGAAATAAACAGCTGAATGGAAATTTTAGTTCTGGCTGTGAAAAGTGGCTTTTGAATGAAGTCTACTTCAAATAACAAATGTCTTCTTTCCTCCTCCTCCTCTCCACCTACTTTGTTCCTAACCATTAACTTTTCATGTCACTTGAGCTAAGTTCAGTGTCAGACTCACCAGATCCTACTGAAAAACACATCTCTCTTTTGTGGCAAGCTGAAGAAGATGAGAGGCTTGTGGTGTTTTTCCTTCTCAATCTTTGCTCCTCTGGGAAAAGCAGCTAAGGCTGTGTGAAGCTGCCTCCTTCCCACTCTGCTCGAAAATGCCTCTCCATCAGCTGCTTTGAAGCTTCTCTTAAGGAGGCTTGGGCTGGCCTGCTCAGTGCCATCATCTGCCAGGGGAGGTTTTCTCAGCTTGTGGTGGCTTCCATTGTGGCAGAAGGCTGGAGAAGATTGCTGTGGAACAAGTCATCATCACCACTAGCTATGCCATTTGAAAATCATTACTTACGCATGAAAGAGAGGAAAAATATGAAACATTACGAGATTTAAACCCTACCCAAAACTCCAAATAATTTCTGCCTTTTGTTTTCTGTTTCCTAATCATAGGCTGCTTCTGCCATGAGAGGAAATGGCAGTCACTGGACAGTGGTGCTTGAAATATTCTGCAGTGTGCAGTAGTACTTACGGTAAAGATGGATGTATTTATGGGAAACAAATGGAGATCTGAGCTTACCTGGGGACATTAATGATATTTTCTATTATAACTTACGTGCTAATACTTGCTTATTTTGATCAGTGCTGAGAAACAGCATCAGAAAATAGAACGTGGACTTTGGGTGCTGTCACACAATGATGAGTCAGTTGAAATCGAAGCCAGTTCAAGGTTTAAGTATGATCGTTGATGTTCTTGAAAAACAAAATCTCTCAACCGGTCAGCAGTTGAGTTTACTGCTCAGCTGTTAGACAAAAGCCACGCTTTGCAGGGATGCCCTGTGATCAGGCAATCACAGCTCTGTGAGGGAAGGAACTCTTTTCCCCCACCTTGGCCATCAGTCCAACAGTTAGGAATCGGATTTAACCCTCTGTGTTTGTTGCAGGCTCAGTGAGTCTTTTCCAGCATGAAAACAATTATTTTTGATAGACACACTAGTTGTTTGTTGATTTGTTTGCAATCAGTTTTCCAGGAGGTTGCTGTAATGTGGGAGGAACTGAGTTCTTTGGGTGCAAGTGTTCACTGCTGACTCTCTTCTTAGTCATTAGATGTTTTTCACATTAAGGCGCTTTTACTTTTATGGGAAAATGTCAAGCATTTTCTGATAACAGGCATACAAATTGACAGAAGCCATTGGCTGGGGCCAAGGCAGTATCACTCCAGCACAGACCTTGAGGGGGCTGCAGAGCTCTGTCCCCACCCATGCACCCCTGCTCTACCTCCTGCATCAGCCCCGGGTCCAAAATCCTGGTACCGACCTACATCCATGCTGATGTGCCACCAAACTGAAAGATGTCACTGTTTTTTTCCAAAAAGAATGTGTCTTTTTATTCAATTCCCCTGCCATCTCTTTTTATTTTCGATCTGCAGCTCTTTTAAGGCTCCCTGCCTTTGCAGTTCTTGCCTTTGTTTAGATTATTTTTGGAAACTGGGGAACAAGAGGGATGAAGTTCAGGGAGCTGACTGTACTAGGAGACTAGAACTCTTTCTGTCCATGTGCTCTTCCCTCCTCTTTCTTCTCTCCATGGCAGGGCAGGTTCCAGGGCATGCCGTGGCCTCATGCACAAAACGTGGCCAGCACATGTGCTGATCCCCCCCCTTCCTTCCTGCAACTACCATCATTGCTCTTCTGCTTTCCTGGGTCAACTGGGCAAAATGTGGTCAGGCAGAGTTTGAGAGCTGCGGAATACTGGGAGCACTTGCACCTTAAGTTAAATTATATGCATATAGGAACGTGTTTCCTTTATTATTTCCCAGTGAGGCAGCCTCACAAAGGTTGTTGGCCTTTTCTTTAAATATTGCCGTGTTTTTACATCAAGAATGTCATATACTGGCTGCCAAGCTTTGCAAGAAAATCCACATTCTCTGGAAGCCTGAGGAACAGCAGCTGAAGCCCGAGGCGGTTTTCTCTGCATAGGTTTTTTAAGATAGTTAGCGCTTGGGAAGGCATTGACCATGAGGTAGGTCAGGCTGTCCTTTTTCTAGCTGAGACAGTGCTCAGGTAATTGAGATACTTGTGATTGCCCATGGAAATTTGCTGATGTTTATAATGCTGACAGGTGCTAAAGTCACTCCCTAACATCAGTTGTGGGATCTTACAATGGATCAATATCTCAGCATAATGTGGGAATTTTCCTCATATATATATATATATATATATATATATACATATATTTTTTTTCCTGTGGTTATGAAGATGCCTAAATAGCAGTACAGTGCAGTAAATGTTAAACATTAAAAACTGGTTTTGTGTGTAGTGAGAAGAGTAAATTGCTAGAGAAGGAAGTAACCTGAGTTTGGCTGGTGAAGCTGATGCTTCTGTGGTGGAAATCAAAGTGGGAGATGATCACAGTCCTAATTCTGTCTTTGGAGAATAGATTCGAGTCAACAAGAAGAGAGAATGAAAAGAGAATGAAAAGGACGTGTCCCTAAATTAAAAAAGGAGGGTAGATGATTCTGTTTAAGAAGCTGCACAACTGATGCAAAAAGTGAGCCATATATAGGGAGAAGGTAATCAACAGAACATGAAATACTCTTTGAAAATACGCTGAAACTGAGAGGGTTTTTTTATTGTTATGTTTTTGTTTGTTTGTTTGTTTGTTTGTTTTCCTGCTGTAACAGAGGTCAGTTAATTCTGTGATTCTGTGAATGGTTGTGCAAAGCAGTCACTGTAGGGGAGCCATAGAATCATAGAATGGCCTGGGTTGAAAAGGACCACAATGATCATGCAGTTTCAACCCCCCTGCTACGTGCAGGGTCGCCAACCGCCAGACCAGGCTGCCCAGAGCCACATCCAGCCTGGCCTTGAATGCCTCCAGAGATGGGGCATCCACAACCTTCTTGGGCAACCTGTTCCAGTGCATCACCACCCTCTGAGTGAAAAACTTCCTCCTAATATCTAACCTAAACCTCCCCTGTTTCAGTTTAAAACCATTCCCCTTTGTTCTATCTCTATCCACCTTCTTCTATCCCCCCTTGTCCTACCACTAACCATCCTCCTGGCATTCCATGGTGGAGCTCGGACACCCCGTCGGCTGGGATTTATTGTCACCCACCCCAGTGCTCATGGCTGGCTCTCAGTGAGGTTTTCTGAGGCTAATTATTTATTTAACGAGGGGTGGCCACAGTGAGAAGGCACTGTGAGAAGGGCAGCCCTGCAGCAGGAGGTGTCATGGAGGTAATCCCACTGCTCACAGATAGGCTTCTTGTGCATGCTATAAATAAATAAAATAATGAACAAGTGTGTGTTGGCATTTTTGTTTAAGCTTATTAACAGTGGCTAATAGTATTGAATGTGTTTTGTGTACTACCATGCTTTGTAGTTCTCTAATTTCTTGAAGAAGTAGTTGAGAGGCTTGTGCAGCAAGTTAAGAAGACAGGTTGTTGCTGACTGAACTTTGGAACTTTTCCTAAAAAGAAGGATAGGTCAGTGAGAGAAGAGTCAAATTTATGTGTGTGTAAACATGAGCAACCCAGACAATTTCACTCCAGAGAGAGAAATCTTCCTCTTTTCAGGCTAAATAGGCATGGCAATGCTTCTCCTTAGTTCTACATGTTTCAAAGGTAACGGTGAGCGCTGGTGATTTAAGGGAGACTCGGGAAGAAAGGAATTTGAGCGTAACTTAAAAGAAAAACTATTTTTTGACACAAGGTATTTGAAGAATTTCTACATGATTTTAGATCATGTGTTGGTTTAGAAAAAGAAGAGAAGGCAAAGCAATGAGATCTTGTGGTTGTGCTTTTATCAATACATTGGATTTTTTTGGAAGAATGCATTCTGGGTCTGATCCTCACCTTTTTTCCCAGTTACTGAGTAATAAGAAAAAAAGTCTTGCAGAGGAAACTTTTCATGCTTTTAAATTGCATGGTCTGTAGCGAAGGGCAAAATGAAGAAATGTTTTGAAAAACATGAGAAGTGGGCAGTTTTGACTTACCAGGCACAGCTCAGTGGCTGGGCTCAGTCAGTGCTGCGCTGCATTCACTTCCAACGAGGCCCATTCCCCTTCAGCCCAGTGAGGTGGCATCCTGTGCATGCAGTGTCGGGATGTTCCCTGCCTCCTCCTGCCCTTCCTGCAATATTTTAATTTCACTTTTCCAGCCAAGCAGAGGCTGTCAGCAGCAGCATCTGGAGCAGCCTTGGCCTCGAGCGAGCAGCTCTTCTCTTCTTCGGGGTAGACAGTGGCATTGGCAAGGCTGGAGCAACAGATCTCAGATTTTGAGAAGTTTTAAGCTGGTTTGTACCTATCTTTTAATTGTAACACTAGACTGTATTGAATATAGGAAGTGTTCTCAACAGGTCTTTGTATGCGTGAGGCTGTTTGAGCTGGAATCCTGTGTTATTTTGTTGTAGGTGGATTTTGGGATGAGGGTGGTGAAGGAGGGCATCTTCCCTCTGCTGCCTTTCCCTGTTCCCTGCTTTCTGTAATCCCCAGTCAGCCTGTGCTTTCCCTTGCCAGACAGAATTACAGTAGGTATATGCTCAGAATCGGGTTTTTATTGTTGACACCTGTGAGCAATCAACGCTTGTTTGTACAAATTCAAAATGAAACTTCAATCTGAAATGGGTGTGATTTCAGAACAGCTTGTTTGCAGTCATTGTTATTTTTTGCCAAGAAATATAAGGCTTTACAGTAACTCCTAGGCATTGCTCTAGTTACTGTGCGCTAGAATAAACCCATCATGTTTCATGTCTGTCTTTATTTGGTCCCTTAAAGCCCAGTGGCATACATATGATGTGAGCAGACTCATGAGACTGCTGCAGCTGTATTATTTTTCATTACCGTATTCTAAAAATTCATTTTAAGAATTTTGGTGAAGAATAGATCTTTGACGTATTTTTAGTTAATATCTTGGAATAGGGAAGTACACCGTGCTCAACTTACAGTCACTCAGCTGTGAACGAGCTAGATATGGAATGGACATGGAATACAGAGAAATGAAAAATCCTCAGATCACTTAGTTGCAGCTGCAGATGAGACTTTTGCCATCAGGTGCAAGTTTCAGAATCCAGGTTCCAGGTGTGTAAGAAGCAACATCCTTAGTCTGATGGTTTGATTTACTTTAAAACTTTGGCATAAGAACTGTTCTTTACCACTAGCAGTGTTACCAACTGGAACCAGGATAGACTGTTCCATAAGTAGTAATAATTTGACATTAAACTGTAAGTATGCATATTTCCAAAAAATAAAAATGTAGATTTTTATCTTAATTATCTAAAATAAACTCACTTCCCTCCTCCAGTTATTACTTACCTTAGATTTCATCAGCAGTGTTTGCATGTGCAGGGAAATACCCGATTCATACTTTCATATGGAAAAAATAATTATGTAGCCTCAGCAGACTCTATTTCTATAATGTTTTAATTTCACTTTTCAATTATAATCAGTATTACCTGTTCTACCAATGCTAGCATGAGAAGAAAAGCCCTAAGAAATTGATGTGCAGGCAAAAGGAGAATAGCATGACTATTTTTATGTTCCTTACATCAGTGTTCTGGTTTGTCTAATGTTGTATGACACAGTGACTCCAGTGCTCCGCACTGTTCTGTCCTCAGTGAGCCAAACATCTATTCCAGGATTTCTCTTTGCTTCACAAGTTGTAGAAACTTTTTAAAAAGAATTTGCTAGTTTGGGATGCTCTTTCATTGTCTGCTTGGAAAGCTGATTGTCTCTGTATTTTTAGCAAACAACATCCTTGCACCGCATTAATATGTATTCCTAGTGGAATTCTTTTGGTCAGCAAGAGAGAATTCATCTGCTTAGGACTTCAGATGCTTCAATTCAGAAAACCATCAGGAAGCATCGCTGCACCAGGGCACCTCTTCATTCATTTATACTTATTTAACTGGGTAATAATAGTTACCATCATGATTCTCCTTGTATTCTGTACATTTCTTCATTTTTATTTCCTTGTATTGAAAAGAAATACAGTGTTACTACAGGGCACATCCAGCACTGTTCCTGCCGGACCCTTATTTTTCCGTATGCCCTTTCACTCCAGAGAGAGCGCCATCACTGCTGGTCCATCACGTCTCCCATTCATACCTATTCTGTGCAAGGTTTGCTGGGTTCCTCTTTGTTTCAGGAACACAGGCTTTTGCAAAGCCTGTTCGCTTCAGAAGCACTTGCACAACTTGTACTACATCTACTGTATCAGAACCAACAGAACTGACAGCCCTTTTAAAAAACAAAAGCAACCCCCCCCCCCCCAAAAAAAAAAACCAAAACAAAACAGGTAAACCATGAAAAAAAAAAAAATGCTCTTCCAAATGGAGCAATATGCCTGTTGTACAGAAACAAAGGCTTTTGACTGTTCCTTGTTCAGACAGACCCTTGGAGGTATGGATTGCTTCCCCTTAATGAGTATTGACCGGGTCTGGGAGACACAGCACTGGGATCCTCCAGACGGGTGCCTGCTGGGATTAACCCCTTCTCCATGTCAGCAGGAGACTGAGCTTCCCAGCCATATGAAAGCTGCTGGTCTGCATGCGCTGAGGCTCTGCAGGTTGCAATGTGCCTGTGGTGTGTGCTGGAACAGTTGGGCGGTGCTGGTCTGGGGCACCCCGGGACACCGCTAGATGTGTCTGCTCAGGGCTGTTAAATTAGGCCACGTGCACTTATATATGTGTGAGGGAAAAGTGAGGGCTGTGCAAAGCACTTGGGCTAAAAATAATGTCCGGTGTTGTTTTTACGCAATAATGCTATCACAGATGAAGAAAGCGAGGGATGAGTTTGTAGCCTGGGACATTTCTTCTTTGCAGGGTAAACGCTAAAGATCCTGGAGTGTTTGTTTGGCTAAGTAATGCTTTCCAGAAGTATGTCAATGAAGTAGTCACTGGAGTCATAGAATACTTTCCTATATTTAGCTTTTAAATATGCAGTAGAAAGTCATTAGCTTTTAAACTCCTAAGAACCATAAGCATTTCTGCAAAGGAACGTAGATGTTCAAGTGAGCCAATTAAGGATACGGATTTTACTATTGCCAGAACTGTGCAGTAAGTGTTGTGCCATCAGTGGTTGGGGTAAGCTCAGTTACATCCTGGCTGAGTTTGGTTGCTGTGAGGGCACGTGCGCTATCCTAAAACTGTTGAAGGGGCAGGATTGCTGTGGGATTATCACTTGGTTAATTTGGACAACCGTGCTTTTAACAAGAGATTATTACTAAAAAATCCAGTTATGCAGAACTGTAGAACAGTTTATGTGAGAAGGAGTCTCTGGGCATCTTCTTTCCAGCCCCTGCTCATAGCAGGTGCATGGTTTTGCACATTGTCGTTATCTCGCCTGCGTGTGATTGTGATTTATGCAAGAAAGATTAATTAATCAGAATTTTTGTGTCTGTGTGTAGACGAGACACAAGTGCCAAGGAGGGGTAAAAACTGAGCCAAAAATATTTTACAAAGGTGATGGAGATAGCGTTGAAGTGCCACCAAAAATCCCACCCCACTTAACACGTATGAGTGCTCGTACAGAAAGCAAACGTTGCTCTGGGGTAGCACAAGGGACCTAATCAGAGCGTTTGTAAATTAATTTTAAATCGTTGCTGTCATTGTGGGTTAATACACTGAAGGAATCAGTAAATATGCTGAAGAAATTGGTAGGTATTAAAAACGAAGGCTATACAACAGTTTATAGCCAGTGGTTCTGTTTAGACTTAATCCCTGTAATGCTGTGTTAAAATTTACAAAACAGCTTGTAATTGCAGGAGCTTATTTAAACCAGCTATTTGTGGTTATGTCTGCTGAGGAAACTTAAACTTCAGCGTTCCCCAGCCATCTAATAGCAGCAAATTGACTGCGGGTCTCTTGTAAGAATATCTAAATGTAGGCTGTTGAATAATCCCTTTGGGGGCCCTGTAACTATTTTTGTGCCTGGATATGCGTCATCAGTGGGTATTTTCTCTGGTGACTAGCTTACATCAGTAGGTCTCCTACCATACACTCTATCAGCAAGTGACTTATGATTGATGGGAGTCACGGCCGCACTTGGGCATTTATCTGTGACCTCAAATAATGGACAGCAGGAATCTCCGCGCTGTTAAATCCCTTCGATGACGGGAGGTACGGGCTGCCCATGCTGGGCGATGCAGGTACTGCCCCGGCACCGCTTGGGGCCGAGGCGGGGAGGGAGAAGCAGGGCTGCCGCGGTGCTCCGGGGCTGGATGGTGATGCTGCTGCAGGCTGGGGGCAGTGCTGCTCCAGGGGGCGACGCCGATCTGGGCTGGGGGTGATGCTGCTGCAGCTCGCAACCCCGCGGCGGGAAGCGCGGTGAAGCTGGGCTGCAGTGCTGGGAGCCGGGCTGAAGCGCGGCAGCGTGCTGAACGCAAACAGGTTGGGGGCTTCATCACGGGGCTGTCTTGCCTTAAATCTCAAGGTGCGGCAGGCGGTGTGGGTTTAAAGTTAAGTTGCACCTGCCCCAGTGACTTGCTGAGCACGTGGTCGTGGTTTGTTTCCTACTGATAAATACTTCACGCTGTGAAGAGGAGGAATACAGACAGAAGTTATCTCCGTTTCTCCTTTTCCTCTGCTTTTCTGTTGAGATGCGACATGGGAAATGAGGCTGCGAGACAGGCATGAGATCTGAGTGCTACCTGTGATGAATTCAGCAGCTTGAGCCAGTCCCAGAGTGAGGCACTTTGCAATTTCTTCTTTTTTTCCTTCAGTTTCTTAGTCCTTTCGTTAAAGCTGTGACGGGAAATACAAGATCAGCTCTTCGTGAACTTTAGCTCAGAAGTCACTCCAGTCCTTCTCCTGGCAACCAGAGAATAAAACTGACAGATAGGGATGCTCTCAGTGTGATGGAAGATTCAAAAGCCCCCAGTGTTGTTTATCACGTGGTATTGCTTGGCTGAGGGAGGATAGTGACTGGATCAGAATTCCTCCTCACTGCTTCTTCCTGTTGGCAGGTGGCCCTCTGCATAGCCTGTGCTTTCAGAGCCTCATGCTGCTCTCACGTGTCTTACTGCCTGCTATTGTTTCTCACCCAGGTGCATGTCTGTTGTGCAAGGTGTTGAGACTTAAAAACTTTCAGAGGGAAAAGGGGAACTGTGTTTTCACTTGTCTGTGTGCCATCTCCTCCCCATGCACTGCCCCAGCCGCTGTAGTTAATGAATGAAATCAGGAGCCACTTAATCGAGAGCTGTGCATTTGTTGACACAGCACTTCTATAAAGCTGCCTTTAAAATCAATGTATGTTCTGTACTGTGGGATGCCTTCGCGCTGTGGGACACATCTTATGCATACCTGACCGTTCCTTGAGGGCAAATGCCTCTCCTGCAGCGTAGGCACTGGGTCTGAATCAAATTTCCTTATCTTCCCTCTGGCTGGTGAGCATTTGCTAAGAATTGCATTCAACAGAAGTTGTAGGAAGAGAAATGGCGCGTAAGAAGAGACTTGGAAAATCAAGGAAGAGGAAGGAATGTAAAGGTTTTCATTGAACCATCATTTCATTTGCCTCTAATTTTTTTTTTGCTGTCGCTTCAGTAAGACTTTGTGATTCACGGCAAACTGGTTATATAATACAAAATCTGTAAAAGGTTAAGCACAACAAGCATGACGAATCTTGTCTCATTTGCATTGCAATTCATTGATTCTTCCTAAAGTACCATGCTGAGAAAATGTAAAGCTTGGTAACCAGCTGATGTTGTTATAGAAATTCTTTGCCACAGCTTTCTAGGAATCATTATAGGCAGCCACACGTTAGCATCTTTTGGGTAATACTGACCACATTTCTCCCATTTCTGTGAGGATTGTGCGTTAAGTTAGCGATAATATTTTTGGGTAGCTTCCACTTACAGTGCTCATGCAAAATCTTGGTATCACCAGATTTCAAGAAAGACAAATGACGCCGTCATCTGAAATTGTTCAGACCAGGTTGTAGCTTGCTAGGAAGAAGCGTTCACAAGTTGCCTGCCAGTTCCTGGTGCTGTGTGCTGGGCTGCTGGGTGAAGTCTACACTGATGTCTGGCAGTGCTCAGCAGTGCCTCTCCGCATGCTGCGCTGGGGACATCATTGTGTACACACGGTGACTGAGGTAATGGCCCTTGGGTGAGCTCATGCCAGGCAGGTGCCTAGGCTTTGCACCCACGCCCTGTTGACTTAGGTGACTCAGTGCAGGCACACAGCTCCACTTGCACAGCACTAACTGGGAGAGCCTTTGCCTGTTTGGTGGCCACCTTTCCAAGTATTGCCATATTTTTGGGGCTAAAATGGAAACCAGACGCTTTTCTCCTGCCTAGTACATCTGTGACTGCATGCTCCTTCCAACTGCTAAGATGTCTGATACATGGTGAGGGTCATACCAACAACCAATGAGTATTTTTGTCACTTTGTATTGTTTGGACTCTTAGCGCCTAAATTATCCTGGCAGTAAAAAGGCAGCCCGGGTGGAAAGAGCCACAAGACTAATGCAAAGCTTGCCTTGCTCATGACCCTCCCTTCTGACAGGAGAATTTTGCATGAAGAGTGACTGCATGGAGCAGGCCGCACTGCTTGGGTCTTACCAAATACACTGCCCTTGGAGAAGAGTTGCTACAGCAAGCTGACTGAACACAGTAAAAGTATTCTGAAATATGAGGCAAAGCAATGATTTCACTGCTTCAGGGAACATAGTGTCTTTGGATTGTGTTAGTTGAAAATCATCTTATAGTCATAAATACTTGATCTCACAAAATGGTCTTTCTATTTCCGTAAAGCCCCGTTAAAACAACTGAACCAGTTCCTAGATGTAAAACAACTCCAGTTTAATCAACTTGTGTGAGGAGGAGCTTAGATAGTTTCTTCAGTTTATTTTGGGTTTTGTTTTGTGATTTTTCAGGTGTTGTGGAGGAAGCAAGGGTTAGCCATTGCCTCATTTAGATAATTTCATTGCAGGGGAAAGGAAGGAGTCACTCCTAAAAGTTGATATTTGTAGTGAGTGGAGTAATGAAGAGCCAAGGGAAAGAAAAGTGATGCAGTAAAATATTACAAGGAAAATAACGCATTAAGAAAAGTTGGAAAAGTGAAAAAAGTAATTATTGGTATTTCCTTTTTTTTTTTTATTATTTAATCTTTTAAATCCAATTGATAAGGTCAATGAATAGCCTTCCGTATTCATTGACCTTATGAAAAAAAAATGTACAGACTTATCATTATATATATATAATACTGGAAATTAATGGGTTCAGATAATGCTGCAGTGCTTCCTGCATGCTCTGTGTGTGAGGGCCCTGGTACTGAAACCTCTGCCCACCTGTCCTTCTTCCTACATGCAGCCGGTGACTTTCCTAAAACTGCCTGAGATCCAAGACCAGGCTGTCAGGAACTTGACAGACTTTTAAATGTCACCCAGCAGCATAATTAGTTTGGAAGGAATGCAAACATTTATTTGAATGTGAAGATGCTGAAAATGGTCTGTACGTGACAGAGGGGAAAGGCATCTTCTTTACGTTGGTAGCCTAACAGCAACTCCTATAAACCATGAAATGTCTTTTCTTTGTCTTCTGTTTTGTTTCCTGTACATGCACAGCACTGTAATTCCTGTAGGAATTTTGATTGTGGAAGTATTTCTCTCAAGTGCCACGAAGCGGCACTTCCATAGTTGGAAGTCCATAGTCCATAGTGGATGGACTCCATGAAGCTTTTCTTTTTCTGTACGTGTTTATACTTTTAGTCAGTGAAGTGGATGTACATTTCTGAATAGATTTTCTCTTGTATGCTCCTTTGTGACTGTGTTTGTTCAGGGATAGAGGTGACAGAAATCAGTCTGTGAGGTCCTGCCATCTGCTGTCCCTGCATCGGGAGGTCAGATGTCAGCCCGCAGCATGAAACCCCTCGCTTCCTCCAGGGACTTTGATTTCCATATACAAAAGCCAGTCAGAAATCTGAAGGGTGGAAATCTGTAATTTGGGAATAAGAAAGAAATCGGGTTATGGCAACCGGGAGATACAAAGCTCATTAAGCCCCCTTTGACCAGTGTGCAGGGAGAGATAGGAGTAACCAGTTTTGTTTAGCGTAAGCAAATTGTAGAGCATCATGTAGATCCTAGCAGATCTCCATTTCCCATAAACCTCAGGTCATTTACTGATGAAATGTAGCTTTTCTCTCAATTACGATGATAGGTTTTTTTTCCCACTCTTGATTCTTGACCAAGAGCTCTATTCTCTAGAAATTTGCTCATTATAGAGGGAGCAGGGCTACAAATCAGAAGAGTGGTTGCTCCTGTTAGTTTATAATTTTCTACCTTGATCATTATTAGATTAGATGTGGTGTTAAAAGTTTCAAAGGCATGACCACCAAAAAGAGTATAGCAGTCTCAAAGAGGTGTAAAGGAATAAAAAGGTGCAAATGAACAGAAGAAGTATTAGCACAAATACCAGGAAAAAGCCATTATGGTAAAGGCCCATTCTCCTGATGGAAACCAGCAGAGCCGATGAGTTCAAAAGTGACACGGGTGAAACACTGTAGAATATACCACATAGATTTTTCTTATTTGGGTACGAGATGATCTAATAGACTTTGGCCATTTCCTTTATGATCTGATTTCTGTGATTCCACGATCACTTTTAAAAAATGTCATTCTCCTGCCTGTCTCATTGCAAACCATCATCTTTAATTTTTCTTTTTCCTTCCACCAAAAAGGGAGGCATTTGCAGAAATACAACATGGTGATATTTTGATGAGTCCAAACGGACTTTTCATGGCCATTTCTCGCCATCGTTCTGTGGTAAAATTCTCATAATACTCTATGGGAGACTTGCATTAAAATTGTATTGCTATGTAAGCTCAATATCTACTCTTCAGAGGCCTCAGTGATACCCACACTCTACTCCCAGAGTTGCCTTTTTCCAGTTCTTTCAAGCTACAGTTTGGCTTTACAGGAAATAATAATCATGCCTACCATACTGTAACTAAAGTATTCAGACACATGAATCTTTTTCTTGACTTCATATAAAAATGTCATTTGTAGCTTTATTTTGTTCTACTCTGACTATAATATAAACAAGAGTTTATTAAAGCATTGGTTTTAAGCTGCGATTCTTGAGAATGCACAGTCTCACAAAAATAGTATTGAAACTGCAGGTCAAAACCATGTAACAGAAAAGTGAATAATGAGTCTGTTTTCATATGGATTTTTTTTTAAAGTACAGCTTGTAGTTGAACTAGATGTACTGTTTCTTCCACTGCAGCCAGGAAGCCCTCATAGATTTTTGACAGTGCCGCCAAAAAATTAATGCTTCAGCTGTTTAAAAGATATCAAAAGCTTGTTTGACAATTGTAATCTTTTCCAGGAATTTCCTTTCCCGTTTTCCCCCCACTATACAAATTGATAACAAGATGCCTGTATAGTAGAAATGGAAAGTCCAAGATATGTGACAAAGTACTGTGTGTTGCTTCCAGCCTTGCTGGACAAGGCACAAAATCTCCAGGGCTGGTAAGAAAACGCAGACACTCAGTTGTTTAAGTAACGTTTGCTCCCATGTTTAGCTGTTTGCCAAGACAGTGCAGATATTTTAGTGTTTTCTAAGCCATTTTTGAGATTTTATGTAATGTGGCAACAAACAGCAGAGCTGTTGGAAATGGCTGGGTAGGAGCTCAGAGCAATAACCAAGAAAAGACAAGAATGAAGGAAGGAAGCCAAGAGATCATCACCTGTGCCAGCATCAGTTGGTATGGCAGCCCTGAAGATAAGGAGATCAGCCTCAGCCTGGTTTCTCCTGAATTCCTGTCCTCTGCTTTACATGCAACAAGGTGTGACAAAGCAAAGTGAGGCACAGCTTGAACTTTTGCTCTGAAGCATATCAGAAAGGCGCTGAAATGCAGACTCAAAGGTCAGAAGTGTTCCCTTTTCCCTAACAAATTTCCCAAGGCAATTGTTGATACTACTCAATCTTTTAAAGCTAATCTTTACCAGCATTTGCTGACACAAAATATGAAATAAGTAGCGTTGTCATGACTGTTCTTCTGTAATGATGGAAGGGAGATTCCACGTTAAGGAGAGTGAGGCAGTTGGAGAGGTTGCCAATAAAAAGCCACAGTGTTTGCAGAGGGTGCTGGCGCATTCAGCAGGCGCCAATTAGAGAAATGCTGCTTTATGGCTATGACGGGTTATTGCTGCACAAACACTTGTACAATTACACAGTGGGTCAGAAGGGCAGCTTACCTCGCCTCACAGCTATTACTTTAAAGCAAACACAGCTATCAGGCACACAAATATCACCGATTGCGGAAGGGGAACAGTGAAGTAATAAGTGTTTGAAACTGCACACTGAGGAGAAAGAGTGAATATAACAAGCCCTGGTGCTGTGGGAAGTAATTCTTAACCATGTCTGCACTACATGGATTAGAAAAGTCATCCTTGTATACTGGAGAAGTGAATGCTTCCTTCTATCACTTAAATCAAGTTAATAGACCGTTGTGTTGTTCGGGTACTTGGAAATGGTAAGAGAATATCCTTTTTTTTTTTTTTTTTTTCCAGTTACCTTCTTTTATACTGAAATGTTTGTATTCTGTATGCCTTTGTAAACAAGTTTGCATATTTCCACTCATGTGGCCATGAATGTTAATTGCTTGCAGCCACCCCACAGGTATTTTACTTGTTTCATTTGGTAGGTTTTGCCCAATGTTTCATTAGAGTCAAGCCTAAAGATCTGGAGCACTCCATAGCTGCTGTGGCCAGCTCAATGCGTATAGGATGGCTGTGGTACGTGTGGGTTTGTGAATGTTGCTCTAAGACTACCAGGATCATCTTCTCTTCTAAAATGGTTGTTCTGAGTGCTGTTGCTGGCTTCTCTCTGGCTCATAAGAAGGAGCTTACTTTAGCAGGAATTGCATTATAGCCAGTGGCCAGAATCTTTGCTCTCACCTGACCTCATACTTCTAGGAAGCTCAGCTGGCAAGTGTTGTGCAGACCATGGTGGTAACACCCTCTGGAGCATGGGCTGCTGGTTAGGTTGTCCTACTTCCATATATGCCAAGGTATTTTCACTGGCATGCTCTTTTCACAGGTTTGAAGTCACCCTGCCTTCAAGGATCGGCTTTCCCTAAAGTGGAAACGCAGCCTAAGCCCAAGGGCCAGCTAAAAAACAGAATTTGCTGGGGTAGAACGGGGTGACAGAAGTTAAATGAAGAGTGTTAGGTCAAAAAATTTTATGAGATCACCATGCTTTTAAATTGGTTTACACAGATGGCTGTCTGGTTTGTTGCTTTGTCCTTGCTTAATAGTAACTGTTTATGGAAAAACGAATTGCTTTGCAGAAGGAGGTCCAAAAGCTCATGCTGTTGTTTCCCTCCGTGGAGATATTCATGTTATTATGGGCATACAAGGATCTGGCCTGAAATGCAGATTGATTACAAAGTGTACGGTGAATAATTAACCGTTTGACTTGTTCCTAAGGCCTGTAGTCACTGGGTTAGAAATGATTTCCCAAACTCCAGGAGATAAGAGAAGGTTATTCCTAGTTTCACAATGTCCTTATTGTTATGGCTTTGTGCTGTGTGTACTCTGACATCAGCTGATACCTACGCAAGCCGGGTCCAGCTTCTCATTCAAACCACTTCCTGGGGTTTTCTCGGGTAATGGCAGTGATTCAGAAGACACCACCGCGCCTCAGAAAGCTGCCTCTGACATGTCGCACCAGGGCGGTGGGGCTGGGAGCATGTGAGGTTCTTAGGAAGGAGTTTTGAACTTAAAAATACCCACGTTTTTGTTTGTTCAGCATTCAGATTTAGATGTGCATTGCTTGGCTTGTGTCCTAGCGACCTATTCATAGACCAGTGGTATGTATTGTGGAATATGCGGTGATATATATGTACATGTATGCATGAGGCAGGAGCCTGGGACTGGCCTCCAGGCTGGCATACTGATTTTGCATCTGCAATTGCTTCTATCTGTTTTAAAAGAGGAAAAAAAAAAAAAAAGAGAGAGAGAGAAATAGAAAGAATTTAAATTTAAATTTTTGAAGGAATTAAAATCTAAATAATGATACTCTTGTACTTTTGCAGGACTATTTACTTAAGAAGCTGAGAGTGAGCTAGAAACATTGATGAAGCCTCTATTCTGTGAGGTGGGTATGCATTCTTATTACTATTTTGCAAAAGCACAGAAGATTGAAACCACTTGCCCAGGTCCATACACAGAGCTTTTTAAGAGCTGTGAACAGAGTCCAGGAATTTTCTGTCTCAACACATGTTCTGACTGATCAGTACTTAGGAGTAAGGTCTTCATGTGCCCTCCTGTTGGAGGAAGTGACGAGCTCTTGCATTCTGTTATCATTCAAAGTTGTTCTTTCAATTTTCAATTTCTGGCTAATGGCATAAGTGACTCTCACTGATACCTGTGCAACCTTGTCCCCCACCACTGGTGTGCAGCACATTTAGATCACATTTCTGGGAGGCAGCAGTCAGTGGAAATCAAATGTGTCCGCTGGATCCAGGTCAGACAATCTGGGGTCCAGAAATACTTAGTGCATTTGTTCCTTTTTTTAAATTTTATTTTATCATTTTGTCATGGTGAGATGCACCAGCAGGCTCTTAATAAATCCCTTCTGTGTAACTTGCAACTTAGATTTGCAGACCCACAAGGAGTGGGCGATTTGAATAATTGTGAGAAGTGAAACTGAGTGTTTGTAAGTGCATCTACAAGCAGCAAAAGCGATGTGTTCCTGTACTTTTTGTAGCCTTTGTCTTTATGATATGCTGCATGCAAAACCATCAGCTCCACTTGCCCCATACCATAGTGTCTCATATGCAGAGCCTCTGTGCTTCTGCATGCTGTTGCCCAGCCCATCTCAAGGGGCCCCACTTGCAAGGCATTTTGTTCAGGCAGCAGCCCGGAGAAACTCTCTTGAGCTCCTCAGTTATTGACAGCAGTTTTCCTTTTGGCTTTGTGAGAGAAACCTAGTGAGGGGCCTTCTGCCTTCTGTTGCACTCAGTTGGGATCCTGGGTCTGTGGTGGCAAGGAGTTAAGACAGGACTGGAATTTATCTCCTTAAAGATTTTTATTTTATTTTTTTTCCTCTTTAAACCAGTCTTTGCCTTTGAAAACCTTTTTTGAATAAATCACTCTGACAGTAATTACCAGAATATATACTGATAAAAAACAAATGTGTGCAAGCATTTATCTATTTGGTGTCTATTCACAAGCACATGCAGTTAGCTCTGGGTCCATACGGCTCCCATCTCTGAGCGAAGGGGAGCAGAGTGCTGGGGCACAGCCTGAAGGTGGGAGTAGCAGAAAAGCTATGTTCAACGTGTTTTTCTGTGATGTCATGGTGGTCCTCAGGTATCTCTCGGTTCATATGGAAAAAGTATTAAAAATATGACACAGTTTGATGCTAATATTAGCTTCACACTCTTCTCTGAAAAAGGAATGAAAATGCTCAGAGGACAAGTTGCCTGTATGCAAATTTGGCTTCTGGGTAACGTGAGCTATGCAAAAGCTTTCCTTACTTCAGAAACTTTTCAGTACACATTATGATTGTTAATTAATATTATATAATATTATATTTTAAATCTCTTAAATCTGTGCACTTTGTTGAAATTGAGAGGTTTGGCCTGCTTGTTATCTGCTTAACAGGGCTGTAAGAAAACTGGGATTCTTCCACCCTCAGACCTCCTATTTTGCAAACATAAGCACCATTTGTTTTGCTCAGTTCCAGAGCATTCAAGTTCAAAATAGATGATGAAATTTTTAACACATCATTTGACTAAAATTGTGCAATCCATTGCTGTACTGTAGCATACCTTGAGACCTTTGGGAGGGAAACTACCCACTCCTTTTGCTGTGGAGCCCCAGCAGTGATGCCAAGTGTCGAGTCCTGCATTTTGGTCACAGCAACCCCAGGCAACCCTACAGGCTTGGGGAAGAGTGGCTGGAAAGCTGCCTGATGGAAAGGGACCTTGGTGTATGGATGGACAGTCAGCTGAATATGAGCCAGCAGTGTGCCCAGGTGGTGAAGAAGGCCAATGGCATCCTGGCTTGTATCAGGAATGGTGTGGTGAGCAGGACTAGGGAAGTCATCCTGCCCCTGTACTCAGCATTGGTGAGGCCCCACCTCAAGTACTGTATTCAGTTTTGGGCACCTCAGTACAGAAAGGACACTGAGGTGCTGGAGCATGTCCAAAGAAGGGCAAGAAGGATTGTGAAGGGCTTGGAGAATATGCCCTATGAGGAGAGGCTGAAGGAACTGGGGTTGTTTAGTCTGGGCAAAAGGAAGCTGAGGGGAGACCTTATTGCTCTCTTCCAATACCTGAAAGGTGCTTACAGTGAGAGCGGAGTTGGTCTCTTCTCACTGGTGACAGGTGACAGGACAAGGGGAAATGGCCTCAAGATGCGCCAGGATAAGTTTGGGTTGGATATCAGGAAAAACTTCTTTACAGAAACTGTTGTTAAGCACTGGAATAGGCTCCCCAGGGAGGTGGTTGAGTCACCATGCCTGGATGTGTTTAAAAACCATTTGGATGTGGTGCTCAGGGACATGATTTAGTGGAGGGTTGTTAGAGTTAGGGTAGTATGGTTAGGCTGTGGTTGGACTCAATGATCTTAAGGTCTTTTCCAACCTGAGCAATTCTATGATTCTATGCGTGGAAGGATCATGTTACCTGTACCACTGCGGTGTGGGCAGTGTCACGGTGTCACTGCCTGTCTTGCGCTGCTCAGAAACACGAGTTGCTGGTTTCACTCCCTAGGCTTGAACTGGCTCTCCACAGTCTTGAAAACTGGCAAGTCATGATCTAATGCTAGATGTTGTAGTCATTAATAAATTATTTCATTATTGGTTGTCATTGGTTTGGCTTCTGCAGCCTGTGGGTGGGCAGCTAGCTATATTCCTCATGCTGCAGCTCTGGTCAGCAGGGAAGAGAACTGAAACTGCGACCTCTGGTTTGAAGATTGGTTTGGACTCCAGTGCCTAATCCTAACCCTCTAGAAACAGTGTCTGATATTACACCTTTCTGTTCTTGTTGGGGCATTAAGTAACCTTGTCATTGTCAGAGCAGTTACATGAGGTTTTGAAACTTGTGGGTGGATAAACAGAGAGGGAGTCAGCTAAAGGGGAACAGGAGGCAAAAGCTGGCTGGCAGAAAATTTAAAACTGCGGCACATTCTGAAATACTTCACCTGTGCTCTAAGCTGGTACAACACCCTGGAAGGCCATACACAGTGAGCTTCTTTCAGAACACTCTAAATCTTGCCTCGATTTTACTTTGCAGAAGGATATTGTGCTGGTGTACCAATATTCCAGCTCTTGTAACTCATTGAATTGTAATTAATCTGGCAGTACAACTGCTGTTAAATGTTAGCATCTTAGTATTTCAGAAAACTATTACTTTCGTTATGCTTCATTTAAACCACGTACAACATTTATATTGTGGTGGAACTTTTAAGTTCTACCAAAGCATTGTGCTTTTCTTTCTGGAAACACTTTCATTGAGAAACGCTGTGGTCAGTTATGCAGTGTTATAGGTTTTCTTGTTTCTTACTGTATAGTTTCAATTTTTGAGAAGGAGGTAGAGTTGTCTTCTTTCACTGCCCACAAGGTCTGAGAACCCCTGGGGTTACACATTTACAACTGTGGGTTATTTCAGCCCAGACATGGTTGACTCCATTTAAGGGAGTGTATTTGCAACCAAATGGTCTCAGGAATAAAAATGCAACTCTTTTCGTGCACAGTTTTGCCAGTGTAGGACTTGCGCATACTCCTAGATGAGAACCAAAAGCTTTGAATTCAGCTTGCAGAGAGGAAGGAATTTGTCTGTGCTGCAGTAAAAGGAAGTATTTGCTGTGTTATTGTAGCACATGGCCTTTTGCCATCCTTGATAAAGCAATCCAGGGCTGTGCACCCAAAGTCTGCTGCCCTCCTGACCCACCATCAATCACCAGCTGTGTGCAGGCTGTATGCAGTGCCGGCTCCAGAGGTGATCCATTGTTTGCTCTGAAAGCGGAAAGTGCAGACAAAGCGGCCCCTTGCAATCCCTAGCTGCAGCTCTGCAGGACTGCTCCCTGTGCATCTCTGCTGACTGGGGGAGTCAGCCATGGGGGTGCAGGCTAGCTGCCTGGGGCAGGCGTCAGGGATGGTTTTTCCACAATAAAAAGGAAAACTGGAGTCAATATGGTGACACTGCACCTTGGTTATGTACTTACACTTACTTCACAGAATCACAGAATTGTAGGGGTTGGAAGGGACCTCCAGAGATCATCGAGTCCAACCCCCCTGCCAAAGCAGGTTCCCTACACCAGGTCGCAGAGGCAGGTGTCCAGGCGGGTCTTGAATATCTCCAGAGAAGGAGACTCCACAACCCCCCTGGGCAGCCTGTTCCAATGCTCCTTCACCCTCACCGTAAAGAAGTTCTTGCGCACATTCGTGCGGAACTTCCTATGCTTCAGTTTCTGGCCGTTTCCCCTTGTCCTGTTCACACTGCTGAAAAGAGTCTGGCCTTGCCACTTTGCCCCCCACACCTTAGATATTTATAGTCCTGGATTAGGTCCCCTCTCAGTCTTCTTTTCTCAAGGCTAAACAGACCCAGTTCACTTAGCCTTTCTTCATAGGGGAGATGCTCCAGGCCCTTCACCATCTTTGTGGCCCTCTGCTGGACTCTCTCCAAGAGATCCCTGTCTTTTTTGTACTGGGGAGCCCAGAACTGGATACAGTACTCCAGATGAGGCCTTACCAGGGCAGAGTAGAGGGGGAGGATCACCTCCCTCGACCTGCTGGCCACGCTCTTTTTAATGCACCCCAGAATGCCATTGGCCTTTTTGGCCATGAGTGCACACTGCTGGCTCATTGCCAACTTGTTGTCCACCAGGACACCCAGGTTCCTCTCTGCAGAGCTCCTCTCCAGCAGGTCATATCCCAACCTGTACTGGTGCATTGAGTTATTCTTCCCTAGGTGCAAGACTCTACACTTGCTTTTGTTAAACCTCATCCGGTTTCTTACTGCCCAGCTCTCCAGCCTGTCCAGGTCTTGCTGAATGGCAGCACAGCCTTCAGGCGTGTCAGCCAATCCTCCCAACTTCGTATCATCAGCAAACTTGCTGAGGGTGGCCACTATCCCCTCATCAAGGTCATTGATGAAGATGTTGAACAAGACCAGACCCAGCACCGACCCCTGGGGAACACCGCTAGTTACAGGTCTCCAACTGGACTCTGCACCGCCAACGACAACCCTCTGCGCTCTGCCAGTCAGCCAGTTCTCAGCCCACCTCACTGTCCACTCATCTTTGTTACAAGGATGTCATGGGAGACAGTATCAAATGCCTTGCTGAAATCAAGGTAGACTACATCCACTGCTCTTCCCCCATCCACTCAGCTAGTGACAACATCATAGAAGGCTACCAGGTTGGTCGAGCATGACCTCCCCTTGGTGAACCCATGCTGACTACTCCTGATAACCTCCTTTCCTTCCAATTGTCTGGAGATGGCATCCAGCACAAGCTGTTCCATCACCTTTCCAGGAACAGAGGTGAGGCTGACTGGCCTGTAATTACCTGGATCTTCCTTCTTGCCCTTTTCGAAGACTAGAGTGACAGTGGCTATCCTTCAGTCTTCCCTTTTGACTGTTCAGCACTGCTTGTAGGTGAGGCTTAAAAACACTGAATTCACACACTCTGGATGGCCCAGTGTTTCTTTTTCTCTCCCTTCAAGCAGTTCCGATTACAGAGATGCCAGCATCGTCAGAAAGCATGCTGAGAATCATAGAATTATTAAGGTTGGAATAGACCTCTAAGATCGTGAAGTCCAATAGCCAAATATCACCACCATACCCACTAACCATGTCCCTCAGTGCCACATCTCCATGTTTTTTGAAAACTTTGGAGATGGTGACTCCACCACCTCCCTGGGCAGCCTGTGCCAATGACTCACTGCTCTTTCTGAGAAGAAATTTTTCCTAATATCCAACATGAACCTCCCCTGGCCCAACTTGAAGCCATTCCCTCTAATCCTATCACTGTTACCTGGGAGAAGAGCCTAAACCCCACCTGGCAGTACAGAGTAGTTTCACACACACATTGCTGTCTCGTCACCAGGAAGGGTCTGCTTATGGCATTGTGGAATCTGTGGTCTTTGTCAATTTGTCTGTGCTAGCTGAAATATTGCAGAAAGTTTCAGCCTCCTGCAAGCTTTAACAGTGACTGCATTGTGATAAAATGAGAATGGAGTTTTATGATTTATTTAATACAAGGGAAGGGGTCTTCCATTTGTACAGACACCTTACTTAAGGTATGCCCAAGTCTTTGGCTGACTTCTGTTTTGAACTGGTTTAGGTTCCTGCTGTGAAACCAAGAGAGTTCCCCGGGTGTCAAAAGAAAAATCTGAGAGGAGCGTAACAGGGTGTTCAGGAGAGAAAGGGAAAATTGTGCCAGACACTGCAGATAGCAAAGCTCCCAGCCTTGCAGCTTGGGCTCCAGAAAGGCTTCAGGCTGGAGCACTTTGTGCTGCACTCCAGCTCACGGTATTTCTTGTTTTTAGCACACTGTACTGCTCTGTTCCTGTTTATAAATCTTGTAAGTGTGCACATTAAAAAAGTAATTAAATTGTCATTATAATTTATAGTATGCCTGCAGTCAATCACCTAATTAAACAGAAAGAGCAGGGAGGTAGTAGATTCATAAGCATTTATTAAGTACTGCAGTATTAATTATGCAGGACTTTTGAACCATGAAAAAGAGGAAAGAATGGAAGCACTGATCTAAAAATGCTTTCCATTGCTGCCCTTCTCAATTTAACAGCAAGACCTCCCCTCCAGTTAGTAAGACAACACTAATGCTTTCTTTTTGTTAATTTTTAATGACATTATGATGGATTTTTTTTTTTTTTTTTTTTTTACAACAATCACTTGCGGTGTTTTATTGTAATATTTTTTAAAAGAATAATGTCCCTGCGTGGGATTCTATAAATATGCTAGCAGAATTGGAAGATACATCTAGAGCTTGATTTGGGGCAGATTGTGAAGGAATGGACTCCCCTGCTCATCATTTTGCAACATATCGGGATGGGAGCAGAGCAGGCACCATCTGCTCGGGCAGCCCCCAGAAATGGGCTATGGGTTGGTGAGAGTGAGGGCTGATCCCAACATAGGTGCTCAACCAGGAGTGTGGAGGGAGGGCACTGTAATTATGAAGACTTTGCTTTTTCATTGCAGCCTTTCTCCCACCTCAAGCTGTGAACCAGGGCACAAGTTGGTGGCCAGCACCAGCCTGTATGTCAGGGCATGGGGAACAGTTGTGCTTTCAATTACTGGGCCTGGCAAACAGGGCTATCTTCAATATAAGTGGAAAGGAAGGTGTTAGAGGCTTACCCGCTTGAACTGTCACTGTCAATGTGGTGTAACATACTTGAAGCCTAATTGCACAGGAATCACTTTAACTTGGAATGTATTAAATAGCAGTTTATTGGCAATGCATAAGTACAGTGTATTGTCAACATCTAGAATTTGTGCTTGAGTTATTTGGAAGTTAGAAACCCAGTTCAGTAGCTCTTCTTTTTGGAATAATTTGAGATTGTGTGATTGGAATGTAAATCCCAGTTAAAGGCCATTTCTTTTTACTGTCTTTAATAAGCTACACGAAATTGACAGCAAAAACAGAAAAAATAAAGAAAAATAAAAAATTGAGACTGAAAAATCAAGTAAATTTGCTGTGTGTAAGTTTTCCTTCTATACAGAAAACATTAAATTGATGTGGCATGGAGCACTGCAGTTTTCTGTACCAAGCTGTTTCACTGAAGGTTGTGGAGGAGGGCTGTATGCCAAGCACAAGTGCAGGCAGCAGAACAGTTTTGCAATGCCATGCCCTCGTCCCATAGACCTGCAGTGACATGGGCTCTAGTGCCTGGCTGGAGGGAGATCTGAGGATGTGACTTAATCCAATGAAAGCAGTAGATTTTGTTGCTGTTTCAAAAGATGCAATTGGGATTGCTTTTGAAGCAAGGATAACTTTTTACCTTATATGGAACAAATCAAATTATTGACAGCTCTTGATCTCAGCACTCCTAATTGCCTTATAATGAGCAGTCATTATGGTTCAGGTTAGCAATGCAGCAGCATTATATAAGAAATGTAACTTGTCAGTTGTCTGGAAAAAAGAAAGAGAAATATATATATAATATAACAGTAATTGTGGCCTAACCAAGGTCTCAGATGACATAACAGAAGTAGGTTTATATAATTCATTTTATGGTCGATAAGCCAGTCTTTTGAGCTGCGTATCAGAGACTTAATGCTTGTCTGTTTGTATCAGACCTTACAGCTTTTCCTTCAATACCTAAGTTGCTCATGCTTTGCTCTTGTTAAGCATGTTTTCAGCTTTGTGTATGGGCAGCAGGCAAAGACAGTCCTGGCAGCAATGTCCTCTGTTTATTGAAATGGCAAAATAACAAGAAAATCCAAACCTTTCTCTTACTGATTCTATAAACAGGTTGGGTGAGTGCTGCACTGGAGCTATTTGAAGCAATTGTGGGGTGAGTCTTTGGGATGCCCTCTGCAATTTTGTTGTCAAAACAGAGAAAAAAGTCTTTGAGTATGAGAATCTCTTCTTTACAACATGCACCAAATGAATTCAGTATTTTAAATCCATATCCATGGAAATACTCGTTAGTCCTCAGATGTTCAAACTGAGGCAGGTGTTCTGCTATGGATGGAGAATCTGAACACCTAAACCTTTATGTTTAGAATGCTCAGAAATTGCTCCAAGCACAGTAGCCTGACCACGGTCAGTGTTAGGCACTGGCAGAGTTATCATATGTTCGTGATTTTGGCAAAAGTCTTGCACATACACTGCGTGATTCCAGGCATCTCAGCTGAAGATTCTGTAAGTGTTGAGCAGGTCACCAGCTTTTTCTGTGTCCCTGTCCGTCATCCGCGTTGGGCGCATGGAGGTCTTGTAGTAATTAATCCATATCCCATTAAAGTTGTGCCTTTGCCATGACTGCAGCCCAACTCAGCATATCAGAAGCAGCTTGGAAGCAGTTTAGTGTGTACTTCAAATATTGTGTGAAAATGCTCGGATCATCTTGGTGCTAGTACCAATGAGATGTGTGTTTATGTAAGGAGGTAAAACTGTTCAAGATTGGGTGAAAGTTCCCTGGAATTATATAGCACACCCTGAAGAACAGCAGTATTAAGCTCCAGGTATCTCATTACTGTGGTTTGTTATTGGTATTTTGGTTTGTTTACTATTGGTTTTGTATGGGTGATTTTCTCAAGGTGTTTCTTGGGAGGATAATATTAAATTTGGAAGAACAAATGCCACAGTGAAGTAGGGAGACAAGTAATGTAACTTCAAGCCTCATAAAATAAGTAGACTTGGTGCAAACATTTCAAATCCTCTTCAGCTCATAAAATCAAGAATCAAAAGTAAGCTGAATTCATGGGGCTCTTCAGTGAAATGGAAAAGCTCAAACACAAGATAAAAGAGTATTTGAGACATGAAATCTAGGTACGTTGGGACTGGAAGTACTGTAATTCAGAGCTCTAACTGCACAGATGCATCCAAAAGAATTGGGAAGAATGAAGCAACATGTCCTTATGTGTTACTGAAGATAAAAGGGAGAACAATACTGTGATTAAGCAGCAGCAGAGAGCATTTTGTGTGACTGTTCAATATTGGAAAGGGGTTACTACGAAGTAACATTTAGGTCAGTGGAGCAAACTGCCTTGGGAGGGTGTGGAATCTGTTTGGCTAGACTAAATACACGTCTATTAAAGATGATAGAGGATAACCCATTTAGAGTTTGCTTCCAGCCCAAATGTTTTGCGTTATTTTTGTTCTCCTCAGGTACATCTCTTGGATTTTGGTCAGATTGGATTTTTCTTCCAGTTAATATATTAATTATTGCTGGCAAAAAGTCCCGCTGTGCTAAGAACAGCATATAGACTAGAAATATTATCAATATTACTTTACACGTTGTAACAGACGTAACATGCCAAATAATTATTACATAAATTCAGTAGTGTGGTATTGCTTATGAATAATCTATTGTATCTGTATTAAAATATCTTATGAATGTTTAGACTGTTTTAAAAATATTACTTAGCGTAAAACTTGTTATTTTTTCACAGAAATTTCTTTATATTTCAAAGATGGGAAATGTATAACATTTTAGAGAATAATATTATACAGAAAGTGGGACACACTCTGTGTGCCCCATGACCATACGAGCTGCGTCTCTTCTAAAAATACTCATCATAATCATAATTTCCGGGGGAGGGTTTATGTGACATACAGATCAGTAAGTTGATGTATGTGCATGTTGTATGTGTGTAAATGCATTCCTTTATGGAACAGTGTAGTAATCAACTGTTACTGTTACTGTAGTCAGTAGGATTTTTGATTGATCCCAGGTGCAGAAAACCTGATTTTTCCGTTTCAGGTTACATTTTTTTTTCATGACAGTTTACCGTTCAAAAGCAAGCTGTACTGTTATTAAAATTGGCGTATGGAGGAACACTCACTTTTATCACTAGAAAAAGTGTAATGTGTATGTAACCACCCACAGCAGGAAAAAATATTTCTTGTTGGGCTCAATCCAAGTTTCACTGACTTTTATGATATTTGGATCAAGCTTTCTAATCATGTTGCTGTAATGATCTGCAAACCCACTGGGGACTAAACTGCTCCATGCCAGGACTAGTCGTAATGAAGTGATACAAGAAACATTGGCATGTAGGTGCAGAAACACAGCTCTGTAGTTCAACTGATGCAGTTCTTTGATTTGTTAGAATGAAAAAAGAAGCTCCAACGCGAATGATTCTGTTTACTTATCACTTTTAAAGCCAATTTGAAAGTAATGGGGAACTGGAGTGTTGGTAAGTGATACTTAGAAAAGCAGTGAGAAGTGCTTTACCCTATCCTGAGGGCATGCAGCTGGGCAGGTGAAGTGTGCTGTGCTGGCCAGCCACTGGCCTTTCCCTGAGGTCTGTCAGTTCTTCTCATCTCCTGTTAAGCAGTCTTGATATATAGCTTGTTTTCTTTACATAAATATAATAAATAATAGCTTGTTTTCTTTACATTTTTATTTTTAATCATTTAAGCAGTTTTTGGTGGTCACAAAGGCTCTGGAACGGCACATAACAGTTTGGGAAGAATTAACCAAATTTTAATATATCTGTTCACATTTCCTGAATCAGAATCTGTGGTATTCATCTCTGGAAACAATGAAGTGGAATTTGAATAACTCTTTGGAGATGTAGAATTCATTAGGGGTCTTTTTTGTCCTTTTTTTCTTTAACTCATCTTGTTTCTTAGTCTTTAATTGTGTCTGAGTTTCTGAACGATTGCTATTGTTTGTTCTGCCTTTTTTCCTTTCTTTCTTTCTTCCCCTCCCCCCCCCCCCCCCCCCCCCCCCCCATGAGAGGCATTTAACTTGATTTCTTATGTTTCTTAGTGGTGGCATTATGTTTTCCTGGCAGAAACACTTCTGCTGTTTAACATGTTGACAGTGCTGTCTGAAAGTATTTTTGGTTCCATGCTCTTTCTTGGATGCTCTCCTAGGGCAGTTTTTCTTCAGTTGGACTTTCCACAGTCAGTGTGGCCTCTTACCATTTTCCTGTTTTCTGTTAATTTTTGAGCAGAAGCCCTAGCATAGAATGAAACTTGGAGGTTTTAAGGGGACAAGTCCTGGTGAAATTGCCACCTTGCAGTCTTTAGTCTTTTGAGTGCAGTTGCATTAAACTTCCGCTGAACACAGCAGAGAGAGCAAAGACAGCTTAAAGCCAGATTTTCAGTGGGTTTCAATTTGATTTGGCCACTTGACTCTTGAACACAGACTTGAATAAACTCAGAGGAGGCTCTGTTCATGTGCATTGCCATTTGTATTTCAAAGGTAAATAATTTTCTAATTTAAAATATATTGTTTTTAGTGACATTTGGGGGGATGTGAAAGTGGTTTTGTTGTCTTGGCCATTACAAAAGAATATCAGAGTGGTACCTTGACCACAACATTATCGAGTCTTGAAAATTCAGGGTAGAATCTGTATATCTTCCTTAAAGTAATGAGTCTACCGTCAAGTACCACATGATCATTATTTAGAGCTCTTAAGTCTGGGAGGGTTCCTGTTGAGTTTGCTAGTTCAGTTTGCACAGTAATGATACAGAATTTTAAATTTTCCATCATGCCTTTTCTTCATCTCTTCATCTATGCTGCAGATCTTGGATAATGGACAGGTATTGCCTTCACATGGCGCTGTAAAGGTTGAAGATGACACTCTGCCCACGAATGATCACTGCTAACTAGCTAACCATTCTACTTGTTGAAAGAGTTTTGGAAGTGATCTGTTTCTTACTGCAGGCATAGCCATCTGGGTTGGCTTCAGTGACTGTTGAAGGTCAGTGGAGTGCTCACACTGACTGAAATAGTGAGCATGAGCCTTCAGTCGGCCAGGAGAAAATGGGGACAGGACCACTTTCAGCTTCTACAACTAGAGGAAGAAGAGGTCTACTGTCATAGGTCCCAGTTTTCCTTAAAAAATAAAAGAACAAAAGCGTAGATCCAGTAGTTTTCCTTTAAATGAGACATGCTGCAATAGATCAGATAGCTACAAGCTTCTATATTTTGTGTTTTCCTACATGATGCTCTGCAGAATTGGCTGAAATCCATAAGCAAAAACATGCGAGAACCTGTTGCATTACTGTACTTGCAGGAGTTTCCCACTCTCCTCCAAAAAATAACATTTTATCTGAGATAGTTCTCCAAGTTGTTGCCTATATTTTTGAGAGCTGCAGTGTCCTCAGAGAGGACTGCATCAAGATCATTGGTGGTTATTTCTAGGTCCTCGATTTTCGGCCTCCTGCCGTTTTAATCCTAAACCTTAAAGCTTCCTGTCCATGGAAACCATAGTAGCTTGGAGTAGGTCCAGCCTACCAGTAATATGTACTGTATTCCTTGTAAGGAAATCAGATAATTCAAGGTGGGCAAGGACCACAGCTCTAGGCATTGTCAGACTAAAGGCAGGTGAGCCCTTTTTCCAGGCTGCAAGCTATATATGAATGCCCTGCCAGATCCTTCATGAATCGTAGTTTCCTCAAGGGCACGTTAAAGTCACTGCCTGTTCTCTTACAAAGATTATAGATGACAGCATTAAAATCTTAAATCACTTGGGTGACTGTGAACAGTAGAACGTACCACATAGCACTCCTGGAAAATATCTTTTCAGACAGCTCCTGAAAGCAGATCCACGTGATAATTCCTTGAAAATACATCTTAGGTCAGCTGTACTTTTCATCATCATGGTGAATGTGGTTCTTTCTTTAAGTATGATCCCAGGCACTTGGTTTGGTGTGGTTTTTCCTGTCAGGGTGGGAAAAGCACACTCAGCCTGTCTCTCCCTTCCTGCCCAGAACACTGCAGCAGGTGTAGGACTTTTCACTCCAGGCAGATGAGGACTGTGCCTGTTACACAGACTTGTGCTGACATCATAACTGTCTTGACCAAAGGTGTAAAGAGGCTTATTCCTTGATGTGATCCCCTGACTGACACAGAAGCTCTCACTGTGGATACACTTACAACAAGTCTCTACTTTTATGGATACACTTTTTACCTGCTGGATAAGGGAAGAGGAACCTTAGGAAAAAACTATGCTAGCAAATAATACAATTTTGCTAGTACGAATGAAGCCTATGCAGGGGACACACTGTCAGTACAGTTTGCTAGGACAGCTGCAACAGTAGAGACATCCTATTCCGGACACAGCCTTGTCTTCTGTTCCAGTTTGCCGTGCATGATTTATCTTTCTTTCACCTCTCCAGTTCCCTAGACACTTCTCTGCATAAAAAGAAATTAAAACACAATACATACGAGTCTGCTCTGTATTGGAGTCTTGACCTTTAATATATCAGGTTTTCATATTGCAGCTTTGCCAGCAAATAGGCTGTCCTACAAGAGCTGAGGTTGCTGTAGTGATCTGTAGAGGTCCCACCTCAGCCATGCTTCAGCTTTATTTGCTACAAACTCTCAGGCTGCCTGGAATGCCTTTGAAAGGAGATGAGGTTTTCAGATTGCCTGGGAGATCATAACCAGGAGCTTCAGCAAACCAATGAGGAGAAAAACCTCTATCATCAAAAATCTGAGAAAGCAGCCTGACAACCCCGGTATCATAAGGATTGCTTAATGCTTTGTCCTGCTATATGAGTTGAATTTTTATCATATTAATAATTTTTGGTGTTTCCTTCTCTCCCCCAGTGCTGTCATTACGTTTTCCTTTTGTTAGTAAAGAAAGGAATGAAAAGGTCTGCCTCTGGCTCTGTGATCTTGTGGCTGCGCTCCCGCTGAGCAGACTGGCGTGTCACTGATGGCAGGCTCGCAGTTAGGCTCCCTGAATCAATAAACCATCTTAGTTGGTGAGCATATCAGATGTGAGTTTTAAAAGTCCACAGTCAAATTTACAATACCACAGAAGCCAAAACCTGATGTAATTTTTAAAAAGCACCTGAATCTTTAAGAGGCTCTGTTTTTCACTCATAAAACAGCCAGCATTACCTTCTGACTGGCACCCTGTTTGGTAGGGTTTTAGTCTCCCGTTTCTCTCTGCAGCTATTGGAGATCATTGTTTTTTCTCTCCAAGAGACAGACAACTGTGTCTTTTAAGAAACAAAACAATTGTGTCAACAGATGGGAGAGAAAGTGCTGTGTCTGAAATAGGAATAAACCATGTTAAAAATAGGTAGTCTTGCCAGAACTGTTTCTTGAGCCAATGTGGAAATCCTTCTTTCCCATACTAGCATGCTATCAAAACTACTAAAACCATGCTAGAAAAACTGCCAAATTAGTCTATAAAACATTGGTAGAATAATAACGACCTTTTTCCTGTGTAGTTCTAACAGTCAAACTAGCAAAGGAGAGTGACTGGCAGAGTTGTACTGCCAAGGGAGAGCTCCGAACAATACCTTTCATTGACCCCTGGCCAGCAGCAACTAAAACACAGCTCTGGTAGTTGTGGACATAGATTTTAATGAGGTGACCCTCTGTGCTCCCCAGCTGTACTAGAACAACTGTGTAATGAGGAACTAGGGGGGTGTCAGAGGCTTTCCCTTTCTTAGACGCGTAGTTTTGCTCCTAGGTGTGGAGGGAAATAATTTTCCTGTCCCACCAACTGTCTGGGGAGAATCCATGGCAGTTTTGTTAACAAGAAAACTCCTGCCCTCCCCAAAATAGGAAAGCAGGATGAACTGTTCTTAAACATGGTTGCTACTGGCAGAATTACAGCTGCAGTTTAGACATTGCATTTTTGCTTTCCATCTGTTGTCTCGCTTATTTTTTCAGTCTCTCTCCTTGCTTTCAGTTGTTTTCTCTATGTCTCAGTTTATGCAGTTTTCAAGGCTGGCTGTCCATTTCAGCATTATCGCCGTCCTAATGGTTGTAAGAGGAGCAGAGGAGCTCTTCACTAAATGATTATTTATTTATTTATTTATTCCACAATGCTTTTCTGCTTTGTTTGTTTGGGTTTTGTTTGTGCTTTATGCTCTATGTTGTGTCATCTCAAAAGAGAGACGTTTGCATAATGTGTCTTTTGCTGTGGTGGTTTAATTCCTGAAAACTTCTGTTCTGTATACGGCTCACGGTACCCTTGGGGTAAGGATAGATTGTAACCTCAAACAGAGAATGGATTGGATTTCTGACCCACTCCAAGCCCTTCCAGTGGAGTCTGGGGTCTGCGTTCCTCCAGTCTTCCATCCAGGGATACAGGAGAAAACAGCCTTGGACAGCTAAGCATGATTTCAGGCAACCCTGTGGCACTGACCACTGAGAGAGGATGAAACAGGAAGGTACCAGAGGCCCTTCCATCTGAGCAGGAGGGCAGCAGCAGTTGAGCAGTACAGCCTGTGACCAAATACATCTTCCTCGTGAACTGATACAGCCCCCCTGCTTGCAACAGGCTTTTCTTTCCCCCCAGTTGTCTGCAGTTGAGGAATGCTCCTGGGGATCCGTGCTTGCCCTGAAGTTGTCTCTTTTAGATTACTGTTTCTTGCTGAGATTAAAGAAAATTTAAAGGAAAAGACTTTAGAGACTGCCCAATTACTTTATTGCATCTAGGAGAGACCACATTCCTTATCATATTGTGCGGTCATTTTTCTTACTCTTTCCTCATTGCCTTGTGAGGCAAACGGAAGTAGAGAAATTAAATGCCCATGACTTTTCCCTGTTCTGGTGGATAAGGAAACTGCCAGTTCTATGTGAAAACACTACAAGAGGCTTATCAGCAGTTGTGGATGCATGGGATTTCCTTATGGTAGCTTGTTACCTCATCTTTTCTGCATCACCTCCTCCTGCCTCTGTGCTTCCCTGTAATGAGTGGGTAGCATGCACGTTTATCTCTGCTCAAGGATGTGTCCCACATGGTTGGGGTTCTTTTTTTTTTTTTCTTTTTGGTTGGTTTGTTTGTTTTGTGTTTGTTTGTTTGTTTTTAAATTTGTTTTGCTTAATCAACCTATGGATGAGTTAAAACGACTGGTACGTGTGTGAGTGAATTCAACCTTCTTCCAGCACGAGGAGCTCCAAGGAAATCAGGGGAAGTTTATGCTACATCCTGAGTCTGTGGAAAAAAATAAAAAACATTCGGAAGGATGCATGCCACCTATTCACTTTTGACTTGAGCACATGCCTTGCTTTGCTTAGCTGGCTTTACTGCTTAGAGGAGGAATTAAGCATATGCCTAAATGACTTGCTCAGCTGTGACTGAGGTTGCGTAATTTGTCTGCTCATTTTCCTGGAGCTTTCCTATTGAATTCAGGAATCAGGCCATGGCAACGGAGAGGTGATGCAGTTGTAATTGGCAGGATATGCCAATTAGAACTTATTTTTTTGGTATTGTAAAGTGAGGTTCTGTTTTTTCATTACAGGCAGTTTCAAATTATGCTCTTGAATTCTGGTCAAGTCAATATTGTTTCATGGCAAAAGTACAGCAAAATATTTTTGCTTTAGCTATAGGAATATACAAATTTGATCCCTCAAGGCTTTCCTATACCTGCAACCAGGTTAACTGCTATTGCACTGCCTCATTTTTCAGACCATTTTGTTCTTGTTGGACACCAAAATCATTAGAAAACATTCACTGGCAGTATTTAATGGCATATTAAAAAAAAAAAACAGCACAAAAGAACAGACATTTGTGATGCAGCACTAATCTATTAGTCATTTGTTTAATTCTACTGCTCCACACGTACAGGAGAATAAAATAGAAGTGATTAAAATAAAAGTGATTAAAAAAAATCCTCATAATAAGGCTTTTTTTTATTTTATTTTTTTTCCTGTAACCAGCTCATTTTCTGAGAGCCCATGGTGATAGCAGAAGGTGAAAAATTGCAAACAAAATTAAGGAAAAGTTCAAGTTAGCTGTGGAGCCAGAAGTGTGATTCAGGAGCTGAAAATATCTCTGCGCTTCATGCATCAAACTCAAACACTGTGCTCTGACAACGCCCTCTGGATCAGAAACGGAGTTTGAGGTCATTCCTCCTCCAGCCTGCCATGTATGGATAGGGCCCACGCTCATGACAAATTACTGTCTTGCTGGGCACACACTGAGAGTGTGGTGACATCAGTGCAGAGGGATCTTGCCTCACAGCAGAGGACCGAGTTATTCTCTTCTTCCTCCGTTAGACCTGGAGGAACAGTGTGGAGGCACTGAGAATGAGGACATTCCTCATGAGGACATTCCTTCTCTAGATGTGGAAGGAACAAGGGATAGAGAGCACCCACCTCCTTGTAAAGAAGTCATATGGCATCCAGAAGAACTGCTAGCAAAGATTCTACTCAGAGGTCCATTGATGGCCAGTTCCAATTCCTAGGATAAACGTACAGCTGCCAGTGATGGTGCTTCACTGTGGATGCAAACCCAAATAGAGTGTAGTGCATCCTTTGTTGTATGAGCTGTCTTTGCATCTGGGAGTGCTGTATCAGAGAGCGATCTGTATATACCAGTATGCCTAGGATATAGTCTGTGTTCTGAATTAACACTGGCCTTGCTGAGGTCTTAAATTTATTTTTGTAGAGTGTGATGCTTAGATTTCACACATAACAACAACGAAAACTCTGAAAGCAGACCCCAAGTCTTTAGAATTCACATAGTTTCTCTGCTGACAGATTTCTCTTGTTCCTACGCATCATACTTCCCTGGTGTCCTGCATGTCTGCTTAGTTGCCAGCTTTTCAGGTGCAAGTGAGCTTTCGCCCTCGGCACTTTTTCATCAAGGTACTTTTGGAGGAAGTTCCCTGTGGTGATATTGCTGAGGCCTATTTGGATTGCTTAGAGCATGAGATTTATCAGAAATCCTATCTTGGGCTCAACGGAGACCTGATGTTTTTGCCTTCCCTGCCCACTCTCAGAGGACCCCTAGAAGTACTTCATCTTTGTACCAGCTGCCTGGCCAAGCAGTGCTGTCGTTTTGGCAACAGCAGAGCAGACAAATGGATTGAGCAACATGTGTATGTGGACGCAGTGTCAGTTGTCAGCCTGACCATTGTCTAAAAGCATCAAGTCTGGTTAGATGAGGGCACTGATCTCAGCTGGCAGCATCTAAACTGCTATGTGTAGTGAGGTTATGGACCTATACTTAGGGGGATGTGCTCTTGCTAATTTAGCTCCTGGCTGAATTGGGAAAAAAAAGAGTAACCCAAAATCATAGTTCCAGTGCTAGCAGCAAAATATGATCCTGCACATCATGGGTTCTGGGAATGAAGGAAGTAATTTAGAGAAGTTCCAAACACTACATATAACACTGCCAAAGAAATCAGTTGCTTGATTTTAATAGAGTGAATTGCCTATGTGTAAATAAACAAAGTTCATAGGTGATATTCCAAAAGTCATTTGGGATAATGTATCTTTTAGGTAAATTTTGTTCTGATTGCTGGCTTTCAGGAGGGGCTGAGAGACGATGGAAACAGCATATACATGTGTTAGCATGCATGACTATTTTTATTTACATAATATGTATACATATGCATGCACACATACACACGTATAAATTCACAGGCATATAAATTTCAGCAAATGAAAAATGTCGCAGAGATTTCTTGGTGCTCTTTGTGTCTGGATCTGCAGCGTGGTGCTAGCATGCAGGAACAAAAATACCAAAATGAAGAAAAGCTGTGAAGAAACAAAATTTTAATAGACTGTCATAATCCTATTGCAAATAATAATAATGATAATAATAATAATATATACATCCCTTTAAATTTGGAGGTAGTTCAAGATTTAATCCATAAATTTCAGCAAACTGCTTGTAGTTGCCAGAGCTGCCAGAATGACCTGGAATTAAGAGGGTAAAGGTAGACACCGTATTCTAATTCATCTACTCACAGGTGATTTATGTGAACACGTAAAGTGAGAATACCAGTATAGTAATGGGAACAATTTTCTTTCACTTTTTCCAGATTTGATTGCATGTAAGTATGGTTGCATTTGATCAGGATGTGAACGTCATTTCTTAGGCGGTTGTGTTTTGCCACTGATTCTATGTAGTTAATAGAAAGCATGACATGGCTTTTACCTTTCTCAAGTAGGGAGACATTTTTACTTCCAGTCTTAGCTGCTGTAGCTATCAAATTGTGTGTTTAATGAATTCTGCTTTGTAACTGTAAAATATTGCCTGTTCTGAGAATAAGTACTGAGGTGGAGATTGATGTCTGTCTGGAGCTTAATCCATCACAGTGACAGCCAAGCAAATTTTAGACTTCTTACTCCTCCCATTAAGGACTGTAATCTCTGGACTTTGTGTTTGAAAAGGAGAAAGAGGGCAAAGAGAGCATTAGAAAGTCCACATGGACTGTTTCACATACCTAAAGGGGAATTGAACCCATGTAAATATGTGGGAGATTTTTGTATTGCCTTATTGCTGTGAGTTACAAGGCATGAGTTAGAGCTCCGGGGTGGCGAGCTACTAAAGTGTACATATTTTTCTACCCAAGTTGTGTGGATCTTCTTTGATTTGAACTACCTTATGCCATCTGGGAACCTGGCTGCAACTTAAATGGTGTCTGGCTTTCTTATAGACCCGATCAAACTGAGTCATTAGATGAATTCTCTTCCAATGATAAGATACAGTCTGCTGGAATGATACCTGTTGTAAGCAAGTTAAGGAGTAACACAGGCAAGGCTTTATTTGCCCTTTGTACTCTTGAGACAATTTTACCCATTTATTGTGCTATTTCAAAGCCTTAGATTAATTAGCAGCAAAATAAATATTTGCCAGTTGTTTTCCTAAAATTTTAGTTTCTCATTAAAGTACACATGAGATTTCTGGTACTTTTTTTCTTTTTTTTAATCTTGTGAAGTGCACAGGAATCTTCCTCTAGTACCCTCTCAACTAATCTAGTAGAGACAGTGTAATGGATACATAAGAACTAATATAAAAGAGAGTTCTTGTTGATCAGTGAAATGTATTTACCTTTATGGTCAGATGATAACAATGCCTACTGCTGCATTTTAATTTTGCTGCTAAACATGTAGCTGTACAATCATAAGATAACTACTGAAACTGCCAAGGGAGAGTCTAGTACTCTTTTCAAAAGCAAAGGGTGAGAGTCATCATCAGGGTGCCTCCACTTTCGCGTTTTCAGGTCCTGTGTAAAGACTCATCCCTGAGAGTATAAGCTGGAAAAAGTCTTACTAGTCATGCCGTGTTTCTCATGCTCTCATTCCCCTTCTGATGTACTTGTTTAACTTACTTAGTCTCCATGGCTGGCAAACAACAGCAGTAGATTAAAACAGTCTTAACCAGATATGTCCAAATGCTAGCAAATGATGTGCAGTGGTTGTTGCATTGCTGACTTTCTTTGGTGGGTAGTTGTTAAAGGAATGTTTTCTTTCGCTTCCAAATAACTCAGTATTGCACAAGTTTTTACTAACTTGATGATAAAAACAAATTAAAAGTTCTGGGTTTAGTATCACAACAAAGCCTCTGGAAGCTTTAGTTGGTCAGTAACATTCTGTTTGATGACACTTGCATTATCTGGGGTTGTTAAAGGCATTGTAGGTTATCTGTTCCCTCAGACTACATACTGCTTGCAAGCTCAAGCATTGCTGTAGGGTTGTTGACTTAGTAAGGATATGCAATAGTACTGATTAGACAAATTCATACTGTCCTTAAACAGATCTTGCTTTGAGTAATATTTAACCTAATTATAAGTAAAGAGTAAGCTTTTTAAATACTCAGAAACCGATCCAACCTTCACTGAAGTCAGTGGGAGTCTTTCACACTTGGATCAGATCCTGGTATATCTTTTGAGGAACACTGCTGAAGACAGCGAAGTCTACCACACCGGGAAATATGCTGGCTCCCATCGGTTAAAAGCTAATTTTGTAAATGACATATTTCCCTTGTGATTTTGTTGTCTTTTAATGAAATGCCCCTCTGCTCCCGCTTGGATTTACCATAAATGACCCCCTTGTCTTTGGGTTGGAGACTGCATAAACAGATTTGTAATGTATATTCATTAGAAACAACTTTGTGCAAGTGTAACCATTGTCATTAAAGCCAGTTAGGCCTCTCTGAAAGTGTAAGGTATGGGGCTGCATGCTTAGAGGCTGGAGGATATCTTTTTACTACCAAGAGAAGCAAACTGCAATTTGGAGCACCCCTAGGTTTTACTGAAGAATGGGCTAATAACAACTCATTGCTTCTTTATTGCTTTGCTTTCTTTTTTGACAGGAACTTTTCTCAGTCTAGTTGTAAAAATAGAGAGTGAAATACTGGCTCTGCTATAAACAGGGTTTTGCCCTTGAGTCCAGCCTTGCCCTGCTTTCACCCATAGATTAAAAGCATATTGGGCCCTGTCTGCCCGGAGATTGAAAAGTGGTTCCTGGCTCTGCATCCAGATTAATTTCCTAGAAAGCTGTATATTGATGTGATAAAGTGTTAGGGTCTGGAGCCAGAGCATATGTTATTTTATATACTCAGATGCCTATATAGACCACTGTTGACACTGCCAGTTAGTAACACATTATCATTTGATATTTGTTTTTGTTGCTGATAGCAAACATTACAGCAGAAAATGTAAGCATATGCCTTTTTTTTACTAACTCATTCCAGACCTTCCTCAACATTCACATTTTGGCACTGCTTCCTTCAGCTCACATCTGCACTCTGCTGATGATGGAAGCATGGAGTTATGAGGCTTCACCCATAGCACGTCGGTCAGTCTTTGCCAGTGTATGGGGCAGTGTGGGCAGGCCTTGTGCTCATAGAAATCTATAGAAGTTTGCTGCTTGCTTCTGCAGGGATACGATTAGGCCATGGCTATCAATCTATGTGTCTAGCTTGCTGAGTTGGGCATTTTCCTGTCAGAAGCCTCTGCCCAGAATGTTTGTAAGCCCTCGAGGAACAGGCAGCTCTCCTGCTGCGGTGACCCAGCTGCCCCATGAGGGTAGTCAGCCAGCAGCGTCATATCCATGCACCATGGAGCATGGCAGGGCAAAGGGCAGGAGAAAAGACGCATGAGATCTCCCTCTGGAAACCTGTGCCATCATGTCACTCTCCAGGATCTCCCTGAGGGTGCTTCTCTTTCCAGGAGCACATCCACCCTGGAGTGCCCACCGCATTGCTCATCCCTGGCACATAGCTTGCAGTAGCATTTCATGTACAGATTTTCAAGGACATAGGGAAGCCTGGAAGAAAGGACCCCAAGCAAAATGCGGGCTGTGGCTATCTGTGCTTCACAGCTGTTTGATTATGTGGTCCCTAGAAGATCACTGACGGTGTATTGTCCCAGTATTCATGAGGTAATCCCACTTTTAGAGCACAGTGCTAGGCAGCAAATAAGTGGCATGAGAGATACTTGCACTGCTCTGATTTAAAGACAGGAAAATATTTGTGTTTAATTAAAAATGCATCTTATTAAAAATACATGTTACAGCAACTCTTAAAGTTAAGTAGACTACCAAGGTACTACCATACTTTCTGTGCTTATTCTGCTTGGTGTGTTTGTATGTCTGAAAGTAAATCATTGTATATACCTTTTGATCTAGGTCTTGTAAGTCTAGTTTTCACTTCAGAATATTTTTAGTTGACATGCATTGTAGATAACTGCAAGGTGGAATCCCCAGAATTGATACTGATTTCTAGTGTCACATTGCTCCGAGGGAGAAATACCTAGGGAGTGAGAAGGGCTGCGTCTGAATCTCTGAAGTTCCTATTTGTATTATTGTAGCCAATGCCATAGCGAGATGACTTGACAAAAGTCCTTAAAAATCCTTCATGTTTGTTTTCTAAATAGGTGGAGGAGAGTGTGGACAGCCATATTTTCTGGAGTGGTGAACCAAATTGCCTTGACTGGAAACATTATTCACTTGCACCTTTGAACGCAGCAGACAGGTAGGAGAACAAGGAAAGGATGGGTTCAAATGAACTTGGGGAGCAGGCCTCAGTGAATTTTTTTTTGTTCTCAGATGGCTTCAACCAGAAGTCACTCACACTTAAATAGTAACTGATTACATGTCCTTTTGTCACCTCTTGCTGAAACCAGAGGCATCTCTCTTTCTGGAAAGGTTATGTTTTTATTAATTGAGAAGAGCTGTTTTTGCTTTGACCATATATGTGGTTTTCCACTTTCCCTTCTTTGTGCAGTTCTTGCTTCAACAGTCCAAGGAGCACACTTTTTGAAAGAAATAGGCAGAAAAATGTACTTGTCTAAAATAAAAGAAAAAATGGTGGATGAGGTTTTGATACCTGAAAGAGGTATTGTTGTGGTTTCTTTTCTTAAATTATTATTTAATTTTTAAATGGACTTGAATTATAATCTGGTGATTTGTTTTGATCATTTCACCATTTCAAGTGCACCATTGATGATACTGTTCAAGATTAAGGTTTCTTTTTTTCCTCTGGGTCTTGAACACATGGGTTCATGCAAACTACGGTTGTGAAAATGATGACAGCGTAGTATCACAATACCCAAGTTAGCTTACAGTTAGTGGATTTTCAGTAGCAGTTATCTATGACATCACAGACTACAGAGGCCAGTGTATGTTGTCAGGAAAAGGTCTGTGTTCGGCTGCTCATTGCAGCTCCATGTTTGAGTTGGCAGTCACAGGTTGGACGGGTTTCAGATAAACTTTGTCTCAGGGACCGTACTGTAAAAGACAGAGTTATTTTTTCGCAACACTGAGAATCTCCTCTTCTTTAATCTTCTGTGTACTGGCACATCCTTGGTGTTCAGAGAGTTATGTTAGGCTTCTGAATTTAACATGACTGACTTAAAATAGTGAAAAGCTAGGAAAATATTTCATCCTTCTCATTGGCCCTCTCTGTTTTACATTTTTTAGTATTTATCTGTAACCCTGAGAGCTAGACATGTACAGAAGACATCAGATGTTCTCATGCTATATGATGATCTCAGGAGAAGGTGTTTAAAGAAAATACATAGTGTATTTTGACATAAAACTCATTTTTTTCAGAACTGTAAATGGGATTGGACCTATATTTCATTCTGTATGAACTGAAGGAGAGAGTGGAGTGGGTTAAATTGAAATGGGCTTAAACCTTTTCTTAAACCTGGAACTGATCCCAAACATTCTGCAGTCCACCGTGGTGCTATATGGGATATTTCTTCTTTTGGATCCACATCAAAGTTGTGTCAATCTGCATCGCTCTATTTCCCCTCTGCAGTCTCTGAGAGCTGAGACATCTTCCCATGTAGCCTAGGATCAGAGCTGGATGAGAAGAGTGTTACCAGGGAACACGCTGGCAAAAGGAATTCATTGTCCTCACCTGTAGAATTTACAGTGAAAGTTCAGCAGGGAAACAAACTGTCCTGATGCACTCCTGTGCTCTGCTCCCTCTGCGGTTTGGGAAGCATTAGTAGTGTGTGAAATTTATAAGCAGGAGTTTTGGAATACTGCAGTATGAAAAACTAGCTATGTCCCAGCTCACTGGGCAAGATTTAAGTGGAAAACTGAGAACTTTGGTGCCCATCCTCTAAAATGGGCTTTGAGCATAAATTCTTCAGGTTTCATTAGTGTGTAACTTAATGGTACTTCTATGCTTTGGGCCCTTGTTGCTGTGGCTCTCTTGTAGGCTGAAAATTCCTCTTAGAATGTGTCAGCCTAGCAATGGTCTTTACTTTATCATTCCCTGGGACAGCTGAACTTTAGAATAGATGCTCTCAATTAACATAAGTCAGAGAAATGCTATTGTAACTGTAATACGTATCACTACCATGTGTGCTAAGGACATTAAAGCCAGCACTTAATACTGTAAGAGTAGTAAATATGCTGTGTGAGCTAATGAAAGGCTCACATTAAGAAACTGAAGCCTATATTGCCTGCTTTATGAGTGTGAACTTGCAGTTTGATCCTACTGCTAGATGCAGGGCGATAGGAAGGCACGTTTCCCCTGAAGACAGGAGCACGCAATGCTGCCAAACCAGCAGTCCTGGGTGCCCTGCAGGGCATGATTCTTGCAGCAGAGAGCGATTGCACAAGCTGTGATGTGCAGGACTAGCCACTCTATTTTGGCTGAGAAACCTTTGAGGATGTTGGTCCTGATTCCCTACTGTCTGAAACCTTTTGCTATTTATACCTGGGTAAAGTGAATGCCTGGCAAGCATAAAATGCCACTATGCTAGTGCTAAAGGAGCTGTTATCCACTTTACCCAAATATAAATGACTATGCAAAAGGTGAAGCAAGTTCAAGGTCTCTCTTTTTGTTATAGCATTACCCCTAGATCCTGCTGCTCGTGGCTGAGTGTGTGAACAGGAGGCTGTGCTTCAGTGGTGGTGGTTTGAGCTCAAGAAGCGCAAATGCAGTGAGAAAGAAGAACACTCATTTCATTTCCCCACTATTAGTCAGAGAGAAAAACATGTTTCTTCTTCCCCGTGTAGTGGGGCAACACATTTATTTGCTAGTTTTCTGACAGTCTGAGGTAGAAGAAAGATACTTGAGAACATCTGGCAAAAGCAGAAATGGACACTGTGACTTGCAGTCTCCCCGCGCTCAGTAGTGGGTAGTGTATTAACATGCCGTGCATTGGAAAGACAGAGTCCTTGAAATCCTCTGACACTGCAAGCTACTGCTTTTAAGCTAGAACAGAGACAGGTAAGGATACTGTGAAGGAGAAATTCAGCATTACATATTGTAAAACTGAATCCTTAAACAAAAAAAAAAATGGTACTTTTGGCAGTGTTTCATTTATTCTAAATAGAATCCATATATATTCATGGATATTTTGAATAGAATATAGTGTACTGCCATTTCTGCTATCTAAGCAAATATCTTGCTGGAGTAATTTAAAAACATATCTGTTTTGTAGCCAGCACTACACCAATTTAATAGTAATACTGACCTGTGTTAGAGATTCTGAGCCAGATTCTGACAGCTGTAAACCTGCTGAACACAATGAAGACATTCATGAGTTTACCTAGCGCGGGTAAGGGCATCAGCATCTGGCTCTTTCTGAGCAGAGCTGCTTGTGAATCATGTTCTGCCGTGCACACTGCTGTGGAAAGACCATTTTAAAAAGCAAGAGATGCAAATCATATGGAATAACAGGCATCATGAAGGATTCTTCCTCTATAATACCTAGATAAACCTCCATTTATGTGCCTATCCAGTTTCTTTAAATAACCCACTTTCTGTTGCAGATAGGATGTCATAATCTTATTAACATTGAACCACACCTGGTGGGATTGTTTTTATGTAACTTCTAGTACATGGATATACCTTTTCACATGCACATTTTCCTCTGTCTAAATATATCCTGAGATTACACATGCAAGGCCTATAGCTTCAATGCAGATACAGAGTGAAAAACCGCAGCTTTAAATTTGCTGATGACAAATATGCAGAATTAATTTAACAGGGGATGTAGTGTAGTAATGCTAAATTAAACATTTCAAAATGTAAATAAGAAACTTCTGTGTTATGTAGGTCTTGAAATGTAATCTTGTGAACCTTGCTTCTTGTCGCTGTGCTCTTATCAGAAATTTGAAGAACTTAAGTTTTTGAAAAGATACACGTTATCCACTGCAGTGGGCAAATCTGTGTTAGAGGATTTTTTTGGTCATAGATATTTTGCTAAGTTTCCAAGGCTGCAAAGTTTTAGCCAGCTGGAAATCTCAGAACTATGCTAGCAGTTATCTCCAGATGGCTGCACTCCATTTTGTACCAAGCCTTCAGCATCTCAGTGGCCGCATGTTCAGAATTATGAAGCAGACTATTCCAGTTGTATTTGCCAGAAAACATTCAGAGCACTGTATGATAAGCTGTGACATGTAGTATAACTTGAAGAAGACATGAGGGATAAAGTGTGGGGAGAGAAGAGGAAAAAAGGAAAGAGTAGAACAGGAGAGGAAGACACAGCAAGAGAAGTTTGTCTGTGTAATGAATTTGGTCTGACTGGCAAATACAATCTGACTTGTGAATTTAATTGAATTTGATCCAAGAAAGACACAGCTGAGTAATCTGCAGGAGGAAATCTTTTCCTAGAAGTTTGCAACTCCAAACTGTATAAATTCTTCTACTGATCGTAAAATGCTTGTGTACCACTAAACCTGTGTAATTGGACACTTTTGAAGAAAAAGCGGTGTGTTGAGATATTCAACTGAAGAATAACAAAAAAAAAGTCATTGACTGTTGAATATTGGAAGAAGAAAAACTATATAATTTCAAGTTGCCCAATGAAACACGAGTGATAAGGACAGTTAATCATTTCTGGTGCAGCTGTTTCCTGACATTTCTGCAAAATGTTGTGGAAAAATTAATGAAGGTTCATTCAGTAATGGTTTCAAGCTTGGCTAGTGGAAAATATGACATTATTTCCATCATCAATTAAAAGCAAGCAGTGCTTTTTTTTTTTTTTTTTTTTTTTTTCCTGTAGGGGAAGTGGTATGCAGTTTGTACTGCACAGGAAATTGTAGACTTGAGAACAGCTGTGTGATAACAACAGGTATGCCGAGAATATGAAGAAGAGCCTGGGCCCATTTTACCACACGTGCTTCAGTGCAGTAGAGCTCTCTCTGCTAGATACTGGAAAAGACAGCTTGCATAGCATGACAATATCTCTCTAGCATGTGGGGTATTCCTTCAGACATCTGGCTGAAAATAAATGTCCTTCATCCCACTTCAGTGAAAAAGGATGTATCGGTAGCATTTTCATTGTGACTGTATTTTGTTACTACAGTGTTCTGAAGGTGCAACTCATTTTGGTGTAGAGGCGGGGTTTTTTTAACCCATCTCAGTAATTTCGCTTCAGCATGTATCATTTTTGCAGTCATGAAGCACATCTTAGTGAGTACGTGTAGTTGCTGTGCTCCTTCTGTGCAGAGCAGCAGTAAACCTGATGTAGCAGGCTGGCCGTTTTGCAATTTGGAGCAGTGAGGAACGTGTGGGACTCATGTGCAGTATAGACAAGGGACTGTACAAGCGTGTGAACTCAGTGTGTAGTGTTGCATACAGCCAAGAAAGCATGCAGTTTAGAAACATGAGTGTGGCCTGAGGGCACATTCACAACACAGATCAGCATAGCTGAAGGTCACTGTAGCAGCTGAGCAGTGGCCTGTGTCCATTCCCTCACCTCACAGCCTGCAGTGGCAGGCAGGCAGCTGCTTCTGCCCCAAGCTCGTGATGTCCTGGCTCCTCCACATAGCTCAGTGTTGGGGTTGCTGGATCACTCTTCTGTTGGATAGCCTGCATAGGCCAGAAGGTAGTTGGGAATGAAGCAAGATACGCTGTTGTAAGTTGTGAAGATGAATCCAGGATTTCCACTTGAATTCACTTTTTTTCCTTCTCCCAAAGGGATCCATGTTTTATCTGGGGTTAAAAATGCATTGGTGTGAAAATACAGGGCTTGTGTGGAATTATTGTAAATCACTTTAGAAGTTTAGGTGAATGACTAGGGACTAGGTACCTCTTTCTGGACCACCTGCTCTAACAGATCTTTTCTTCCTTTGACTTGCTGAGATACTTTCAGCCCAGCCATAAATATGATCTCTAGCCTGTTTACACAATATGACGATTCATGCTAAAGTGATTGATAGAAAATACATTATAGTGAATGGTTTATCCTTTTCTAATATCCCTCTGTAAAGAAGATTCTTACCCAGTGCTCCTGATGCAAATTTAGAAGACCCTTAGCAAGTTCACTAAAGATGTTTGTCTTTCTCCTTGCTGTCTATGGAGTGTGTAGTCCTGACTGACTGATTTAGGCCACTGTAAAACAACAGCGATGGAGTTGCATCCATGATTTAGGTGTACTCATATAATAACGTAAAAGTCAGGTGCAGGTTCCCTGTCTTTGGTGCAGTCAAGTTCTAAGGAGCTTTGTTTAAGGCTTTCCCACGCCTGCAATCCCTTGTGCTAGTGAAAATTTTGCTGAAGTCAGTGGCAGCTTTACCAGTATCAAAACATTAAGGACAGCTTATTCATGAGAGCCTGCATTTAATCTTGATTTGGGACATTAAGAGATCAGACCTTCAAGCATTCCTCCTCCACATGCTTGTCTGTAATTAGGTGAGTACTGTGGCTGCAAGTCAATACTATGTTGTACTTGCAGTGACACTGCTTGTGCACTTTGGTATTTGCATGGGAGGAAGGGAAAGATGAGGGTTCCAGTCCATCAATATATCTTATGGGGGCACAGCAGATAAGAGCTGCTTTTAAACTTCTCAGCATGAGGGCTGTGCCTACAGCTATGGAGGAACTTCCCATAAAAGCAGGTTATCAATTGAAAGAGGAATTTCCATAAGAACAAGTTTTCCACTGCAAAATTTCTGTATTGCTGATTTTTATTTTTTGCTTTTGTTTTCTCATGGAAATCTCTGAATGAACTACTTCCATTTAAGTCACCTTCACCCATGAAGAAGATACTAGATTAGCTGAATTGTGCTAACGTGGTTTCAGCTGTCATTAAGTTGCATCTGTCTATTACTTCTTCTCATCTCATGGCAAATGGCAATACAGAAACTTAATGCTTTAAAAGTTCCTATTGGCAGGTGACCTATCACAGGCCCACATGTCCCACTGTACACTGGAGTCACCCTGGTGAAAACATCTACTCACTACTAATAAAGCAACGTCTTGATGAAACAGGCTGAAAAATTGAGTCTGCAGTCCCTGGGACTTGCACTGCCTGCCTGTGAGCTTGTATCTTTGCTGCTCAACGTCAGTCTCCCAAATTTTTCTATATTTTTAACCAGTTATTTAAAATGTCTACAGTGGTTGTAAAACTCTCGGATCCATTTGAGATTAATGGGGAATGAAAAGTAAGTACATTCAAGTAACTGTAAAATTGGCTAAGGTCACACGATCAAAGTGCTTGAAGGACACCTACACGACTCTTGCTTTATTGCTCTATCTTTCCCTACAGAAGGCAGCTGGATAATAGCTAGGACGTTACTGGAGATGACTGGACACCTGGTGCTGAGCGTGTGGGAAGGGAGGGGAATGCTGCTGACACCAAGGTGTTCATTGAATCACACAGTGACCTCTTATGGATGAAAGTTAAAATAATAAATGCATATATCACAAGTATTACTTTTACTTTTTAAAGTAACCCTTTGAACAGTTCATCAAGGTTTGTAATAGATGCTGTATTCTCCTTATGGTACCGTATCTCCAGACTTATTAAATTTTTTCTTGCTGTCCCTCATTGGTTCTTCATCCTACTTTTTATATAGACATGCTGCCAATCCTACTGAAAGCACCAAACCTTTTGACTGTATTGCACAGTGACAATCTTGCAGATTTACTGATCGTGGCAGGTGGCGTGCACAGAACACTAACTCCTGCTGTCCTCAAAGATAGTGTGTCCCACAGAAGGAAAGCATGCTGCGTGACAGCTACTGCATGGGAGGAAGCTCTCTGTCTACGTGAGACTGGAGGCTGGCAGAGGTTTCTCCTCCTCATGTACACAGGAAACAGCATGGCAGATGTCTGACTTTCCTTCAGGTGGTCTCCCCTGTGCTTCTCAGAAATACATTGGAGTTGTGGTTAAACATTAGTCTAACCTTTTGCTTGCACAGGGACCAAAGAGAAGCTAAGTAACTTTAAACCATTAGCTCAGTTTTAAGGATCTCTTCCGTGGGATGAAGGGCAGTTGACTCTTAATCATGTTATATCTTCCAAATGAATGACTCAGAACAAAAGTCCCATGCTACCCCTTCCCCCAGCAAAGCATGGTGCCAGTGCAGCTAATGAAATGAGAAGTGCAAGAGACCTCCTTAGCCCCTTATTCTGCATTTTTCATAGGATTCATTTTGTTTCTCTTACCTTCTCACTCTATGGTTTTACCACTGTAATTTTAACTAGGTGGCCTGAATCAGATTTCTGAGTGTCAGCCACCAGCAGCCCTGTTCTCACCTGAGGTTGCTGGGTAGCATCTGCAGCCCTGAGCCCTTCTGCTTCCCCCTGCTCAGCTGCCCCAGGCAGCTGGAGACAAAGGAGACAGGCCTGAATTGAAAGAAGTTGTTCCATACAGTCTGGCCACTTATTTAAATATGTAAAAAAAATGCCTTTGGCGGATAACTGTATAATTCTTCAGCATTCAAGGGAAAGTCAAACACACTTTCCGTACTAACAGCTAAGATTTAACTGAAGCTGAAAAGCTGAACACTGTTTCAAAGATAGATGATATAATGTGACAACACCATTTCTACCTACCCCCTCACTGGGGGAAAAAAAAAAACAAAACTTGTCTTACTTTTCACCCTTTGTGTAAGGTAAAATGTTCTTCAGTGGTAACTGAAGCTGGAGTTTTCATTCACCTGTTAGAATTTAAAGACTATGTGAAAGAATGATCATAGAAGTTAATCAGACCATTCAATTATTTAAATTATAGTAATAAAAAAAGCGTTTAGCAAAACCTACGTTGGCAACAATCAGTTGTATTTCATGATTGCATTGTGAAAGCTACAAATGTCCTCAGTTCTAAATTTAAGATAGACAGAAATTGTTCTGTTTAGCATGTGCTAAAATTATCCAGCATACAAATACTTAGGGGAAGTGTAAAAATTAAATCCCGCTTTTTAAAAGGGCAGCTTAAAGAGGAAAGAATGCAGATGTAGCAGTATTAAATAAGTGCCATCTCAGTAAAAATTTTACCAAACACAGGGAAGAGTCATACACTTCATGTCCTTGTTATAAGATTCTCGGAGAAAACACTCCCACTCAGATAGAAATTCATTGTAAACAGCTCTCTTGCTGTTGTGGTTGGTGTACTTTTGAGGATGCAGTAGCTCTTAGAAGGAGCGGGGTGCGTTGTGTAATACTGTGACCTTATGTTGCATAGACACTTCCAGTTTTGGAATGTGAAATGTCTGAAACTGGGAGTGGGCGGACAAGAGGTGGAGCCAGCCAGGAGCCTGGGTGGCTGTGTTTCTGAGAAACTCTTCTGCTGGTGAGTGCTGTTGATCTGCCGCATGTATGGCCAAAGCTCCGAATACTGCTGTATTGAACCACTAAACAAAATCAAGTTGCAAACTGACACGAAGCTATGGGTGATATTTTGGAAGCTGAGCTTTTAAAACTTAGTCGAAAACAAAGCTGAATTCTTTCAGTCCTGAAACCACAGCCTTTCAAAATGCGTCAGAGACTCTTGATGCTGCAGCAAGGTCAGCTTCTCTCCCCCCACACCTGTGAGTCAGGACAACTCTATTAAAGGAAGCTTTTATTGGAAGTTGTCAATAGAGAGGTAGACAACATGCTGATGTTGAGGTCTCAGTGGAAAAGCATTTGGATCCAGTACCTACATAGATGGTCACCAACAGGAAGAAGAATACTATTCTGGAAAACAGAGGGACACTGAGGAAAGACTAGTGTTTAAGCAGAGGTAGGTTCGTCTCATTTCACCTTCTCTCTAATTAAAGCTAGGATTCAGAGTCCACACATGCTGGTGTTGTGTCCATTTCTCATGGGGAACAAAGGCTAAATCTCCTGTGGGCTAGGTGTCCTCAGTGCTTACCTACCGTGCCTTCTGTACCTACATGTTGTGCTGAAAGTTACAGGAAAATAATCTTAGAGCAGCTTGGCTGACTGTAGAGAGAAAAAAAAGAACAGGAAGGATTAGACAAAATATTGGTGAGAATTTCAGGAGCACGAGCTTGATTTTCAGGTAGTATAGTCCTGACACTTTTCGAAGTTGGAACTTCCTATTGTTCAATCACGCACTATTTCCTTTGCTATAGATCCGGACCTGCTCATGAGTGAGTCAACCGTAATGGGGCTTAAAAATGTCAGTGAACAATGTTGTCCCATTTATTTTAATTATCCTATAAGTTTTTCCTTGTTGTTTGTTATTGCTTCTATTAGCTGGACTGCTCTAGCAGAGTGCTAGCATAGGTAAAGAACCTGTAAAATGCATTGTTGTAATAACTGGGACCTCTGGTTCTAGATATGATCTCCTTTTAATGCTGGTGGGTGTTCCCTGCTTACAATTCCACCAAAGAAAAAATATCTTGCAACACTGAAAAAGAACACATCTAGAACTAATTTATAGTGCCAGTAATTTTATTGCTTCCATGTGAGATTGCTAGCAGAAGGAAAGAGATCCAGCTGCAGTTATTTTATTCATGACCTGTCAGAAAAATAGGTTTTGGTTTCCAGTCTTGATGAGCACCTTGGGTGAAAGGCAGAGCATGGTCCTGGCTGTGCAAAGAGCTGACCTCCTCAAACCCCCAGCACAGTTGGTAGAGCTGAATTTGAGCAGTTTTCCTGAGAGTATCCCACGTGGAGTTTTCCAGTGTCTTGAGGGCTTGCATTATGCTGCTTTGATCCACTTTTCCATTTCACTAATGGAATAATTCTGTTAACTTTCCCACAAGCTGATTCAAGCTCTGTTGTGTTTTTTTTGTTTTTTTGTTTTTTTTTTAAGTTACTGTTCTTTGCACCTTTAAATTTTTCTTTAGGTTTTTGAATCTGTGTGTGTTGCATATTATGAACAGCCCCAGAAATGCCTTTTTATCTGGAAATGTAAATAACCTCATATCTGAAAAAGTATAAACCAACTAGGTGGTGTCCCTGCCTGCCAAACATTCTTTAGCAAACACTCAGGCAAAGAGTCCTCTCTGTGCAGGTACAGCTGAGCCTATATGTGAATGTATTCATGTGTGGAGTATGAGTTTGAGTGAATAAGCTGCTTTTGCAGGCTTACTAAGGCAGGTATCTGCTTGATGTGACATTTATGTTTCCCATTCAGAATGCATTCAGTCAAAAGATGGTAGGAAAGCAAAAGAAACAGAAATACACATTCCTTAAGTATAAAACAATAGTTTATCTGTATATATAATGACCAGAGAAGGAAGTGAAAAAGCAGACCCAAGCGCAGCAGGAGAGGCACAGAGCTGCACCTGGGGACCATGCAACTGGCAAAAGAAGCTCCACTAGCTGCCACAGACCTTTTAGTGTGATTCAGCAGACTGTTTCCCCATGGGATGAGACATAATGGTGTGTCCTGTGAGATCTGACTGGGAGCCTCCTGTCCAAACCTAGCCCGAGCAGCCAGCAGGAGCTGTGGCTACTTTTGACCTTTCTGTGGCCTTCCTCTGACAGCATCTTTGCTTTTAAGTTTTGCTGATCAGAAATCAGTGGCTGAATATTGAATCAACTATCTGTAGCAGTCCTACAATCAAATATTCCAACTTATGAGGATATAAACAGAAGCTCCTGTAGCTTGGTGTTATGAACCAGCAGCAATTCACTGGTGCAAGCAGTTTAGACTTGAGGGCAGGTGTAGACTGTGCTGTAACAGTAGTGTTTATTATGCAATTGCATCCCAGGGTTTGGGGTTGTTTTACTCAAGCACATCTCTCTAATCCACAATTGAAATGGCATCTTCATCTCACACTTTGAGGTTGAGAAAAAGGCTTTGGAAGATTTCAGTAACACTTCTGATGAGCTTGGTGGAAGAACAAAATCAAAGAAGGACCTTTAGTTGCAGCAGTTGGGCCATGACAGAGACAGCTGGCTTCTTCATTACAGCAAGCATGTAGGTGGCTCTTCTCGTGTTTTAAGATCTAAGAGAGGAGCTGTGACTTTCCTGACACCTTTTGTTGCAGACTGTGCAGGGCCGTGTCAGCTGTGCTGCATGCAGCACCTGCCAACAGTTGACCCTTTTCCTCTCAACCGCTTTGAATTAACAGGTTACATTTTCCTGGCAGGATCAGGCGTGAGTGGTGAAGTTGCCCTGGGCTCAGGCAATTTAAAATGTGCAATTTTTTATACTTGTTTGATTGTGGTGTCGATTTTTACCCGTACTCATTTTTACCCGTACTTTCTGTTTGGTGTACTAGTTACCAGCAGCCTTTCTTATTGGTTCTTATGCAGCTCTGAGGGAAGCAAAGGGTGGAGAGCTGAATGCAATTTGGAGGATGATCGGGGTGAGATCAGCTCTTGAAACCCAAGTCAAGTTAACAACGAAACCTGAGTTTTGTTAATGATACAGTGTAATTATTATTACTGCAGGCAGGGAAGATACCTCCTCATTTCTCATCTTTTCACTTGCGGATCCTATCTGAAGCAATCTAACTCCTTGGCCTTCCTGCCTCAGGCTCGGGTCTGACCAAGGGCCCAAACCTGCAGCCCCAACAGAGCAGTGCCCACAGATCTCAGTGGGGCACATGGGCCAAGAGGGGAGGTGTGTCATCGGCAGATCTAGTGGCAGAAAGTTAATGATAGGGGGCACCTAACCAGAAGGGGAGACGCCTGCCCTTTCACCAGGCAGTGGAGATGTATTTCAGTTCTCAGCATCATCGAGGCTGGTGTCAGTGTGCTCCCATGTCCTAAGGTCTTCACAAGGAATAAAACATGTTATGAGCCAAGCTGCTTACCTGTGTAATTGCCCATAAAACATTAATCTTAACTGTTGGTAGGCTGCCTCTATCACTTGCAGCTGGGAGATGCTGGGCCTGATCAGGGAGGTGGCACAGAGCTGGGTGTGCATTCTGGGTGGGTAAGTGGGAGGAAGCGGAGCTGGTGAAAGTGACGCTGCACAGGGGCAGCCGGAGGTGGCTGCGGCAGGAAGAACACCTGCGGCAGCATGCAGGGAGATGTGAGATAGCGTGGCCCCTCCTCTCCTAGGAGCCTCTCTTGCCACCTCTCCATAGCTCCTGTCACCTCCTCCTCTGCTCTTCTTTGCTGGAGCATGTTGCAACAACCACCTCCATTTGCTACACGTGGCCTACACCTGCCCTCAGTGCAAGATCAACTGCGCTCTCATTGCTCTATGGAGACCCCAGCCCTGCAGTCCACAGTGCAGGGAGCTGCCATGCCATCTGCTTGCGTAGGCCAATGCAAGGGAGTTATTTGCACTCAGGAAAACAACTTTCCAACACCCACAGTTCAAACATTGGCTGATGGAGAAAGTCCACAACAGGAACTTATCAAAAAGATCACGATATCTTGTTTTATTTCTCCTCTCTACCTTGCCTGTGTCATGACTGTTGCATGTTACACTGAAAGCAGAATGTTTTCCTGGCTTTGAACATCCAGTGGGTGGGCTCTGTAATAATCCAGCAGAGCCTCAGTCTGATTCAGGCAGCAGAGTAGGGAAGAAGGTGGTCTGGTGGCCCCGGAGGCCTGGGAGAGAGGTGGCCTTTGACAGGACATGGCCCCACCATCCCACCAGATCTGCCTGAGCCTTCACTGCCATCTGAAACTGCAACTCCATGCCCTGCTCCTCCTTGATCTAGGGCTGGATTCCCTGGGTGCCAGGACGAATCCAGCTGAGAACAGCACGGTCCTTATTTCCCCCAGGTCATTTCTGAGTTAGCTTGTTTCTTGGTTTCAGATCGAATTAGGTGGTTCATGTTCTCCTTTGTACATTTTTCTCCTCTTCATCTTTAAATTGGTAAAGTACTAAAAGGTGATGCATTACTCTCATTTAAAATTTTTTTTCCTCCATATCTAGGTGGGGGCAATAGGATTAGGTTCCAACCACTCTGATTTTAGCATTATAATTTAGGAATTCCATCATGGTCTTGAGTATGTGGTCTTGTCTCTTATTAACTTAACATAAACATATTGTCAGAGCATGGTCTTCAGTACTTAACCCAATAATAATTGTTTTTACATTCATATTTCCTATAATAGAAAAAAAATTACTCTTAATTTTAGATGAAAATTAAATTGTCTGAAGAATAATTGCATCAACTGATTTATCTTGCATCTCACTGTTTATCTATTTATTTAGATAATAATATAAAAATTTATATAGATAAATAGATAAAAGTTTATCTATTTAGTATCTATTATTTTGTTTATCTAGTAAAAAATCAGTGACTATTAAATTCACTGCTAAGGCATAGGATTAAAAAGTAAAATGGTGATGCTGAACGAAGCATAGTTGTATCAATGAGTATTAATCACAGCATGTCAAGAAAAGATCGTGCTCTGAATTTCCCACTGGACTTAATGTTAAAAATATAATCTTATTAACTTCAATTACCATTTTTTAAAATTTTAAAATAAGAACAAAATAAAAATTGTAATGCCAGAATAATCATTTTCATTGACTCTTGCATGTGAATTTGGCAGTGTGTTACAGTTTTTCCTGTTGTAAATGAGAAGGATCTGGTATAAACCTGCGCATTTTTGTTTAATCCTGGCCCCATAGTGATTGATGTGAGGTCTTTGGAGCCACACAGGAAGAGTGCATAATAATGAAACACAACCCTCATGTAAGCTCAAGCCAAAGGAGTCACAACATTAAATAGAAAAACCATAATTGTAGAAAAGACCATTTCCTTACGCAGCTCACATGGAGCACTAGAAAGCTGGCACATACATTGCTTCCACTACTAATGTTGCAGTAATATGCTTTAAACAGTTGCAGAAACTCTTAAGAGAGCCTTTGGGACCTGGCTTGTCTTTTCTTTGAGCTAAGCTCACGTTGTGCTGAAGCATGAAGTTGACCTAGAATGGAGGCTGTTGAGTATCATTACTGCCTTGCTCTGGAATGTCCTATAGCCATTAAAACTGTGTAGGCTACAGGGATCCTCGTGCAGTCAGTATGGCACTGTGAGCAAGGGCTGTGAGTGCCCAAGGTAGGCTAGGGCTGCTTCTGGGTGCATAGAATGCCTTTGAGATCCCATCTCCACTCCTCTGCACATGCCAGCTGTCGCCCTGATGGCAAACAGGTGCCATACGAACACTGCAGAGGTGCAGTCATTAATTCCTGTAAGTGCATATCTTAGGGAATGAGAAATTCAGCTGTATGTTTGGAAGTGCTTCTTGATATTTTTTGTAAGATAATAAACTGTATCACTTGGCCAGATGGTCATTTATACGCATGTCACTTTATTAAGCACTGTAGGAGTGCCTTAGATGGCAGTAAGTTATATTTACACCCTTTCTAATAGCTCCTTTGTGCTGATAAAGGGATGTAAACTGGCCTCAGAGTAGGCAAAACTTGCAGAGTAGAGCTGTAAAACTGCCAACTGCTTCTCATTAGCATGAAGGCCTACATCTCTGCCTCTAGTGGGGCACAGCCGTCTCTCAAGGGCAGTACCATTAGGCAGTGGGTCTAACATGGCATATTTCCACCTTCCTTCAGCTCCCACAGCCTCATTTCTGGTCCTTGGAGAAGTTTTCTGTGTGTTGGGGTGAAGGAGTTGTGCCGTAAATCTGATCATTGGAATGCCGCAGATTAGAAGCAAAAATAAAAAATAACCTCCCACCTTTAACTGTAAAATACAGCTTTTATTCCTAGGTCCTTCTAGCGTTCCATCTTGCAATGAGACTCACACATGTGCTGGTGTGGCCACAGGTGGCTCAGCCATTGTGGAAGGGACAGTGGAACTTCAGGCAAGGTGGAGCTGCCTAACGTGGTGCTGCTACTAGGCCTCAGCCTGGGTGAAACACTGCCCACCCCGTCAGTGCTGTTTTGAAGACTTGCAAGTAACTTGAAAATGTGTTTGCTCTTTCTGTTTCTTAGTCGTATTTGCTGAGTATGGGTGCCTTAAGAACAGACTCTTGCCCTTCTGTTACTGGATGTAGGGATGCAGTAGAAGTTCTACCCAATCTTTTCACATTTAATCTTTTGTTAATCTCAGTGAAAAGGGGACAGTTTCCAAACCTGAATTTCCCCCCTCTCATCTTCTCAAGTTTCTCCAGTTATGTTTAGAAACAGGAAGCTGTTTTGCATAAAGGTAAGATTGTGTTTTTAACAAGTAAAGTTGGTGTTAGACTGGCTAAATATACCCGCACAGTCATACTCAGTGGGTAGTCCTGGCTATTTTTAGACTTTATTTTTGCCTCTCTTTATTTATTTTTTTAGTGACACCTCCACTCTACCTTCAGTTTCTAGTGAGGCGCCGCTTCCTGAGTCTGTATGAAACTTGCAATTACAGAAGGAGTCAATCTTGTCAGGTGTCATTTATCATGCATTGCAGAGGGCTGATTTCAGCGAAGGAAGAACAAAGCTTAATAAAAAGAGAGAGAGAAGCATTCTTTTAATAATTTGCCCTTTGCAACAGCAGACCCTTATCTGATCACCCACGCTCATCTGGCTGCTGACGCTGTACTTGCTTCATTAGTACCAGCTATTTTTACACCTTTTGTGTCTTTTGAGGAACTGTGTGGGCCTGCTGGCTTGTAATGATTCACCATCTCCAAGTGAACAGGGTGTCCTCAAGTCCTGCAAGTGGGATAGGAAGAAAGAAGTGGGGGGAAAGAGTTCAGTTGGATAAGCAAGTTAGTTAATTGCCTGAGGTGACATGAGTGCCAAAATATTGCAGTTTAGTTTAGTGAAAATAACCTATGTGCTTTTGGTTGGCAGCAGAAGCTTTCAGATTAAGAGCTGTGTAAAGGAGCATTTACCGGTTAATCCACCTTAGTGTAAGTTAGCAAACATAAAGCCCCATGTGCTTGTGTATATACTCTGTCTTCATGTTGATGATATTTCCTTTTGTTCATAATGTACAAATGCCATTTGATACATCAGAAGAACCCAAGAGACTTCAGTGTCAAATCTTTAGCTGATTTCATTTCCACTTCTGACACTGGAAAAGAGCTAAATTTGGTGGAATGGATCAAGCATGATGCAGGGGGAGAACCCTGTATGGGGTTGTTTGGAGGTTTCTTAAGCTGAGCAGCAGTTGCTTTCCATTTCTATACACCAGTAGTAGTGAATGTGACATCCTAAAAACCCTGCTGAGCACTCTTTTTCCTGATAGCAGATTTTAAGGTTTTTGCTGACCTTAGACTTCTCCTGGGTACGAGAGATTTGGTGTCCCATTGTGACACTTTTGAGTACAACATAATGACTTTATCTTGTAGCTTCCTTGGAGTTGTTTCAAAAGTTAGTGTGGTGAGGGATACATATATGAAACTTGGAGGAGTGGGTTAGACTACAAATGCCCCATAGTATTGCTCTCTTTCTAACCTTGAGTGATATCAAGTTGTGAACCTGAACAGTGTCTTTCCCAGAAAAGCTGTGGTTTTCACTGTGTTGAGACCGTACTTGAGCTGTCAGCTTGGACTGTGCCTCAAGTATCAACCTGTGCCATAACAGAGGCTTTACAAGTAGATTCAGGCAGTTTTGGTTGAAAATTTCCTCAGCAGTGTTTACTCAGGAGAGTGGCTATCATACTAATAAACAGAGTTGATATATGTTTTGTAGAAAGAAATTTAACTGCACAGAATGAAATATCATATGTTCCTACAAAACGCAGCATAGTTTATGTATATTTTATTGAATTTTTTAAGAGGTGTTCTGATGCAATTGGATATTGTGCATGCTGACTTCCAACACTTTATACAATAAGAAGGAAGTACTGTAAAAAATGGCCAGAGTAACTTAAAAGAGCATTTTTTATTTTTTTTTTCTCCTGTTCTGCACCCTGAGGGTTTTAAGCAAAGCAGCAGCCTTAAATGTGCAGTCTAGTTAATATAAGTTGTATGACCGCTGCAGTGATCATAGTCTTTAGGCAGTGTTAAGTGCCTAGATTCACTACTGTAAGATGCCTGTACTGAGTCACTAGTCAAAACTGAACATCAGGGCTGCAGGGTAGTAACTGCTGTGACACCTGTGGGATGTATGGAGCTTGGGGCTTAATATCAGATCTTAGCTGAATTTTAAAAGGCTTCGTGGTTGATTGAAATGAAACTGCCATGAAGGGCCCCATTCTACTTTGGGTTCATCTAATTGAAAAAAAAAATCAGTAGGAGCACACTACCAATGCTTTGTATGCATCTGTTTTTGTTTTGACCTGTGGTTGACCACAGGGCTCAGTAAATAATAACAGGTTTTAAAATAAGTTTGTATAATAAGCTTAGTGTGAGTGAAAAACAAACACCAGATCAGGTACTATAAATGTCTTCATATGTAACTCTTCTAGGGGTGAGTGCGTCCCTCAGAGTTGGTGCCTTTGCCCATTCAAATAAAGTGTTTGAAAGACCCTGATATTTTCATGTTAAGTGCAAGTGGCTTCCCCTGACACACTATGAAAGAAGGCTTAGCTGTCTGTGAATTCTACAGCAGTTGCATAATTAGTATTGCATAACTTCTAACTGAAAAAAAACCCTCACTTCCCAGAAAATTCAGCGATATTTTCCCTCTATGATGGAAATGGTAGGCCTGGTATTTTTTATTTATATTTCTATTTGGCAGCAAAATAACAATTGCTTTGTCCATAAAAGTGATGCAATATTTACACAAACAGATTTTTTTAAATTATTATTATTATTATTTTTTTTTCTTGGGGAAACTTGGGGAAAACCTTTGAGACACATTAGCAGGCTCTTACCAGCACTGGGCTGCTCTCCTCAGCTGCTGCCCAAGTCTGCAGTTCTTGTGTGAAAGTGAAGACACATCAAAATTTGCATGTAATTTCAGTTAGGAAAATTTTGTATCTGGCAACTTTATCTGAACTCTCCAGCATCACTATACTTACCCTTCCTATTGTATATGGTGTTTTTAAATCTAGAAATCTAGAAATGACTACACAGTGTGTGCGTACTGGAATCTTGCTGTTTGTATACACTTTATCTTAAAAAGTGCTGTTAAATTCGTAGTTTGGTTAATCTGTCCTGTATTAATTCCCCTTTCTGATTAACACATTTTCTTGCACTGAATTAAGAATGAGGTCTTCAGTCTCATTAGTATTCAGCAGCTCTTGCAAGTGCACATGCTTCATTGCAATCTGGATAGCCCCACATAGCATCACTGGTTTGTTTCTGAGTCTCGTAGCATTAAGGTGTGCGGCTGTCTAGGGCTTTGTAATGCCTGCTTGTTTACATAACAGTTTGAGGGCAACAGCAGGGCAAAAGCTGCATTTCTGTGCTGCACTGTAGGCATGAAGAAAAAGTTGTAATCCTACAAACAGTAATCAGAAACTGTTTCACACTTTTTCAGTTTGGCATGGTACCCTCGTTCAATTGCTTGTGGGTTGGACAAAAGTGAGATAGGTAGAGCTGATTTTCTTCTGTTTAAGAGAGCAGCCCAAGAATTACGAGCTCTTTTGTATCTTAGCACCCCTTCAGATAGTTATACATCATTCTTATGTAGTTAGTAAATATTGTTTATTTACTACTTGTATCACCCTTGAGTGAAATTCATTCTTGTGCAGATCAGGACCAATGAGATTATGCATTGTATCAAACTAACTTCAGTCATCAAAATATTGTTCAAAGGGGACTTTGGTGGCGTGCATCTCTTTCTGACTGTTCTCTGCATGGGAGCTGTTGTGGTGTGCCACTGTATGTTCTGATTCAAAAACAAATGGGGAAAAAAAGCAAAATGACAGTGCTATTTTTTGTTGCCTTCTGAATTTTTCATAATGCTGGAAGTGTGGGCTGTCAGATCTGCCGTTTCTCTGCCCTCACATTTGAAGTTCCACATGGGAAACTATAGGTATTTTACCCATCCATTTTCGTTTCTTAACTTTATCTCCAAGGAGTTAAGTAGCAGTGTGAGGAGACCAGCAGTTTACATACTTCGTTTACTTTCACATCTGACTAATCACAATTATTTGCTTCTGTGTTGAGACAGATTAAATCTGTTTGTGATAGAGCACAGCCAGACAAGGTGGGTTTTGTATGATGTGTTGAAGCACCTCTGACAAAATGCTATGTGCTCAGCAAGGTTAGACAAGCAGAAGCAGAATATTTACCTATTCTATTAAAAGCAATGGCCTCAGAGAGATCAATTAGCTCCTAACTGACTGACAAGATTGTCCTTTAGGCTGTTTTGACAACTCTTTGATAGCAGTTATTTGTTCAATTCAAGGAGACGAACTATGATTAGTTTGGGAACTTGTACCTATAAAGAATGAGTTTAAGTTGAATTTGGCTCCAATGTAGCTTATTTCTTTCCCTCCTGCCCCCAGCCCTTTTTTTTTTTTTTTTTTTTAATAGTCATCCTGTGGAAATAAGTCTGTGTTCAGTTGGACTTGGGCAACATGAAAGCTTTTTTTATACATTTTTTCCATCCGGTAGTAATGTGTACATTATGTATGATGCTGAAACAGGAAATAACGATGTTCTTAAGTGAGCAATCTGTGTTATTACAGTGAAAAGGTCAATGTTAAGGCATTTCTGCTGTGGGGTTCTTCTATGGCTTCTTAAAATATACGCTCAACTTGAATTTAAGTTTTTCGGGAGTACTATTTTTCAATAGAAAGTGGCAATTTGAAATTACATTTGAGATACTTAACATAGCAGTAAGTGAGTTCAGCTGTGCTCTGAGCATTTAGGACAAAAGCCAGCATCTCTTACAGAAAATCTTCCATGTTTTCTTAGGAATCTGCAATTGAAAATGTATTGCAGTGTGTATAATGAACTCCTCTGTGGACATCTTAGAGGAGTTGGATTAGTTTATTTTCAGTTTGTGATAAATAACCTCAGATACTTAGTATGTAGGATGATAAAGTCTAAACCTAAGCAATGTCTGATTCTGTTTGTTTTTATGAAGAATAAGTCTGGCATTATGTCCTTGGATTTGATGCTTATTGCTTCATATTAATAACAGGATAATGTAGAACAGAATTTGGCTCTTACTTTGACTCACTGTTGAAATAATCTGTCTCCTATTAGTTACTCCAAGTCATATCTTATATCTGGTCAAAGCTCCCTGAAGTCAAATGAGAATCTCTTGCTTGATGCCTGAATTTTCTGTAAGGTAGCCACGGAAGGGATATATAGCAATGTGAAGATGAGCAAGGTAAAGCTTTCGCTACTACAATTAACTAAAAAGGGCTATTGTATAGTATTTCTCAACTTCCAGTATTATAGAATATTTCCTAAAATAGGGGCAAGATTTAGTGCAAACACAAATCAGGATATGAGATTTTATACCTTCTAGATTTACATGCACAGATCCCGTTCCCCTGGAGCCAGCAAGTACCATTGACACAGATTGTGTGTTCACAGAAACCTGTGAGTATAAGCCTGAAATTAACTTGCAGTTCCATAGAGCCAGAATGCCCTGCGCTTGATGCTTCTGTAACTGCACCTTCAGAGTCAGTCTCCTCAGCTCCTGAATTCTCAGGGAATCCATGTGAGCACGAGTATTTACTGAACATAGAAATGAGTAACAGGTTCTGCACTATAGCTCCTTTTCAAGCAATTTTAGTACAGTTTCTTTGAATATTTAAAAATAAATTCACAATGTACTTGCTGAGCAGTATTTTTTTTTTATTTTTACTAGTACTTTTAAATGATGTTGAACAAATATTGTAAATAGTAGTCCAGCTGCCCAAATTTAAAAATGTGTGTTATTCTAAATGTTTCAGGGTATTTTAAGAACTCTGATTTTCTGTCTAATTTTGGAAAATAGCAATATTTTCAATAAAATGCTGAAATCAACAATGGTGAACAATGCTGAAATGAACAAGTCAGAGCAGCGTCTTTAAGTATGAAGAGGTAGTAGTGATTTCACTATAGAACGTAGTAGATGGAAATAACCTGTTTTAAAAGGGCTGCCATGGAGTTGCATGTGTAAATGGAAGTCTCATATTGCTGCTGAACTGCAGCTAAGGCACAGGCGTCTTCACATTCCCCAGTAAAACAAGATTTTGCCAAGTGCCAGTGGTTGACAGAGGAATTTACAGTCATTCCTAGAGGTGTTTAAATAGACAGGTAGAAGGCCAGCTACAAAACCACAGTCAGAAGGGACCTCTGGCTGAGGATCTGAAAATATGAAGAGAATCTCTCTGGGTAGCCTTTTTACAAAGCTAGGTAATAGAAGTGTTTCGTTTTCCTTATCTTTTTAGTAAGTGCAGGTCGAAGACTGAAGAAAAGGAGTTTATGTCTTGATGAGATTGTCAAGTGTGGTGTCAAACAGTGTAAAAAAACTAGCATTCGATTATCTTTACTTTGTTTCTGCAAAATGTCAAAATATACCCAAAAGAATGCAGTCCTTTTGTTACCTTTCTACACTGCACAAGAAAACAGCCCACAATGAATTTGTAACCTTGTACAGAAGGATAAACACGTCTGTCTTGTTTTTTACTGGTTAAATCCTTTGGTTCAGAGATGCACGCTGACTGCTGGTGGAAAGCTCTTTTGCAGATTGAGCACACTGTAACTTTGCCTAGGTAGAAGAAACTACAAATCCGTATTCTGATAGGGTTGCCAAGCCTTTACTTTTTAATCTTTTTCTTTTTTTTCCTTTTTTCTTTACTGCATTGTCCTTACCAGACAGCTCTGTGGGTATATCATTAGTGGAGCAGAAGGAAACATGGGGGAGGATGGCGAGCCAAAGGTGTGCTCTTCTTCTTCCCAAAAGGCCGAGTCAGTTTCATTCTCACCTGCAGGTGTGGAGTAGCTCAGAGGTGGTCTGTTTTCTCTGTAAGGCTGACTGGCTGCTGGTCTCATCCCAGACATAAACTAAGCTTGGCTAATAAGGGTCTTGGCAGAGATCGCTATGTGAGCATAGGGATTTTATAGGAACCACTGCAGCAGCTTGTCTCTACTAACTGGTATCCTATAGAATATGAATTCCTCAGGGGCCAGTTACAGTGGTTTTAGGACAGCTTTGTGCTGGCAGAGATGGACAGGAAAGATTTAAAGCAAGGCTGGATCTGACCCTTAGTCCTTACTCTAGAGTCAATATTTATTCTGTATGGTGCACTCAGGATTTAGCCGGGAAGACATAAGCTTCCAATTTGTTCTCTTGCAAGAGCTGTAATATGAGCTACAAATTGAGAAGTAGTAAAAGTTGTATTTTGCCAAATTTTATTTTAAAGCTGTTTAGTGTAACTATTTTAATGATCTGGGGGAAAAAAAAAAAAAAAAAGGAAGGAAGAAAGGAAGAAAAGAAGAAAGGAAGAAAGGAAGAGGAAGAATCCTGGAGCTCTGTAGCCAACCAGATCTGTGTCTTTTGTATTTAGCTCACAGAGGCACCTTAGGAACAGGAATGATGGAGTATTTCTCCTTCCTAGAAAGTTTTGAATGTCTTGATTTAGTAGGTGCATCTGACAAAAATATAGTTCCCAGTTTCCCAGTAATGTCCTTGTGTTCAAAGTTTGCAGAGAAGTGAAATGCCCTGCATTGAGGCGGGCAGATAGTGCAGTCAGTGTGGTGGGGGATCTGGCCGCCGGGCCACATTCCAATAGGAACCTGGCTTGGGCCAGTTCCAGGGAGGCCTTTGCAATCAGTGGCAAATGATGTGCTCGGCGTAGCTCTTGCACTCTGTCTGATCTGTGTAGGTGGGCTCCTCTCAGCCACTCCGGTGAAGCCAAACGGCGCCTGTTGCCGTGCACCTGGCAACCCATGTTCTTTTAGCTCTGCGCCTGTGCTGAATATCGGGTGAAACCCACCCGGGCCAAAGAACTGCACGTGCATACCAATGTGGCAAGCAGTAAAATGGCGTTTATTGCGTCGTGCGATTTACCTATATACCTATGCCCCTTCGTCTACGCCCCCCTTATGCATATATTAATCCTTCGTCATTAAGAGAGGGGGTCCTGCCACGTCACATCCCGAATCCTCGCTGTCGCCTACTGCAACAGGCGCCAAAAACTTTAAAGAAAATGAGCATTTTTATCATACTTAGTTCACTACTTTTAGATATGAAGTTTCTGAAATATAGAGAGCCTCTGTCTATTGAAGAATACATTTTTGATGAACAATACTGAAAAGTGTATTTACAGTGTTTTCCAAAGGAGATGCATTAATCAGTTGAAATCTGGAAGTCTCTTGTTGACTCAAGTTAGTCTGTGGATTCAGGAAGATGAGATAAAGGCTTGACTGGAAAAAACAGATGATAGAATGCAAACTAGCTTTGCAGTGTGTTGGATTTCTCCAGTAAAACTTAGTCCTAGGTAAAAAAGAGAAATAATATTAAAGCCATACTTGACATAGGGTGAGTAGCAGTTCAAACCAAGCCAGAAATGACTTTGTTGATTCTGGTAAAGGATTTATTTTCCTCAGGAGGAAGACGTTGGCCAAACTTAAGCCATCAATAATCCTTGTAATTAGCATATACCTATTTCATAGTGGAGGTTGAAAAATCATATAGAATGTTCTGAAAATAGTAAGGATCACCAAATAGCTTGAACTCTGCAACAGAACTGGAATTGATGGAAGTGTACTAGTATAATCTTTTGTTCAAATAAAACTACTGCTGTCTTGTTTCTATGATTGGCAGATTTATTCTCTGAGTATGTTCTTGGCAGTGGGAATGTGGAAGTGAAAGGATGTTTCCGTCTTCTAGAAATTTCTTCTTCACCCTTTGATAAATTGCCTAATAAGGAAAAAAGTGCTTTTATTTGAAGGTAGCTAATAATTTTATGCTCTTTTGCATAGAAACATTCCCCCTTGTCCCTTTTGATTGCTAGTAGGTGGCACAGTAGTGATTCTCTTTACATTAAGTCATGGATGGGTCTTTACTAATCCATTTGTCCATTTACTAATCCATTTGTCTTTTGAAAATGTTATTAAGTAAAATTATTAATCACTTATTGTGATTACAGAGAGCTAAAATATCTTTTTACTTTTGATGAGTTTTTTGTTTTATTTATTTTTCTATTTTATCATCTGTTGGTTTTATTCAGTGGAGAAGGAATAAGTGTTTTAGCTGTTTTTCTCACAGTTTCTTACCAGAGGTTATTATACTAACCCATATCCCCTTCCCTGCCACTAGCACTTCGGGTATTTCTAAAGATCTCTTTTTAAAAAAAATGAAAGTACTCTAGATTTTGACCTAAATAAAACCTCTGAAGAAAACTAATGAATATTGCTTTTGTCATCCAAATTGAACAAACACCCTTTTTTAACAAAACAAAAAAAAATTTCTATTTTCAAGATTGGATTTGTTGAGAACTGCATGGGAGAATCCTCCTTTTACAGCAAGGGGGAACTGATCTTTCAGCCAAGCCAGACACCAGTCAGTTCTCCTTTTTCGGCTGTGTCTCCTGTGGTGGTCTTTTCTGCAGTGCATCATCCTGCAGTCTGATGATGGTCAGACAGGTGGCAAATTACAGCAGGTACAGAAGTCTTTTAAATATGCACTTGGTTTGTAGGTTTCTCTTTTGAGGAGGCAGCCATATGTTCTTGAGCAGTCTCTCACTGGTGTTAACTGAATTGAAATCTTACGTGCATTTCATTACTTTTCTTGTACCTTCTTGGTGACAACCTGGCTGGGATTTCATCCTGGTCCCTGAAACATTTAATAAGTGGCCTGGAAGGCCTGAAAGTATTAGCTGGAAAGAGTTATCAAAAGGGGATTTGTCAATAGGATTCAGGGATAATCCAGGCTTAGCAAGGGTGTAGGAATGAAGAGTGACATTGGGCAGCTCTCTTTCTACAGATTCAAGAAGGTGAGACTGCTCCAGTTTAGAAGCTGTCCTTAAAAGGCTCTTAAAAAGGTTCGTGCTCATATTCTGAAAAAGGCTCTAACTTGGACCTCTGAGATGCAATATGAAATTTTTTCCAGGAGATGGATGAATGAAGTTTTCAGGCCTCTACTGTAAGTAATAGAAAACATTCTGCAGCATTCATACTTAATATCAGTAATTTCTTATGACTGTATTTTTTTTTTCTACAGGAAGTCTGAAGATAGTCATGTCCATTAGATGCCTACAAGATGCAGGTAATTGTTTTATACCAGAAAAAGGCATATACTTTCATCCCCTCTGAGTTTTCCTGCACTTCTCTAACGTTTCTTCAAGCCCAATTCAGTTTTTCCACTGCAGGAGTTAAAAATATTCCAGTATCTCAAATACTACTTTTTTTAAAATACTTTTTTTTTAAAAAAAACTTTTTTTTCTCGCTATTACAAAATCTTGACTGTCTTTATAATTTGCACCGTTTCATCCAGAAAATATCCTCTTTGGATAATATGGAAGCAGGAAGCTTATGTTGTTCTTCAAAAATTCAAATGCTGTACTTGTCTGTGAAATTTATACCTCTGACTTTTCTTCTTTGTAATAGAACTTTGGAATCACGTTGCATGTAAGCATAAAGCCTGCATATATAGCTGGATGGAAATGTTTCAATGTGGAAACTTAAAACATTGAAGTCACTTAAAACAGTCACAGCTCATTTCTCCAATATGTGTTTTACCTCTAGCAAGACATTCTCACTAAAATTTAATATAATGGTCAGAAAATGTAGATGTGGAAAGGTACCAATACTGTTGTGTTCAGAATAGTTAGTTGATGCTGCTTTTGACTGATTAAAAGTAGTTTTAAAAGTGATCAACAGTTCCTTGCTAAATGAGTTATATGATCTAAGCTAAGAAATACATCTCTTTAGCTGTCTTAAAAATTGGTACACTATCCAAGGTAGTTAGGTAGAATTTCTGCCCAGGCGAGAGTGACAAACATGCATATCCGGAATGGATGGCCATACATATAGATATATGTATACGTATACACACATCCCATATGTCTAAAGCACCCCTCATGATATGCCTCATGATATGGAAAGATTTCACCTCTGGAAGTACTGATCGCCTTCCTCTGACTTTGGAGGAAAGCCAGGTGACTTTAAGTGCACATCTGAACTGTAGGTGAGTAATACTGGATAAGGTAATTCCTACCTATGGGGTTAGGACTCTGTTTTCAGCGGTGGTTTGCTGAAAGGGCTTTGAAACTAGGTAGCAGACTTCCTGAGAATCACATCTCTTTTGAGATCTCAGAAAGCCATCCAAAACTGTTCAGTTTGAGAAGGGTAGATTTCTGTTTTCTCTTCTTATGAGTTTTATTGACTAGTGATTACACTTGTGTGAAATCTTTGGAGCTAGCCTTTACTGTGTCTCCTCACAAAAATGGGGTTTTGTGAAGTACCTTAATATTTTTAATGAAAGGCTCAATGAAAATGCAAGCAATTGCACTGATATTATTTTGCCTGACTATATTAATTAGTGTGGGGGTTTTCTTTGTTTTTACTTTTTCCTTACAGACAGCTGTGTCACCATGGAAAAGATGAAGAGAATTTTGCTCTAGTAGATCACAAATATCTCTGTGTCATTCTGCATCTCAGTGTTTAATAACAATGGAAAATGTCCAAATGCTATAATAAGCCTTTGCAAATGTGTAATAAACTGTTTAAGAAAGTTTATGCCATGAACAGGACTGTATAATAATCACATTAGTATACAGACACAAATCTAATGCCTATAGACTACTGCGTAGAAAGTTCCAAAGAGAAAGAAAAGTCTGTGAACTTGCAACAGCTCTGGAAAAATGGGAGCAACAAAACTTTAAAAAGCACAGCTTTGGACACACTCCATGAGTCTGCACAGCTTTCAAGTGAACTAGCACTTAAGACCTTGTGTAACAAAATGGACTCTGGGGATACAGCTATAGGGCAAAAAGCTACCTCAGGGTCTGGAGAAACTGCTAAAGTACCAAGTAGATGGAGGCAAGAACATTCAGCTGTTATTAAGATGAGCACTTTTGGCAATCAAGAAATACAGAGGCAACCACAAATAGATCACGAGCAAATTGGAAACACAGCATCAGCACAACTTTTTGGTTCTGGGAAACTGGTATCATCGAATGAAGCTGCACAGCAAGTCACGGAGAAGCAATATCCACAGCATCGTCCAACTCCTTACTCATGTCAACATTCACTTTCTTTCCCACAGCATTCATTGCCACAAGGTTTCTTGCACAACATAAAGCCACATCAGAGCTTGGAAGGCCCTCCGTGGCAGTTTCCTAGCCACTTGCAATCAGTTGCCTCAGAGGACTTATTTCCTTTTCATATGCACAGCCATAGTGGAGGTTTCTCCAGGAAGAAGATTTCAAGTTTAAACCCTGCTTACAGCCAATATTCACAGAAATCTTTAGAACAACCAGAAGATGCTCACAAGAAGGAGCACAAACCCAAAAAACCTGGCAAGTACATTTGTCCTTACTGTAACAGGGCTTGTGCCAAACCTAGTGTACTTAAAAAGCATATTAGATCTCATACCGGGGAACGACCATACCCTTGTGTTCCTTGTGGTTTCTCCTTCAAAACAAAGAGCAACCTCTACAAGCACAGAAAGTCACATGCCCATGCAATTAAAGCAGGGTTGGTACCTTTCACAGAGTCAGCAGTCTCTAAGTTGGATCTAGATGCCAGTTACATTGATGTGGAAGCTGAAATACATTCAGATGGTGAGCAGAGCACAGACACTGATGAGGAGACCTCACTCCTAATGGAAGGGTCTGAAAAACTGAGCCCCGTCCCACAGCTCCCCCTGGACATGGCTAGTAGGAGCAGTTTTCACTCCTCCATGGAAGAGTCCTTGGTGGGGCCAATGAAAGTGCCCATTTTGATTATCCCTAAGAGTGGAATTCAGTTACCCAGTGAGAGTTCACCTTATATTGGCTCTGATATATTGCAAAACCCATCCTTAAGTACTAAGGCTGATGACTCTCACACAGTTAAACAGCGACTTGCACTAAGACTGTCAGAGAAGAAAGGGCAAGATTCTGAGCAGTCGTTAAACCTCCTTAGCCCACACAGTAAAGGAAGCACTGACTCGGGTTACTTTTCCCGCTCAGAAAGTGCTGAGCAGCAAATAAGCCCACCAAATACCAATGCAAAGTCTTATGAAGAGATCATCTTTGGGAAATTTTATAGAATTAATCAAAGAACAGCACTAACAGTAGCCACAACAAATCAGGAACACAGTTTAATAGGTAGAAAGGGGAAAGCAGAGCCATTACCTCTCTTAAATAACAGATTGGATATAAAGATGCTCGAGGAACATATTTCTCAGCTGACTCCAAATAAAGAAGAACTCATTGACTCCAGTAATTTGAGCACTATTAAATCTACGCAAGTTTATCCAGGCAGAAATACAGAATCTAGACAATCCCAGAACACCACATCCCCCATCAAAAGTGAATCCAACCTGTACCAGGCCAGTCAGCAGGGTGAGGTGCCTGTCCTTCTTGAACCCCCAGTAGATTCTTCTCCTCTTATTAGAAGTAACTCCATGCCAACCTCTTCTGCAAACAGCTTAAGTATTCCCCCATCTCTGAGAGGAAGCCATTCATTTGATGAGAAGATGACTGGCTCTGATGATGTATTTTACCCTGGCACAGTGGGAATTTCCCACCAAAGGATGTTGAGAAGACAGGCTGCCTTTGAACTTCCCTCTGTGCAGGAGGGGCACTCAGATTCAGATTACCATGGAAGACCAGGGAAAAATATAATTATTTCTTCCAGTAGACAAATAGCAGGTGACAAAGGACCATCCTCAAAAGAGAAGAAAGTGGGAGACAAGACCTTCTATGACTATGATGCCAGTGGAAAGCACTACAGAAAATGGGAAGAATTTGAAGCTCAGAAGCAGAACTACAGAGACTCTCCATCCTTAGGTGGAATAAACAAGGGGGGAGAGTACTTCATTGATTCACTTGGACAATCTCAGGCGATGCCATCCATGCTTGGAACTTTTGAAAACAGAAAGCGCAGGAAAGAGGAGAGTGTTGGAGATGAAGAGGACAGTCCCATGCTTTGCAGCAGTACAACTAGCAGCACTGCAGGAATTCAGCCTTTGGACTTTGATCCCAAATCCCAAATTCAGGATGTGCCAAGGAGTGGATTTTCCCTTCAAGGTCTGGACAATTCTGCCCATTGCCATGCAGAACGTTTTGACATGTGCAGGCCTTACCTGCAGTCTGGAAGTCCAGCAGCTTCTCTGGAAGACTCAACGTTAACTGCAGAGCAAGAAAAGACTGCAGAATCACTGACTAGAAAGCCCCCTGGAAATGTCATTTCTGTCATTCAGCACACAAATTCGTTGAGCAGACCGAACTCATTTGAAAGGTCTGAATCTACAGAACATATTGGATGCCAGCAGGATAAGATCTATCCACCATCTGAAACATGTGAGAACGAGATTTGTGAGTCCCCAATGAGCCCGGACCGAGTTCCACAAACAGAAAATACTGACGCCAATAAACCGTCTCCATCCCAGCAGCCTCAGTCATATCATATGCAGCCCAGGTTGGTTCGCCAGCACAACATACAGGTACCTGAAATTCGTGTCACAGAGGAGCCAGATAAGCCTGAAAAAGATAAAGAAGTGCAGAACAAAGAGCAAGAGAGACCAACTGAAGAATTCCAGTGGCCACAGAGAAGTGAAACCCTTTCTCAACTGCCAGCTGAAAAGCTCCCACCCAAAAAGAAGCGTTTACGACTGGCTGACATGGAGCACTCTTCTGGAGATTCCAGTTTTGAGTCCACTGGTACAAGCCTTTCTCGCAGCCCTAGCCAGGAAAGTAATTTGTCCCACAGTTCAAGTTTTTCAATGTCCTTTGAAAGAGAAGAAAATGTGAAGTTCATCACACCTCCCAAACAAGATGAGTTTGGAAAGCAGTCCGAGTTTTTAACAGTTCCAGCTGGTGCTTACTCACTTTCCGTCCCTGGGCATCACCATCAGAGGGAAATGAGACGTTGCTCATCTGAACAGATGCCCTGTCCTCACGCTGCTGAAATCCCTGAGATTCGAAGTAAATCCTTTGATTATGGGAACCTGTCTCATGCCTCTTCAGCTGGGACACCAACTACTGCTCTATCTCCATCACGGGAAAGGAAGAAATGCTTCTTGGTTCGCCAGGCTTCCTTTAGTGGTTTCCCAGAGATTTCCCAGACTGATCAGAGCTCAGAACAAAGTATAAAGCAGGAGCAGATGGAACATGCACAGGCTGGTCTTCGCTCTTCCCAGCTTGCCTGGCATCACTTGCCTTCCTCTGTACTTCAGCCCATTCAGGTAGATGACTCTGGGAAACAGGCTGTTGGCTCCTGTGCTCAGCTTGTTAATAGCTCATCCCACCTTGCCCAACAACAGGCTCTTCTTGCAGATAGTCCAGAAATGTTAAGGACTCCTTTAATCCAACAAGCACCTTATATTTCAAACAAACACCCATCAGAGCAACAGCAGCTATTTGCACATCAGGAAAATGTCCCGTTTCCCTCTATTCATAGCACCTTGTTTCAGTTCCCATATCCAACTGTCTGCATGGTTCATTTACCACCATCTCAGCAGCCAGTCTTGTGGCAGTCATGCACAGAACCTCTGCACTTCCAGCATCATTTTGTACAACAGCTGCAGAAATCTTACGTCAAGCAACCTTTCCAAACAGACATTCCTCCAGGTTATCACCTGGAACATGCTCCAGAGCTTATTGGAAAGAAACCAGCTGATTATGTACATGCTAAAGAGCAAGCATACCAGCATTACTCAGGAACATCTGGACAGTATTCAAAAATTACTCTTGCTAAGTACCAGTCAGACCATAGCATTAAACCAACAGATACCTCCTCTGAACAGCATCTTCAGACAGATTTTGACTCCCCAGGTGATGGATCTGTACAACCTTTGCCAGGAACAGTTGTTCCCGTCAGGATTCAAACCCATGTGCCGTCTTATGGTAGTGTCATGTACACAAGCATTTCCCAGATCCTTGGACAGAGCAACAGTCCTGCAATTGTAATTTGTAAAGTTGATGAGACTGTTTCTCAAAGAACATTGGTAACTAGTGCAACAATGCATGGAATTGGATTTAACATAGCTCAGATGTTAGGTCAACATGGAGGGCTAGAAAAGTATCCTTTGTGGAAAGTGCCACAGACACTATCGCTTGGACTGGAGTCCTCAATTCCTCTCTGTTTAACTTCCAGTTCTGACATGGCTTCTACCTTGGGTGGAAGCAAACGAATGCTTTCACCTGCCAGCAGCTTGGAGCTCTTCATGGAGACCAAGCAGCAGAAACGAGTCAAAGAGGAAAAGATGTATGGGCAGATAGTTGAAGAGCTAAGTGCAGTTGAGTTAACTAACTCAGATATAAAGAAAGATTTTCCAAGAATGCAGAAGCCTCAACTAGTAAGGCAGAGCTGTGCTACTGAGCCAAAAGAAAGTCTGCCATCTGTGTCATCCTCTTCACCACTGTCCTCTTCATCTCAAGATTTCCCACCTGTCAGTGTGCCAACAGCTGATGCTTTCCCACTAAGCAGGGAGAAACTTTCTAGTTTCGATTCCACATCACCAGGGCAGAAATCCAGTGGCCCTTCTGAAGGAAGAGAATCTCCAGAAGAACTGGATGTTGATGAAACAGCCTCAGATATGAGTATGAGTCCACAGAGGTCTTCATTGCCACCAGGAGAAATTCAGACAGAAGACCAACTGAAACATCCAAAATTGCCTGTTGGGATGCTAGTCCAGATGACATCCAGTACCAGTGGGAAAGTCACAGGCTCAACTATTCTCCTGACAGATGTAGCAGATTTTCAGCAGATCCTTCAGTTCCCAAGTCTGCGCACTACTACTACTGTGAGCTGGTGTTTCTTAAACTATACAAAACCCAATTACATTCAGCAACCAACTCTCAAATCTTCTGTTTACGCTTCATGGTGTATAAGTTCCTGTAACCCAAATCCATCTGGGCTGAGTACAAAGACCACGTTAGCACTTTTAAGGTCCAAGCAAAAAAACACCACAGAAATCTACACCCTGGCTGCTATGCATAGACCTGGAGCTGGTAAACTGACATCATCAAGTGCGTGGAAGCAACTTGCTCAGGTAAACAGGAAGTTTTAATAAAATTAAATTAATATGTCTTTATCTGAGAAAATCCTAGTAAACTATGAAATGTAGTGTAATTGCTTTAAAAAAAAAAAATCCTATTGGGAAATCAAACTTCGATATCTTCCCATGCCAACTTTTGAGCCTCAGCTTACCCCTTTGCAAATTCTGCTACTTCTGCTGCCTTTGTCTCCATTTTGAGAATTATGATATGACCATGCAGGTCCATAAGTAAAGATTAATTTAAAATTAAGCAAGGCTCTTCAGATCATTTTAATGTTTTTTACATACTGATTCTTCCTTGTGGACTAAGCATTAGGTAACGGTGCCAGGGAAAATTCTGTAATGGCAATAAATTACTTTCTAAGGCTTTTCCATCTCTATTTTCCATGATTTTTATTTTTATTTTTTTTCCTCCCGAGGAAAGATATGGTGCTGTATTTTCTTTCCAGACTAACATAAAAAATCCAGGTTACCCCCTCTCTTATTCTCCATCAAATTGAATGGGACAAATTAATTTGTTGCACCAGTGAAATTTTGGCTTTGACCTGGAATGTTAAAAGTACTTGAAATGAAGTGTACATTTATTGTGTGTTCCAGCAGTAACACCATTCCTTGACTTTTTTCTGCAGATGAAACACGAGCCATTCTTCTTGTTTGGCAGCAAGCTTGAGAAGAAAGTAGTGGGGAATATTATAAAAGAAAGAGTAAAAGGAGACATTCATGGAGATAAAGACATTACATCCAAACAAACTGAGCCGATACGAATTAAAATCTTTGAAGGAGGGTAAGAAAATGCAACTGGAAATTTTTAAGCTCAGTCCGTTGTTTTAAATAGTTTTGAAAATGAACATGAATGAACTGGGATGTAAACAGTCTCCTGTATTTCAGCCGTGTGTTGTAGCACCCAGGCTTCTTCTTCTAACACTTGACATGTATGTCAGTGTTAAACTACAGGATATCTGCTTACTTACTCTTAGTTCTACTGGGCTATAGGACAGTTTTTTACATCCTTGTGAGAATGATCACTCTATTCTGACATCTTTGTTCTTTCGATCATAATTAAAAAAATACACAGTTAAGATTTTGTTATTTTCTATACAATTATTTAATAGCTTCCATAAGGACATTTTTCCATTTTGTGACCTTGTGCGACTCTGCATATGTGAATGTGCTAGCCTGGAAAGTTTACTCCTATTCTTGTAATATTACATTTATTTACTAAAGTTGGATTTGATGATAAAATGTAAAATAGCAATGAAATCTGTTTTCTAAGCCTAATCTATAGATCTATCATAAAAGCTTGATAAAATGATTAATTTTACTATGGCTATCTATATTACTCCTTTGATAATAGAAACAACTAACAGAGAGAGGGGAAAAATGGAGAACTGAAAGATCGTTAGCAATATTTTCAGGCTTATGAGGCCTGTTACAAAAAACAAATTAAATGGACAGTTGTTTACCTCTCTACAAGAGTATACTCTAAAATATAAGATACTGTTTTATTCCTTTTAAAAATTCTGACATAGTTCAATGATTTGCCAGAGGTTAGTAGTGAGTAGACAAGCGGCTGAACAAAATAGTTATTTTTTAGTCTTACCAAACCCAAATAGTCTCATAGCAATGTGTTATTGAGATAACTAAGTAGGTAGTGATGGAGATATGATAAATTTGCACATGCTATTCCTTCTCTCATATTTTTGTACCTCTAAAAGTTGTCCTTCATTATCATCATGTAACTTGACTCCCCTTGGACAATGTCCATGAAATGAACATTGACATTTCTTTCTGGTCTGCAACAATGAAAGGGTATAGCCTACATCTTACTTGAAAGACTGAAAATGTTATTTCGAACATTATAGTCGGTATGCTGGCCCATGCACAGAAACTGGATGTGGCTGTACATTGTTCTAGTACCCAAGTGAGTATGCTGGCCACGTCAGAGCAATCCAAATTCAGGAATGAACCTAAGTTTTTAAGAAATTTAAAACACTATTACTTGAATTCACACCCACTTTGCCTGCTTCCCACTCTGTATCATTTCTGAATTTGGATCACTCAGCTGAAGATAGTTTGCGCTGATGCAAGCTACATGATGAGAGGTCGGAAGGATAAAAGTGTGTTAAGAAAAGCAACTTGCAGGGGATGCAGATCAGTGCGGGCTGCAACAGATCACTCTGTGTAACTCCTCTACAGTCTAACACCTTCTTTGTGAAAACTTTGTGTGTTATTCACACCATCTTAAGTTTCCCTGTACACCAGTGAGGTCTGTGAAACTATTTGTGTAAAAGCATATATTTCACGTGTCAGTTAGGTATATCTCCTAGTCATACTTGGCTATGTTAACTCTCCTTTCTTGAAATAGAACAAAACAAAAGAAACCTTGATGTGCACATTAATTTCTGGAACTGGGAGGGAACAAATAATTGGTGCAGTATACTTCTCTAATAGGTGCATATGGCCTTCATATGTAGCTTTCTACAGTGAATGAGGTGATACAGTCCTGTCTTTCCTTATAGATGAACATTTTAAAGTACATTTTACCGGAATTGTTTGTGGAAGGGGATTTATTCTTTTCATTATTTTGTTTCTGTTAATTTGTTCTTTTAAATGGATCTAATATTCTTTACATGTAATAACCCCGACTTTTATTATTTTCTGTCCTGACTAATCAGTTTGTCCTCTTCTTTGGGTTTTTGTTTATGACTTCTGAAAGCTAGCTTTATAAGATGAATGGGTTTTCATGCTTGCTTGCTCTTGGCTTTTTGTAGAGCTTTTGTCTTCTACTCTGTTCTCTTCTTCTTTCATCAAGCTTGTATTTGCATCACCTGAGCACAAGTAGTGCACTGAACTATGCAGAAGATGTCTGTTGTGTTTGTTTCATCTTCTCTCCCCTATACAAATAAGCACACGTGGCAATATCTTGTTTCAGCAGGGTGTTTTCATTCATTTTTCATTTGTCCTGAAGAGTGGATTTGGTTAGGGTTCTTGGCTATTTTTGTGCTGTAAATGCAGAGAAAGCAATTCAAAATTCACAGCTGAGGAAGATCTGCATTCATCACAGTTTTCAGTTTCTGGGAAGGTCTGTCTGTTATACAGGAAAAGTGTGGTCATGCAGCTGTTCTGTGCCAGGGCAGCAGAGTGCTTGTATGGCAAGTAGACTGTAAGTGAGTTAGATAGGGCTGGGAATCAGTGTGAAGCTGAAGCAACAGAATGAATGGAGTTCAGCAGAAAAGCAGATGTCACAGCACATCACTTACCACACTAAAGCCAGTCAAGAGCAGTTTGTAAGCAGTGCAGAAGAAGGGGTTTTGAAGTAGGAACCCACCAACAATATTATCACCGCTGGCAGGTGTCTTGATTGAAATGAAATGATTTGATTCACAAAATCTGCTTTTCATCAACTATGACTGCATAACCCTGGTGGGATATGAAAAAAAGTCAGCAATTTTAGGTTCAGTACTTGCTACAGTACTGTTAGTTACTTATAGTGTGAAGCTGAAAGAAAGGAGGGATAGAGCAAATGTTCCCACTCGTCTGACATCTTGCTTAATTCCATTATCAGTTTACAGCAATAGTGCGTGCTTTGCTTATGTTTGCTCCTTTATATCTATCACTAATAGACTTAGATCATTGAAAATTCCCGATAAAATTGTATTTTGGTTAGACATTTCAGGACTCCAAGGCTTGTGAATACTTTTAACTCTAGCACCTCATTAAAATCAAACTCAGAGCACCAGTGACCATAGTCATATGAAAGTTATGTAGTGGGAAAGGGGAAATTGCTGAAAGATTTGAGAGAATTTCTGGGTGCAGAAAGGTATTTACCATAGATTCAAACCTCTTGTGATTCAGCATTTGGACCAGGCCATATTTACATGTCCAATTTATGTGTGTCATTTTTGTTACAGTTGTTGTTCTGGTGGGGCATACTTAGAGAGTCAAGATGAATTGTGGTCAAGAGCTGTGCGTATAAATGACAAAGAGATGGCTCTTGTCTTTTTGGCTTTGTGTTCATTGGGATCTGAGAGGTGACAGAAGCTGGTGGAGTGAGGTCAGGCAGAAGAGCAGCAGAGATGGAGCAACAGAAAAGCAGATGAAACACAGCATTTTTCTTAGCAGTATCAATGAGAGATGATTTAGTAGACTCCATCCCAGCAAAATTAGACTGTAAGGAATGATGAAAAGCAGATAAGATGGCAGTCTTTCAAACAATACTGGACATTTGTTCTGTCTGTGGGAGAAGGCTTGAAGGTGGCTAATGAAGTAATGAATAGAGAGATGGCTAGGAGTTGTTAGCACGTTAGAACAAAGGAGAACCTGGGAATTGAGGTGTACAGAGATAGACTCAGACATGAGTAGTGTAAATACATACGTTCTTGCTAGTCAACTGCGTTCCCTTTATGCTTAATGGGGGGAAATGGGCATTTGCAGTATGTGATTTATCTGATCCCAAGGACTAAATCAGATAAATACATTTAAACAGGTCAAATTAATGATACCATGAAAGGGCTCTGTTTTCAGTGGTGGTAGATGCCCACATGGTTCAAGAGTACAGATGAGAGATGAAATGAACCCAATCTGCAGATTTGTTTAAGAGGCTGTGCTTTGTCTACAGGAATGGCGGCTAATCTGTTTCCTAGCAAGGTGTTTGTAGTATACCCATACCACAGCTCTTTGTTCTCACATTGTTAAAAAAATAACTAAGATACACAAACACAATGAGACCAGTGCATTCACTGTGAAAGGGAAATCCTTTGTGAGTTTCAGCTCAAAAATTCAGTAGTTCACATGGACTTCTGATGAGATATAACATCAGGATTGGGTGCATAGAGTTTGTGCCTGCACGTGATCTAGAGTCTATATGATATAAATACTTATTCTCTTTCAACAGGTATAAATCAAATGAGGATTATGTCTATGTCAGAGGGCGTGGCCGAGGAAAGTATATTTGTGAAGAATGTGGAATTCGCTGCAAAAAGCCAAGCATGCTCAAAAAACATATCCGCACTCATACTGACGTCCGGCCTTATGTATGCAAGTTGTGCAATTTTGCCTTCAAAACTAAAGGTACTTGACTCTTTTTTCTGAACTTTTGCCACTTCACAAACAAATCTTGTTTGATATTTTGCCATCTGGGATCCAAGCACCCTTTGCAGTGAAGGAAAGAATTTTCTTCGAAACAAAATGGCTATGTTTATGGATACAGGACTCCGTGACAGAGATTGTTCTTTTCTCTTGAATTTATCCAGGGATATTGTGAGACTTAGAGACTCCTTGGATAGCTTCATTAAAAGCTGTGGGCTTTAACCAGTCCAGCTTTATGGAGATAAAATATAGTAGCTTAAGAACTGCCCTCACGGACAATACTTTCTGCCAAAGTTGTTACGTGGTACAAATTCTAACTGCAACAATGCTCAACTGCTACTAGACGAGTACACTTATTGTGACATAAAGTAGAAGCAGAGCATCAGCTAGTGAGGAAAACATGCCTTCACATGCTTTGCAGGAGGTCGGTTTCGAGCTTATAATTAATGTATGTCTCCCAGATGGGCCACTCCATCCACTGCAGCATTAATTAGTAATAGAGATCTGATATCCTGTGTTCACATGTATTTATCAGCACAGAAAAAAGCTTTCATTTGTCACCCAATGGCCACAGATAATGATATTCTTTGGAATTAGGATTTACCATGCAACTGTCTCCTTTAAAGAAGAAAAACCCTATTCTGTCGTAGCGTTTCTTTGTAGCACAGTCCAAATGAGCCTTACATTCTCAGTTTCTGACTGTGAAGGGAAATTGGTTCTGATCCTATTGTACTGAATTTACTTGAAGGAGAAGAAGTGAAAACAAATTTCTACTGAGATCCCAGTGCAACTTCATGGCTGTGTTGAGGAATGAGGATTATAAAAGTTTCCATGACTGCAACACTTCTTCCTCTACCAAAGATGGGCATAGCTCCTGGATGGCAGTAGACCCATCAATCTAGTTTAAGATGAGAACTTTGATGGGGGTGTAGAGACAAAGAGAAGGAGCTGCTTGTGGTAGTCCTTGTGGTCTATCTGGGGAGCTGTTCTCAAATCACTATTTACATTTGACATTGCAGGAAAAATGTGTCTTCAGGAGAGTCTTAAAGGGAGGATTGTAGTTCTGGAGCTCTGTTCAGAGAGGACATTCCAGGCAGAAGAGATGGCATGGAAATAAATGTGAAACTGCTTGCTGAGGCTGGCATTTCTGGCAGAGAAGAAACAGGGAGGAGGTGGTGTGCTGTTGCACAAGAGAGGGATGAGTAGGAAGAAACTAAGCCTTCAAAGTGCAAGAAGTGTTTAACTGGTGTGTTGCTGCTCATGGGCAGTTGTCAGCCTCATAAGTATTGTTGCTATTTTGCTGAGGACAGTTGGGAACAGACCTTCAAAGCATTTAGACACATAGAAGCATCAGAGGATGAGTTAGATTTTTCATGCAGTACACAGACACTGTAAGAAACTTACTGAGAAGGGAATTACATGAACTACCTAGGACTGAAAATGAGAGAAAATGAGCTTGTGAGCTTCCAAGCACACCTCTGCTATCTGAGGGACTGATGCGCTGTTCCTGCCATCTGGAGACACTGGTCAGGGTCCCAAAAGCAGCATACATACACTCACAAAGTGCTTTTCCTTGAACTAAGAAGTGCTGTGTCTGGGTTGGCACTTTCCCGGTTGTCTGTTGCAGATGTGACTGAAGTGGCTAATGGATTAGAGTGATATTCTCATTTCTCTGGCTTGTGCTTTTTGTGCCCAGGATTCTTTGCTATGGAATGTCTCCTGAGGCCAGTCTCAACCCACTTGTCTTATCTGTGAAAAAAACAGACCAAGACAGACACTCCAGAAAGTCAATAGTCTAGTGTTAGATTGCTCCCTCCTGGGAATGGGAGATCTGATTTCAAATCCCTGCTGTGTCTGGTTCAGATCCATACTCCAAAGCAGGGAGCTGAACTTGGATTTACCACATCCCAGGTGAGTGCTCTGAGTACAGCTCCTCTCTGGTCAGAGATTGCAGCCAGGCAGTAAACTTGCACTGAGAAACCATGCATAGGTATCTTTTTGTGGGATACTGTTGGTTCAGCAAATGTCTTTAGGGCATTACATGTTTGGAGCTCACATGTGAAGTAAGTGGGAAAGAGCTTAGCATGAGAGTGCCACTGTGAAACTCTGACTGAACCCTGAATGACGGTGCACTGGTGTTCTGTCAATGTCCAGGCAGTATATAGTTATCACAGACACTAAACACAGGGATAAATAAATGACAAAAGTGAGTTTTTGAGTTTTCTGGCACACCTGAATGTCATATGGAAAAGTGGAGAGGTGCCTATATATACCTCTCAGGCCTGAATATATTTGCTTCTTTTCTTTTCTTTTCTTTTCTTTTCTTTTCTTTTCTTTTCTTTTCTTTTCTTTTCTTTTCTTTTCTTTTCTTTTCTTTTCTTTTCTTTTCTTTTCTTTTCTTTTCTTTTCTTTTCTTTCCTTTCCTTTCCTTTCCTTTCCTTTCCTTTCCTTTCCTTTCCTTTCCTTTCCTTTCCTTTCCTTTCCTTTCCTTTCCTTTTCTTTCCTTTCCTTTTTTTTTCTCTTGAAGATGTGAAAGCCCATTCTCATTAAAACAGGCTCTGGGCAATGGGCCAGATGAGTTCAGCCTTGTCTGTTTCATTGTTGTTGTTTGTTTTTAAACTGAAAACAGGATATCCGCAGGATAACTGAGTTATACACTAAAACCTCACTTTGAAAGTGATCTTTGCTGTTGTCAGTTAATTAGATTCATCTCTGATCCATAGGAAATCTGACAAAACATATGAAGTCTAAAGCACACATGAAAAAATGCCTGGAGCTTGGAGTATCAATGACATCTGTAGATGATGCTGAAACTGAAGAAGCAGGTATGTCAGAATGATTTAATTTAGTTGGAATAGCCTCTGGAGTATGCAAATGACTCACTGCACTTTAGCACAGTGCCTGGCATGGGAAAATGTATTGAGAGTATTTTGGGCATTTTTTAATTAAGAAGCATCTAGCAAACAGGAAGTATAAAAAATAAATCTGATCTGCTTGTCTAAGATATGTTTTTTATGATACATCAGAAGGAGCTAGAAATAGAAATGTGTCCTCTGTCTCATACAAAGTACCAAATATTTTCAATTTAGTTAAGAAGGATGGTAACATTCCGTGAAGTTACAAGGTGGGGTAGGGTGAATTTTCTTTGTATGCTCTCATTTTCACAGGATTGAATTTGGGTATTTAGTTTTAAGGTTTATATGTATGAAAAAAGTACATTTTGAGACTGTTGAGAATGGCTGTATTTAGCCATCACAGATGAAGATCATCCAGCGATGGCACTAGGTGTTCTGGGTGGGGACTGAATGTGACAGAAGAAGTGTGTCGTGTGCTTACCATTTTAATTTGCTATGGCTGTTTCAGAAAACATGGAGGACATGCAGCAGGAGGCAGAGAAGAGTAGCAACCTGGCAGGTCTATCAGCAGAGCATCAGTTTTCTGATGCAGAGGAGTCAGATGGTGAGGATGGTGATGACAATGATGAAGATGATGAAGATGAGGATGACTTTGATGATACTCAGGGAGACTCAACGCCAAAAACCAGATCAAGAAGCACTAGCCCTCAGCCCCCTCAGTTCTCCTCCCTGTCAGTGAACTCAGCCGGGGCATCGCAGGGGGCTTCCCCTGAGGGCTCCCTTTCTGTGGGACACTCCTCCCTCATCAGTTACTTGGTCACTTTACCTAGCATTCAGGTTACTCAGCTTGTAACATCAAGCGACTCCTGTGAAGACTCACAGATGACAGAATATCAGAGGTTTTTCCAGAGTAAAAGCACCGATTCAGAGCCCGACAAAGACAGGTTAGACATACCTAGCTGCATGGATGAGGACTGCGTGCTTTCCTTAGACCCCAATTCGTCACCAAGGGACCTCTCACCTTCCAGTCAGCAGTCGTCCCCTGGCTATGATTCTTCACCATATAGAGATAACTCACCAAAGAGGTATTTAATGCCAAAAGGAGATTTGTCACCCAGAAGGCATTTGTCACCCCGGAGAGATATTTCACCCATGAGGCACCTTTCTCCACGGAAGGAGGCTGTGCTGAGGAGAGAGTTATCACCAAGACGGGATGTTTCACCAAGACGTCACCTATCACCAAGGAGACCAATGTCACCAGGGAAGGATGCGTCTGTTAGAAGAGATTTGTCTCCTAGGCGAGAGAGGAGATACATGGCCTCGGTTAGAGCAGCATCTCCCAGGAGGGGCTTATACCATAATCCAGCGTTGTCTATGGGTCAATATTTGCAGTCTGAATCTATTCCAGTGGGGCATTCAGTAAGTATGAAAGAATATTTATTCCTTTTGTCAAAAACAGTGTTCTTGCTTAAATTGTGCATAGTATTTTGAAGAACTTTGCCGTTTTGTAGAAAAACAAAGCTTTGAACTGGAGTGGGAAGTCCTGGAGTGAATGCAAGACTTTTGCAATACACGGGGACTGAGTCAGGATACTGATTCAGTTAGACACAGTATAGTCAGCCAGAGGGTCGGATCTTCACTTGGTGCACATCAGAGTAGCTCCATTAACTTCAATGAAATTAGGCTGGCTTACATTAACTGCCCTGTCTTTATCTTTAAATGGCCCAGGGAGCTTACATGGTGTGTGCGGCTTGTTACTGCACTGTAAAACCTTTTACCTCCCAGACTGTCAGACGGAATCAAACCCAGATCAGGGCTCAAGACCTTGATACTTCAGTATGTTGCCCATCACTGATGTATTGCTTAATGCAATAAAAACTAAAGTAAATGGAAATCCTGGGAAAACCAGGGTGCCCATCTAAAACAGGATCTATGGCTGGAGTGTAAATAATAATATTGCGTGACAAGAGCAGACGACTGTACACCCAGCAGAAAGTACCATCACAACTGTCTCTTTTGGCAGGGACACCACTGTTTAGGTGGAAAAGAAAATATACAAAACTTGCACAGCTGCTGTTTATGCTGTTCTGTTTCAGTAAATAAGCTCTCAGAAACTGCTGACTTGGCACTTTTGACAGGCCCTAGCATTTGCAAAGCTCCCTCCACAAATAAATTTGATCTTTAGAGTTAGGGAATGGCCTTACTGTATGTGCTTGTTTTTATTTATGTCATACATTTCCTTCATCATGTTTGCTGCTGCTGCTGCTACCCTCTCACTATGCGCCTTTCTGGGCAGTGTGTGGATCCAGCTTGGGTGAGCTGTGACAGCCTGCCTTCACATCAGGCAGGACTGTCCTGTCCTCCTCTCCATCACCAGTCTTCTTTGCTGTTTGTGTAGTCAAGGTTCTTCTCTGTAGGGAAGAAGAACTGAACCCTGAGCTTACAAAATTAATATCTCCAGAGCTCTAGTGCAAATTTTTCTGCTGAGCCAAGCAGAGGAAGGTGGGCTTGGGTGGGTTTGTTACTGCAGCAGGGCAGAGGTGGCTGGAGCCACAGACAGTGCTGAGAAGCACGTGCCAGACAGATCCAAAAGTCTTCCTGGCTTTTCAGAAGAATTAGGGAAAGCTGCAGTATTGAATGACTCTGCACATAAGTGAAAGTAACACAAGTCCCAGCAACCCATTGTAGAGCCTCTACTGCCCTTGGCCAGAGCCTGCTCCATCTCTCTTTCACCAACTGCTTACCCCAGCCACGTTTTCCTGACCTCTCACCTGGTCTCACTCCCTCATCTTAGATGTGATGCCATGGATTGCTAAGTTGGTGGGGAGAGCAGAAGAGAAGGGGGGCTTCCTGAGCTGTCTTGAAGGAAGGGTATGTTGAAACCCTGCTGCAGTTTCACAGACACAATCTCTGCAGAGATGAGAGACAACGCAAAGCCAGCCACCAGCCTCACCGGCAAAGCAAGGAAGCACACAAGAAAAGATAAATAACCATCAGTTTAAGAGCCATAATGCCGTGGTATTAAATTCAAGGAATTATGTGGGACATTACAGCTGACATTGTACAGAGCCTCCAAGAGAAATGTCCTCCATGAGACATTTCCACTGGCATCTTGTAGTAGAGACTTTGGATGTGTGGGGATGCTGGCAAAAGGGTATGGAACAGTCATACTTTGGCAGTGTGACAGTCCTTGCTGTAATATTTGCCTTGTGTGTTATACACACCTTCCAGCAAGGCGTTTAGCACTTCGTAAGGACTCTTTTAGCACCCTTAGCTCCTTCGTTGGGAAATTGCTCTTCACCATACCAGATGGGCTCCTTACACTTACCTTATTTTTGAGGTAGGATCAGGCATTTGTCCTACAAGAAAGCACCGGTAAATCAATTTCATGTTGATGTTTAGAGAGAAACTCAAATCTCAGTATAATCACTGTACCTTGAACATAGGTGTCACTGGAAGCAGAGCCTGGTCAAATTTAAACACGAAAATTAGAGATGAGGATGATCATCCATCTAACAAACACTGTGAGGAAGGAAAGATGGATTCTTCATCTCTGTATGTCTTTCTGGGAGATATACTTCAGCCATCAGAAGATGAGTTGAAGTGAAATGCATGTTAATGCACTCAGTGTGTGGGAAGACAGATAACACCTGAGCTTAAAAACTGTTAGAAAAGAAAAAGGAATAAAGACTGTTTTTCACTTTCAGAGAAGTGAAATCCGGCAAGTAAGAACGTAATTTGCAACTGCATCAGTGATGCAGATGCCAGCTTACAGTGCTGCTTCCTGTTTCAGAGCTGCATTGGATTCCCAATCCTTGCAGAAATTAGAGTATCTTTTTACTTCTGGTGCCTGAAGTTACCAGAAAAAAAACACCAAAAACACAGTTTTATTTCTTCTCCACTGCAATTAATTTACATATTTGCTCTAGACTCTTTGGCCAGTGGTGATCTGGTTCCCCTTCATGTTTCTTCCCCTTGAATGTTTATGCTCTTTGGTGGTCCAGTGCAGAGAGCTAGGGAAGTGCTCTGGTATTGGAAGTACCATGTTGAAAGCAGTTGAAATTATTTCTTTAGCAAGTGGAAAAGAGCATGGGAAAAGAAATAATAATACAGAATTTTTTATTTTTTTCTTCCGGCAGTTAACAACAAGATGTGCTCTTGCAATAGGATACTCTTTCCGAAGTAGACTAAAGCTAGTGCACCTTTGGCTTTGGCAAGTTAAATTGTTGTCTTTAAATTGAAAGGCAAATCACTGTTGCTCTCTAAGGATCTCTCCTGGGATCTGTCAATGCCAGAGTTTTTTTATTTCTCAGCAGTCTGGCACTGTTATCAAAATGGCTCTGATTCTTCTCTCTAGTCATTTTGTCCTAGACCTGTCAGAAGGAGGAGAGTTGGGATGGTTGTTTTTGTTCAGCTTGAGTGCATCTCTGCTACCCCTTTTAGTTTGGATCAGGAGGTTAATGTCTCTATTGTCGTATTTATTGTGCTTTGACACACTTTGCAGAGCATTCTTGGAATAAGTGAGCTGAATTATTTTCAGATGACATTAAACTGGAGAATATGCTCAAGGAGTGCATCAGGTGTACTTAAACTGTGAGTGGGCATTCAAGTGCATAAGAGACTACAGGATTAGTCCAGAGTACCCGTCCCCTCCAACCTGATGATACATATGCTGTGAACATCAGGTTCATCATCAGTGGTTGCATTCTGCTCCTGCTTTTCCTCACTTCTAGTACACCCCATTACTTCCTCATTTAGATGAGAACTTTTGCCTCTTCTTTAAGTCATGAAGATGAATTTACTTTGTTGTTAGCAGAGCGTACCTGTCCCTAGCAACTATTTTAGCTTCTAGGAGTTAGTGCATTTTCCCCCACTGCCAGTTTTCACAAGCAGTTTCTGAAAATAAGAATTTACTGCAGTGTGCTTTATTGATATGAGTTTACGTGTTTAAATTGCTGTTTTGTTTCACCTTTCCTTCGTTTTGATGTCCGAAGCCTGTCTTGATATATTCAGAAGGGCCGAAGGGAATTAGGCATCACCACTTGAAAATCACTAGGACCTAAGGTCCTTTGATCATCCCAGACATATGGATATTAAATCCCTTCCTGAACTCTGAATACTTTATCATCTTGAGTGAAATGCATTCCTGTACAGAAAGCTAGCATAAAAATCTTAAAGGTGAACTGTAAGTAGGTCCACGTATGCGTATGTTGTCTGCAATAGTGCATTCTCAATAGGACTGCAAATTGGCTTGATCCTGAAACGGAAGTCCACATAGATTTACAGTCACTGTATTAAGTATCTGTCTTTTAGAAGGCACATGGTAATGATGTCCTCTGTTATTGAATTTCCCCACTGAGTTCATTATTTTCTGTTTTTTAACTTTAAAAAGTCACAAGTACTTTAAGATATGGTAATCACAGTGATTTTTTTTCATCCACCATCTTTTTGCAAGCTGTGGTCTGAGGGGATCTGGGGCTGCCTGAAGGATGTCTGTGAAGGGTGTTTGGCTTTGAAATGTGATCTTCCTCTTAATTTTCTATAGCCTGTTTTGGATAATGTACCACATACAGGGTAATCCCTGTCTTGTCCGTTAGAGCATTCTGGGGCATGTGTGAAGTTGGATATGGCCTTGCACAGGGATGTGTTATAGAAGTATATCTTTATGACCAGGCTAGAAAGTTTTCTGAAAAGCTCCTAAAACTATTTTTTGGAAAATTATGTATCACCTGGAGTTGGGGGGAAATATGCTTAACTGCTACCAATGAGAACTAATAGAAAATGAAATGGGTCCCCTTTGCCTGACAAAGAGAGGAATTCATCTCACTGAAATTATAGGAATCCTTCTGAGTATATAGCAAAAACATACTGTGACTTTCTGCACTGCAGTCAGTGTTGGAATCTAATATTGTAAACAGAATAAAGTCTTTGGATTGTCAGGATATTTGCTAAAAGCAGAGAAATTAGTCAGTTTCTTCCCCATGAATGTGCACGTATGCATCTGTAAGTATGAAAATGCTAGATATCTGTAAAGGATATAATATTAGGATGAAAGGTACAACCACTTCAAAACTCATCTGCCAGAGTTAGAGAAAGATAATCCTGTGTGTGCTCAGCCAAGCTTGGAAGGCATCCAGTGGACATGCACACACTGTCGCTGTCTATGTAGAAATTAAGCATGAGAGACATATACTGGATGATAGTGCTGATCTTGGGGCATGTAGCATTTTCTATCATGTTAGCCACCTCTATCTGACAAGGGCAGACTGACATCCTCCTTCCTTTTGAAACCGTGGCAGGGTACAGTGTGAAGCCGTGTCCTTCTCAATTAGAGATTTGAGTGTGACTAGGTTTGTTCTGTGATTTTCACTCCTTTTCGTTTGGTTGCTTTTGCTCTATTTCCCTTGGCTCAGATTCTCATTAGATGCATTAATGATAAATGTCGTGGTTTAGGAAACAGCCAAGAGGACAGCATGACTGAGAAATGGGTTGACAGAGGAAAGATGGGGAAAAAAAGGGGGGCAAGCAACTGTGCAGTGGTGAGGTTAGCGATAGGAAGGACTGACAGAATAGGTGAACTATGTCTTGTGGCTTGGCAACTCGTTTATTCTGTAAATTTTTCCCCATTCAGCAGTACAACATGCTGTCACTGTGCTTTCTTATGATAGTTTCTCTTTTATGAGACTCGAGTGTCTCGCTTTCTGAATAGGAAAATTCCCAGAATTAGATTATTCTCAGAATAATAACATCATTTAAGTTAGAGTCTGATGATTATGGGTCACCCTTCCTGTCTCAGCATTGATTTATATTAAACAGGACAAAGCATCTGAGCACAGTGAGATTCAGCCTCTGGGTAGCGCAGAAACTGAATCTTTAATTGCTCCCTAAACCCATTCCCCGGGTTGGGATCAAGAGGTTGCTTAATGCCTTGGGAACTAGGGTTTCCCAGCAGTGAAGTGCTGCCACTGCAGTGCGTTGGCATGTAGCAGCACAGTCCCCAGCTGCCACGCCGGGACTGGGGGTGGTGACACAGCTCTGGGGCAACCAGTAGGTGTTTGATCAATTTGCAGAGCGGAGATGGGTATTTTTATTCATTTAATTTCCTATGGGTGTCCCTGGGTTGTGTGGCCGCATCCCACATACAATTATGAAAATGTCATCCTGCGCTTGTGTCATCACTGTTTCTCTGTTCGACAATAAATGCTACTTAATCATCAAGTGGAAAATAAATTGTAAAAGTTAAGAATGAAAAAAGGAGAAACCCAAAAGCCCAAGATGTGTTTAATACTAAGTGAAGATGGAGCTATTCATTCTATCAAGAGTGAAACTAATGGGAAAACACTGAAAAATTCCGTACAGTGAGATTGTTTTTTACTAGCCAGTACAAAATCCCTCCTTCTTCTCAGTCCCATTAAGAGTGAATGAGCATCTCTGCTACAGAATCATCACTTTCACTCACAGTTAACACCTGTGCTTTTGTTATTATTTGTTTTTTACACTACGGATAGGCCAAAGCGATGCTGTGTTAATGACTATGAGAACTTGAGTCTTCTTTGCACAGAGGTATTTGAACTTCCCTGGAAATACTTATCCCCTTTAGTCAGTGAGGTGGGTGGGAAGTAAGGGGAGGAAGTGCCTTCTCTGGGGCTTCAGAGCAGGACCTTTCAGCAGACAGAATGCTTATACATGCAGTAAGGATTTTCCCATACTGATGGCAGACAGGGAGCATTCCAGTGCGCAAAGCCCTGATACCCAGTTCAGGCTGCCAACACCAGTACAATTTTCACAATTTGCCAAAACAGAGGGTAAGACGGATGTCCTGGCCAAATGTGTCCTGGGGAATGAAACTCTATCTACCCCAAATTCTCTCTGCAGTTTCAGTTGAATATAATACTCTTCGCTTCCTGACCTAAATTGCCGCATTGTGTTGCTGAACACTTAACTAGCTGCTGCATTTCACCTCAGAGGCAAGAGCCCTGTAGGGCTGAGTTAAGCAAAACCTCCTATGTTGTTTGGATAAGTAATTAGTGGAGTTCTCCAACCGCTTTGGGATCCATCTGGATGAAAGGTGCTGTGTGAACAGGAGGCCATGGTGCAGAGGAAAGCAGATAGGTGGTTTGGCAGCTTGACAAGAATTTTGCTAGTGGTGGAGCTGATGTTTTTTTTCGTTGTTTCTTTGTTACAGAGGAAGGGGTTGCCTCAGGGGCCTTACTTCGGCTTGTATGGAGAAAAAGGAGCTATGGAGCACCACAGGCCTAGCCTGTTCCCTGAAGGTCCGAGCGACTATGTCTTCAGCCACCTCCCACTACACTCCCAGCAGCAGATCCGAGCACCCATCCCCATGATGCCAATCGGAGGCATCCAGATGGTCCACTCACTACCTGCAGCCCTTTCAGGTTTACATCCTCCGTCCACTCTGGCCCTGCAGAGGGAGGGCTCTGAGGAGAAGCAAAGAGGACCGACAGAAACCCTCACTCAAGAGTCACGCGGTGTTCCCAGGCACCACGAGAAGCGTACCTCTCCGCACAGCTTGCACCCCGCTACTCCCTCCAGCACGTCCTCCTCCCCGTTGCTGTTGCTGACACAGAGCACTTCCGAGGACAATATAATAGCGACGGAGAGGGAGCAGGAGGAGAACATACAGACTTGTACGAAAGCCATAGCCTCCCTGCGAATCGCCACAGAAGAAGCTGCTCTGCATGGGGCGGAGCAGCCGCAGAGGCCTTCTGAGCCTCACCAGAAACCCTCAGAAAGTGCACATTTTAGCATTAAACACTTTAGTGGATCTGAGCCGGGCCAGGCCTGTGCCTCAGCCACCCATCCTGACTTGCACGGTGGTGAACAAGACAGTTTTGGTACATCACAGACTGCGCTAGCCCATCCCACCTTTTACAGCAAGAGCTTTGTGGACATTCGACAGCTGGGCTTTCACAGCAGGAGCGAGCCCCCATCAAGCACACAGGAAAGAAAAGATCTGTCGTCTGAGAAGAGCAAGCCACATTGATCTGAGATGCATGGAGACTTTCATCCGTACATTTACCCCACTTTTTTTTCTAGTGGTAGAAGAAGTATTCAACTTTACAGCATGCCTGTTCTAAGTTACAGTAGTTTGCTATTATATATACTTTTGTTATATCAAAAGAATTAGATATAATAACAAGTCATCATGAGCCTGACCAAAACTAAATTTGAAATTCTTATTGGGTCTGGTACTTTTAAATTGTACAGATGTTTGTGCCTTTTCTTTACTTTGCTTATATTCTTATAAGCATTTTTTTAGCAGTAATTTGTACATATTTTAGAATTTGTGTATCTGCTTTGTAATAAATGTAATTTCTTTCCTTTTTTGGACACTTGGATCTAAATGATGTAAAGCAAAACAGCATCAATATATGTGAGGTTGCACTAAAACATATTTTTATATTGATTAAAACTGAACAGCTTTTATGTACAGCTCTGATTCTGTAATACTAATATTTATTTACTTTGTTTCATAAATTGTAAATTTTTTTCTTAATGTTGTGGATTGCTTTTCTATGTGAAGCATGGGATTTACTGTTGCGTAATTAGAACAAAATGTATATTGTAAAACAAGATATTTAAACTAGAGTATCTTATCTTATTCTGCACTTATGCATTAGTTAAAAAAAAAAAAAAGATAAAGGATGTATCAGTCAGTTCTTAACTCTTGTAATTTTTTTTTGTCTCGTTTGCTGGATTGACTATAACTTAAGTGCTGATTGTGATTTTAAACTGATAGTACCGTAAAGCATTAAAGTAAAACAATGTGCTATTGTGAGTTTTTTCAAAGCTTTATAAAACAGTTATAAATATATTAAAAGTATTTGGTCTTATGTGAACATGTTGATCTAGATGCTCCTTTTAAAAGCTATGGGAAAACATTCCACCCCATGTAGATACGTACAAGTGCATCGTCAGTGCCGGCTGCTCAGCCCACCTGCAGGTGGTGCACTGCTGGCTCCCAGGCAGGTGGGTGATGGTGCCTCGGCGTGGCCTGCTGCTCCCTCCCCAGAAGCAGGGTTGTGAGGTCCCTATGGCTGTACCGTGCTGGGCTGGGAGCTGGGCCACAATGAGCCACAGCAGTCCCTGGGTTGTGAGGGCCTGCCGTGCCTCTGCCCAAGCTGATCATGGAGGTTAGGGGTCACGCAGAGGTGCCCCAGTATGTGAGCTCGGAGGGGAGCAGAAGACACTTCCTCACACCTAAACACCAGCAGCTGGTTACTCCCCGTGAGGAGAGTCTCCCCATCCTGCAGATGGAGGAGCAGGTGGGCCCTTCTAGCTAGGCAGAGGGCACTGGCATCTTCAAGAAGCAGATTAATGGGCAAGAAAGTCACAGTCTTCCAGAGAAGGGTCTCCATCTGGGTGAGGTTTACTCCAGAGGGAAGTCAGTAGGAGCCTGGGCTTGTGGTGGGTTCCCACTACCACCAGCAGCATGTGCCTGGACGCACACACTCACTCACACACACTCTCTCACACACACACACACACAAAAGAAACCAACAATCCGGATTATATTTTGTGCTATTTAGTGAATTATAATTCTGTGAAACCAAGTTTGTATATTGACTTACAGTACATTTAAGGAGTGTTCTTTAAAAAGAAATAAATATACAATTACATGCACAAGGTGTCTAGTTTTCATGTGTTCTTTCCATTTTCCAAGTTTATTGGCGTTTCAGCACATTGCTGGAAAGTTTTGTTCAGAAGAGCTTCTTTCCTGTACAAGGAGCGCCCTTAACTGCGTGAGTAGCAGCTAATAGTGTGGATCATGTTTTGGCCGCATCAGATATTATCAATTTATTTCCCCAGCAATACCATGTGGGGGCAGAACCACAGCTGGTACGTCGTCGTGATTCTAGCACTATGGCATATGACTAGCGGAACACCGTAATGGGCTGTAACCAGTTGTAACCATTAAAGGTTACTTTCCCATCTCCATCGGCATGTTCCTACCTTTATTCAGATCATTATGGTAACACTGCCAAGAGAAGTGCATGCCAGAAAGCTGGCTCATATCAGGCTGCCTAGAGGAGAAGCAGCTTATGTTGGAGGCAGCGGCTTGTTGGATCATGCTTCCTTTATAGAAAGAGAAAAATAAAACAGACAATTGCATGTTTTAAATAAACACGTCCTATCTGATAAAAAACTTCTCCTCCTTGGCTGCATGTCTGTACTAAGAACAAAATGCTTCGCACAGTGATCAGCTAAGCAGGTAATCACAGATATTTTATTAAAAGGGAATCAAGCAAACCCCATGATGGCAAATGTTCCATTAACAATGCCTTTATAAGCAACCCCCTTACTGTGGGAGTTACTGCTGGCTTGTTTGATTATTTTAATTAATTTGCAGCTGCAATTTACCGTTCAACTTTTCAGCCTTGGGGCATTTTTTTAAATATAATGGTTGAACAAATATCACTGAAATTATGTGTGATATTTTTGGGTCGCAGTGGATCAACCATGAAGAGGTTTCAGGTATTTATAATCTTCTATTTTCTTAATGAAGTAATGTTTATACAGGGCTTTGAAAAAAACATTCCCATGCAACTCCTAAGCGCTGATTGTGACCGCTTTCCGTGCTCTAGAAGGGATGTGGAGGAGAAAGGCAAACACATCCGAAAATGTTTTCACAGGCACGAGTAGTTTTCAGAGCTGACACGGTGGGTACAGCACCCAGGACAGACTGCAAGGAATTTTGTGCTGCCTGCTCTGAGCCACCAGCGGGGATGACGGTGTGGGGCTGCATTTGTGTGCTGCAGTGCAGAGTTATCACACCTTGCAGGCTTGGGCTCAGTGCTGTGGTAGCTCCCCACTGGTGGTGGTTCTGAGGATCCTGGGTAGGAGGCTTCCCAAAAGTACTGGTTGTGGTGGGAGTACATAAGGTCTGATGGGAATTTCATGAGTGCTGTGATATTCTGGTTCTGATTTTTGGAGGCTGACTTCCCAAGCATGGCTGGTACCACTGCAGGTGGGTGACCTGTTGGTTGATTCATGCACCAGCCTCTTCTCATCCTCAGCAGCCATTAGTATTCCATGGCTAGCCCATGTGTGACAGAGAGATGGGACCAAGAAGAGTAGTTCTGAGATCTCTGCTGTAAAATTTGTGCTTTTCTAAGGGATGAAGATAAGGGATTTAACAGCGTCCTCTAGAAAACTGCAGAACCTAATGAGGATTTTTATATGCAATATGGTATGGGATTTCTAACTTGGGAATATAATTACCTATTACATTGTTCAAGGAGGTTATAATTCTCTATGAAGATCCTTATGCCTCATCTGTAAAGCACAAGGGAGATACAGATGCTCTGGCAAGTGCTCCTTAATCCTTTTTCACAGAGTAATGTCACCAGAGTTACTTTAGGATCCATTTGCATTAGCAAAATGGAAAGCATATTGGTCTCACGTAGCTGCCTGCACAGCCCTCTTATGAAACTTCACATTCTGACTATGGGTAACAACTCTAACACATGTTAAATGCAGTTGTGTGGAGTTCAACATTGTAGAACACATTGATTAAGATTTAGCACCAATGAAGGACACAATCAACTTAGTCGAGCCTTAAGTGGATTCAAATTACTTAGGTACAAGAATTTCAGTCCAAGAATGCTGGAAACTGCTCCCATTTAACTTCAGTGACACCCAAACTTACCAGGTGCCTCCTTACTCTAGGCTGTTTCCTTGGGTTCTGCGTTTGCACATGAGCTGAACTTCTCTCCTCAGATCTACTTCAGTCCAAGATTGAGCCGGGCCCCAGAAACTACACCTTTCTTTGCCTAGATCCTCCAAGGGACCTGCCCTACTGAAGTGGGTCTTCAAAAATACCTCATGTGTCGAAATACATCTCCCTGACAAACTACACTTATGGCAAGCAGTCACCACCTCTTCAGATTAGCCTAATTGGTCCCCCTGCCTGGCTATCTAAAAATAAAAAATCTGCCTTTAAACCTCTCCCTTGCTAACTGTACCACACTTCCCTCTGGGAGAGTGCGATAAGTACCCCACAAGGAGTAGAAGAGCCTTTACTTTCCTGTTGAAGTTCTGTTATTGTGAAGCAAGAAATTCAAGAGTCATTGGCTCAGCAAGATTGCAGTGCATGATCCCCAGGAGGAAACCTGTATCAAGAAGTGTAAATAAAGATGCAGCCTGCATGGGAAAGAAGAAGTCTTCCGGAAGTCCAATAAGTACAGTGATGTGGCAGAGGCTTTGAAGGACAAGATCTGAGCTCATACACTTCCCTGCCTGCAGCCTTCTAAACAGCTTGAAGAGTGCTATTTCCAAACATGCTTCTTGATTAGCACCCACCTGCTTTCCGAGGTGGCAGACCCTCCAATAAAAGAAGGCCAGATGTCAAGCTCACAGCTCTCAGTTTCAGAATGAGAACCAAGTCCCCAAAAGTTAGGTGCTGCAGTGCTTGACTCCATTACTGTTTTTTTGTCCTAAATGATTCAGGGAGAACAAGTCTTATTGATTTAGTAGCTTGCACAGTGGAGCAAGTCAATGGGATTTATCCTTTAAAGTCATTTAGCCACCTCTGAAAATTCCAATCAATATTCTCAGAAGAATGTTCTTAAAATAAATACAGGATAGTCAATGCAAAGCCTACACAGCACATCATATATTGCAGTTTAGCTACTACTTCAGTGTAGTTTTTTTCTTTTTTGAGTTAAACTGTCTGCATGAAAAAACCAGACACCTATATACTAATTGAGTATATTACTGCAATGATGTTCCTCTGCCCTTTTCTCATATACAGATCACATATGCTAAACATGAGCTCTGAACACAGGCCTACTGCTCAATTTAAGATAAAAGCGCTGGACGGTTTGTCTTGTTCTGTGATTATCCTTTGGGTCTTTGCATGTGGCACAGCTGCCACTTGCGTTTGTGTGATCTTCAGTGTACCTGCTTTTAACTGGATTAGGCACACTCAGCAACACCAGGAATGTGGGAAACAGCTTTCCTTGTGGAACACTTGGCTTTTGCCCCTTTGTGATGCCTTTGTGATGAAACATGTGAAGTTGATTTGTTGTGTGGGTTTTTTTTTTCCCAGATGATTGTGTTTGGGGAGAAAGTTATTTTAAGAGTTTCTTTCGTTTGTGAGTATAGAAGTGTTCTGTACATACGGTTCATGGGTGCAAGGTTTTGTAGATAAACACTAGATGTGATTGAATTTAAGAAAGAGATAAATATCTCTGCCTTTATACAAGATGATCCTGGCATTCACCCCAAGGAGGTTGGGCTGGATTGATCCTTGCAGGGAGCAGCCCCCTGCTGTGACCATGAGCCACTGTATCTCTATAAAGGATGTACTCAGGCACTGCTGGCACCTCACTGCACATCAGGCCTTGGTGTCATTTTCCCTGCAGTTTAACGAAACAGAAATGGCCTCCTGCTGTGCTGTGCATTGCTGTATAATTCTCTCCAGTCACATAAAAGTGAGAGGCAAGCTCCTCACCTGAGGTGCATCGGGCCACCTCTGGAGCAGCCAAGGGACTCAGCACACCAGAAATCTTGGAGGTTCATTCAAACACACCAGTAACCTGCACAAGCTCATCTGCTTGCAGAGTGAGATGCCAGCTGGTGAGAGCAGAAAACAATGTTTTCTGAAAAGCAGTAGAAGTTTCTGCTCTAGTGGGTTTCCTTGTTTTTCTGCATTGTATGAATATTCATTCTGAATCTGACAGGAGGAGGGGAGCTTGATCAGCAGCAGGCTTGATCAAAAACAAAAACAATATTACCACATAAACTGCCTTTTCGCGTTCTTTCCTGATGAGTGACATCTCACTGACAGGAGGATTGCTAAGCAAAGCAAGCACTATGAATATGTATGGTAGTGTGCACTGCCCCAGGGACACCCAGCAAGGTGGGGGCAGATTTGACTCTGTGCTGGAGAACAGTGTTTCCTTTCCCTCTCTTCCAACAGAATATATAAGAGGAGGCTGACACCATGCCATAGAAACTAATGGAGTTTCCACATTCATTTTAGCAGTGGGAGATTTGGTCTCTGAAGGCTTGTTTCCATGAGGTGATGAGAAATCTTGCTGCTAACATTTCAGGGATGTCAGAGCACTTGGCAGGTTGCCAGCTCAACTTCTATCCTTCCCATCTGCTCCTGGAGCAGCGAAGGTCTTCACCCGGCTCAGCCCTGCTCTGCTGGGGCTGGGGGCTGGGCAGGAGCTGGGCCCTCTGTACCCCGAGTGCTGGTATCCCGAGTGCCGTGAGCATATTGGCATCAGCCCTCTGAGCAGGGGCATGTCCTGGTCTGCAAATCCTAGGGGATGACCTGTGTGCTTAATTCCTCAATAGATGCATGTGATCTCCAATGGAGTATTTCAAAAGGACAAATATTTCACCAGCCAGGTTTTCTGAAAAACTTGTTTGCTCCATGGAGGCACTCAGATGAAGTGGTGAGAGTTTTCAAAAGTGCTGAGCACTTGTTCTCAGCAGAAACTGCTGGATTCTGGGCACACTGGAAAAGCTGGCCCTTAAAAACTTCTTAACAATGTCTGGCACCTCACCTCCATTCATTACTTCTTACAATCTTACTATTTCCCACCACAACATCCCTGTTAAGAAGGAGAGGGAGAGGGAGAAAGGAAGGTAGAGAGGAAGAGAGGGAAGGGAGGAGGGAAAAAGAAAGGAAAGAAAGGAAGAAAGGAAGAAAGGAAGAAAGGAAGAAAGGAAGAAAGAGAGAGAAAGAGAGAAGGTGAATGTAGTAATGAGCACATTTTCATGGCTCAAAGAGCCTGCTCCATTTTACTGCCAGGAAAAATGAAAATGATAAAGTGGAGACTTTGACCAGTTTTTTGACAAAGTTTTTCCTCTCAATTTCATATTTCTTTATTGCAGTTTAGTAGTTAAATGTGGGACTGGTGCAGAGAGATATCTTGGACTCGTATCTTGAAAATCTGTTTGGACAGTCAGGAGAGGGGGACTTCTAACAAAAAAAATATTGAAAGAATAATAAAGTCAGAGGCACGGTGTGCTGCAGGGAGCAGTCTTTCTCTGGCAGAAGATGAGCTAAATAGCCTAATAGTTTTTTCCATCTGTATTTCCTATCGTCCTACTGCGAGCAGAAGGAATTCGGATCCAGCTGATCTCTTGGGTGGAGGGTGGAGGAGGCTGCCTGCTCCATTACTTAGCATGGGCAGCAGGGAAAGCTGAGGAGAACACCCCCACTGTGTTACCCGTGCTCTGCAGGATCCCACCAAATGTTTTTGCTGGCTCTTTGCAGTGCTGGATCACTGCCAGGCTGCAAGAAAGAAGGATCAGCCACTGTCTAGAGCACTGCCCCGCGCTAACCCGCAAGATTTCCATGCTGAAATCCAAGGGAGAGTTTAATGCTGGTTTAAGCAGCCGAAGTGTTGGCTGGGCTCTCTCTAGCTGCTACCACTCAGCTGTGCGCTGGCTCAGCCTGTGCCAGGTGAGCTGCAGGTGGCTACCACTGCCTGGGGCAGCAACATGGGCAGAGCTCTGCAGGACCAGGGCTGGTGGGGGTTCTGCTTGCAGCAGATGCGCTTCTCCAGCTGTGCTGGCCAGTTGGTACCCCACAAGAACTTGGAAATGCTGTGCCCTCCAGCTCACAAAGTTTCCTGGCTCTTGCAATCTGATTTTCCAGGAAAGGGTACAATCTAAACCCTCCAGTGATTTGGTTAGCTGTTTTTCTTAAAATTAAGGGATTCAAAATAATGCCGGTAGTGCCAAATTGCTACCCATGCCCCGGAGGAATAGGAGGCAGGAGCCAAAAATGTGTTGTCACAATGCACATTACCTGAAACTTTCACTAAATTAAAAAGGGCTGTGAAGAAGTGACACCCAAACTATTTTAAAAAGGTAAGGAGAGATTCTTTTCTTCCCCCTTTTGGCCTGTTAGTTTCAGAAACATCAGCAGTGACGATGATTTAGTCATCTGTATTCTGTGAGCCTTAATGGAATGCCAGCTCCTGATTTTATACACAAGTTTCTTGATAGACTGCCTATTTCAGCAGAAATTACTGTTGTCAGCTCAGTGTTCGGGGTGTTAAAATCATCAATGTCACAATGTTCTAAATAAGCAATGTAAAATGTCACATCCAAAGAGAAGAACACAGAGGGTGTGACATTTTCCAAAAATTCCCCATATTTCAAATGTTACAGAATCTGCAGCAAAAGGAATGAGGGGATGGAGGTGGGGGGAAAGGAGACCTTTCTGTATTGTAGTGCCTGAACTGCTACAATGGAGTTTGAAGGTGCAAATAAGGCTATAACAAAACATGAGTGTGCATGCTTTCAACACCAAAATGACTTACTGGCTGCTAATTAAATCTCTCTGCAAATGGGATTTCATTTTTATTTTTGATGGAAAAAGTGGTTTTATTACATTTACTTGGCTGACAGCCAGGAATACAGCTCAATACAAATCTAGCAAAGTTAAAGGCCTTCTGCAGCAACATATGGCTTGTTTGGGAAGAATGAGTCATAAATGGAACCAGATGCAAAAAAAAATATATATATATATAGCTGTAGGAAGGTAGCAACTGTCCTCAGGCAGATGCCGATAGTGTTATTTCTGATATTTCCACCTCATGAAAAATTTACATGTGCATATTAGTGAACTTTTTTTTTCCAGCATGGGCATGTTTCAGAGCCCTCAGATAGCATGGGTCCACCCACTTTGCTCCTATCAGTGGTTAATACCTTCAACAAGCTGTTTTATCTTCGTGAGTCCTTGTAACGGGACTTCCAGAGATGCCAGTTTCTCTCCTGGCTTCAGTGTGTGTGTCTTAATGTGCGCCTATGTGAGACTCCCAGGTGCCAACCCCAAGTGGCCTTTAGGCACACAGGGCCACTCCTGGCAGACAGGACTGGCCTTCATTTGGTTCCCCACGCCCTGTGGAAGTGAGGGCTGACAGACGCATGTCCTTGCACAGGATGAAGCTCCTGTGGTAGATGCCTCACCAACCACACCTACACGTATCTGTGAGCATGGCATGCATGAGACCACCTGTGGATGCACAGGCTGGACTAGATAGATGCCAAAAGAAATGCCAGCCGCCAGGGGGAGAGGAGTTGCCAGGGACCGTCTTCTGCCAACAGCTCCAACTACCTGTAGTGAGGATACGGGTAAACAGGGGAGGACAGGAACAGTGAGTTGCAGAGGGTGTTGGCAGACTGGGGCATTTCTGCACCATTAGTAAGGCTGCCTGCTCTTTGCCCGCAGGCTACTGGCCTTGCGACCTTGTGTACCCACAGCATATGTCTGCCTTTAGTACAGAGGCCTATAAGTTTTCTAGAGTTTGGCTCTTGAACCCCAAATACCATTTTCTTTCTGTCAGAGCCTTGTGCCTTGTCTAATTGTTCCAGCTCTTTGCTCCCTGTTTACCAAGTAAGATGTCAAGTACTTTGTCAGAGGTTAAATCAGCTAGATCCTTTTCCTTCCCATATAAAATCTCCTCTTACAGAGGTAAGACAGATGCTCTCCAGTTCTCTGCTAGGCAAAGCCTAACTAGACATCATGACGAAGGAAGTGATCATACATTCTCAAGTCCTGTAGAATAAAATGATCGTGAACTTGAACAGTGCCATAAACTGTCCAGTGCAAGCAGCGTAGGCATAGTGTGGGCCACAGCAGTCAATAGGTTGGGATATAAATCACTCATGTCTAGTGGTGGACACCAGGAAACAAAGGCAGGGTAAATCTTCCAGGAAGTCGGTACCCAGCAGCAGGCCTCCTCCCTGCCTCGATCCCTGCACCCACAGCTATGGCTTTGGTGCTGTGGGGTGCTGGCATGGACTGGGACACCATGCAGCTCAGCCCTACTGCATATCCTTGCACGCAGAACCATGCCAGGTTCTGGGCAAAGTTCTTGCAGATATTGTGAGGCATCTGCTTTATGCAGTGGCTTCTTCCAGCAGAATGTACAAGAGCTGCCAAGGGCCTTGCTCACATCCTCCAGCTGGGAAGCTCAGCGCCAGCTTGCTTGAACCACTACCCTCTTCTTGCCAGGTTCATTTTTTTTTTCTTCAATTAGAAAAAGTCTACTGTATTAACTAAGGAGTTATCAGATTCCACAGTATCTCAAATTGTCTGATCCACAAAGCTTAGCATGTCACCTGCCTCTCAGTGGAAATGCATTTGCAGTCCTTGCCTGTGACCACACAGCACTCCCAGAATGTCCAGCCACTTAGTCACACCAACTCCAGCCTCTCTCTGTTGTTTAAGGTCTTTCTCAGCTATGCTGGGAAGCTACTCATAAGAACAGCCTGGCTCAGCTGAAGAAAGGGAACGGGCTCAGGTCATAACTTGGAGGTGTGTTTCCTTCCTCCTTATCAGAGTGAGAGTTGAAGTACAGGCAAGCACTATCTCCCAGGTATAAAATACATAACATCCCATACATAAAATACATAAAATCCCATACATAAATCTTTCACATTTTAGGAATTCAGATGGTACATCTGATTTGGAAATGCTATTTCCTTCTTTTGCACCTGGTTTCTTTTGGCATCTGGGATTCTAGTGTCTCCTCAGACATGGCTCTCAGTAATTTTGAAGGTGATACCAGGGACTGAGGCTAAGGAGAGAGTTGCTATTAAGGCTGTTGCATTGCATGTAAATCCTCTAGGAATGTAGAAGAAAGTTCAGGAGACTGCACAGCCTCCGGGGTGAATCAGAATCTATCGCCTTGGTGGGGAACCCAGAGCTGGGTTGGATGACTAGACATGGATAAAGTTTAAGCCTGTGTGAAAAAACCACCCCTATAGCACACAATGCTACTTAAAGGCAGCTAGATTTTGCAATCCTTGCGCATGCTGATGACATCAATGGGATTACTTAACTGAATGGGTGTTTATTAACATCAATAAGGGCTGCACTGTGTGGCATTAAATGCACCCCAGTTGGGCTGGGGGTTGAGGAGTTCATGCCTGTGACTAATGCTTGGTGCTTGCTCAGAACTGGGAGTGCCAGAAAAGGAGCTCCCAGCTCCTGAGGGAAAGGGTTTACTTTCTGTGCATTAATCCGACTTGCCTCACTCATTTTAAAGGAAAAACTGAGCTCTGCAGCATGCCCTACAAAGGCTTCCTACCTCAGGAAGAGATGTGGGAGTTTTTGTGTTCGAATGATCCATAAGAAGAAAAGGCTGGGAGGATGGAAAAACTGTGTCTCTGTACCAAACTCCTACAGAGAGAAATTTCAGAGGGGTTGGTCTTACAAAGCTGAAGGCATGTCCTTAAATTTACACACCCGGAGGCCTCATTGATGAAACATATTCAAAATTGTTGTACAATCTGTGCCTTAACTTGTAAGTTCTTTCAGTCAGAGATTTTGTCTGCCTTTTTGGCCAAGATTTTGTTTCAGACAGTGAATCCTTCCAAGGACAACACTTGTGTCAGTGGAATGGGTAATCCTATTTCGATAGCACAAGAAACCTGATGGCTGTTTCCATGCTCTGAGGTTAGATAACCCTTCACCATATGCTGGAGGCCAATTTTGCCCTCTGACCATGCATCCTGGCCCTGTGGGGAGATGTGAGCCAGGTTGGGAACCATAAGCAGACCTCCAGAGTGACTCCTATCTGCTAGTGGAAATCCTGCAACATTACTATCCCAATTTAATTCAGCAGAGGATTTGATTCTTAACTGTGCATGATTTTGATGAGCAGCTGGTGAGAAGAGCTGCCTTGAGCTGAGTTTTGCTTTGACTTTCTGATGTTCTCAGGTGGGTACAAAACTTACTAATGACAAGCAAAACTATATCTGTACTTTTGTGGACCAAATATATCTGTCCTTAGGCTATCTGTGGCTTCAGCTGACTATATAGAGTTTTATTCTCATGACCTTCCTTGTCAGAAAGTCACTTAAAATCTATTTGTTTCCATCCCACCAAATATAATACTGTGATGATGGATGCTATCATAACTCCCAATGTTGGAAACTCACAGTGTTACAGAAAGCTTAAATTTTCAAATGATTGCAGAGCAGTCTGAGGCGTAAGGATGAGAAATGGTATAAAAATAATCCCACAAAAATATCCTCTACTTTATGCAGCATAGGCTCAGAAAAATTCAGCACCCACACTGAGAAGTGAGCTACTTGCTGATGGGCGCAGGTGAGAAGGGAGGGTGCAATTGCACAGGCTTATGGAGCTCTGGCAGCCTGACTGGGCAAATTGGATTTTATTGTCTGAATGAGAAAGCATTTTTTTTCTCAGGCTGCTGAGCTGAAAGCTGGGTTAGTTAAAGTCAGGGGAGGAAAAATCATGAAGTACATTCCTGTTGCCTCAGTGGTACAATTTTTCATGGTTGTCCTTTGGCACCAGGCTAGTTACAGTTTGCTGGCAGCTGGCAATAAGGTGCAAGAAAAATGTCAGGTTTTGGAGTGTTTGTTCACATCAGCATGCAAAACTGGAGGCCTTTCAGAGAGGTCTGGGGAGATCAGCTTCAGGCTACAAATGCCCAGAGGAAAGCTCTGAACAATGGGCGAAGTTCAGCTTCCCAAGATTCAGGGATGGGACAGTGGTCTAGGGAGAGATTATTATAATTTAAAAAACCAACAAAAACAAAACCAGAAATGCTGGGAAGATCCCTTCTTATACCAGGTTACATTTCTTATTATGCCATCTTTTTATGATATCCCCATTCAGATACAATTTCCTCACAGGAAGTATGAAATTATAGCAGGTCTATGTGTTCAAGCATCCAAACTTGCGAAGAGGAACTCTAGGAAAGAGCTACATGTAGGAGGTAGGATGCTGCTGAGAACAGGGCCAGGTACATTTTGATACAGAGTCATAGAATCTTAGAGTTGGAAGGGACCTCTGAAGACCATCTGGTCCAGCTCCGCTGCAAAAACTACAGCTACATCAAGTTGCTCAGGGCCTGATCCAGTCTTGCCTTGAAAGTCTCCAGGGACAGGGCATTCACCACCACCCCAGGCAACCTGTTCCAGTACCTCATCACCCTTATATCCTTATATCCTTTTCCTTATATCCAGCATAAATCTCCCCTCTTTAGGCTTGAAACCATTTCCCCTTGTTCTATCACCCCAGACCCTGCTAAAAAGTGTCCCCTTCTTTCCTGTAGTTCCCCTTTAGATACTGAAAGGCCACTCTCAGGTCACCTCGGAGCCTTCTCTTCTCCAGGCTGAACAGCCCCAGCTCTCTCAACCTGTCCTCATAGGAGAGGTGTTCCATTCCATGGATCATTTTTGTAGCCCTTCTCTGCAAACACTCCAACAGGTCTATGTCTCTCCCATTCTTAGAACTCCACATCTGAATGCAGTGATAAGCCTCACTAGTGTATAGTAGAGGGGCAGAATCACCTCCCTTGACCTGCTGGCCACACTTCTTTTGATGCGGCCCAGGATATGGTTGGCTTTCTGGGCTGTGAGGGCACATTGCTGGCTCATGTCCAGCTTACCATCCACCAGTACTCCCAGGTCTTTTTCAGCAGGGCTGTGCTCAATTCTATCATCCTTCAGCTTGTATTGATAGTAAGGATTGCCTCTGCCCAGGTGCAAAATTTTGCATTTGGTTTTGTTGAACCTCCTGATGTTCACCTGGGCCCAATGCTCAAGCCTGTTAAATCCTTCTGAATGGCATCCCACCCCAACCACACTCTGGTGCATTGACTGTACCCCACAGGTTAGTAGCAATAGCAAACTTGCTGAGGGTGCACTTGACGCCACTGTGAATGTAACTGATGAAGATATTAAAGAGTGTCAGTTGCAGCACTGACCCCTGTGGGACACAAAACTCTCATATCAACCTCTAATTTGAGGTGAGTTCTTTTGGGGGATCTTGGGGTATATTTAAAGTTCTTGATAGAGAAGCTAACTGCTGAAAAGGAAGTAAACATCCAAACCTTTCCTTATGATATTTTAGTTGACTCTAACAAAGAAGGGGACACATATAAAATGGATCAGAACAAGAAAATTCAGTCTTATTTTTTCTTTTTTCTGAGTGGGAAGAAGCATTAATTTAGAACAATATCCCAAAGTACCAGTGACACATGTAACAGAAAGAATTCACTGCACCCTTATTAAATGCTTCTTGATATTGTGGGAGGATAGGCTGCTTCATGGTACAGAACATTTATTTTGCTGGATCCTTCTCTGCACTGCATTTGTGGCACATTAATATCCAATGCACTATAGTGAGGCAAGTGAGATATATTAGTTGAGACATACAAGTGAATAAACACTGTAATATTTTGTCATGCTGGAGGCAGCTGGTGTCTATTGCAGATGTATTTTGAGGAAACGGTCTAAGAAAAGCTTATGGCTTATAGATTGTCTATATTTGTATGATATGGAAAACTCCATTTTATCAGAAGGCTGATCTTTATGTTTGCCTTCTGAACTGGACTAACATTCCTACGAGGACCTGGCACTGACCTTGAAATGATAATTAGCGATACAATTGCAGTGCACACATTCTCTGCAATAAGTTGTCTCCCATCAAGTCAAACTGGTTGTTCTGTGCATAACTGAGTTTGGCAATGCTGTAACCTGGCAAGGGTACTGTCGTCATCAGATAGGGTGGATCAGATCTGATCTGACAGGGGTTGGAGAATGTACCTTATTGAATCATTTTAAACCTCAATCTGTTTATTCAGCTGAGGAACAGACTGCAGGAGGAAATCCTTAAGACAGGGAACTCCCAGAACTAGTGAATGCATGTGAATTACCAAGAATGCCCAAGAGGGCAGATGAACTAAGGGGCACTGGACAAAAGCTGGTCCATGAAGATGTTTGTCCTTGAAATTCAATTGAAGTTGGAAGAAAAAAAAACAACACAAGAAGAAAACTTACGTGTATGCATCTTCTCATTTTTTCACATGTGGGGTAACACATATTAACTGTATTCCCGATGGCTTAATACCCGAGGTTTTGCTTATCCTCTACAGCTCTGAAAAACTGAAGCACTGGACCCCAGGAACAAGTACTTTTCTGTGGATCTTAGCCCTAAGGAAACAGTGCCAGAGTGAGGATCTGCTCCTCAGGAATTTGTTTAGTAAGCTCTGAGACAGATAAGGTGTCTGGACTCTTGCTTATCCCCCAAAGGCTGAAGACACGTAAGGATTCAGTATTGCAGCTGGCTCGATCTCTTGTGTGACTGACAAGGTGCAGTGCACCAGATATTGCAACAGCAGCTCCAGACACGGTGAGACTGATGTGTGCACTAGATACACTCAACTTCAAACAATTATGTGTAGTTTTGGTCTCCTCTGAGGGGTGAGATTCTTGTCATCACAGGAAATTCTGTCCCAAGGGACCAAGTCTCATCTAATACTTGCAACCCTTGGAGAGATTGAGGGAACACATTTGTGTGCGTAAAAGAAAGAGCACACCTTTATTTTAGAAAGGGTTTCCAGGATAAATAGACTCTGAGCAGCTACTAGATGATAGTGAGCTAGATTTTGCATTTCAGAGAAGAGGGGATAAGAAAATGGTGAGAGAGGCTCTGTGCTGTGAGCAACATTGATGAATCCATGTAGTAGCTCAGTGGAAGTGAAAGGAACCTCTGGGTGGACAGTAGCCCATCATAATCATGAAAGTACAAATTTCTGTCAAATAATTAAGAAAGAAAGGAGGATGTAGAACTCGGCTGTGATTTATTTGAAGACTTTAAAAAAATACTGTATTTAGTAAACCCATGGAAACTGGTAACTATACAGAAATTTTAGGTAAACAGGTCAATTTGGTGTGGCGAGTAAGATTGAAGCTGTCCGTAGCAGGACACCTGAGAGCTTAGTGAAGGCTATTAAGCTACTTCAGGGGGTTGTATCCCAATAAAATGGGCAAACAAGGGACACATAAGGCACCCTAAAATGGGAATTTTGGACTTGAAATGCAGTAACACTTGGAATTAGGGTGCTGGCTCAAGCATGACATGCAATGACACAGGTCATGCAGAGCAGTGCTGGACAATAAGGGAACCAAAAGAAGCCTCCAATTACTCTCAGATCCAAAATGTGATGTAGAAATGTGTAGCTTTTCAGATCTGTGGACATTAAGGAAACTTGGAAAAAGGATAGCTAAAGTTTGAGCAATAATCCCTGGAAAGTGATGGTAGCAGTTGACCTTGGAACTGTTTGGATTTCTCTGCTGTTATGTTATAAACGTCAGGAAAGTATATTTTTATGTGAACAGTCTGAGCAGATAGTTTCTAGGCAAATAGCTTACTGTAGTAAAGTGGCCCTGCAGAACTGGAAGCAGACAGAGGACATGATAAATTGTATATTACAATAGTGTGCTAGCAAAGGTTGGAAAAAAAGAAAAAGCAACCATCAGCTGAATCTGGTTTTAAAGTACAGGTTTAGAGATAAATTTTAGATTTCATCTACCAAAACTTTCACAAGTTATGGATTATTACCTGCTTGTTCAGTACTTTGATATCAATGTTTAACTTCTGATATAAAAAAGAACTATGACACTCCCAAAACGTGAGCCAGAATTCATAAACGATCACCTACATGAAAACTACAAAATTCAAAGAGACTAAGATGTCTCCTTCAAAGTAGAAAGTAAGTGGCCTAATATCACACAGTCCTTCAGCCTCTCTCACCATCCTAGTTTAAAAAAGAAGCAGTGACTCTAAATTTGTTGCAGTTACTCAGCAATTTCCCTTCACATAAACGACTGCATAAGATGTAGACAGTGTGACGAGCATTGTCACAGGACAGGTGATGTTCCTGCTAAAGGAAAGGAGCTGTGTAAGACAAGAGCAGCCCTTGTGCAGCCATATCTTATAGAATCATCAATGGATCATGCTTCTGTTTTGCTTTGATTAGTTTTTGATGTATGCAAGCCTTTGCTTGAGGCAGAAGTGAGCAATTGATATTTGCTGTCAGCAGCCTGCTACCTTACAGAATAATTGGAAGTTTGTCCAGGGAGGAGCCAAGAAGGTTTTGAACCTTAAGTTATTCAGTGAGTTTAAGAGACCCAAGGGATCAGCTGACTCCAGCCCTCTGGCATCCCATGGGATGGAGGAAAGATCAGCAGGGTCAAGTACCACACCTCTGGAACTCCACATATCCCTTTCTTCACAGGTTACAGGAATTTTTTGATCACTTCTTCCCTGGTAAGTTAAGCAAGGGCTTTTCACCCTCTTTGTAACTAAAGTAGTCAACGCCCAACAAACACTTGACTTGGCTCAGCCACTAGAAGCAAGCTACGCAGGCCAAACTACTAACAGCTGAGGCCAAAACAGGCCCTGGATTGGTGGGAGGTAAGTTGATTTGATGGAGCCTGATCGACAAGAATTAATGTCCTCCCTTGAGCATACTCCTCAAGGGCCCTTCCCTAGGTGGAAAAGATTTTCTCCAGCCAAATAAATACTCTGAAATAAAAGCACGTGGTGTTCCCAGATCAACACTGCAGCCTACTGGCCGTTACACTTCAGTAAATTCACTGAGTCCAGAAAAATTCAACGACTTTGGAAGGAACCAGATCAGGGCCCCTCAGACACTTGGATTATGTACAAAGTGTCTTTACCAGCAAAGTCATAATACCCACTGAGGGTGGCTTAAATATGTCTGACTTGTTGTGGCAGATCCAATATATCTTCATAGAGAATTTGCAGTTACTATAGCAAAATAAGTCATTTAAGCTGCCTTAGTTATATCTTGGAATTTCCTTTGATTTATTCATGGTTGGAGGATTTGCAATTCAGACTTTTGGCAGCTTGTCAACAGTGGCGTTGTTGAAATGAGAGATGCATTCCACAACATTTAAATGGGCTGAGAGCATCTTACCGGATATGTCTCTAACATCCAATCAAATTCCTTAACAGAATTTTCTTTCAATCTTCCACTTTCTAGACTCTATGATTACTTTCATTTTTCTGTTTGTTTTTTTCTTATAGCTTTGATTTTTTTAAAAACTTATCATGTAAACAATGGATATGTATGTAAGTGAGATCTTGGAAAATATAATAATTCTTAGAATACATCGAAAATACTTAGAATACAACTAAGATAAATTACTCTGTGATGTGCTCATTCATTATCCCTTATTGTGCAGTAGGTTCAGTATGGCTTTTTATAAAGCAAAATATTGCCTTTCTTGTAATCCTTCTGTAGGGTATTTATCAAATATTTGCATAATCATGGCAAAAGAATGTGGAGTAAGATGTTATTGTCAATGGAAATGATTGCTTTCCTGAAATTTGGCTCAGGTTGAACATAGCTGTTCATCCTGACCAGAAAACATACATCAAATTGTTTCAGCAGTGATTATATTTATATCTTTTTCCTCCAACCCTGCATTAATTTAGCATTGCTGTCTTGAATTTATTATATTACCCATGATTAATTCCTGTGTAAATCGGAATGTAAATACGTCTCTGCTACTTTGCTTGCTCCTTGAAATATAACTTCACCATGATTTATTTTTGGAAGAAAAACAGAAGAACCTAATGACAGTATTTTGAAGGGCCTGGAGATTCTAGCTCTGTACGAGGGAATTATGAAGGAACTCAGTCAGAAGAGCATCCTAAATCCCTGAAAAACCACTTTCAAAAGCATGTTTTTCCAAATCAGGATGGCCCTGATCCAGTCAAGCACATAACTGCGTATTTAACTCCAAGCTCCTGTTCAGGTGTCTCGCTGAGCTAGCTGAAGGGTGCAGGAAGGAGCTGAGGGAGTATCAGGCATTGTTTCTGAGGAAAGAAGGTTTAATTCACTGTAGTGGTGGAGGAGAGCTGTGGGAGGAACTTGAGCTGGTTTCAGATTCCCATCCTGAAAAAAAAATGAGGAATGAGACTTGAAATCACACTGCTCCCTTCCCCTCCTAAGGAAAGAGAGCAGCCATTTGCTCAAGTGTTCACCTCGCCAGCCGACATCACGTTCTGCTCCATGCTTGGCAAGCCCCTGTTCCCCTTCTCCCATGTCAAGCATAGTTGTAGGTACTCCTCTTCATTTATTTGTAACATGTTTTATTTTCAGTAGTGCATCTGTTTATTAAAATATTTTTGTTGTTGTTGTTTTTCTTTTTTTCTGGTATAGGCACAAGGGCATTGTAATAGGGAGGAAACCTTTGGGCTTCAAAAATGCACAGAGGCAAAATAGGTAGTTGGTATCACTGGAAATCACCCTGTAATTACAATCCAAGACACTTGTTATGATTGGGCTTTGGCTTGCAGGAGCTAGCATAACCCTCAGGCTAAAAGATAAAGGTCTGCTGACGTTAAATTAGGGTTGTGAATTAATGCAATGAATGACTTTTAATAATAACCTTTCAGAGGTGGCTTGGTGTTGTTGGCAGTAAGTTCTGACTGGATTTGCTACTTGGGCCTGAGGGACCAAGGCATGCACCATCAGGGAAAGTAAGTGGGAGTGGGGGTGCCTTCTGTTTTCTAGAAAATCCCCATATCCTGTGTGTGGCTGCTGTCAGTTTCTTCATTGTGCATAACACCAGAAAGTTCAGAACTCACCAACTTTATTTTCAGAGTTGTGAGCAGAGTGACTTCAGCTGGTGTTATATTGCTTGGCCCTAGTAAGGCATACTTCTGACTCCTGGGGGTGATCCTTTCTCATCTCTTTAAGAGACAGAGATGGTCAGCAGCTGTGAAGACACTTCTGGGCCAAATACAGCACTTGTATTTTCTTTAAGAGTCTTCTTTAGACATGGTGCCTCCTTCTGCTCAAACTCTAGAGGGCTGCAAGGGCAAAATAAGGACACGAAGCAAAAAGCACTAAAGAAGGAATGGTATGGTAAAGCAGAATATAGCTTCTTCTGGGTGCGCTCCAGGGCATATTTAATTATTTGTCACTTTGTTTAAATTGATATATACCTCGGGCAGTCAGCACAAGTAGTGGCTGGATGTCTTCCTTTGCAAATCAAGAACAGCCTTTGTGGCTGCAGTAGTGGAGGAAGGAAAAGTATAGCCCAGCTTAAGTGGTGGATGGAAAACCCTCAGACATCCTCATTGCACTGATTAGTATCTTGAGTCATTGCCTTTGGGGGAGGTGAGAGTTTCCTCAGTACAGATGAGTTAGATGAGTACAGATGAGTTAGATGAGTTCCTTTAATGAGGTTAGATACAAGAGGCATTGCGCAGCATGATGGTGTTGCCTGGGGAAAAAAAAAAAAGAAAGAAAGAAAGAAAGAAAATAGAGAAAGCTATCTTGTCTTCACTGCTGATGGTAGAGGTCTCACCGGGGACATCAGTATCAAAACGATGGTCTTTGAGAGATGCCAAAGCTGCCCTAAATACCCAACTGAAGGCAGCTGGAAGTGGCAACTGGTGATGGGCAGAGTGGTAACACCGTATGGCTGCTCCATGCCCACAGATCTGCCTCAGGCAGAGGGTCTGTCACCACAGAGGGTCCCTGTCCTGCTCATCACAGGCTTTCCCTGTCCCAGCTGCCAGGCAGCCAGCGGCAATGGCACAGCAAAGGCCAATGCACGGGCGGTAACACTAACGCAATGTGAAACCTCCCCCAGACTGCTGGGTGTGAGGGTGGAGGGGAATGAGGACACGGTAAAAAAGGGAAAGAAATTGCACTTTCGCTCCTTTCAACAGACATTTGTTACATAGTGTTCATGTTTCTGCCTCTTTATACAGCCTATGTCAGGTTTTCCTGCTTCCTGTGCGCACTGTCAGGATGCAGCACGAAGACAAAGCATGAGTCTGCTGTTCTTGAGGGGTTAAACTCACTGAAGGAAAAGAGAAGGTCTGACCTGCATGGACCTTATGACTGCTAATCTCTGTCCTGTGGCTACTGTGAAAACCCCTAAATCTGGCTGTTCCTGTTTGGAAGCAGCTGGTGCCCTGGTTCAGTCCCAGTGGGCTTCATGAGTTTCAACACACAAGAGTCTGCGGGTTGCTCTGAATAACACAGTATCTGAGCTCAGAAAGCAAAGCTGTTGCCTTTGCAGTTAGACCTGCTGAGCACCTTCAGCTACCAACTAGGCAAGCAGGCTGTGGCACACTTCACGTGGCCCAAGTGAAGGGTTGACCTCTCACTGAAATTGTTGTTTGTCAGACTGCTGCACTAGAAATCTGCTATCTTCTCTTAAATATTCATCAGAAGCAGTGGAGGACAGGGTGACCTGGTAAAAATGAGGCTATTTGTTTTTTATCTTTTTATCTTTTTTTTTTTTTTTTTTTTTTTTTAAATTCTGGCCCAAGAATTTATAGTTCTCTCTCAGTAATTTTTCTGACATGGAGTTGAGTTTAAGAGCTTGAGATTTTTTTTCATTACCACCTTTTCCTTCTTGAAAGAGCCAGACTGAATTTTGCACAAGAGGCATATTAATAGACAGAGAGCTGCTGTAGTGATAATAACAACATAAGTTGCAGCCAGCACTGATCTGCAGGGAAGCAGTGATCCGGTCACCAGTATCTGTCTAACCCAAACCAAAGGGCTCTTGGGAGCCCTCTGCTCCTGCTTGAGAGACAGCCTGAACTGGTGGCAGTATCTTGGTGGTAACAGTCTTGGGTGAAGCAGCCAGGAGGCTTAGCCAAAGAGCTGAGACCCAAATTTAACTCTGGGAACTCAGTGTAAAGCATTTGAATTTGGGGTTCCTGGTAGATGTAAAGTCAGGTGAAGTTCAAAGCTACAAAAAAGGTTTTGACTATGTGAGGGAAGTTGGTCCTAAGATACCAAGTATGGAAGCACCTCAGCTACCAGTGAAAAAGCACCCCTAAGCTATCTTATCTTTTCTTTGGTGAGGTGAACATTTCTTTGGTTCCTTTAATACATTTATCGCCCCTATTACCTTTCAAGATAACAGCTATGAATGCCTTCTTTGTTATAAGCAGCACACTGCCCTGTGTGTGTGGGAGGTGGGTGTTACAATAGGCATTATACAGCAGTATTCTGGTATTTTAATAAATGAGCTTCTGCTGGAGGTGACATTACTTGCACGTAAAACCAGGCGTATCTGTCTCCTTAGCAAGACACAGAGTATTTTGTGGGGGTGTGAAGTAATTTTCTTTGAATAATTGAATTAAGTAATTATGTGTTATATAAATATATAAGGCTCCAACTGCCCGTAGTATCTGTGTACCATTCACAGAAATTAAATCAATGCAACGTTTTTTTTTTTTCTGATTACAGGAACACTCTTTTCTGAATATGACAAACAACCTTCCTTTCTGGTTGTTGGTGGGGTTTTTTTAGTAGTTGCTGAAGAACTACTTCTCAAACACCCATGAGACGTGAAGAACAACTGGTGATCTCCTACAGGGAACAATCTGCCACCAGAAGAGCTGTGCATTTAAGTGATTATTTTGGCTCTGTTGCCAACTCATGCCCTCATTCTTGGAGGTGTGCAAAAACCATAAAATAAAAAATAATAAAAGAAATTGTTTCTCGGGGAAGCAAATCCTAAGAACATTTAATGTGTTCAAACGACATTCATTTGGGTACTTGCAGATGAAGGAAATAAATGCTAGATTCACAAAAGCTGATGCGGGATTGGAGAACTAGTTCAGTTTCCATCCCTCTGAAGAAACATGTGCACGTGCCACGCAGGACAACATTCTTAGTAATCCCCTGTAAGGTGGCTGTGTCTGCTCATGGGCAAGGAGTGTCGCCCCTTGGTCTCTTCCAATGAGATGTCCACTTTGTGTGCAGCATTTTATGTTCACACAGTCTAGGAACCAAACATCCACTTCCCTGCTGCAAGGGTCATTTTCACACTTCAGCTCTAGCAAACATTAAAAGCAGTTTATTCCAAGAAGATTAGCTTCAAATGGGGTGTCTAAGGTAACCCACCAGAGTTTAGAGTGACCTGGCAGTCATTTGTAGGATATTCATCTGCAAGATGGAAGAGGTAGGTTAAAACCTGCCTCTAAAAGAACTACAGCTTTGAATGGGCATTCAGTACTTCCCAGTAAAGTCCCTAAGTTCCTCTGTGCCTCAGGTGGGTCCTGCCAAGCTCTACCTCTTGCAGCTGTTCCTAATCAATGCTGAGAACAAGAGTAGGAAGGATCCCCAAGGGACTGGAGTGCTCATCTGGGAAGTGAGAGTACACAGTTCTAGGTGCAGGGCTTCAGCATTATACAGTTTTAGTTTAAGGTTTCAGTTACTGAAGTAACTGTTGTGTATAAATTGAATGTGGAGAATCTGGATAAAATATAGTGGTAGTTAGGAGTGTTGCTATATCTTTCTAATTCCTACTGTTTCTTACTGCAGGATTCTATTTGAATTAAGCAAAGCTGGCTAGTGTTTGAGTGATCTTCAGATAAGCTCTGGGAAATCAGGCAAGAACAGTGTTTCAGATTATTGAGAAAGACGCAGAAATTGCTTGATGTCAGCATGTTGATGATGGGAAGACCCTTACGTCTCCTTTCTTCTTCTCCTTGTATGTGGAAGAAGAGGGGTAAGCCTGCAATAGAAATTTACTATACCAAGTTATGTATTCATCAATGTTCACTTCTCTCTGGACTAGAGAGATAGTAAACGCTTAGATCTGAATACTCTATTTTGTTTCATTCCCAAGTTGTGGGGTATTTTTTTTGTTTTGATTTTAGATTCTTTTCATTTTGTTCTTTTTCTTAGAACACAGGATCTTTCTAAGATCCTCTGCAAATTTCCAAGATGCAGAGTTTTGCCTTGGGCTTCAGCGAGCCCATTTGTGGCAGCATTTAAATTTCTTTCTCAGTTGCACCTCTGAGTCATAGAACTGTGTTTCCTCCTTCTGTTTTCCCCCCCTTTTCCTTGTTTTAGAAACATCAGAAAAACATTTCAGCTCTCTCCTTCTGAAAGTGTTTGGCAATCTTAATAACTGGCAATTAATGGAGATGTTTCGGCGTCTCTACTAGGGTAGCTTCTATTCCTTGGTTTTTGTTTTTGATTTTGAAGTGGGTTTTGATCTGCAATGCTGTTTGCTCCTGGCTTTGTCTTTTGGCAAGATATTTGAAAATCATTATGTCCCTGGTACTGACCGTCCGAGAACAGTGTGTTTTCATCCCTTCAGGTGGCTCTGCTGAAACCAAATGTCACCAGGCTGCCTTATGAAGTCAGTGAAACGTGGCGTAAGCCTGTCAGCCTGGGGAAGTACCCCTTTCTGGGTGGCTTTGTGTTCCTTGGCAGTTTTGTATGCCTGCATACATTATCCTCGTAAGTGTGATCTGATGTGTAGGTGGTCCCTATTTCTGACACGTTACATTTATCTGTATCTCTGGAACAGATTAAAAAGTCAAGCCTTTTTTACAGTCAGAATATTGCTGTGAATATGATGTATTCTGGAGACTGCATTCTGCATCTTGAGCATTCAGTTAATCAGAGCTGTAGCTCCAGCTGGCTATGTTTTGCCAGTGAAATAAAACGGAGCTATATAGGGAGAACACGTGAAGGCATGCAGTAAATTTTTATGATCCCAAGAATGGAATGACCACATTCTCTGCTCGTGAGTCTTAAGCAGTTATGAATGGTCTCACCACACTAGCATAGATTAAAACTTTATAGTATTTCACATTGTCATGCGTTTGTGACCTATGTGTAATTTCTAGCTCCTATTTACACTTGTACTGATGGAATTGAGCTCAGTGCTTATTCCCACGTTGTCACCCCAGTGCCTCAATTTTATTTTGTTTGTTCTAACGTTTTTCATGAAGTTTCTCTTAGGCTTTTTTCCTTCCCTTTTTGAACTACAAGGCAGTACACAGACAGAAGGGAGCTGTGAGGTAACACTGCCTTCTGCCTTTCATGCAACATGGTGGGCTTGCCCGTGCCAAGTGGGGACAGTGCCATAATCTATATCTTCTCATAGGAAGTCTTCTTCCAGAAAACATACTTAGGTGGATACCATGGAAACTGAAAAGTGCTAGTGGTGCTTATTATTTTACAAGTGATGAAACACAGGCATTCATAATGGCCGTGGAGTAGATTCATTTAGATGTCTCCTTGAATCAAAACAAGGGAATAACATACTCCTGAGGTGTGTGGGGTTTTTTTTTTGTTTGTTTTTGTTTTTTTGTTTGTTTTAATAATAGTTTCCCTTTCTGTTCCTGGTACAGGTGGTCTGTCTGATTCTCTTTATGCCCTGTCAAAGGAAAAGGTAGAGTGGAAGGGAGTAGGTGTCAGCTCAGTATGGCAGAGTGCAAGAGGTAAGGAAAATCAGAGTTAAGCAGATGTAAGTGAGGAATCAGGTTTAAAAAATATAGCTAAACAACCTTGAGATAGCTTTTACTGAACATCCATCTGACAAAACCAGAATGACTCAATCTTACTCATATCGTGAGATCTCCCCCTTTGAAAAGTCAGGCCTCTGCCATTAATGCTATTCACCTCCCTCCTTGTTTCTGGCATGAACGCTCTCACCAGTGTAACCCTGAAGTCCTGCAAGATGTTGCCTCAGAGATAAGCCTCTCCTCGGGGAATCATAGAAACAAGGGTGGAAAGCACTTCAAGAGGAATCCTAACCCCTGCTGTTCCCTCAGGCACAGAGGAAGGCGGATTGCATATATGGGCTGGGTGAGGGCTGCATAGGCAGGGTTTGTTTGTTGGAGAGCTGTTAAGTAGCATGTTGGGAGAACAGTGAGGTAATGAGAACAGCTTTATGTTCACGTGGTATTGGAAACCACCAAGTAGAAATGAGGTGCTTTCTGGTGACAGTGGTGAGGAAATAATATAAGGTAATGACCATGCTTTAAGTATTCTGTGTCCAAACAATTTAGAGCCAGATGGACATCCTGACTTGCCTGAGAAGCTTTTCTTTGTGCACCTTTTTAAGGGATGGGACACGGGTAAGAAGGGGGAGGGGGGCAGGGCGGAGCTGTAGCAGGGCTCATTTTATTCTGTTACTGCAATCTCAGTATTGAGCAACACTGCCCTTCCCAGTGACAGCACTGATGGATCTAGCGCGGTTGCTTTATAGGGTCAATAATTTGCAGTAATCAGCTTAGAAGTTGAGCAAGGTAAAAAGCAAATTGACTGCTTCAAGGAGTCTGACTATTTCAGACATCTAAAGTGCTGTGGTTCAGAGGAGCTGAAAGTATTTTCGGATGCAGGCTTCCAGGTTCCTCCCCTGTGAATTGTAAAAGTTCAAAGATGTCAGTGCTGTTTCTTGGCATGTATAGATGTAGAGTAATGGGGAAGACTAATGGGAAAACTGAGACTTAACTGGGTAAGGTACAGTGTTAGAATATATAATATCTGGCTGCAGAAAGGCAAGTGATACTGGAAAGTGAAAGAGGGAAAGGTGCAAAAGACATTGAAAAGCACAGTATTCAGAGGGAATGGAAAACTCACAAGGGAACAACCTCTCGAAGAAGGGTTTCAGCATCTAGCCCGATAAAATTGTCAGGTGATTAATTTAAAAAGTAATCGTTTCTGCAGAACACGAGTTAAGAGTGCAGCAGCATCGCCTGTCACCGCCTGTAGTGGGGGTGGAGAAACCTGGTCCTTCCATGCCACCTAGCGTAGGAAGCTGAGCAGCAGTCCTGCGAGGATGGGCTCTGCTAGCTGGGGTCGCTAAGCGGGAAATAATGGAGACCTGAAGGCTGCCACGAAATGAGCCACCTCTGCCCTGCAGGCAAACCCTTTCAATTCTTCATTTTTGGGAATTAAAACTGAACTGTGGCTAAAAGGATATAGCGCTTGGCTTAGTGTTTTTTCTTTCTTTCTTTCTTTCTTTCTTTTTTTTTTTTTCTTTACAGAATAGGAGAAATATTTATTTTGTAGTTGATTTGTGTGGAAAAGTTAAGTTATAGTCCCAAAAGCAGTTGCTCTAAAACACAGCAATGGATAAAAATGGCCCAGAGTTGTGGTGTGCAGTTTAATTGCTAAACAATGCTTCAGATGAGTATTTAGGAATAATCCTCTCTGTAACCAGCTAAACCAAGGGCTCTTGATCTTACTTTGAAACCTTTCATGCTCATTTCTCTTTGATAAAGAAGAGCAGATGAGATCCAAAATAATTCTGATAGCCATTCTTATGTTGGGAAAAATCTATATCATGTCAATAGACTCTTTCTAAACTGCTTTGTAACAGATTGCAATGTCAGGCTGGGATGTCACCAATTCTGGAACAACCAGATAGCTATATATATTTCTCCCAGAACACCCATGGACAAGGGTACCTGCATGCTGTCAGATTGTTGCATGCATAAGATGTGAACTGTGTTTGTTAGAAGCTTCTGAGGGTAGCACCACACAAGTCATAATTGTTAGCTTTAGTGAAAGGGAAAAAGAGGCTGAATACTATTCTGGAAAGCCTGCATCAAACGTAGAAAGAAGTAATTTTCTTCCTATGAAGAGTCTGCCACATTAAATGCTTCTTTTTCTCTTTTTTTCCCCCCTCCCCTCAGCTTCCTTAATTTTGCTCTGCCACTTATTTTATTGCTACCAGTGGATTTCTTACTGAGGTGTCCAGCCACTGTCCTGCTGGGGCTGATAAGCAACACTACCTTGATCCATCTTTGCATCAGTTTTAAAAGCAGATCTTGCCCTTCCTCCTCCCTACCCTCACCTGTGTACAGGCTTCCATGCTCCCATATGCATTCATCATGGTGTAAATAAGGTTTTATGTGGTGTGTAAATAAGGAAATCCCTAGAAGCAAGAGAGTACTTTAGAAGTTTGGCTTGCGTGATGGCAAAACGATGACATGTAACTTCAGCACTAATGAAGGCCGTATGTGTGCAACGTGTGTTGAGAAATGGGTGAAACATAGCACAGGGGAGGAAGAGATGGAATGTCATCATATGT